>JALMQS010000070.1:9023299-9692232 GCA_024734495.1 Forficula auricularia
TTGAGTTGTTTGCCATAAAAGAATTTAGTCTTTTTGATTTTAAGTCGATTCTTCCACGTTTTCAGAAGAGGTTGCCATTAATAGTCAAAACATCAAAAATGGAAAGCAATAAGGTTATTCCTCTAGTATTAGATAAGAATCGATCGTTATTTTTGATTTTAAGCCGATTCCTCCATGTCTTCAGCAATGGTTACCAATAATAATTGAAGCGTCAAAAATCCAATATAGAATGGTTATTCCTCAAGTACTAGATGAGAATCAATAGCTATTTTTGATTTTAACTCGATTCCTCTATGTCTTCAGCAATGGTTACCAATAAAAACCGAAACGTCAAAAATCCAATATAGAATGGTTATTCCTCAAGTACTAGATGAGAATCAATCGCTATTTTTGATTTTAAGTTGATTCCTCCATGTCTTCAGCAATGGTAATGGATAAGAAAACAACGCGGTTGCTATGGTTACTTATAAAATTTCCTCCCAAATTTTTACCATTTCACAGCGAGAGGCCTAACCATTCTTACTTAAGTTAGGTTAAATGGGCTATCTTAAAACGATCAAATGAATAAATTTTAAAGAATTTAAAATAAAAAATTAAAAAAGTACTATTTTACTCTAGAGTAAAGTACTTTAAAATATTATTTTACTAAAAACTTTATTTAACCTTTTGTGTGGTCCCCAAGGTACTTAATTAGGATATTAAATTTCATCAAAATTGGTTAAGTCGTTTTCAAGATATTTAGAAAAAACTAAAAAAGTACTGAAATAAAGTACTAATGTTTGTACCGATATGTACCAAAAACTAATCATCGCTTCATTTTGTTAAACTAATAGTAGGTTTTCAATTTCAATTCAATCAGTGCAACGGTGTGGAAAAAATCGTGGACGAAAAAAACGATAATATCCAGCCATCCATCCACCCTTCCATCCGCACGCACTTCCAAAAAAAAATGGCACTTTTTGGCCTCTCGGCGAGATTCCAGGTAACTTTTGGTAAAACCGTCACGTGCTAAAATTCAATCTCATTGAATACTTCAATTTGTGACCTCAATTCAGTCCATGGGTTCCGTAGTCTTTACCTGAGGACCCTTTGAAGTCGCGCTTGCCGTGAGACCGATTACAATACTTTCTCCCATGCTTCGCATTGGATAAAGTAAAAAGGGAAAGGGCGGAGACTGATATACGATGGGATAGGTAGTCGAGAGTGTCAGTTAATGCTGGATCTCCTATCAGTCTGATAGCCCGCCTCTGAATTGAATCCAAGGTAGCAAGATAATGCTTGGAGGCTCCTCTCCACAAATGCGAGCAATATTCGAGGCAGAAAATTGTTATCATTAATAATGCCTATAATGAAATTAATCTTCTGTAGATTATGTCCCTCATGTCATTCTTAAATATTTCGCATTTTCGTTGAACTGCAAATAAATTCAACCTCACTGCTAGCCTTATCTGTTTCACTATCTATATCGAGTTACGAGACTTTAATTTAGTTGATTTACATTAAAGCATCCCATGAGGGTTTAATTAATTTTTTTGAAAGCCTTGATATTCTAGATGGATATTTTATATGTATGGGTAATTATACATACACCCAACAACATATGAGTACCTATAGGTAGTAGTTGTGAAAAAATTGAACTTTTTAAATAGATGAATTAATCTAAAATTTTCAAATTCTAATTACAACTTTGTTAATTAAACTTTTATAATATATGTATATAATAATATTTTGAGGTTTAACAAGTTTAAAAAAAATATTATTTGAAAATAGATAGGTAATATCAATATTATTAATTTAAGTCAACTATTTGAATCTTTTTTATTAAATATATCTGTCCCGAAAATATACTAGACAGCTTAGAGGTTATACTCAAGTGAATTCATCAATCACTAAATATGTTTCAAGATTTAAAATTCATATTTCATAATTTCACATGTTCTTGTGAGAATTTTTAGACGTTAGGGGCGACTTTTTTGTGAAAGAGTATTTGAGGGCGACTACGTTTTTTCCTAGAATGTACTTTCGAATTGGTATTTTTTTAATAGACTTTTAGGTACTTACTCACAAATATTAGTGACTTTTCTAGAAGATATTTACGAACCGATAACTTTTATAGTGATCCTTCGAAATTCCAAAAAAATCAGGATTCTTAAAAAAATAGATTTTTAAGGTTATGCAACCTCCTATAAACAAAGATTATAATTTTTTTTTTTAATATTTAGATCCAGATGTGATAATTATTAAACAACAATAATGTCTAAAAAATTTACTTTATCAATTTTTTAATAAATACCTACACTTTCTATTTATAATAGTCGCAGTTGCATTCTTTTATTTGAGAGGAACATGCCAATTTCGTTAAATTATTTAGCTAGAATTTGGGAACATTATTAAAATTAAACTTATTTATTGTTTTTTATATTCAAATCAGCTCCAAATTTGCCACTATCATTTGTCAATGCTCAAATGCTCATGTCAGAGTTTCGCGGTCGATTTCCAGAGGCATTGCGGTCGACTGGTAGTCCGCGGTCTGCGTCTTAGCTTCTTGGGCTCCTCTGCTAAAAACCTTCTATTTTTTTAATGATAAATATATATAGAGTATTTTAGTGTTTAGGAGTGAGAAATTAATATAATTTATTTTTTTATGTTTAGCTCCTTCGTATGAGTCGATCATAATGGATCGTCCCTTGGGGATGTGATTTGACATGGAGACACTATTTTTAAATATTTAACCACTTTTTAACTCTTGGAGTGTCTCTCGTCGAATGTATTCTTTCTGGAACGAGTCCGTGAATGGATAAAAACTGATCTGTTGTGATATGTTATCTGTGATTTCCCAGTGAAATGTGTTATTCAACCAAAAAAATTTTATAAACATAAAATTTAAAAAGGTCTGATGAGCCAAACAACTAGTAACTTACAATAATAAATAATTCAACATGAACATTTATCCATTTCAAAATTTTCTATTAGGAGCTAAACATAAAAAAATAAATTACCTATATAAATATATATATAGGGGTTAATAAATTTGATACTGCTTAAAAAACTATATAATATTACTGGAAAGACGGATTCATCTACAACTCTCTTTTTCGTTGAATTTACTTACGTATTAGGTACTTGAAAAATATTCAAGCCTTCGGATGGTTAAAAATTAAAAAATTGATTTCACATAGTGCGGATTGTGATGTCCCGCGTGGATCGGAATGGGGGCGACCCCTTTTATTCAAAATTGGAGTGAAATTGTAGTTTTACTTTTTTTTTACTTATGTATTATTTATTTCATTAATAATAAATTATATGAGGAATTTAGATGTCTGCAGAATATTTAATTAAAAAAGATTGTTAAACCTATCTTTAAAAATCAATATCAACTCTACAAGCATTTTTTGACACTTATATAAATAAACTCGTGGTTCTGGTTGCCGATCAACAGGGGCTAATAAATTTGATTCTGCTTATATATAAAAGATTTAGGGTTTTATTCGTGGAGTGGAGAGAAAATATTAATTCAAAAAGTTTTAATATTCGCAATAGCTTACTCCCGGACAGTCTCTACATGTTTATTTTATAAAAGTAATATTTTATAAAAAAGATAAAATTAAAATACTATTTTGTCATTTATTGTAAAAAAAAAAAGTAAAAAAAGTATTGCGATATACTCAACAGATTATTAATATTGTAATAAACTTTATTATTCAATCTGCAAAGTGAACCACAAAATTTTTCAATCTTCCATGCTTTGATAATTAAAAAAGTTTTCAAACCGCATTTCTAAATTTCTGATACTATTTCGTTTTACAATAAAATGCCTACGATTCTAACTCTGAAATGGTTCCTATCCAATATTAATAATTCTAGGAAGCTTTTTCTAAATCTCATTTGAAGAGGAAAATTCCAATCATGATTTCAACTGTTAGTTTGTGGCTGGTGATATTTGAGAGAAAGTTGTTGAAACTTTTCTAGATGATTGGGACTAAAAGTTTTCCAAAATGAAGTTACCGAATTATTTTACATTTTGTTTTTCCTCAAATGCCATGTGATTTATTAACAAACTTCTATTATTATAATAACTTGAAATTTTTAATGATTGTTTTCATTTCGATAATTACTAAATTCATAATAAATGTTAAATATAAAAAAAGCATCATAAATAAAAAATATTTATCCAAGCGTAGGTATTTAGGGATCTATGTAATGGATGGAATGTCTGATTTGATCAAGGATTTTGGTAGAAAGACTGAGTTCAAGTTTCGGCTTTCTTAAAACACAAGTGGAAAACAAATAATGACTCATGGTAATGATAGGCGATTTTTCGACAATTATTTAAAATTAAATATAATCTTAATTTGTACAAGTCCTTCAACCCTTCTTAAAAATGCCTGATTTAACTTTTCTTAGAAAAAAATTAAAAATATCAATAGTTTTTAAGGAATTTGGTGTTGGTACTTGGTGAAACTTTTTTTAAATTATTGGATAAAAAATACTTGGTAGATTTCAGATTAAGATTTTAAAATAAAACGAATTTATTTTTGGAGAGACTTTAATCACGATATACTAGTATATATTTCGGGTGGCTAACCCATCTTCAGGAGCAACAGAAAGTAACTGACCTGGATAAGTTGAATCTGAATAGAAGTCAAGGGTAAAATTTATTTTTAAATAACAAAGGGTAAATATTTAAAATTAGGGGATGGAGAAAAGTAGGAAGTATTTAGTTTAATTTTGAATGGCCTTCTGATAAATGAGGATCTATACTCAGGTAGGTGTAGGGGGGGAGGAAGAATTTATGAAAACAAAATTGCAAATATTTAAACAATGTAATCAATGATTGTATTTTTCTTAACCTTTCTAATCCCCTAATTTTAAATATTTACCCTTTTGTTATTTAAAAATAAATTTTACCATTGACTTGTATTCAAATTCAACTTATCCAGGTCAGTAACATTCTGTTGCTTCTGAAGATGGGTTAGCCACCCGAAATATATGTATCGAGATTAAAGTCTCTCCAAAAATAAATTCGTTTTATTTTAATATCTTAATGTGAAACCTACCAAGTATTTTTTATCCAATAATTTAAAAATATCAGATTATATATTTATTAAAGTCAAAAAGTCCCAATTATCTTTATTTATATTTTTTTAATCAGGAATTTTATGTTTCTTTGATTTTGTTTTCTAACAGAAAAATTCCTTTTTAATTATTGGTTGTTTGATCGAGTAATTAGAAGAAAAAGTCCAAATAATCTTTATATTTAATTCAAGAATTTTGTAATTCTTTGACTTTGTTTTCTCATCTGAGAATCCCTTGTTGTTTTGGTTATTGAATCGACTAATTAAAGGAAAAATTGAAAAAAAAACTCATACGGTTTCCGGAAATAATATCATTCATTTTAACTTTAATATTAATAGACAAGCTTTTCGTACGTGCCTTTGGCACGCCCTCTAAGCTCGGCCCTCCGGGCTGGTGCCTTGGCGGGGGCGTCTCGGTCCAAAAATTTTATTCCTCTCAAAAAACCACACTCCAAATGTATACCTGTAAACTCCCGAAAATACATACTCACTTAAAAGTTTCGCCTCATTTTCGTCATGACACAGCTACAGAAATGAGGCTCTAGATATGAATCTGGAAGTATTTTTTTTTTCTATAATCTACCGCATTGTGATATTTTTTGTGTGGAAATATGTAGATTTATTTGAATAAGTGGGATCGTGTGAGGAGGAGAATTATATTATATCATTTTTTTAAAATTTGGGATAGATAATCGATATAAGTCTCTAAATACCGTATTTAAAAGAGATCAGGTGTTGTTTGTATGACAGGCTGCTCCATCCAGTATTGGCATGAGAAACTCGGGCATGCGTGTCTTAAGTCGTTCAATTTTGTAAAAATCAAAAAATAAGAATAACAAAATTTAGATTTTTAAAAAATTATAAAAAAGTGGCAAATTATTAAAAAAACCAAATAATATATAAAATATAAATCAAATAAGATATGATTAATTTCTTCTTCTGTGCGCAAAGAAAAGCAAATTGAATATTTAATTTTTGAGTGGTGAGGGGGGCGGGAAGGAGGATTAATTATCAATATATTTAATGTTTCTTAATTTAAAATCAATCGGAGTCTTTCATTTCAAAATTCGAGTCAAATTACGATTATATTTCAAATTTGCCGCAAATATACCAACGGCATCAGCGCTCCCTGTCGGCAGCAAATATGTCAGCGTTGTGGCAAATTAATCTGGCTTATTCTATATATTATTATATATTAGTGAGCCGAACGAGGGCTTATATATATGTGTGTGTGTGTGTGTGTGTGTGTGTGTGACTAATTTAATTATTTGCATTCAATCGCTTTGAAAGCTTATATTTTACTTTTTTACTAAAAAATCATTTCATACGTATTAATTTATCCTATAACGATAGATTGACAGTATAATTCGTTTTCATGTGTTTTTATTTTGCAATTTTTTAAACATATTTCACCTCTATATAGTAGAATTTTATGATTAATATTAAAAAGCTTGTTTTAAGGGTAGACGCTAGTGATAAAACTCTTACTATACTTGATTAATAGAAAATTATTTATTTCACATCTGAGCTTGTTTCAATGTCTCCAATGGATATGGATTTGTCTCGACATGTATCCAAAATTATTATAAAAGCGCCCAAGCGTATATTTCCCACCCATTTCTTTCTATACCAGAGTGAGACATTCTACCCCAATTGCATTTCAGAGAATTTATTATTTTTTTAATATTTGTATCTTTAATTGTTTTTAAAATGTTTTCAATGAAATAAGGGAATTATTTTTTCGAAATTTCTTTTCGAATATTCTTTTCATTTGCTTTTAAGGAAAGAAAAAATTTATCGAATACATTTTTATTTCATTAAATAATTATACCTATACCATGAATTTATTTTTATTTAATCAAATAAATAAGAATTAACTGGTATTTATTCTGGGTTGTTCATTTTAGAAAATCAATTCATACGAAATTTGTTTTTAATAAAAATAATAATTTATTTTTTCTTATAAAATTTCTCGGTAGGCTTGCAAGCTAAAGCCTGCTTAGTTTGTTTAATTTGATAATAAAATTTCCAAATCAAAATGATTTAATATATTATTTTCGTAAAAAAATTCGAAATCGATTTTTTTCCAATTTTTCAAGTAGGTAGCACCTTAAATCCAAAAATTGAAAATCTCTCTCTCAACATATTTCTGTGTGTGTGATCAAATAAAATACAAATTTTTTGGCACGAGAACGAACTGAACGATTCTGCGTTCTTGACTAGTGATAAGAATGGGGAATCCACCACGATCAAAAAAAAACCTATAACTTTACGTTTTTGAATTATCGTGGGTTATGGGAATCTAGATAGATCGACAGTAGATATTAGTATAGGACCTGAATGAACTTTCTACGACCTCTCGTTAGACCGCTATCGTGGGTTTAGAAATCCGAATTAAGATACATGAACGAATGAACATTTCTCAAACCAAAATACAATCAATAAAGAAAGCAAAATATTAATTACCTACTACTTAAAAAAAAATACTATCTCCTACACATATTTATTTTTAATTGAAAAGTTTTTGTTTTGCCGAGAGTAGCAGAGTTGTTGATTCACAAAGAGAAACAAAGAGGTTGTCCTCTGCTTGATGCAAATAAACATACACACATATATATCGAGATGAAATATCTGTATATATATATATATATATATATATATATATATTATTTATTGTTTTAGAACTATAGTTTTCAAAAGACTTGGTCTTCATCATCAGTCTTTTTTAATTATAAATGTTGTTTTTCATGGAGTCAATATCGTATGGATATTGAAAATTTTGATGTTCCTTCTTCACTAGTGGTCAGCTTAGAACTAGCCAGCTTAGAAAACAGTTCTAAGCTGACCACTAGTGAAGAGAACATCAATTTCAATATCCATACGATGTCCATGTATAACATTTATAATTAAAAAAAAACTGATGATGAAAGACCAAGACTTCGAAACTATAGTCTCAAACAAATATATATACAGATATTTCATCTCGATATATATGTGTGTATGTTTATTTGCATCAAGCAGAGGACAACCTCTTTGTTTCTCTTTGTGATATTTATTTTTATTTCAAATTATATATTTCCAGTAATTAAGCTGTTGAAGCTTTTATTTTTGTGAATAATTTTATTAAGATTTGAATCTTTAACCAAAATTTCAGATCTTTTATATTTATTGGCTAACTAGATAAAAAACAAAGTGAGAAGCTAAAAATTTATTTAATATTTATTTTAGATGCCGCGACTTGAAAGTTTGTAAAAAAAAAAACATTTATTTTTTTAAAAAATTTTAAAATCCTAAATAAAGTTCTATGTGTGTGGGGAAAAAACGATCCACACACACACACAAGATAAAAAGTAGATCTTATATACATCGGGCACCTTTCCCCCCCCCACCCCCCCCACTAAAAAAAGTTTATACTTTTTTCTTCTATCTATTTGATTAAAAAAACCGATAAGAGTATCTTTCTTTATAAGCGACATTTTTTTTTTTAATTTTCGACTAAATTCAAACTTTCAAGCGTACCAAGTAATTAAAAAATAATTACCTTTTATTTAAAAAAATAGTTGATTCATTTTTATGTATATTTATTCGGCATGCTTTCATATGAGAAATAGAAAACATTCATTACAGTTAATATCCTTTGTATTTATGTAAATATAAAATCCGTTGAAAAGTACAAACCCTACTTGCATATAAATATATTCCAGGGTGAAAAATTCAACCAAGCACGAAAACTTTAAAAATTTTATGATTTTTTTTTTATCACCAATCTTTGTTTAAAAATTAAACGAAATAAATTTTCCAACTGTCTCCCTCCTTTCAAGAGAGAAATGAGGGCAAATAATTTTCTACTTTAATGAAATGCAAAATTTGGATAATTTCTTTCATTCTTTTAATATTTAATCTGTTTTAATGAATGCATTACTTTCTCTATCTCGTCTTGAATTTCCTGTTTAATATTATATATATATATATATATATCCTCTCTTTAATCCATTATTTCCTTATCTTTTTCTAGAAGGAGACAAGATTGTTTTTTTTTTCTTTATAATGAAAAAAGCTGAAAAAGTTTTAACTAAGTAATAAGAAAGCGCTAACTTAATGGATGAGGAATTGTAAAAAAAGTAAATTAATAAAATTTTTAATTCTTTTCGCTCGGATTTTTGACTATTATACAATATTTATGTGTCTGTACTTTTTAGATTTATTAGATTTTGTGGAAAGTATTCATGTGAAATATTTTAATTTTAAAATGAAGTATTGATTGTTTTACTATTTTAAATAAATACAGCTCTTTAATAAAAACAATTTTAAAACGTTTATTAAAATATTTTAATTGATTTTGATATTTGAGTTTGTTTTTATAAAAGAATTATTTTTATTAGACTCAACATTATATTTTAAGGAAAATAAATCGTTATACCTACCTATTTTCTACGATAGAAAGTAAACAAATCGAAATACTGCGGTGCTTTTTTTTTTAAAAAAAAATGATAATATTATTTGGTATGTTAATTAATAAATAGCCCAATAATCAAAAATAATTATTTTCAATAGATTTTTGGGTAAATGTATGGAAAATTGGCTCCTGCTTTATTTTACGACACTCCTACTTTACACACCTTCCTTTATTTCAATCGGATTAAAAATTTGACACAATTAATAACTCATGACACTTGATAAATACACTAATTTTTAAAAAAATCGTTTTTGAGAAAATAAAAAAAATCGAATTTTTTTCATGTATTTTTCATGCGTTCCGTTTTCCATAAACGTCTAACTTGTCATCGACCGTGAATCACCCTGTATAAAAAATTGATCTTACATTGCCAAAAACCCCATGTTATTTGGATGTGAAGAAGGTTAAAATTGAGAAAAAGACTTGGAACTTAAGGTATATTTTTTTTTATTTATTTCAATCCATTTGAGCCTCGGGCAGCAGCAAAAATTCGAAAATACCCAAAATAAGAAACAATACATAAAAAAAAAAGAAAAAAAAAGAAACCAATGAAATGATAACCTCATCCTTTTTTTTAAAGGCCGTTAAAAACATTAACTTTTAAATAAAGTATTAAATTTTAGTATAAAGTATGCATTTTTATGAATGGAGATTTTGTTTAATTTCCCAATTTGATAGATTATAAAAAAAATTTATATCATTTTAAAAATCGTTTTTCGCACAAATTTGTGTTCATCCCTCATTGTTTTTTTTAATTAATAATAAAATAAATAAATAAATGTGGAATTGAAATATTATAATATAATTTTTCAATCGCACTCATCTGCCAAACAATGTGACCGTCAACTGAAGACACTTTCAGTCGATAAACGAACCCTTGCACAAAGGTATTTGATTCCTTTCAACAAAGACCATTCTCTGAAGAGAAAGTGAGTGTAAGGAAATATCCCAGTTTTCCCACTACCTGATTATTCCACATTCCATTTTGTCATGTGAAGTTATGTCCCCCTCCACCCTTCCGATCTGACCATCAAACGAGACACTTGCAATCGGACCATCAGACGATCAAGTCAGACACACGAATACGAACAACGATACACGATAGATTCAGCAACCCCTTTACGAACTCTCTTACGCCTTTATAATTAACGCCCTTCGAATAAAAGTATCCATTCACCTGTATTTAGAATATTATACTTGTTAATAAATATTTTGTCTTATAAGTGAAACTTTTATTTGATAAATCTCCTACCATAGACAACCAGTTCCATTGAATAAAGAAGAACACGCCTGGGATTAGTGTATCCGATCCCACATAAATAAAAAAAAATCCCTTCCGGTCTTCCGATTTCAACCAAAAGCTTGATGTACTTACTCCTTCTAACATATATCGTGCTTAACTTTCGAATTTCGTAGCTCTGAGACGTAAGGTTGCGAAACGCAGGGGGATACATTCTTAAATACGTAAAAATCAACTTCCGGTTTTTATATTTTACACAACTAATAACTCGTGACACTTGATAAATACACTAATTTTTAAAAAAATTGTTGGAGTTCATTTTGAGAAAATCAAAAAAATGAAATAAAGGAAGGGAGTGTAAATTAGTAAGGTCGCGATGACTTCAAATAAATGAAAATGTGAAAGTCGTGTGGTGAACACACCAGTTGTTTATATTTAATGTTATTACTAGAGCGGCTTTAGCTTGCGAGTATACCGGGTTTTGAAAAAGTTTTTATTTTTTCCTCCAATTAATATTTTAACACTCATCCTATATGATCACACACGAGGTTAAATAAACTGCAACGGATCGTTGCTAAACTTTATCCAATGTACTATGTTATTCTAGAGTAAAGTACTTTAAAATATAATTTAACAAAAAACTTTATATGACATTTTTTGTAGTCCTCAAGGTACTTAATTTCATTATTAAATTTCATCAAAATTGGTTAAGTCATTTTCAAGATATTTAGAAAAAACTAAAAAAGTACTGAAATAAAGTACTAATGTTTGTCGGCCGATATGTACTAAACTAATCAGCGCTTCATTTTGTTAAACTAATGGTAGGTTTTCAATTTCATTTCAATCGGTGTAAAGTTGTGGAAAAAATCGTGGACGAAAAAAATGATAACATCCATCCATCCATCCATCCGCACGCACTTCCAAAAAAAAATGGCACTTTTTGGCCTCTCGACGAGACCCCAGGTAATTTTTGGCAAAATCGTCACGTGCTAAAATTCAATCTAATTGAATACTACAATTTGTGACCTTAATTGAGTCCATTGGTTCCGTAGTCTTTACCTGAGGACCCTTTGAAGTCGAGCTTACCGCGAGACCGATTACAATACTTTACCCATGCTTCGGATTGGATAAATTAAAAATATATTCTCGAATGTCAATGACTAAAAAGCTTAATAAAAAATCATTAGAAGAAACAAGATTCGAGTTTCGCGGAGCATTTTAAGACGTCAACCATGCTTTTCATTTTCTTTTTTTAGTGAGTAGGGGGAGAGGTGGGGGCTGAGAAAGTGGTTCTCTGACCCAAGTCCTATTTGCCCTGACCTTTTCGGTTCTCAATTTAACCGAGAAAGAAGGAAGACGGTTTCGCTAACTTTCCTCTTAGCTTCGTTTTAACTCCTTCGTCGTCAAGAATATTAAAAAAAAATAAAAAGAACGAACATATAAAAAAAAGTTCAAGTCTCGATATCGTTCAGCAAAAAAAAAGTTAACAATTAAAAAGAAAAAAAAAACCTAATCAGGATGCGTAGAAAGACGAGAGAGAAAAAATTTCATTTAAGTATAGAATTATAAAACCTGACATGATGATAATATTTTAATACTCTTTTCCTCCCTTTCTCTCTCTTGACAATTATTTGTACTTGTAGTCAATTATTTTAAATGGAAGGCTAATATATCTTCGAGGACAGAGGAAGAAAAGAGCGCATCAAAAAAAATAAAGTAAAAAAAAGATGGATGCTTAAGTTAATGGGCGTCACGACTTTTTTCTTCTTTTCATTTTAAGGACATATCAAAGACTTCAGATTTAAGTAAAAAAACAAAAAAAAAAAACATTTTTAGTAGAAATTTGTTTATTTTCATATGCTTTTATTTATTTATTTTTTTTTTTGGCTTTTTCGGCCTTGCTAGCCTTCAGCCAATTTACGATACTATTATTTTTGAATTATTATTGAAAATTTCAGGACCATTAGCCTAACCTTCAAAATCCTAACCAAAATAATCCAACGAAGAATAGAACAAAGAGTTGAAGAAAATCTGGGGGAAGACCAGTTCGGCTTTAGAAGAAACAGAGGCACCCGAGAAGCAATTCTCTCTCTTAGACTAATAATAGAAAGGGCTTTTATCAGGGAAGAATCTGTCTACATAGGATTCATAGACTTAGAAAAAGCATTCGATAACATCAATTGGGAAATTATGTTTAAAATCTTAAAACAGGCGGGAATAAAATTCAGGGAGAGAAGACTAATCTACAATCTATATCAAAACCAGATGGCAATTATAAATATTGGAGATGAGCAAAGAGAAACCAAAATAAAAAAAGGTGTAAGACAAGGATGTGTGCTGTCACCCATGATTTTCAACTTATACATAGAAGAAGCGATTAAAGAATTCAAAGACAAAATTGATACAGGTATCGAAATCCAAGGTCAAAAGATCGCTATGTTAAGATTTGCCGATGACATTGCCCTTCTAGGAAGCAATAAAAAAGAATTAGAGGACGCCCTGAATGGAATTAACCAAATCCTAATAGAAGAAATCAAAATGAAAATAAACAAGAATAAAACCAAGGTCCTAGTATGTACAAAAAAAGAACAAACGAGACAGGAATGCATCAAAATTAACCAAGAAAACCTAGAAGGAGTTAAGGAATTCCGCTACCTAGGAAGTAAAATAACATGGGATGGGAGGAGCGAAAACGAAATTAAATCAAGAATTGCCCAAGCAAAAATGGGGTTTAATTCAAAACAAAAACTACTATGCTCCTCCTCAATCAGCTTAGAAAACAGGAAGTTGCTATTGAAGACATATGTATGGAGCATAGCCATGTACGGGTGTGAAACCTGGACAATTAGAAAAGCGGAGAGAAAGAGATTAGAGGCTTTCGAAATGTGGTGCTACAGAAGAATGATGAATATCAAATGGATGGATAAAATTACAAATGAAGAACTTCTTGGAAGAATCGGAGATAGAAGAACCTTGTGGAAGAGTCTGAAGAAGAGAAGAGGTCAGATGATGGGGCACACACTGAGACATGGGAGACTGCTTATGGATATCTTGGAGGGGGAGGTGGGAAAGAAAAGGGGAAGGCCCAGATTAGAATACTTCAACCAAATAATTGGGGATATGGGATGCCAGACATTTAGAGAGGTCAAACAGCTGGCGGGGGACAGAGTCGAGTGGAGACGGATTGTTGCATCAAACCAGTCTTAGGACTGTATACTCAATGATGATGATGATTTTTTAAATTTGGTCTTCTATCTAGGGATCAGATTTTAGCCGGTTGCCGCGAGTTGGACTCGAACCCAGGTTAACTTGATTAGCAGGCTGGTACGCTATCCCCTCAGCCAACCCGACCCCATATGCTTTTAATAAATTTGGCTCTTCTGACAACTTATGAAAGAGTTTTGTAATTGAATTTTCATTCCTTTCAGTGAATTTCCTTGAATTATTCACACATACTTGTTTATAATACCTATAAGAAGAAATCAATGAGGATGTTCTCTGCTTGATGCAAATAAACATAAACAAATATACATAAATATAAAAAACATCTATAATGATAAAATAGTGTCAGGTAGGTAGGGCCGGCCGGACAGAAACTATACTTAATTACTTATAGATGTCAGTGGTACCGCTTGCATTTTTGCCATTAGAATTCTCTATTAGAATAGATTATAACTATATATAATATTAATTTTCTGGTTATACTTTTCCTTTCCCTATTATAATAACGAATTTTAATTAATTAATTCATATCATTTAAAACAAAAATCTAGATTGCTGATGAAGTCAGAATAGATTGACGAAACATTCAACTACCACTAATTTTTTTTTTAATTATTTTTTCACATAAAGATAACAAACAGGTTGTCCTCTGCTTGATGCAAATAAACATACACAAATGTATATATATCTGTATATATATTATTTATTTGTTTATTTGCATCAAGCAGAGGACAACTTCTTTGTTTCTATTTATAAATCAACAACTCTGGTACTCTCCACAAAATAAAACACTTTTCAATTATATATTTTCATATCTCTAACGAATCTTCGTTTAAAATTTTCACGTTTCTTACTAATTTTCGCAATTAAAATAACTAAAATCTCACGACTGAATATTACATAATTCAAAGATAATTTTCAATAACAAATACTCATTGATATATGTACTCTCACCCAAAGTCAAAATGGGAAATTAACAAATATTAAAGATAAAACGTATAAATTAAAAATGTATACCTAAGCTTTTTATTTATAGAACCAAAAAGTATAAAATGATATTTTTAGTAGCTGAAAAATTTCGGTACAATAAGACTAATTGTAAAAGCGTGGAGACTTGAGTTTATAAGGGAAGGTAGTTTTAATTGTGCATAATATAAATGGTATAACACCGATTATATGGTACCTACATATCTCAAATCAAAAAATGTAGATTTGAATTTTTTTCTACATAATATCTACCTATTATTCATTGAATTTTTTTCCACCTACATGCATTTTGCAATTTGAGCTCTTTTCTCCACCACTCAAAAGGTAGAGCTTTAAAACGCATTTTTATTTTAAGTGGTTTCCCCTGAAGGTTTATTCCATTAAAGTCTATTCTTTTAAAAAACCCCACTCCCCTTAATTTTATTCTCTGATGGAGTATTCCTCAGTTAATTGCCTTGTTGGAGAATTTAATTTAAGCCCCCATGACCTTTATCCACGACGGTGTGAATGCATATAATATTTAATTTGATATTTTAAAATAATTATTTAATCGATTTAAAAATAATTTTTTCGTTGAAATAAAACAAAATCAAATATAGATAATTTTGGTTTCATGTCAGAAGACCAGTTGAGTGAACCCAAATCAACGTTTCTTTATATCCAAATGCCAAAAAGCCGAATGCATTCGTTTGTGAAATGACCAGCTTACTATTACAACAAAAACTAATTTATGAATCCATGAGAAAAACAGATAGAGTATTCCTATTTAAAAAGACTGACAAAGTAGGTAAAACCTGAGAAACTATAGTGATATGAACTATTGTTATGTCGAAATAAGCTGACGTGTTCTAATGTGGACATCCACTTGACTTTACCATACAACCTGGCCTCTAAAATTAATCATGCAGGGGGGGGGGGTTAGTTTTTGCATTTTTTTACTTCTGGTGTCCCACTGATTATGTATATAAAATTTGGTTGAGTTTGGTAAATGGCTAAGATTTTCATTTTTGACCCGCCCCCACCCCCCATTTTGGGCGTTAGTTTTTGCATTTTTAGACTTCTGGGGGTCCAGTGATTACGTATACAAAATCTGGTTAAGTTTGCTGAAATGGCCTAGATTTTTAATTTTAACCCCCCCCCCCCCTCCACCCTCCTTAATTTTGGGTTGATATGCAAAATCTAATCAGCTCTTAATCTCAATAGACCAAAACTACCTGTGAAATTTGGTTTCGATATTCACACTAGTTTTTGAGCTAGTTCGTTCACAAAAATTTGGTAACGCACAGACTAACTAGCAGACAGACCAACAGACAGACTAACAGACATTTTGACAAAACAATTATTATCTCGAAAAATATAATTTTTTCGATGTTCACTTATTAGAGCTTTTTTGTAGAACAAAATGCCATGTTTTCGCGAAACGCTCAATTTTTTTAATCAAAATAGTTTCAGCCGTTTTTGAGATATTTCGAAAAAAAGAAGGAAAAACCACTTTTTTCTTGCATCATTACAATACTTGACCGTACCCTGTATGGTAAAGTAAAAATAAAGTTCTTTTATAAAATGAACCTCAAAACGTGTATTAAATTCCTTAACGTTTCGAGAAAAATTCTTCCTATATCAATTTAATATTTGAAATTAGTTGCTTTATATGAACTATCATATCTGATATATCAATCTTACATAAAGCAATCATTTTTCAAATTTTTCATTGTTAAAGAAGATTTTTTCTGGAAACCTTTGAAATTTTAATAAAATTTTCGAGATAACCTATTTTTATAAAAAACTCAATTTTGGTATTTAATACCATCAAATATCAATATTTTTTTTTTTTCAAAATATAGTTACATCTTAATTTAAATCACAGAGATAGATTGCAACTGGCCCATTAAAAGTAAAATGATGTTACAAAAGAGAAAAAAATAAAATAAAATCATTGGACATTTCCTAAAATTGAAATGTCCTCCGGAAGGATAGTCGTTGAGATTTATTTCTACCATTCATTTTGGTTAACGGATACAAAAACTTAGATCTCGAAATTCGATATAAATAACTATTCTCTCCAAGTATATTCTAGTTACAAGACATAATAACTTTTTCACAGAGATTTATTGAACCTTTAAAATGTCATTTTACTTTTTTAGCCCTACTAGAAAAGTCTACTTAAAAATTGTATTTCCAATTGCTGTATTGAACAAAAAAATACATTTATATTCAATCGCCAATAAATTAAATCAAATAATCAGGTTACAAAATAAATTGCTAACTTTTTTATAACAAAATAATTTAAATAAATTTAGAATATTAAGTAAATATAATGAGTTAAAGTAATGCTGAAGGCAGAATTTTTTTATTATTTTTTAAAAATGTTCCTGTTGAAACTTTTATTTTTATGATTAATTTTATTAAGAGTTGAAATTTTATTAATATGCCACATTTTTAATTATAATTATTTATTGAACACGAATAAATAATACAATAAACTACGGCGTTTCGATTGACTTATTCTGCGATCGTTCTCAAGTATGAGCACTCGGTATGATTTTAGCTTAACTGGATTGGCCACGTCATTGTCAAATTATATACATACGAGCAGTACATGGCGAGCCTACGGCACGTCCGGCACCGCTCGGCCCTCCAGGCTGGTGGCCCTAGCGGGCAGGGTCTCATGATGTGATTATTAGCAGTCCGTAATTATATGTTTTGAAAGAAATATTTTTTTGAATAATGAATATTGATCAAAGAAAGATGAAAAAATATCAGTAAATGCTTTATAAATACTTTATTAGAGCATGCAACCATTTCTCTGGAAGTTCCTGATCGGTTGGAAACCTATTTCATTATTATATTAAGATAAGATAGCAGTACAAGGCGTGCTCCGAGCTGGTGGCCATGGCTGGCAGCGTCTCGAGTATAATAATTTTAAAATTAATTTATCTGCTAAAATTTCAAATGAGCCGCGCAGTAATAAATTAAGAATTAATCTCATTATCCCATTAAAACTTATATTATAAATTAAATATATATAATATATATATATATATATATATATATATTTTAAAATTAATTTGTCTACTAAAATTTCAAGAATTTATATTTTTCTTAAATTCAAAAAAAAAAAATTAATTTTCGCGGTATGAATTATTTCCAAAAAATTAAATATATAGCTCATTAACATATTGATCATCAATTGCTTTTTACTTTATTTCTATTCGAGATGAAAAAATTTTATAATGTTTTTTTGGCATTGTCAAAGGAGACAGAAAGTAATTATGATTTGAACTACTTTCATTGACTTTTTGTTACCCTGAAGAAGGAGAGAATAAATCTCCGAAACGTCGGTTTAACAAATAAATGTAAAATAATAAAACCTCTATAGTCTTATTTTTTACAACCACCGTGGACTGCTTTCATCAACATCCAATTGCATTAAATATATATTAATATATAATATATTTTAAAATTAATAAATTTGTCTACTAAAATTTCAAATGAGACACGCCGTAAATCTAATATTCTAAGCTATATAGAGGAATATATTAATATATAGAGATATTATAGATATAATATATAGAGAATAGAGATGTTTTATTTGAAAAATGTGACAATCTAACAACTGTCATTGAATATTAGTTGCTTTTTCTCCCACATGTTCTCCTGACATCGCCATCACGGGTACTGTCTGACAAGGTCTTTGATATATAAAAGAAAGATAAGCTGGGAGTATAGTACAGTCAAAAACCCAGTATACTAACGAGCTCAGTGCCCCCTGTGTCGGAATGAGCATTACATGTTTTTAAAAAGCACAAAGTGAAAAATATTGATAAATTGATAATAATTAATAATAATTAATTTATGATGTATGAAATTATTAACAATTAATTCTAATATCAAGAATATTATAGGTTACATAGTTGGATTTTTATAATACAAGGTGCTTGCATAACGTTATCAAATAAGAAATTAACAAAATATTTTAAAATTACAAGTCACATTTATTATTTTTTGTTAATGACTACATTATGATATTAAATTAAACTTTGTGTGTATTCATTTTTATCTAGTTAGTCTTTTTAATTTTACTTGTTATAAATCAAAGAGCGTGCGTGTTTTTTTGCTTGAGATAATTATATATATTTACCAAAGTTACCGTGGAAACCTGAAATCAGTTAAATCTATACCTTTTCAACTTCAAATAGGGACAAATCAATATCATAATGATAATAATCCATTTTAAATTAGGATGAGACATTATTAATATTAAGGTCCGCCTCGTGTGTAAGAAGCGCCTGTGCGCAAAAGAAATTTAGCCCCCTTTTTCATAATACAAAATTTATAAATTAAATAAAATAATTAATTTTAATTCAAAAAATGGTTATTTAGTTGCTAAATCTTTGTCTTTATTTATTAATTTTCATTATATCATATGTTTCATGAGACCTTACCATTAACACATCAAAAGTATAGAAATAATCGTGCGACCCCTTCGATGAGACGCCCGTGTGCGGGGCACAACCTGCACACCTTCACGCGGCGGCCCTGTTAATATTCATTGGGATAATTCTCAAATTCTCATGAGCCCCATTTTAAATGCAGCGTTTGTGTAAAAATTGGAATCACTATGATGATTCCTGATTTTAAATTGATTAATTATTTTGAAATTGATTAGGTATTCCCAATTTGAAATAAATTATTTCTAATATGAAATCGATTATTTTATATTAAATTAATGATTTAATTATCAAATTCATTATTTCATTTAGAAATTGATTATTCCCTTTTTAAAATTGATTATTCTCATTTTGAAATTTATGCTTTTCATTTTTAAATTTATTATTCCCGATTAATTTTTTTCCCCTAAAAGATATTAGAAAACAGCAATTCAGAATTTTTTTTAGTTTAAACCAGATTTAACTGAAATGGATCAGTTAAAAGTGTTTTTACATGACCTAACTTACTCATACTTGTTTGAAAAGAGAATTTCGTTCGGTTTTTCTGAACGTAATAATATTTGGTCTTAAAGTAAAAAGTTTGCCGACAGTATTCTTAATAAATTCAATTATCCAACCTGGAATCCTGTAATCGATGATCCTTGACTAATTTCAATTTAATTAAATTATAGAATATCAAAAGTTTTTTCTCCGAGTTGTCAATTCCTGGAATCATAAATCTGCTTCGAAAATTCTTCTTCAATTAAAAAGGAAACAAACATTTAAATGAGTTACTTAAACTTTTTTTATATACATATTATTATATAAAAAAAGTCAGAGAGAGCAGTGTAGAGAATCATTTGTAAAGTATTACTTCAATTTCTCGTTAAACATTGAAGGGAGAGGAAAAAGAAAAATATATATTTAAATTATCATATTATCATATTTTTTCCTTTTTTCCACCAAGAGAGTAAAGTCAACGAGAATACAAGAATATCTTTTGATTTGAAATGAAATAAAATGAGTTCATTTTCATCCAAGGCTAATATTTGCCGGCCTCCACTTTGTGCATTACCAACGAAGGAATCATCTAATTTAGAACAATTTACTTAAATCATTTAGCAAGTTATTTCAGTTGATGAGATTTCTCACTCATCAGAGATGAGGTTTTATTTAAATTGTCAAAATTCTATTTGTACAGCTAAACTCTATAGTTTAAGTAAATTGGTTTATTAAAATTTCTTATAACGATTAATCTCACTAAATAGACAAGTGAATGAAAGTGGTCTGGTTTAACTATATGGTATATCTTGATTGTTTTAAAGAAATGTACTTCAATTGAAACGATTTTATTTTTTCGAAAGTAGCAGAGTTGTTGATTCATAAAGAGAAATCGGGTAATTGACCACATTTTCTCAATAAATAAATATATACCTACATGCAAATAAATGGGGGAAAAAAAAATTATTTATCAAATAATTTAAAAAACAATCCTAGAAACGATTATTAACTCAGATGTTTGGGGGAGAATTTCTCCCTTTATCAATGACGATTTCGAATTTCAAAAAAGAAAAAAAAGGTGATTTCTCTAATATAATACTAATAATAATACTTAAAAAAAGAAAAAAAAACTTGCTTTCTCTATTTTTTTTGACGTGACAACGTCTTATAATTCGATGGAGCCGGCTGCACGCACGAAAAAACATGACTCATGCGGCGTTACCTCGCTCTGAGGCGTTCCATTTAAGCCTTGAAGTGCAAGCGAGAGCGCGGAACGAGCGACAAAGATTGAGGCGGGATTTTTAAAAGCTACAGTTACAAAAATTTTAATGATGTTTCCAAATTTTAAATTTTAAATTTAAGATTTATGAACAATAATTTAATCACAGTTTATTCTTATAATAAATTATTCAAAATTATTACTTTTTTACAACAAATTACAATTAAATTTGCAAAAATAATTAAGTAACTAATTGAACAACAACTTTTATTCAGTTTACTTGCTGAAAGAAATAATGTCAATACAAAATTTATTATTATAAAATAATAAAATCAAAAATTAAATTTTAACAGTCGAGTAGAAATTTAAACAATAAATTTTATTCAAGTATTTTGTAAATTTAAAATGATTTTCTGAACCAAGAATTTTATGAAAAAAATCGGTTGTCTGTAAAGTCGGTTTACTAACGATAGTTGAACGTGACAACGTCATAAGAAAATACTGATGGAATGGTATTTTCTTATGACGTTGTCACGTTCAACTATCGTTAGTAAACCGACTTTACAGACAACCGATTTTTTTTGCAAATATATGTAGATGTCTATCTAAATCAATGTTTCTCAGCCTTTTTTGGTAGATGGCCCACTAAAAATATCTGGAATTATTTGAGGCAGAAAAACTAAATTAATTTTTTTTTTTTGAGGTAATTACAAATACTATTTCAGAGATACAAAACTCATGAAATTTTAATTAATTGTTAAAAACCATTGCGGTACATTTGACAATCTCCCAGGGCACACACTGGTGTTCCGCGGTAAAGAGGTTAATAAACACTGATCTAAACAGTACAATATATTAAATACGTCCAAGAAGGAAGAGCAAGACCTCATACCAAGAATATTCCTAGAGTTTTCATTACTTTTTTTACTTTGGGGTTGAAGAGTGCAACATTAGTGTATACTTATCTAGTTTTCAAATTAAAAAGAGAAAAAAATTGTCTTCTAAAAAAATTAGCCATAATAAACAAATAGGTACACACATAAAAATATAATAAAGATAGCTTTAGAAAGCGAAGTGGAAAAAATGGTAATGGAAATCTGAAAAAGAGGATTTTCCCAGATAATGAAAAATATGGGATGAAGTGAAAGTGCTGGTAAATGATAGAGTGGAGAGGAGGTACGGTTGAGTCAAACCAGTCTTAGGACTGCATACAGGATGCTGATGATGTATACCTCTAAATAAAGTGGTAATTTATTCTTATTAATAACTATTTGACGTTAAAAGAAATTGCGTATGTAATAACTACTATTGACTTAATTAGTAACAGGGAAATTAGCTTTTCTGAATTGCCTGCCACACTAATGTTGCTATAACTTGTTGTTACATCTGTTATCGCTGTTGGATCTGGAGCTGGAGGTACAGAGAAATCGCTTTCAATTATGGGTGGGTGTCGCAGTCGCAGGTGCCAGCGCAATAAACATATTCAATCGAGATTACTCGTCATCAACAGCGATTATCAAATATTTAATTTGGCATTAATCTATTAAAAGGTTTGATAGCATAAAGTTAATTAAGAATTGCATACGAGATTATTTGTTTTAGCTTGATTCAAATAACAAATTACATTTAGCGATGCATCATTTTAGAAATTGAAAATATAATTATGCTTTCTATTGATTTTCACATGCAAGCTAATTTTTTTCATGGAGGGTACAAGTTAATTTTTGAAAATCCCATGTTTCGCTCACATTGGGAAAATTCAAACGAAAGCCATGATAGTCATCAATTGTAATAGACTGACGAAGAGGGCAAAGCCCTCGAAACTATAGTCTCGTTATAAATAAATAAAATTTATAATTCCAGCAGAAGACACACTCTTTTATTGTCTCCTTCAACATGATAGTGCCTATAATCATACGCAACGACCACTGGATTTTTGGGTTCTTGGGACCACGAAATGTGTTCTTTATTTCAAATTCAATATTCAATCTATCTATTAATGGCATGATTTATTTGATTGACAAAGTGAAAGTATATTTTAAAACTTATAAAATTTAAGCCCTCAAAGCGTTTAGTCCTCTGGGGCAGAGAAATGCAATACTTCTACACATATATAATATCATATAATGATATAAATATAAGCGAAAATAAAAAAGAAGTGATGGAGGGCCAAAAATCAGGCAGAATCTCCTATTATTTTTGTTGATGCATTCAGGGTGGCAGTATAGAATGATCGGAAAACCATTCCACAAATTCTAGTCATGTTCAAAATATGGATAATTTGAGGTTTATATAGGGTAGAATTAGGCGTAAAATAACGTCAGCTCTTAATCTCAATGCATCAAAACTATGTGTGAAATTTGGTTTTGATATTAACACTAGTTTTTGAGTTAGCTCGTCCACAATATTCAGTAACGTACATATTAACACACCAACCAACTAATAATAGACTAACAGAATAACAGACTAACAAACATTTTGATATAACAATTATTATCTCTAAAAATATAATTTTTTCGATGTTCACTTATTAGAGCTTTTTGTAGACCCAAATGCTATGGTTTCGTCCAATTTTTTTAAACAAAATAATTTCAGCGGTTTTTGAGATATTTCGAAAAAAAACAAAAAAATCCGGCTTTTTCATGAACGATTAAAAAATATTAAATGATGGACTTTTAATTGGGCAAATGATCATATCAATTAATAAGTGTATGCTCAGTACATTATCATTCAAGATGTTTTTCCTTTAATTATTTTAGGTTCCTTAGGCTCTTGATGCTGTACTATACACTTCGTAGTTAAATTTTACTTAGAGAAAGTGGTGTAGGTTTTAGGTGAAACATGATATTAATTAATAAAGTAATGTGTGTGTAGTTTCACAGTGAAACTACACACCCTTTACTTTATTAATTCGTAGTTAAAGATAAATTCCTTTGCATTTAAATTCTTTTTTAATATGTTAACTAAAAAACAACTCTCTTTACAATTTAACAAACGTTTTATCATGTCGTTCTACACACATACCCAAATAATCCAAATTTTCAGAAAATGTACCGTGACTTTAAAAGATTTTCACTTTTTTTTCCAATTATTTTAATATTCTCGCCTTGATTTCGAATTCATAGATATGATTTAAAAGTAAAAATAAAAATATCATCTAGCTTAACCATTAATCAGTTCATGAATGCGATCGAAAAATAATTCCAGCTAAAATTATACCCTATCAAATATCATAGATATATTATTATTTAGGTGTATGTATATATTTATAGGGTTAAATAAGTGAATACTACTCAATTTATTACTAGCTGGCCTCTTTGACAAATAGAGAGCTATTTACGCTCAAACATAAAATAATGAATTCCAAAAAATAAACTAATGGAAATTCTCTTTTCACTATTGACATCCATTCAGAACCAATAAATCAACGTTTATAAAGCTATTAACGCTCTGTTCTGCCGTTTTGTTCACTCTTGTCATTTAGATAAATTCAATTTAAATAGGAATTTGGAAAATATTTTTTTTGGCAATTTCATTCTATTAGGTTAAATGGATTCTTTTGTTCTATCTGAATAATTCCTAATTTTGTAAAAATGTAATAGAAATAAAAATAAATCAAAAACTGGTTTAAAAATTCTATTAAATTTCAAAATAAAGTATAAATGGTTTATAATATTGGATTTAATTTTTGGTAAGGCATTAGAGCACTTGCCATCCATTTTTCATTTCATGCCCGGTGTCAAAATATGTTTTAAAAAGTTAAATAACAATATATTAAATAAAATCAGCTGACGTGTTCTGATGTGGCCATCCACTTGACTTTACAATACAACCTGGCCCCTCACTTATATTAAATATTTAATAAAATTATTTATAAACATGTAAGGGGGGGGTTAGTTTTTGCATTTTTAGACTCCTGGGACCCACTGATTATGTATACAAAATTTGGTTGAGTTTGATAAATGGCAAAGATTTTCATTTTTTGACCCTCCGACCCTCCCCCCCCCATTTCAGGCGTTTAGTTTTTACATTTTTAGACTTCTTGGGACCCACTGATTATCTATACAAAATTTGGTTTAGTTTGGTAAATGGCCAAGTTTTTTTTTTTTTACCCTCCGCCCCTCCCCCCATTTCGGGCGGTTAGTTTTTGCATTTTTAGACTTCTGGGGACCCACTGATTATGTATACAAAATTTGGTTGAGTTTGGTAAATGGCCAAGATTTTCATTTTTTGACCCCCCCCCCCATTTTGGGCGGTTAGATTTTGCATTTTTAGACTTCTGGGGGTCCACTGATTATGTATACACAATTTGGTTGAGTTTGCTCAAACGACCTAGATTTTTAATTTTTAACCACCCCTCGACCCCCCTTAATTTTGGGTCGATATGCACCAAAATCTAATCAGCTCTTAATCTCAATGGACCAAAACTACGTGTGAAATTTGGTTTCGATATTCACACTAGTTTTTGAGCTAGCTCGTCCACAAATTTGGTAACGCACAGACTAACTAAATAACTAACTTACTAACTAACTAACAGACATTTTGACAAAACAATTATTATCTCGAAAAATATAATTTTTTCGATGTTCACTTTTTTGTAGACCGAAATGCCATGGTTTTGCTCAATTTTTTTAATCGAAATAGTTTCAGCCGTTTTTTAGATATTTTGAAAAAAAGAAGGAAAAAAACCACTTTTTTCATGCACGATTACAATACCTGACCATACCCTGTATGGTAAAGTAAAAATCTTCCCTGGACAAGAATGCAATACTTCCTCATATATATCTAAGAACATAATATAATTAAACAAATGAAAAAAATTTTAAGACTCTGTGCGTTTCTTACTTTATCCAATGCGAAGCATGGGAGAAAGTATTGGAATCGCTCTCGCGGCAAGCGCGACTTCAAAGGGTCCTCAGGTAAAGACTACGGAACCCATAGACTCAATTAAGGTCACAAATTGAAGGATTCAATGACATTGAATTTTAGCACGTGACGGTTTTGCCAAAAATTACCTGGAATCTCGCCGAGAGGCCAAAAAGTGCCATTTTTTTGGAAGTGCGTGGGGATGGATGGATGTGTGTGTGTGTGTTATCGTGTTTTTCGTCCACGATTTTTTCCACACCTTTGCGCTGATTGAAACGAAATTGAAAACCTACCATTAGTTTAACAAAATGAAGCGCTGATTAGTTTTTGGTACATATCGGTCCACAAACATTAGTACTTTATTTCAGTACTTTTTTAGTTTTTTCTAAATATCTTGAAAATGACTTAACCAATTTTGAGGAAATTTAATATCCTAATTAAGTACCTTGGGGACCACAAAAAAGGTTAAATAAAGTTTTTAGTAAAATTATATTTTAAAGTACTTTACTCAAGAACATATTAATATTTCAAATGAATTTGGTTAAAGTTTAGCAACGATCCGTTGCAGTTTATTTATAGCTATAGTTATGACATGGTTTTAAAATATCAATAAAATTAATAAATATATGAAGTGTTCACTATTTTTAATGACATGTTCTATGAAGCTAAAAGCCCAACATAGTAGTTAGTTAATTAAGATATTAATGTAGGTTTCAATTCATTTATAGGATCTGGATTGATATGTGGAACAGTCTCTCTATTATTACTTGGGATTATAGCCCTCTTCCTCCTATGATTAAATTAATTATAAATTTTGTCAATTCCTAATGCCCTAGAGTTGTACAAAATTTTATTTAGTTCTCACAAGGGATTATCTAATGTTTAAATATTGTTTTCTCGTCAGAAGAGCTGTCATCGGGTCGTTTCGAAGTGTAGATAACATTTTAGTACTTGGTTTGATTTCTCAGGAGAAGACAACCCTGCTGATATGTAAACAAATAATGTTTTTTTTTTTTTTTTTTTTATTTAATGTCACCGGGAACAAAGCCCATTTAGACAGCACATTAATAAAGTGTTATAGGGTTAGTGAGGAGCCGAGTTTTTAGCCGGTAGAAATTTTTATTTGCCAGCCAGGATCGAACCCCGGCCTTCCACTCCAACATCGTCATAATCGATCGATGCTGAAGCGAGGCCAGTGCGTTAGCTGACTGAGCCAACCCGACTCCCAGAAATAATGTTAAAAATGGTGATTATGTTTTTGAATAAGCAAAAAATATTAAAATCAAAAAAATTAGTGCGCCCTCGATGGCGTAGCTAAAGACTTTTTATTGGAGGGTTTTAGTGACTGAGATGGGGGGTTGAGGGGGTTGGTGACTGAGCATCTGATTTGTTCAGGTATAAATTGTAGTCCCCTCACCAAAAAAGATTCACTTAAAAAAATGTATTTTAATTTCAAGTTATTTCTTATCCCTATTTCCCTGTGAACCAAAATAATTTTTAAATGGGCCAAAATTATTTTTTGGATTGAATCTAAAAATAAAAATAATTCAGAATTTTATAATAATAATGTAACAATTTATTAATATTAGTGCGAAACTGTAGTTAAAGAAAATGTTACAAAAAAATCTTGTATTTGCAATTACAATTTAATATAAGCTTAATAATTTCTTGGAGTTCCTGAGCCCTATGGGCCCTACTTCTAGGCAACTAAGTGTCTTGTATTATCAATGTTTAAAAAAAATTTAAATTTAAAAATTTTAATATAAATAGAGGGTTTAATTAATAATATTGAATAGACGGTGTAGCCTGACAAATATATTAACGGTTAACAGAAGAGGCGAATTAGATGGCTATTGTCGAGGCGCTTTTTAAAACTTGTTAAAGTGATAATCTTATTTAATTGAAAAGATTTTGTTTATTTCTATCAAACAGAGGGCAACCTCATTGATTTCTCTTTATGATAAATGATAATCTTATACCAACAAATTACTTTAGTCGGCTTTAATTGATTCATTATTATACTATACACTTTTAACTTATTTAAAGTATATAGTTTAATAATAACTATGTAATTAATTTTAAATTTGAATTCTAATTTAAAGACATTATCCAATCATATAAAAAACCAGTGTTTGGCAGAAGAGTCATAATCTAAATTTTGTTTTAGTTAAGGGCGAAAGTAGTTTTACAATTATATTACAATCTGATTAGATTTTACTTATAATCGTAGCATGCTTAGTTGACGTTAACTATCTATTGGCATTTTATTTAAAATAATCCATTAAATAATCATTTTTACTAAGTTCTCTTAACAGTGTCTTTGAGAAACCCTGTGCTAGGTGCTGAATTCAGACCCCCTATTACGTATATATTTTTGGAAATAAAACAACTACTTTAATGCGTTTTTTCCAATGAAATAATTTTTTATTATTTTTCATATTCAGCAATTTAATTTTTTTATTCATTTAACTCTTCGATTTTTTTTAATATTTTTGACTTTTTTACGCCCCCTATAGGCTAATCTGTGGTTTAACACCTTGATTTTGTCAATTTTTTTACATCTTATTTTAAATAATTTTTTAGAAAAATAAGTACAAACTCCAATTTAATTTTATTACAATTACAAGTTTTTTGTTGTTGAATAATAAAATTGTTATTATAAAAATAAACTACATATATTTGGTAAGCTACAGTGGTATATTTAATCACATCCATTTTTCTGTATTTCTTATCTTTGCTTTAAGATATTAGTTACCGAAAGATAAATTAAAAACTAGAAGATACTAATATTTAAACTGAGCTGTTACCATTTATAATTATAATTGATTTCTAGTTGTATCTGATTATTTACCATTCTTAGGATATAATTAGTATTTACCTATTATATTATATATAATATAGCTAATTTCTAGGTAGTGGAAATATTATGGTTCCAAGGGTGGTCATTAATTAGTTACAACAAAAAGAGATACCTACAAGGTATCAATCAAAACTGTAATTGATAACAGCTCATGAAAAATCATTCGTATCTTTATTTTAAAAATGCCAATTACCATATATACTACTAATATGTTACTAATTATAATTGTAAATGATAACTTGTATTTAAAATAGTTGTAACTGATTACTGCTTATTCAGGGAATTAAAAAGTTCATATCATGAATGCCTAGTGTTTATCTTTATTTGTATACGTATATGCAAAATTAAAATTATTTTGCTGTGCTGCTAACATTTACATTAGTAATTAGTACCTTGTATTTAAATTACTTCTAAATGAATAGTGTCTAACCATCTGGAGATTAGCTAAGCCGATATATTAGGTATTAAACAAATCAACTAGAAAAAAATTCATTCCATTTTGCATTCTATCTTCAACATTTTATTCTACTTTCTTAAATTGAACATTTTTTGAAATATTCCAAATAGGAATATCGGAAAAATGGAATAATATATTGGTTTGTTCTCCGTTAATATAATCGGTGCTGTTTTCTTTTCTTTTCTTATAAAAAGACCAAACGATGGAATAATAATAAAAAAAAAGTAACAAGAATGGTAATATTGGAAAAAGCCTTTTCATTAAAATTATCAACTTTTACAAAGTTAGTCTTTTTTTCTTGTTTTTCGATTCATAATATTTCCATAATTTAGTCGTTTGTTTTAATGGTGTATGATTTATTTTTAAATAATTGAATTTATAAAGGAGAAATGGATTGAAGAGACCGAAGAAGTATCCAATAGAAAGGAGAAAAAGAAAAGAGAGACTCAATAGAGAATTGACGGGATTCGTTTATCAATGCGAATTGATTTTCTTCGATTTCGTTTTTATTTGTCAACTTGAGTTGATATATGGTAACTTGATTTCGTTTTATTTTATTTTTTTCATGCTTTGAATTTTTTCTCATATTTGAATTGTCTTTTTGCGATGGATGAAAGGGGAGAAAGTGTAAAAAAATATGCCTTCAATATATATGAACTGTGGTATTAGCAAATTGTATGGTGTCAGAGGAAATAAAACAGAGGCTTCCAAGGGAAGCCCCCCATTTTTCGTCGTTATTTTTTGCATTTCTAGCCTTCTAGTGACCCACATATTATGTATACAAAATTTGGTTCATTATGGTCCAAGAGCAAGAATTTTCATATTTTGACTCTCCCCTCCCCCTTTTTGGGGGGTTTTTGGGGAAATTTAAAAAAAAAAAGTTTTAAGAAATCACATCCCCTACAACTTTGCTCATAATAAAATTTACCGTAGAGTTAATAGTTTAGGAGCTATTTGATAATTTTTAAAATATCAAAACTTTATATTGCTAAAAACGTAAGTTAGAAGACATCTGATCCAAATATGAAATTTCATAATAATCCCCTCAGCCGTTTTTACGTGAATCGTGACCAAGTTTTCGCGGAACCCATGGAAACATACAGTCAGACAGACAGACATGAATTTTGTTGTGGGTGTTTTCGTTCATAACTTTGTTGAAACGTATGCAACCAAAATTTGTCGTGATTTGGACCAATGAACAGACAAAACCTTAATTTTATATATATAGATATTTCTCTATAATAAAATTCTAAAGTATAAAATAAAAATTTTCTTCGGATTAAGAAAATAATTTAATTTAGTTAAACTTAAAACAAGATAAAGAAAAAATATTTCTAAAGATTCAACAAATACATTTGATGTGGCCATCGCATGATTTTACTATACACCTGCCCTTTCGGTTATTTTAGGATTGATAGTTCCTTAAGACCTTAAAGTTCAAATCGTATAAAGGTTTCAAATTTTTAAACTCTCCTTAATTTTGGAGCTATTTAAACCAAAATCTAGACAAATCTTGATCTCAATATAAACTATCTAAAATTTCGTTTTGATACCTTAATTGGTTTTTAAGCTAGAGCGTAAACAAAGTTCTGTAAACACACGCCCTAACAGACATCTTGACAAAATAATTAATATCTCTTAAAAAATTAATTTTATTATGTTTGTTGTATAGGTTTTATTATAGGCCAAAATTTCATTATCTTTGTTTGATTGGAGTTGACGAGTCACCTTAATCCCTGAAGTAAATAAGAACATTCATGGAAACTAAAAGTGAACTCTAAATATTTTTTTTAACTCGAGCCTTATGGGTAAGAAAGAAGAGATAACGGTATTTTTTATATTAAAATAAAATAAAATATTTTTTTTCAGGTGATCGGCTAAAGCAGATGGGCCATGCGACTACGTGATGAGTAGAAATTCACAGCATACCGGTAAGATTAAGTTTTTATTTAATTCAGTTCTTATTAAACTGAAGATAAAAGAAAGCCTTTCGAAACTATTACAGTCTGTAATTAAAAACACAATGAATATTTACTTCTATAATATCATTATCATTACAGATCTCTCCTCGATCGAATCCCACATACGATATAACTGACTCAATAACCTGATTCATTGTAGAACACTCACTGCACTATTAGTTTTTAGATATACTATATTAACATGCCAATTCTTCTGACTTATAAAGTCAATATTCACACCCAAAATTTCATTTGCACGAAATACGCGATTTTTAAACATGCACTAGCTATTTGCTCACAAATTAGAAACAAACCGAACTAAAATGCATTCGCTAACTTAATTATCCCTACAACTTCTAGTGACTAGAACTCCGTCTTTGAGACTACTTCTTCCATCTTTTAAAATAGGTATCCACAGGTGCCTTCAACTCTTACCGCTGCATTTTCTTTTCCTTCTTACAAAAGTGACATGTAGGTGTTGCATCTTCTTCCATCATTATCATTAAATGATGCATTCTTATGTTCAGAAGTTAAGAACATAAGGATAATAGCGAAAAGAAATTCGAAATATGCACGGAATGATTCATTCTGAAAAAATAGGGTGTTTGTCTATTCTAGGAATAACACATAGAAGTGTATACCCCGAAAGCTCATTATCAATGTTAATACTATTAAAACATTGGTATTGAGCTATTGGTATTCATACTTATAAGTATATCTCAGTAAATAAAAAAATAATTATTAGTTACGTTTAGTATCTACGTATTTTTTATTTTATTTTTTGCCATTGTTTTCAGCATCTTCAAATAATACTAGACAACAAGGCCCAAATCCGCCCCTGTCTCGAATACGGCTCTCATCTATGGAGAGGAGCCTCTAAATATTCTCTAGCTACCCTGGATGCAATTCAGAAACGAGCCGTCAGGCTAATTGACCATTCTACCCTCACCGACTCCCTCGACTCGCTGGCTCATCGAAGAAATGTCTCTGCCCTTTCTTTTTTCTATAGATACTATCACGGCAGGTGCTCTGATGAGATAAAATCAATAATTCCCCCCAAAGCATGCTTTGCACGTAGCACGCGTTTTGCCGACTTCCAACACACTTTCGCGGTCAAATTAGAAAAGTGCCGGACCACTTCATTCGCCAATGCGTATATCCCCATGACTTCAAGGAACTGGAACTCTCTCCCAGGCTCCATCTTTCCCAGCACTTATAACCTTCAAACCTTCAAAACCCGAGTGCATAAACACCTACGTCTCCACCCTCTTACTTAATCAACGTTCTCTTCTCTTCGGTAATGCAAGGGTCTTTCGAGATTCATAGGGCCTGCATCTTTACTGGTACACTCCTTCTTGCATTCGATTGCATTAAAAAAAAAAAAAAAAAAAATCACACTCAACGAAAAAACCCAGACTTTTCGGAAGAACCCGATGGTGAACCGCGATTGGAATTAGGTGTACACGAGGGGTGAACCACGATTGGAATTAGGTGTACACCGTCTTTGGAATTATTTGGAATTACTTTGGAAATCATTAGATAATATATTGTATTCTATTGTCTTCTAATTGGAAATGAAAGTGGAAGTGGAAGTAGGTGTATACGATTTTAGGTCGAGGTTCACCCATCGGGTGTACACGTCTTTGGAATTATTATATTTTCTAATTCATTAGATAATCCCACTTCATCTATTGTCTTCTACTTGGAAATAAAAGTGGAAGTAGGTGTAGGTACACGATTTAGTTCGCGATTCACCCCTCGGGTGAACCAAACTACTTCCTCAGACGTGAGAGAATATACTATGCACACACATTTACGCGCATATATGGGTGGCTGGGAGCCCCCCATCTCTCTCTCTTTCTCTCTCGCTCTCTCCAGTAATCATTCTATTTCTTTCTCTCTTCATTTTCGTTTCATTAGACAACAAAATCACACTGCCAAAATAAATTTACACTAAAAAAACAAAAAACATCTTATCTAAAAACAAATATTCAGAATATATAGGTACTTACATTATTCATTCATTTATATTTATGACATAAGATAAAACCTGGAAAACTGGAAAATATTTCGCAGATAGAAGAACGTAAATTTATGAATTTGTCTTCCTAATGGAAAACCCTTATTATTATTACAAATTCAATTTTTTTCCTCGTGAAAATTAATCATCACTATATGTCTTGAGTTTCAACATTATAACTTTCAACCAAGCAAAAGAGAAATTCAGTTGACTTCATAAATCAGTTGCCTTATTTAGAAAACAGGCAAATCAGATAAATCAAGAGAAAGAAAAAAAAGGAAAAGGAAAAAGATAAGGAAATTTTTAATAAATGCTCGGATGTTATACGAGGTGAAATAAACATTTAGAAAGAAAGTACCAAAAATAACGTCATATCCAGAAGCGAGTCAAGCGGCTCTACCTGATTTATCATTAAGGGCGGGCCTCAGAAATAAACGTGAAGGCTAAACGGGTTGTTTTTATCAATTCGAGCACTGGTAATTTGTGGAAGAGGGCAACAGCCATTTTATTCTAATTGATTTTTTTGTAATTTGGAAAAATGGGAGCTACGACTCTTTATCTCTACTAGAAACGCAACAGCTATATCGATAAAGGGCTTAATAAGGCATAGCAAGTATAGACAAAGAAGCTACTGAACAAAAAGTTATAAAAATAATAGAATATTAATTCAATTTTTTTAATTATGGCAGAATTTTATTTTTTAAATTCAAATTATAAGATAAAGAAAACTAAATTCAATCGTCAATTAGTTTTGGACCAAATACTGTAAACACTACTATGAACTAAAGACATTTAATAATAATAATATTAATAAAAACAAATATAATTGAAGATTTAATACTTCGGTGGTTGAGTTGACTATCAGGAAAGATTATTCGGCCGAAACCACTTAGATGCAATGTGCACATGTGCATTCTGATTGGTTTATCTCATTAAAATGTGTAATCTAAGTGGTTTCAGCCTAAACATCTTTCAAGATAAAAAATATAATAATACAAATTACATTTCAGATAGGTGTTTTAAAATCAAAAATATAATTTTCCTTCTTGAGTATACCCTTGGTAGGTAGGGGTATCGGGTATATATACGCGCAATTGAGGAGTGTAATTGTGGTGGGGTGGGGAGGGGGGGAGCAAGATAGTGACCCTTCCATTTTTTTCTCAGCAGATGGATCAAATCTAGTACTACTTTGGTTAGGATTATAGATAAAAATTGATATTTTAATGAACGAGAAATAACTCACAGAAAAAGCATTTAAAATTATGCAAAGAAGAGTCGATCAGTCGATTTTGCTCCTTTTAGTAAGCTCACCTGAAACAAACAAAAAATGAAAAAATAATTAAAATCAGTGGAAATATAAATAATATATTTTTTTTCACAGCTATAGATCAAATTAGTCTCTTGTATCTTAATAAGAAAACATTTAAATTAATTTTCTTATTTATCTGAGTCCACCCAAAAAAAATCTGCAAGGTCATGAAACTTAATTTTATTTTATCTGTTATGTCTCATGGGTTCAATTAATTGTATAAAGAAAAATTAGTTTTCTTGTTATAACAAGCTAGTCTCATAAAAAGCATCAAGCAGAGAACAACCTCATTGATTTCTTTTTTTTTAACAACTCTGCTACTCTCGAGAAAACAAAATATATTAAATATAATTTTTATGAATTTGAAAGCTTATAATAGGAAAACAAGGACAAGTTTTTAGGTGTGACTTTTTTATTTATCAGCCAATGTTTCGTCGACTTTGACGACTTCTTCAGGGCTTCAATAGTCATGCCACACATTCGTCTAAATTTTCTTGTTATCTTCGTTACCATTGAAGACCATCAGAAACACAAATTTCAAAAAATATTTTCCTCATTCACAAAAACAATTTTTCTTTTTTTTTTCTTTTTATATTAACAATTACATTAGATATAAAACAGAAATAACATAAATAGAATGAGGCAACACTGTTTTTAAAACCAGAATAGAATAATTTTCTTTTCTTTTGATCCTTACACAAAGAAATCTCAAATTTAAAAAAAAAAATTGAAATTTTTATTTTTGAAGGTCTTCAATGGTAACAAAGATAACAAGAAAATTTAGACTAATGTGTGGCATGACTATTTGAAGCCCTGAAGAAGTCGGCAAAGTCGACGAAACGTTGGCTGATAAATGGAAGGGTCACACATAAAAACTTGTCCTTATTTTCCTATTATAAACTTTCAAATTAATACAAATTATCGACGGAAATTATAATAATAATAATTTTTATGTCTGTAAGTATTTTATTTAGCCTACGAGCTATATTGATTTGAAAATCGAAAAGATAGACAGACATTGGAGGAACACTAATAGAGCTTCGTTTTTCTTTTGAGCCTTGAAGAATAACCATTACGTTATAAAAATCCATCACAGTGTAGAATAACCAATACGTTATAAAAATTTAAAATTAAATTTTATTAAAACGATAATGTGATATGGGTTGCTACATGACAAAATGCAATTAACATGACAATAATAATAAATTGTTTTTTATTTTTATTCCGACATTTATCTGAAAGTATCCATTTTATTGAATATTAAAGATATTCGTAAAAAATTGCAATGATTCTTTTTTTGAAAGATGGTTGAAGAATAAAACTTTTCAACAGAATATAACTTTAAAAGACGTGGTGAGGATGAGGGGATGGTTGGCGCAGAGAAAAAAAATTATAGAGATCAGCAATATATTTTTACGCGTCTATAAAAATTATGCGCAATTTACGAATTCTGATGTTATCGGCACATCTGTCCAACAAAGGAAATGATTGATAGTGAGAAAAAAAAAAAAAATCTGATGGCCTCAAGTAATTTTTACTTTCAGAATAGGAAATAAATAAAATTGAATGGATTGGATTTTCTTTATTATGAAAATTAAGAGTTGTAATTATACCTATATTTAGGGTTCAAGTTTTTCTAATTGAAATTAATATACCTAAGTTAATATAATAATTAAACTCTGCGATTAATTTATTTATCCAATTTCTTACGATCTTGTAAACTAATTAAATTATGGATCCGATTAACCAAACAATTAAAAGTAATATTAAAAGTTAATTTATTGGTTATATGCAATTTTTTTCTAAAAAGCAGAATGAAAATATAAGTCCGTCAAGTATACGTCAGAATCGCCTACCTAATAAATATTATGAGAAGCTTAGAAGTGGACAAATCCCAAAAAACAACAATAGATAATTTTTTTTTCAATCCCATTTCCACAATAAAAATCAGGCCCTGCTGAGAAAAACTGAGCTTTCTATCAACGGCAAATAAGAAAGAATTAGAAATCTCAAGTATTTTGGAAGATACGGAACTCTTGGAATGCTAGTACTTAATTTTAAACCGGAAGTTTTGAAGGTTTAAAAATTAAACATAGAGTCCCAGTAAATCGATGATTTATTAAATTTTTGTCTGAATTTTAGTGAAAACAGGTAATTAAAGAAATCGAGCTCGATTTACGAGGGGGTGAAATCACCCTTATATACTTGTAATACATCCCATCTCCTATCTAGTAGATGACAACCTCTTGTGATTTTATTAGAAATTTAAAATCTACTTCTACATATTAGCAATTTGAACCTTATAGAAATATCGAGTATATAAATTTTAATTATTACTAAACATTTCCAAGTTCTTTAATTAATTGTCTATATATATATATATAATAACGAGTATCCATTTAGTCCAAGTTCAATAGTAGTCAAAAGGTCGTTCCTAGAATAATAAAAATTAAGAAATTAACTTTGACTGGTCTAAAACAGGCCGGGATTTGAATTTGCAGGAAAATGAATGGGGGGTCAGATAGGCTAGGCGGTAGCGTGACAGCGAGCTAACCAGGGGACCCGGGTTCGAATCGGACTCGAGGCATCCAGCTAAAATCTGACTAGAGACTGGGTAGAGACAAATTTAAAAAAAAAAAAAAAGGAAAATGAATCATTCTATCCACGCACTTTTTAGTCATTTTCCTCGATTAAATACTTTTATTTAAAAATTTCATTTGATCAAATACTAGAGGAACAATCATTTTATGTTGCATTTTAAAGTTTCGGGGAGGAATTACCCGAGAGTTCCCCTGTGGACCGGGGCTAGAATTGGCTCACAGATTCCCCTGTTTGTCAAAGAGACGACTAAAAGGGGTTGATTATGGGATTGAAACTCACGCCTCATAAAAAAACAAACATGTGACTAGAGATTTCAAGAAAATGTTGCAAAGAGGAGGACATCGTTAAAATGACCCTGTATACGAAAAACTAACCTGTTGTGATGTAAGATGGTCAATTTATTTGAAAAAATTGAATTAAAAAGTTTGAAATCCACTTGTTTTCAGCTTTCTAGCCCAAATCCTTTGCTGTTTTCCAATTCATCATAATTAAAGACTTTAAAAAAATTCCAACTTTTCTTTCAATTTTTTATTTAAACTGTTTCGGAGTTTGTCTTCATTATTCCTTCAATGGAGCGTATCTTATATTTAAGAGAAGATTTTTTTTGGCTTTTCGGCCTTTCTAGCCATAAACCAATTTACGAAATTATTTTTTATTAAATTTGTCTCTATCCCCCCCCCCCCCCCCCGGGTCAGGTTTTAGCCGGATTCGAAACTGGGCCCACTTGGTTAGCAGGTGACATGCTAACCCCCCCCCCCCCACTCAAGAGCAGATTTTCTTTAATCAAATACATAAGATCTCTGGAGAATCAACATAATAGAAATTATTCTCGTTGCTTAAACATGTTTCTAATTATTTGCCAATTTGGCCGCTATAAAATTAGTAGATGGCAGCACTTGATGTCAACGCCTGTATTTAGGCAACCATATTAGACGAAAAAATACATTTTTCAGGGTTTGATTTAAGACGTCAGCTGCCAGCCACCTACGATCATTTATTTAGCTAGCTTGCTATAAAAACAAAACGAATTTTCTATATCCAATCGGGTAAGGTAATAAGATATAACAGATAAAATATTTCTAATTAAAAAGAAGGCCAAACCTTCGAAACTCTGTAACAAATAATTTAATGTTAGGTATTGAATTGTTTTTTGTTCATTACTGTGTTTAATTTTTGAAACGAGGAGAAAAATTATTATGACATGATTTCTTTTCTATCTACATATTTATGTTTTTGTCTAGACTTTCGATCTTAAAATTTCTAATTAAGGAATTTTAAAATGAGCCATATGTGCAGCTTTTGAATTGTTGTACCTAATGAGCTAAAATTTAAAATAAAATTTGTGTTTTTTTTTGTTTTTTCCCCTATATTCCTGGCTTCTGCCCTTAACAATTTAGCCAATGACTTTCTTTATATTATTTTATCTAATTAAGAAAATAAAAGTTTGTGTTAATTATTATTAATTTTTGTGATAAGTTCAATCTTTCTTGATCAAACTATATGATGAAAAAAATTGCCAATTTACCAATTTTACAGAGAGCGTTCCGAGAATTAAAAAGATTCACTTTTTCGTCCACTTTATAATTAAAAGACTTCAGAATGTTCATTTACAGATGTGACATGTCATGGAATTAGTTAACTTTATATAAAAATATGTGTCATGTCTAGAAATTATATTATAATTTTTTAATAGATGAAATCAAATGCGATGATTTTCAAAAAGAAACGAAATTTCGTTATTGACTTATTTCTAAAAATTTATTTTTATTAATCGACTTACTTGTTGATTAATAATTTTTCTAATTAAGGAATATATCATAAAAATTAAAAAAAGCATATGTATACTGCTTTAACAATTAGTATATACAAAGAATAGTTATATTATCACGTTTTGTTCGCTGTTTTTTAACTAGCAACTGAAGCAAATACACAATTATGAATATTAAGCAACAAATCATGATTCATATTGCAGAGAATTAATATAAATTTTGGAAAATATTTTAAAGGTATAATTTTTTATTTCATAATTCAACTTTCAGAAAGAACGGTTCTTGATGGAAACTATTGTAAAACAAAGAGGTTAAAAAAAATTCAGAAAATATATATGAAAAAAACGCTAAAACTATATAGATATAGAAGTAACTTCATCCCTATTTTCGTTTTAGTTTTTTCTCCCTTATTTTCTTTTTTTCTTTTTATTCGATAAACCCCTTCCTTCGCTGGCCGCTAATTGTACCCCCGGGGATGCCCAACGAATTTAAGAGCTCCACGGGGGTGGGATTTGCTCTTTGCCCCTTTGCATGGTTCAAGGCAACGCCTGTTGCCTGCTAATGTGTTAGTATGTGTGTTTGTGTGCTTGGCTGTTTTTGTGTTCGTGTCTTAGCGGCCGGGAATAAATCGTTGAGCATAAAAAAAAAAAAAAACACTCGAGCGTGTAAAATGGCTCAAATATCTTAAAGTGAATTTTCTGTAAAATTTCCTTTAGAAGAATAATGTTAGCGAATAATACGTAACCAATGGCTTTGTTCTTTGATGGCACGTTAAATAAAGATTCTTTGCTTTTTACCAGATTGATTTAATGGATATTCTCCTAAAAATAGAAAGTCTAAGTATTTGAAAGAGTTATTTGACGACAAATTTGGTTTTAAATTAAGCATAAGAATTTAAAGAGAAATCAATTAAGTTGTCCTCTGCTTGATGCGAATAAAGATATATTGAGGTTTCCGCGGATGTGTTCTATGTTCTATGTTTTTAGTGGTTTTTGGGGTTTCTCCGCGTGGATTTTTGAGGTTTTCTCGACATTTCGGCTCCTCTTTTGGAGCCATTTTCAAGAGGTGGGTTGTTTCGGTGGTCTCAGCCTGGTTATCTAGGCTTCGTTTTCAGGAGAGTTTTCAGATTGAATTTTTTCATTCTCAGACAGGATTGGGATAGGTTTGGAGATTTAGGAGGTTTTGGTTGTGGGGAAACAGAAAGTTTAACGTTAATATATATTTATCAATTATATAAATATGCATATTTAAATTTATTTAATAGAGATAATATTTTCGAAGAATTAACCCACATCTTCAGTTTTTTAAATAAATAGAATATTCTAATTGAAAAGATTTTGATTTGAAATATTCTATTCGTTATTTCTCATGAGTTCATATACTCAATTCGATGTAGGAAAATTCGTTCAAGAATTGAATCCCAATTGAAAGCACATTGACCTTTTATATCGAAAATATGTATCACCTGTCTGGATTAGATATATAAGTAAACAATAGGGAAAAGGGGGTTAGATTTTTTTCGGTGATTTTTTTTTTTTGGCTTTTCGACTTTTCTAGCCATAAGCCCATTTACGATACTACTAAATATTTTTAAAATTTGTCTCTACCCCTTGAGGTCAGGTTTTAGCCGGATGCCTCGAGTCGGATTCGAACCCGGGTCCACTTCGTTAGCAGGCTGACACGCTAACCCCTAGCCTACCCCCCCCCCCCCGGGTGTTTAAAATTTTTGAAAATATTTTTAACAGAGAATTAGTTGATATTTCAATTTTGCTATTTAACAAATGATGAGGATTTTGATTATCTATACCAGGGGTGGCCAAATTTTTAAAAGATAGGGATGACTTTTTTGGATAATGTGTACCTGAGGGCGACTAGGTTTTTTTTAGAAATAACTTACGAACTGTTTTTGTTTTTTATACGGACTTTTTGGGCATTCGGAAATATTTGTGACATTTCTAGAAGATACGAACTGGTGACTTTTTTGGTGATCTTCGGAATTCTCAAACAACAAAGCAAACATTCGAGACTAATAATTGTAAGAATAATTTTTGGTGTTTTTCTTTATAAATTTGTTTCGTTCTTTTTTACTCAATCACAAGGAGAAATAAGAGGCAACTTTGCTTCTCTCTGCGGGACGCCCATATATTTACTTATTAAATACTAGAACTTGGTCCGAATATTTTAACCGAGACGCTACGTAAATTTAATCTTGATTAAGAGATAATTAAGATAGAAAGTACTAAAGGTGTATTTTAGTCAAGGCTCTGATAAAAGATTAGAGTGACGATGAAAGTATTTAGAAAAGATGAGTAAAATGGTTGCCTTTTATGTCGTGTTGATGTCGGACCTGTGATAATAATAAGAGGGATATTTTTTATTTTTTATTTATTAATGACCTCAGAAACGAATCCAAATCGCCAGTTCAATAATATTTACATAAATAAATATACATTGGTATATAAAATTAAAAATTTTAACTCAACTTTAGTAAATATAACAAATAATAATTAGTTTGGATGTTATTAACATTTTAATATTAGTTTCTGAATCACGATATCATGACTGTCCGGGTTAAAAATGGATAAGAGAAGTTTCATAGATATAGACTAATCTATTTTTTGAGAAGATTTGATATAAAATGTGTCATTCATTTACACATATTTTTGACATCCCAGAAAGACCTGAGTGACATATTTATCATTAAAATTGTGTTTCTCTTAAATGAAAAGAGCGACTTAAATCTCATTAATTAAAGTGAATATATAAGACCAATACTGGCGTACGCAGCCATAACTAGGCTGATGTTGGAAACGGCCGAGATGAAGATTCTCAGAAGAATTCTTGACCTATCGCTGTTTGATAAACAAAGAATTGAAGACATCAGAGAAAAATGTGGAATCCAAAAGATTGATGACTGGATCAAATGTAGAAGAGAAAATTGATAGGCACATGTGGAATGAGTGAGTGAAGTTCGAATTCTCAAGAAAATTTTAACGAACAAGCCAGCAGGCAAAAGAAGCAGAGGACTACCTAAAAAACGCTGGCAGGACGGGTTAGAATAAACAGACTACATAGGACTTAATAATAAGAATAATTAAATTGAAAGAAAATTACAAAAAATGAGTTATTGTGAAGAAATATTTTTTCAAGGGCAATAAAGTATGTATAAAAAAAGTAGGTAAATATTTTGTACGACAGAATAATAAAAATATCTAAAAAAGTTCTTTTTAGAGTTTCCTCATATCGTTAATAAGTTGTATTAAAAAGTCAAAAATTACCGGACCTACTTACCACTATTATTATTCTCAATTTACAGAATTAATATTATTTAGAATCTTATAAAAAAATGCCCAAAAAAGACCGTCCATTATCGTGGTTAATGCGTGAATGTAATAAAGTAAATCTCCAAATGGAGGGTTAAAAGCGAGAGAGAATCAATGAGATGGTTCTTTTATGGAAAATGTTTACACACCAGGGAAAAGTGATAGAGATATTGAAAGGCCTGAAAATGGCAAATATATGGGAAACCATCCCAGTCGTCATCTGAAATGAGACATCAATTCAACTAAAATTGCTGATCCTCCCCATTGTCATTATGTATCTGATCAAGCATGAAATTAAGAACAATACTGTGGATGGTTTGTCAAATGGTCATGCGAAAAACTAGCCAAGAGGGGATTACCCGACTATCCGGGTCACCAAGTTAATCAACACCATAAATAGATTTTGTCTCATACGTAGGTATATAATGTACATATTCTAGCGGGTTTGTTTTGTACTAACACACCACTAAATTTTACTTATCCCGCCTAAATAATAAAATAATATTAAATTGTTTAAAGAAAAGTACATTTTATTTAAAAGTTAATTTAATTAATAAAAAATAAAAGTAGATAAAACAAAAAAAATGTAAATTATACCTTGCTTTAAAATAATTAATGAATAGGTAATAAATTAATATAATAATGTGGTGCTACAGAAGAATGAAGATTAAATGGATTGTTAGAATTACAAATGATGAAATTTTCAAAAAATTACAGAAAAGAGAACAGTTTGAAATAATCGTAAAGAATGACAGGATACACCTTGAGAGATAAGGATTGCTAAGAGAAATTCCGGTGTAAATTAGAAAATAATAGGTAAAGGGGGAAATCTAAATTGGAGTATTTCCTCTAGATCAGGGGTGTCCAACCTTTTGGCTTACGCGGACCATATTTGAAGAAAATAAATTGTCTCAGACGGCGGATAAAATATTATAATTCTATTGATATTTGTTATTCAAAAAAGATTGTTAATTATGTAGAAATTAGAACTTTATTATTTTTTTATTACATAGTTAGCTTCTAAATTTACTTTTCCTAAATTTTATAATTGAAAATAGGTTCTCGTATATGTAAATTCATACCTACATACTTACAAAAATGATATCATGTATTATTACTATATTTATTTATATTTTTTTCTGGCTAAATAATTAATATAAAATTCTAACAAAGAGACAATATTCAATTTTTCTTTCAGATAGGTATAAAATTGTTGTTCTAGAAAATTTAATCAAATAAAGTTTACAAGTAGAAAATTTATTTCTAGTAAAAATGGAGCCAAAAATAGACCAAAATGATTATTATTTTTTAGGGAAATCTTGAAATCTAGTTCCAGTTTCAAAATGTAAAATAAGCACTTTTATTTTTCGAAAACTTCATTGTAGTTTTTTAGATTTCTTATTTTATAGAAAAAAATTATCAGGTCAAATTGTTGTGTGTTTTCCAGTATCTACATATAAATCTCAATGTTTTAAAGAATTTTATGACTTTATATTGGGCCACGGATTGGACAGCCCTGGAATGGGATTAAAGAAGTATATGAGGAATGATAATTTATTTTTAAAAAAGTCCATGGATTTAATAATCCCAATCAATTATCTATTGACATGTAATGACCTAAAAGACAAGTCCTGACAAGATTTAGCCCAGGAGAGAAATAATCAATTAATTTGTGATTGTTCTAGAGAACCCCATTTCCTTGTCTCCTTGCACTAGAAGATAACTATAGACTTGGTTAGTGTCGTAGCATATAAATTACTGAAATAATAAATATTCTAGAAAATGAAAATATGAGAAGAATTTTTAAATATTCGAAACTTCATTCCTTTTTTTTTTTATATCTTATATAGTTGAGATTATAATTTTTCTTTTAGTGAATTTTATCCTTGAAAAAGGCTTCACGTATTGTACAAATGGACATTCATATTTCGAAAAAGGGAATAAATATATCTCTACATATAAATCTCAATGATTTAAAGAAGTTCATGATTTTATGTTGGGCCACACTCATTGCAGTGCTGGGCCGCATGCGGACCGCGGGTTGGACAGCCCTGCTCTAGATAATGAAAGATATGAAATGACTTTTGAAGAAGTGAATATAAATGGATGGAGTCTCGACTTGAAACAAGGTATGCTGTCCGGCTGAGAAATTTTGAATTCACTTTTTACTTATCGATATGCCTGGAATGTGGAGAAAAATAATTTTATTCTGCCTTTATATGTTTGCATTTTGTTTGGATTAACACAAAAAAATTATAAAAAGTTCTTCCTGGTGCAAAATTATTCGTATTTCCAAAACTAGATAATTATTAGTTTTTGGGTTTCTTAAAATGCTGAAAATATCTATTTTAGATGATTTTACGACTGAAAAGCATAATCAATAAAATAGGTGTTTTAAAAAATAAATTTTGATTAGTAATTTTGATCAAAATTACTAGGTCTCGAGACCTTCTGATTAAATAATGCAGGAAATCGGACAACATTGAATTGTCTTATGGGGAGTTGAAATTTGGCAAAAAATGTCATGAAAAAGTGTTGATTTTTTCTCTAAACGCTATTACAACCAAGAATATTTTTTATTAATATTCCAAATGCGCGAACCACTGCGAAATTGCTTGTCAATGCAGCATTTTTTTTAATTCCTTCCTAATGTAGCGTTATAAATTTGATGTATACGATATATTGCCATATGCGGTGTCCCATGCATTTCGAGTCCAGCCCTATGTGAGTTGACCACAAAGATCAGTGTGGCAAATCACACAGCGCTTTAGGCATCGTTACTTGACGCGTTCCAAACAGCTGCCGGGTTACATCTATATAATGAATTTCATTTCAAATATAAATTCTATTAAATTAGAATTAGCATAAATTATTCACTACGTTGCTCCCTTGATGAAACATTATTCTTATTTTTTTTCTCTTCTCGTATTAAAAAATAATTCAATCTTAGGATAAAATAAATCCAGATTATGGATGGATTCAGAAAGCATTTATAATTAACAAACTCATACCTACCTATTTTTATTCGTCTGACTTTCGGATGGCCTTAAATGATATTGATTCGATTTTATTTACTTATGTTAAATTTTTGGTCATTTTGTTTAAAAACTTTAAAACTTGAAGAAAAGTAATTTTCCATCATTATTTTTTATTAATAAATAATACCTAATAACTCATTAAAAGTCATAGAAAGTTCGTCTTTGTACCCTTTTTGTATTTCTAATGTGTAAACTGATAAGATTTTGAGCTCTTTAGTTTAAAAATGTTGACTTAAAAATGAAAAATGCATATATTTTTGATCATTTTATTGATATCCTCAAGAGTAGTCATGATGAAGGCATAAACAAACCATCAATGGTTTTTCAATACAATTATTAACCTAAGAATGAAAAGTCATAGAAACTTTGTTCTTGTATTTAAATATTTGTAGTTCCAATGCAGAGAGTTAGCTTTTGGGCTTTCTAGCTTCAGATTTAGATATTTATCATTTGAAATTATTAATTCCCCGAAACTATAAGCAGCGTAGGTACCGAGTCTTAAAAAGTTTTTGTTTTTTTACTTCCTATTTTAATTAAATTTTAAGTTAGGAGCTCCCATGTTTTTGTTTAGATTTTTGGTGATTAAGAAAAAATTATTTTCAACTTTTTACTGAATTTCAAAATACTAAAAGGGATTTTTTTAAATGTTTTATAAATTCAACTGTTAGACATTAAAATGAACGATTCAGAAGTTAACGTTGACTGAGAAATGGCAACAGTTAAGTATATAGTATTAAAGTTTAACAATTAAAGATTGTTAGTTAAAAAAAATATACTTTACTTATTAAATATATTATAAAACATAAGTTTCTTTTTTAGAGGCGACTCTGGGTCAGTGGCTAGAGTGTTGGGTCGCTGACTCGAAGATTGCTGGTTCGAGACCGAGTCTCGGCAGATAGATTTTGCAGTAATTTATTTAGATAATACAATGGGGACTTATTCCAGTCGAAATTTTTCATGTACCTTATGAGGTAAATTTTGACATTTTTTTCAATTTTTGATCGCCCCCCACGGGCAAAAGCCCCGGTCTCATTTCTAAGAAATGACTTTTTTAACATAACTACCTTATTTCATATTAAATTTACCCTCAAACCTTTTGTACATTATGAGGTAGCAATATGTGGCCGGGCTCCCGGACTATATGTTTATATTGCATGTAGGAGGGTCTTATCCTCTCGTGAGTCGAACCCTCCTCTTGGAAAGTAATGGCAACCTACCAAGAGTATAATTGCCAAGTGACCTCTCCAAATTAGCCGTTCGGAACCGGCGTTAAAAAGTAGGTCTCGTATATCTGTGTAAAACAACTAAACACACTCAGCACAGGTATATGTGGAGAGGCGCCGACACCCGTTTCGGGTATGTCACTCGGAGAAGTTTTTTTGTTATTTTTTAGGTTATATTTTTTTAATGTTTTAATTATGTATTTCAGGGGCCGAATTAGTCGAGCGCGTAGTGAAACTACTTCATCATCATGATCAGGATGACAATGATAAAACAGAGAAAGCCTTGGTTCAGACATCGCTCGGATACGTATTGAAGTAATCTATTTTATTCAGTACATTTCATACAAAACCATAGTCGTCTTTATAGGTACTATAATTATGGTCTTTTTTTTATAATGATACTGATACAAGAAGAAGTTGCACCAAGAAGGTACAACCTCTGTAGTCCGTGGTGGACCCTTGTAACGTGAAGACAAGGGGAGATTTAGTGATTGGGTAGAAGTCGAAGGTATCTGTGGATGCTGGTCTTGAAAGATTGAAGGTCATAAGTTGCTGGAAAGACGGTCGGGGGAAGAGAGTTCCAGTCTCTAGATGTCATAGGGATAAATGAATTGGCGAATGCGTTTGTTCGATTAGTATCCAGTTTAAGCGCGTAGGGGTGTTGAGTTTTAGAAAATCGTGTATTTCGCGCAAATGAAGCCCTTGGTGGGATTATCGATTTAATTTCGTCAGAACAAAAGCCATGGTAATATCTATAAAAAAGGGAAAGGGCGGAGACAGATCTACGATGGGCTAGGGAGTCGGGAGTGTCAGTTAATGTAGGATCGCCTATCAGTCTGATAGCTCGCCTCTGAATTGCGTCCAGGGTGGGAATGTTGTCTGGACCAGCGGCTGAATCAACATTTAGGTTTTTGATTACCTTTAATATTTTTGGTTTTCTGAATTTAATATCCGACATAATATTGGTGCTAGGGGTATAGGGCGGGGGGTCAAGTCCCTTGTCGTCTAGGGTGGCATTGGTCGCGAAGAATGAAGCAAATGCTTCAGCTTTAGCGAGGGCGTCAGTGGCTATTGAGCCGGTCTGGAGAGTTGCATTGGTTTAATAGTAAAAGCATTTAGCAAAATTTAATTAAATACTACAAAAATATATTGAAACGAAAATAGCTCATATCACTTTACCTGTATAGCTATATTTTTTCAACAACGTTTCTATTTCAGAATCAATGAGAGTTTTCTTGTTTTAGATCATAACATGTATTAAAAGCTGTCGAGTTCGTTGAACGGGGTGATTTTTTTTTTTTTTAAGATAATAAATTCTACTTAAAATTATGTGTGCTATAGGGCAATGTTATGGTTTAATAGTGTGTTCGCGGCTGATTACACTAATGCTCCTCTCGATTAAACTAAGCTGATTTATCTCATGATTTTTTGTTAAAATTGTGTAAATACTTTTTTAACTGAAACATGTCCAAAATATACACGCTCACGAACTCTAAATTTACATTTTTAATGTGTTTTTTTGGTCAGATTTCATTCTTAGGATAAAATAAATCCATATTATGGATGTATAGAGAGAGCGGAATTAAAGAGGACACTCCAGAGGCCCGTTTTCACAGGATGTCATGTGTGAACCGGATTTATATTCGTTTTAATCTATTTAATAAACCAACATACATTTGATCAATATATTTAATTCAGCTAGTCCAATTTTAATTCTTAGTCCAGCTTGTGTTTCGATAGTAGTTATATATGCTTAGTCTATTATATATCACTTTAAACCTCTCTTTAATATAAGCCTCGAATCGGGGCTTGAAACATTACATTTTTGAAGTTCTTTCTAATTTTATGGGCTTCGATTGTTTTTATAAAGAATTGTATTTAGTTCATATAATGAAATAAGTAATTGGTAGACAAAAACCGCTCATCTGATTTCACTCTCTTTATAATTATCCTTTCACTAAACTAGAAGTAACTCTGAATCTTTTGCCTTAGATATCTTTTTGTTCTTAATGATGCCCACACCTGCTCCCATTTACTTGTGAATTAGAAACCTAATTAGAAAAGATTTTTCGTCACGAAATGGAATTGTATAATATATTTTGAGAGGATGATGATAATGATGGGAGTCTAAAAGGAGAGAATAATGTTTAAGGGTAGGTAAACGGAAAACAAGCAGAAAGGAAGATGTTAAGTCGCCAATACTAAAAAGTAAAAACCAAGGCCAGTTTATTTATCTTAAGAAATCCCTATTTGCTCTTAGCCATTGGAAAAACAGACAGGCGGACAGAACGAAAAGCTTTAATTGTTTTTATTTCCTAAGAAATAAAAAATCCACTTTGATAAGGTAAAAAACCTTTTTCTCTTTTTGATTATTACACTTATTGTTAAAATGAAAATTAACAATAAAAGTTATTAGAAAAGAGTCAATACTACAAAAGACTTGGTATTAAAAGCTTTTCTAAATATATATATATATATATATATATCGAATATATCGAAATATTGTCTTTATATCTACTAAACATGGACTAAACCCAAGATATAATATATACTAGTATATTTTATATATATCAAGTTAAATATTTAAATATATTTTCTTTTATTTCTGAGAAACTCACCTTGCTTTTATTCAACTCTTCTTAAATAATGTTTCACATTGCACAGTCTTGGAGGTCTTTAACAATTATTGTCTCTATTCCTTTCTAAATCTTCCAATTTTCAAAAAGTGTCCCACCACGTTTCCACGTTTATATTCTGTTTAAAATATTATTCCCTTTCTCCTTTCTTTTCTACATCAACCTCTAAAATATCTCTGAAATATATCCACAAGAGGCAAGGTTAGAGCCTAGTTGGTAGATAGTTAGTCTGTACCTAGACACTAGGATATTGTAAGTTTATAGTCGCTACACTTAGGGCCGGTTGTATGTCGCAAAGTAAATGATTTTTACCACTAACCAAGGGTAGATAGTAAATGGAGGGGCTGGGATGGCCAATCAGATGACAGGCACTGAAAGTTCCTGTCATCTGATTGACCATCCCAGCCCCTCAATTTACCATCTAATCTTGGTTAGTGGTAAAAAGCATTTACTTTGCGACATACAACCGGCCCTTAGAGTATGGTAGTTTCTTGAGATGTCTTGATCCATTAAACTAGAGATTCAAAATAAACAAAACAATCCATTATGGTACATATATTCAACCAATCTGTCATCTACTAATCTAGTACGGTAAGACGTCAAAAGCCAAAGAAATTAATTGAAAAGTTTTTATTTTGCCGAGAGTAGCAGAGTTGGTGTTTCATGTAGAGAAACAAATACTGGCTTATCGTCTGAGTAAGAGCAAAAAATTTTCAAAATCCACGCGATACTGACCCCGTGAAAAATAAAATTTATATTTAAAAAAGACTAATGATGAAGGCCAAGCCTTCGAAACTATAGTCTCATACAAATAAATAATATACATATATTTATATATATATATATATATTTAATACATATGTGTGTATGTTTATTTGCATCAACCAGAGGACAACCTCTTTTTTTCTCTTTATGAAAGATATTAATAATGAATCTAATGCACTTCGCCGAAAACCTGGTAATTTGACAAAAAAAAACATATTGATTTATTAGGTTTTCACCTAAAGTTTATTGATGCTCAAGCGAAGCGCCTAATTCCAGTCCAATTGTTTTTTAAATGTCTTTTTAAAGGAATGTGTCACTAAGCAAAGATCTTGCATTGTGGTATTAACCTTACCAATTTTACATGTCTTAACGTGTGACGTATCATATCTTACCCAGATACTTCCACAAAGTTATTTCCTCTCTCTTCCCGTACAGAACTTTTTCATTTGTAATCCAATCCAGCCATTTACTCTTCACAAATATATAAAAGGGTACATTTGAAAATTGACAAATAAATAAATAACACTCAACGGCTTTGACATGATAAAACATCTGTTAAAGTACTGTTTCCCAAAATTCGACATTTGTGTATCTTTTCTAAATTTCAGTTGCGCTGATTACCCCATTTAAGAATATATCATACCTATACTATATTAACAATTTCAATTATTTATTTTTTTAAATTTCTGCACATTTACAGGTTGTTTTTTCAATTCACTTAGATTTGACAGGTTTATATCACTCTCAAACAGCTTCGAAGTCATATTGATCAGCGTAAAAACCGAAATCCATGTTGATCGAGATTAAATGGAATTGACCGCAGCTACATCCAACAAATCTCATTTCACTCAGGATTTGGTCGTGGCTAGATACTCGATAAACTCCCATAAAACAAATTTGAATTTTTTTCAAAACATTCCTATGATCAATACTATTTGCAGAGTCTTCATTATAGTGTTTTTAAAAGATTGCAAATTTAAGCCCCGATTGATGCAAGAAGCATGACTGAGAATTGAAACTGGCTTAATAAAATAATTGCAGGGAAACTTTTTCCAATAGTTCTCCGCAAGTTTCATAGTTGTTTCATTGCTATTCTAAAAAAACGAAATTTCACTGCAAGATTCAGCTTATTAGCAGAGTGGTTTTTTTATTTATTTATTTTTTTATTGAAATTTAGCTTATTGGCTAGAGCGAATGAAATTTCAAAAGCTGTAACTAACCATATTCTAATTTTCTCTATTAAAGTAATCAATAAAAGAGTGTGTCTTCTACTGAAATTATCGATTTAATTTGTTGTACAATGGAAATATAAATGGGAGTGATACCATCCATTTCTAGATAATCTCGAACAATTATCCAGATTTGACCACTAATGTATAACTTTCAAAATTATTTGTAAAGAAATGAGTATCTATTTCAGAAAAAAAAGATTGAATTTTTTCTCTGTGATATATAATCAATTAATTTTACGAACATGAATTTAGGTCATTTATCAAAGATTTTAATAGATATTAGTCCGGGAGCCCGGCCACATATTGCTACCTCATAAGGTACAAAAGGTTTGAAGGTAAATTTAATATGAAATAAAGTAGTTATGTTAAAAAAGTCATTTCTTACAAATGAGACCGGGGGCTTTTGCCCGTGGGAGGGGGGGGGGGGGGCGATCAAAAGTTGAAAAAAGTCAAAATTTACCTCATAACGTACATGAAAAATTTCGACTGGAATAAGTCCCCATTGTATTATATAAATAAATTCCGGCTCATAATAAACGAAATTAGGGGGCTTTTTTGCTTTAAGAAGAGATTTAATTTTCAAAAATTACTCGAAATTTACCTCATAAGGTACATGAAATTTTTTTTCATCAGCCGGAATTAATTTATATTATACAATGGGGGCATATTCCAATCGAAATTTTTCATTTATCTTATGAGGTAAATTTTGGTCCCCTTTTCGAAAAATGGTTTCTTAAACTACTTTTGCCCCCACATATGGTTTCTTACTAATTGTTTTTTGGAACTGTGCATTGTAAAGTAAATAGCCATGAAAAAAATTTCATGTACCTTATGAGGTAAATTTCGAGTAATTTTTGAAAATTAAATCTCTTCTTAAAGCAAAAAAGCCCCCTAATTTCGTTTCTTATGAGCCGGAATTTATTTATATAATACAATGGGGACTTATTCCAGTCGAAATTTTTCATGAACCTTATGAGGTAAATTTTGACTTTTTTTTCAATTTTTTGATCGCCCCCCACGGGCAAAAGCCCCTGGTCTCATTTCTAAGAAATTACTTTTTTAACATAACTACTTTATTTCATATTAAATTTACCTTCAAAGCTTTTGTACCTTATGAGAGTAGCAATATGTGGCCGGGCTCCCGGACTATATGTTTATATTGCATGTAGGAGGGTCTTATCCTCTCGTGAGTCGAACCCAAGAACTCGTAAGCTTTCTGGGCAACTATTCAGACTAAGTCCCTCCTACATGTAATATAAACATATCTATTAAAATCTTTCAAAATTATATTAAATTTTTAACTAATTTTACATTGTTGCTGCTTCTAGCTCGGTCATCATACATAGAGCATTCCTAAAATATTTTTCATTTTTTTTGTATAAAAAAAACGTAGAACAATAATTAATTAATTCCTTGGTGACACGTTTCATCCTAACTGCATCGCTGCTCTCACTTTCTGCTATTAAGAACTGTACTTAAAGCGGAAACATATTCTTTGGTATTTGAACCGAGAACGTGTTCACGCGTAGCAAGCGATTCCTTCTTTTGTGATGCTAATTAGGTTCATGTAAAATTAGTTAAAAATTTAATATAATTTTGAAAGATTTTAATAGATATGTTTATATTGCATGTAGGAGGGTCTTATCCTCTCGTGAGTCGAACCCAAGAACTCGTAAGCTTTCTGGGCAACTATTCAGACAAGTCCCTCCTACATGTAATATAAACATATCTATTAAAATCTTTCAAAATTATATTAAATTTTTAACTAATTTTACATTGTTGCTGCTTCTAGCTCGGTCTCATACATGAGAGCATTCTAAAATATTTTTTTCATTTTTTTTGTATAAAAAAAACGTAGAACAATAATTAATTAATTCCTTGGTGACACACGTTTCATCCTAACTGCATCGCTGCTCTCACTTTCTGCTATTAAGAACTGTACTTAAAGCGGAAACATATTCTTTAATGTTGAACCGAGAACGTGTTCACGCGTAGCAAGCGATTCCTTCTTTTGTGATGCTAATTAGGTTCACCTCTAAATCCACGCTTATCTCCAGCAACCCCACTTATTTTCTTCTCCATTAACAAATTAATTCCCTGGAAATTCATTCATTTTTTACTGATCCAAAGGATAAAGAAAAATAATTAATTATTCATAAAGGTAAAGGGGTGGATGTTTTTTTTTTGGTGGGGAGGTGATCATCTTGTTAACGAGTTGTTATATACAATACAAATTGAAGTTATGAAATGACCCATTGGAATAATAAATTCATAAATACAGAAGATAACGATACCTTGATGTTTAATGTATGTACATTATTAGAGCAGAACTATAAACCAGAAATATAAGGGCTGTTATATATTTTCATTAATAATTTTTTGTTTTTTATTATTTTTGGCGAGCTTTTGACTGGGTTGGCAACGCCCTATATCCTTCAAGTTAAAAACTAAATTAGAGAGCAAAAGAACGGAAAAACAGCGAAAATAAACTTAATTGAAAATATTTAGTTTGTTGAGAGTAGAAGTTTAATGGTTCATAAGGAGAAATCAATGAGGTCCTCCTCTGCTTGATGAAAATAAACATAGACATATAAATATATATACTATATCAGTGGCGGTTGGCGATTTTTCAACCAGGGGATGCTGTCCAAAAATGTACCCTTCATTTTTTGAAATTATATTTTAATCTTCGCTTTTTTTTGCAGATATCATCGAATACGGCATCATTTTCGTTATTTTCAAATTTAACATCAGATTTAAAAACAATATATTTTTGGACCTTCGCCCCAAATGGATACTGCTTTGTGTGAGTCAGTGTAGAAGTCAGAAATTAATTCTTGTGAGATGGAAATCGACCGTCTTTCACAATGAGTCACCCTGTCTTATAAGAAAATCTTAATTTTCTCCTAATTCTATTGCTATAAGCAAGCCATGTCTTCTCTCTATAACAGTCTTAGTTATTTCCGATCTTATATATTGAGACTTCTTAGAAATGGATTAGTCAAGAGATTCTCGAATTTTCTTTATTTATTCCTTTTTTTGTATTAATACTATTTTAATAGTTCCTAAACGAGAACACTTTTTGTCTGGACTTGCCTTTGACATGCTTGAACTGGAAGATATATCAGGGAGCGACTTTAACCCTTCTATAGGCACCCTTTTCGGAAAAATCATTTATTTTAATTGCCCCTTGAAAATATGCAACAATTTTATTTCATTTCGAGAATCAATATAAGTACTTTCAAAAAACAAAAAATGTTTTTTATACAAATATTTGAAATAACAGACAATAATTTTAAAATTTAAAGATCCTCTTAAAATTTTGAAGTCGACCTTATATATGTATTTATGAAAATACTCTAAATGTTTGAAATTTTAGTGATGCTCCGCATCCACAGCATCCATGGACCACACACCACTGATATATATACTCCGTTGTTTGTGATAATTCTTTAAATTTTTATAACTAATGTTTTAAATGAATATTATAGTTTGCGGAATCTGTATTACTACTGAAAAATTACAATTCTGAAATAATAATTTTCAATTTTTCAACTTAAAACTACAAAAATGAACCAATTGAAATCAAAAGATGTCATCTTTAATGAGTTTTAAGTCTTAAGACTGGGTTTAACATGTAATAAACTTAATAAATTTAATACACAGATAGAGATTAGAGTAGAACTTTAAAAGAAAAATGTTAAAAGCTCAATCATCACAACATAGTGAGAAGTATTCAACGAAATTAGCTCGCGCACAAACAAACAAATTCCTTAGCAGTTTCCCTATTATCAACTACTAATTATAAAGTTAAGGAAGAGGGTATGATAAATGGCAGACAATAAGATTTTTTTTATAAACTTGTTGAAAAATTTAGCAAATAATTAAGACGTAGAGAGCAAATGATAAAATATCGTGGCATGTTTATTTTAAAGAACTTGATTTTCAATTACCTCGGATTAATAACAAAACCAACACTAAATTGTAAAAAACACAGATTAAAAACAATACAATGCCGAGAATGGAAATATTATAATATATAGCTTTTATATATTATGTTTATTCATTTCAAACAAACTTATTTAATTTTTATTCTCACAGACATACTATTTTTACAATAATTATAGACAATAAGATCATTTGACTATAATATATGAATCTTCTTCTTTTGGTGCCTATCCGCTCAGCGAATGTTGGCGATCATTATGGCTATGATTGTTTTATTGACGGCGGCCCGAAACAACTCCAAGGAAGTCTTCCCGAAACTTCTTTAACCATGATGTCCTTCTTCTCCCAGGTCCTCGTTTACCGGCTATTTTCCTTTGAATAATAAGCTGTAGAAAGTGGTATTTAGAGTTACGTAATATATGGCCGAAGTACGGTAATTTTCTAATTTTGATGTTATTTATTAATTCTTTTTCTTTTTTCATTTTTCTTAAAACCTCTTCATTTGTAACTCTATCCATCCAACTTATTCTCAGGATTCGCCGGTATATCCACATCTCAAATGCCTGCACTCTATTACTTGTCGCTTCTGTAAGAGTCCAGGCCTCCATCCCATATAGAAGAACCGGAAACACGTAACATCTTACTAGCCGCATCCTCAAATCCATACTGAGGTTGTGGCTGCACAGCAGAGGTCTTATTCGCTGAAATGCATTACGTGCCATTTCAATTCTCTGTTTGATTGTCACAGAGTGATCCCATTTATCATTTAAAGTGCAACCTAGGTATCTAATTTGTTGCACTCTCTCAAGAGGGTTGTTACTAACTTTTAGTCCGGTGTCATAGGGGTTTATCTTCTTACTGATGACCATATATTTTGTTTTGGCCACATTCAGTTTTAGCCCATACTCTTATATGAATACCTACTCTTATATGAATACCTACTGGAAATATAAATAAAAAATCTTGAACTGTTTTTCAGAATAATAAGAATAAAATAACCTAAAAGCACAGGAAGTGAAGAGGTATATAATTTCATACATAAGATTTTTATAAAATTTACATACAAAAAAGAAGCTATATGATTCTTTATTTATATTCTAAAAATAAAAAAAATAATTGGTAGATAAATTTTTGAGAAAAAAACAAAAATATAAAAACACCAGAAATTAAATTCTATTTAAACGATTCCATCAAAACCTTGTTCTAGTATTTAAATCCTATAACTAACAATCTACAGTCGTGTCATTTTTAAAGCATTTGTTCTCAAATGAGAACCAAGACTAAGAAACTTGATGTGATTTGTCCTTAAGTATTAGACGACCCTCTTCAAACAGTTCTCTGGGTTTGCATTTTTGCAGCGTGCCAAATCTCAGTCGTGCTAGCTATACTTAAAACTAGGTATATGGTATACTCCTTGATCTATGAACATAATATATGCAGAACCTTTGTTCATTACAAATAATAACTTAATTTTTTAATTTCATATTCTATAAATTTAATTTTGGATAGTTTTGTACATAAGTATGGTAAACTTAACCCTATTATTGTCACTATATTATCCATAAGTCAGTGTGATTTATTTTACCCAAAATCGAAATTCGTTTTAAAATTCTAATCATGCAAAGATGTTATAATAAGTAGAACAGAGCATTTTTTTTCTTTAAAATGCCGGCCGTGAATTTTTCACACGATATTTATTATTACCTTCAAAACCAATGAACCTAAAATGTAATAACATCTTCTCAAATTCACTAACTCATGCTTTATCAACAACAAATAATTACGAACTTGATATCTCAAGTATTTTGGAAGATTTAAGATACAGAACCCTCTGCATGCAAGTCCGATTCGTACATTGCCCTTTTTTGAGTTATCGGGACAATACCCACCACATAAACAAACAGACAGAAGAATCATTGGACTTTGAAAAATATCACAAAATGCTATTTTTTGTTGATAAGATGTATATGGTATAACAGCTAAACTAGTTTTGAAAAAATTAAAAGTTTAATTGATTTTATAATATTTAAATTAATGGGCTTAAAAAGTCAATTCCGGTGATGCTATTCTACTTTTTCAATAATTTTCTTTAAGCAAAAATAAAAAAATCGAAACCTTGAAGAAAAATAATTTGTTAAGCTAGAAAAAACTTTTTCGAACTTAATTATAGAGTGTTAACGGAGTTGATTTAAGGAATTAAGAATTTTTATCATAAATTTTATTCAAAATATGTCCATTGTTATATTTTCGTTTTTGTTTCAATTATGTCGTGTTAACAGGCCGAAAGTGAAGTTCACTTTGGAGGCGTTGAGCAGAGTCATTAGGCTGCGTTCCCAAATGAATAGAGAAAGTAGCGCCTACGTCATAAAGGCAGTCTCCGACGAAACTATTATATTCTACCCAGATACTAGTTACAAAATAGAGACCAGGGAGAGATAATGAGAATATTAATGGCTTTTGATTGAGAGACGAGGTTTAATCTAATACTAATCCATCTTTTGAACTCATCTAACATCAAAGGTTCAAAAAAATTAGTATAATTAAAAAATTGAAATGGATATTGAAGTTTTTCAAGAGAAGGACGGGGGTGTAATCAGGGATGTTTTTAATATGATTAATTTATATTTTAAGGGTTCTTTTAGCTGTTGTATTATTTAATAAGGGTTCATTGAAGAGACATGCAGCTTTTTAATATTTCCTTTATTTGTCAATATAATTCCAGGTGAGCAGTAAAGACTATAATTTATTGATGTAGTTACTTAGATGAGACTAATCTAATCTCATATATTCAATCCTGTATTAGCTCTGAAAATGGCTATAACCAATGGCCGAAACGTTAGCGGGGATTTTAAATAAAAAAATATTAAAAAGCTGCACGTCTCGTCATTGAACTCTTATTAAATTATTAATTTAATAGGAAGTGCTTAATGAAAAAGGAAAGTTTTTGTTTTTGAAAATTTAAAATTTATTGTAACGGATTAATTTGTTTAAATGTGAAATGAATATTTACGAATGTTTAATAAAATTTATATTATTAGTATAATTATTATTGGGGGTTTAAAGGCGCATCGACTGCTAAGGTCATTTAGCGCCTAAAATTTATATTTATGTGAGATTTTAAATGATGGAGATCGTTGGTCCCACTTATCATATCTTCCAAAATAGTTGAAATATAATATCGAATTATTTCTTGACTGTTGTTAATAAAAAGAGAATCAACAAATTAGATATTATTTTTTTATTATTTTAAGCCACTTCTGAACAAAAACAGGTACAAAAATTACCTGAAAAAGGCGCCTATAGGACCTTCTCCCACCATCATTTTAAAATGAATTAATTTAAAAAACTTTAGCCTAATTATTATTAAAGATTTTTTTACAGGAATATATCACACTCCATGATAATGAATATTTATATTTTTACCTAACAAAAAAATTCGACATTCCCCAAAATATTAAATTTAAATGTTAGTGTCTTTTAATTATCAGGGCATATTCTGGGACTCTCGGATTGATTTCCTAAGGCCTAAATATAACCCTTCTGACAAGTGATTAAAATAACTCATGATAGTTCGATTTAGATTTTTTTTGGAATTTTAAGTTTATTTAAAATTTTATATTATTCATTTATAATAAATAGTTTTTATTTATTAAATCCTAGCCTTCTTTATATTAAAAAGTTCCAAAAAAATGTTTAATTAATTACGTAATTTCGTTGTAGATATCTCTTTAAATAGTCATGTTGCTTTAGAAAAAAAGTATCTATGCATATTCACTAAGGTTGGTATATTAATAGTATTAATAATAATATTTATAATAATAATTGGTCATTGACTGAATCCCAATTAGGAATGAAAAAAATGCACTGCAAAACATGAACATTCAGATGAAATACATAAGCAAACATTGTCATGATGCATCCACGGTACTTATGCAAATTTAATTAGCAATTAATTAATAATTACGTCCAAATTGAATTAATTAACATTTCATTCTCTTTATTTTAACCAGGCATTATAAATGTCAATTACGGGTAGTTTTATTTTATCTTCTCTCAAAATTACAAATTGAGTTACACCGTTGTCACTTTTATTACCTAATTGAATTTTTTAGAAGAAAATTATTATTAAAATAATTATTTAAATTAGATTTGTATTTGACATTGGAAAATAATGTTGGAAATATCTAACTTTAAGAGAAAGGTGCTGGAAAATAAATAAATAAGGTATTTTTAATTCAATTGATGTTTTAATGAATTTGTCGAAAGCATTGTAGAGTTTTTTTTAATAATCCAGACTAACATAGAAAGGTGATTTAGACCAAAATAAAACAGGAGAAAACTCTATGTCGAAGTCGTCTTAGCCTTCAGTTGAAGGTAGGTATGCTAGCAAACATCAGATAGACTGGGAAACCATCAAAATGTCGAGGTACTATTGCTCTTGGCCACAACGGACTAATTCGACGGCTGAAGAGACAGACAAAAGCCGTTCCAGTTGGTACATGTGCCAAATGGCAAAGCTTAAGACTTAGGAAATAGCGAAAGGACTTATCACAGGAATGATTGGGTGCTTTGTGGAGTGACTCACTTCCACCACAAAGTTATACGATATCAGATAACAATTGATAGATAGTCACAGACTAGTTTCAATTGCCAACATAAAAAAACAACAACTATAATTTTGTTTGATTTTGTTTTTAAAAATATAGCTGATCAACTTTATGTAGTTAATCTCGAATTTCGATATACCAATAGTAAAATGATTGTAATATAAATTTATATTCCACGGCTTTGGTGTGCTTAAATTTTTTTTTTTTTTTTATAATGATATTGATACAAGAAGAAGTTGTACCAAGAAGGTACAACCTCTGAAGTCCGTGGTGGACCCTTGTAACGTGAAGATAAGGGGAGATTTAGGGATTGGGTAGCATTCGAAGGTATCCGTGGATGCTGGTCTTGAAAGATTGAAGGTTATAAGTAGCTGGAAAGACGGTCGGGGGAAGAGAGTTCCAGTCTCTAGTTGTCATAGGGATAAATGAATCGGCAAATGCGTTTGTTCGATTAGTATCTAGCTTAAGCGCGTAGGGGTGTTGAATTTTAGAAAATCGTGTATTTCGCGTAAATGAAGCCTTTGGTGGGATTATCGACTTTATTTCGACAGAACAAAAGCCATGGTAATATCTATAAAAAAGGGAAAGGGCGGAGACAGATCTACGATGGGCTAGGGAGTCGAGAGTGTCAGTTAATGTAGGATCGCCTATCAGTTTGATAGCTCGCCTCTGAATTGCATCTAAGGTATTAAGAGAATACTTGGAGGCTCCTCTCCACAAATGCGAGCAATATTCAAGACAGGGGCGAATTTGAGCCTTGTATAATATATACCCGATTTCAATAGATTTAAAGTTTTAGAAACTTAGCAGTAGCTTATGGATGACTGAATAAGAATTGCAATGCTGCCTCCTGTAGGGTGCCCTTTGTGCTCGCCAAATCAGCTTGTTTAGTAATATAAGCGCTAGTCAATTTACTTTGGGATTTTATAAGGGTAAAATAATCAAAGATCTTATTAGATAAGTTTGATTGTGTGTTACTAACGGGGGAATTTTTTGAGGCGAAACATCTCTGATATACAAAACAGGCTAAGAAATTTTAGTCAAAGATCTACACATCTTAATTGAAAAATTTAGTCGGCTACTTATTTAAAAAATATATAGCCTCAATAGTTAAACAAAGTACCCGATTTCAATAGATCAAAGCTAGTAGAAACATCGCAGGAGTTTATGGATGACTGAATAAGAATTCAGTTCAGTGGTTCTCAAACTTTTTGAAATCGTGATAAACTTAAAATCATATAAAAACTTCTACCCACACTAATAAAATGCTGATAAATATATAACTAAAAAATCTTTTTAACCTCACATATATCTTCTGGGATTTCTTACGAGGCACCTAGGAAAGTCTTAGGGCACACTGATGGGTCTGAACACATTTTTTCAGATCCACTGTCCTATATAATAATTTTATTTTATTTTTACGTGTGTGTATAGGTATGTGTTTGTGAAATGGTGTAAGATTATATTATACGGTTAGCTCTTCTCGTCACTACTGTTACCCATTGGACTAATCTTTAGATTTTCAGAACAAAGAACTGATTTGATTTTAGTCTTATTAACTTCAGTATTTATGTATAGAAAATGAAAGAAATCAGAAAATAAATTAATCTGGAATTAATTCACTGAGAAAAATTATTTAGTCACAGGAAAATAAGGTTAAATTAAAATTTTTGTCATGATTAGCGCTTCGGATTCGTCTTGGGACTACAAAGAAACCCTTCACTTAAAAGGAATTTTAATCAAGATTAGTTACCCCTCCCTTGGGGGCAGGGATGATTACATAATTTAGCGAATCTTTATATGTAGAGCTCTTGGACGGCTCTACTTAATATGATAAAATTTGTCATTTGTTTAAGCAAATGGAATAATTATTTCTAGCTCATAGTAATCTAATAATTGGGTTAAAAGAAAGATTTAAAATAAAAAATATGGACCAGTGTATGTAGTGGATTTGGCATCTAATTTCATATTAATCAACTATAACCTTTGTTCAAAGTTTATCTTTCTACTAGATAATAAGTAAAAATATATTTTTCTAGGTGGGTTTCACAAATAAAACAAATATATGTTTTGAGTTTTTATCTCGATATATATTTCGGGTTATAAGCCCATCTTCAGGAGTTACAAAAAAAAACTAAATATAAAATTGGAAAAAATGTATAAGTGAAGTTCATTTGGGAAGAACGTAGGTAGGGGGAAAGAATGCAGTATTGGTTATTAATAGACAAAGAACAAAGGGGTTTAACTAAGGGCTTAGAATTATACCTGGACTTAGAAATAAAGGAAGGAGGAAGTAGAATAAGGTAAGGGAGGGGGGTTATATATATCGAGATAAAAACTCAAAACATATATTTGTTTTATTTGTGAAACCCACCTAGAAAAATATATTTTTACTTATTATCTTTTAAAATGTTTCACCTAGAACCGACACCAAATTCTTTAAAGATTATCTTTCTACTGTTTGCAGACTTAAAAATTTCCGAAACATCAAAATTTTTATTGAAAAAGTATTTTGTATTTTATTGAAAAAGTTTTCACAGTGTTTTTCGTATTGTTAGATATTATATATATTATATATATATTATATTATATATATATATATTATCCATTATATATTATAACAACAAGAAACTACTGTTAGAGAAGATAATCTATGTATCAATGTGACTTTTGTTCTGTTAAATTCCGAAAACATTTCTCTATAAAATAATTGTTTACCTACTCAATTTAAATGAAATTATATAGATGGATTATCGAGAGAGATGAGAATGATTGGAATTAAATAAATTATCGGAAAAGAGGTTTTTTTATTTAATTAGTTTTTTCCTCTTATTAAAAACAAGGACTAAAAAGATGATCAAGGACAGTCGATGGTGGAGAAGTTATACATTAATTCATGTAAAATAATTGGTTCAATGAAATTATATAAAAATAATAAAAATAAATACATTTCATTCTGTTAAATTCCGCAAACTTCTCTCTATAAAAATAATTAAGACTATAAATTAGTTTTTTTAGTTTTGTTAATTTATTTTATAAAAATGTAAATTTGTAACTGGGATAACTCCCGTATATCGAATAAAATAAAATAAGAAAATTACGGACGATGTATGCTTATTGCTTATGCTTAACTTCCATGACCCTTTTAAGCCCAAAAGATGGATATAAGAACCTCCGAAATGTTACTTTTCAAATAAAGCTAAAACGAAATTTCAATCAATTTTTCAATCTCGAAATAGTCATTTATTAACACGGGCTACCACCTCTGAAAATTTTATTTACATTTGCTATCTCGTCTCGAAGAAAATACTTTCTATTATATTTTTATAATAAATTTTTGAGCTGATGTATACTAATATTAATGATTATAATAATATTAATGCTTACTATATCGAAAAATTTAGTGAGAAGTATAAAAAAGTATTTTTACTGATAAGTGTTGCTGTGTAGTGATTCATTCAAAAGGCAGATTCCCCGAATCGATAGCCATTTATCACATAAAAATGTTCTTTGATCTTCTTCTCAATTTATATATAGGTAGCTATGTTTAAGACTCAAGATTGAATTGAAAAAAGTTCATGCCCCGTTTACTTGTCCAGGATTTATTGAGTGGAAAATCATCAAAAGAAACTAAGGAAACCGTCTGAAAATCTTTCTCTTAAGACTTAATTATCTTAGTAGAATCTGCTATACATTAATTACTCAAGTTCGTATCCTGTGGTGGGCAGCCCACAAGGAGGTAAAAAATATCTGAAGAGAGCCAGAAGAAATCTACCAAAGTAAAAAAAAACGAACTATTTATTAATAAAAAACAAAAATTAAAAAACTTAAACTCATGAATAAATACATTCTCATGTATATTCAATATTATGTATATATAAATTTAATAATAATATATCGAATGTTTTCTACATTTGATTCAATCGAGAATCAAATGTAGGGAGTTTTTGTCAAATATTGAGTGAAAATAATATCTGAATTTATATATTTCTAACATGAAATAATGATGTTAAATAAATTTATAATTTTTCTCATTAATATATCAAAGAATAATTAATATATCAACGATAATTATTTTAACCGCGCTTATTTGAAAAATATATTTATCGGGAGACTACTGCGGATGACGCTATTGGAGTCTGCGGAGTATTAAGTCTGGACCAAGAGAGAAAAAGATGTGATCCATTTAGCTACAATCCAACGTCATTTCGCGTATAGCCCGCATGACATTCGGATGGATCAACAAATGAAATTTAGCTTCATGTAAATTTGTTTTTTGACAAGGCTTGGTTCGATCACATATGTGTACCGCATTTTGTGTATAACTCCTAATTAACTGAAGATGGCCAAATAAATTCAGGCCGAAACGTTTTATTAAAGGTGTTTTATTGAACCCAGTGATTCCATCTTTGACTGATACCTCCTCATTCATCTAATATAAAGAGTTTATATGACCATGGCTGAGAGGCCCCACACTAGCAGAAATACCCGAAAACATTTTAACAAGCCTCATCAAAGCCCAGAGAACAGCTGCCTCCGGGCCGAACATCTGGTGGGTAGTTGTTAATAAAATATTACGTTTATAAGTAAGGTGCCTACCTATCGGAGTATCCTTACATAATATATATTTTAATATTGCACAGCTTATCCCACAAATTCAAGTAGCCATAATGATTAATGACTCACTCGGATTGTATACTTACATGAAAAGCGCCTATCATTATGCTTTTTATAGTAGGATTTTTTAAAACGGTGGGCGTGGCTGAAATCAATATGGGAAAAGGGGGAGGCGCAAATCAAAAATATTGAAAACCTACGGACTCACTTATAGGTGCTATATTTTGCTTTAAAAAGTAAAGACTAAAGAATTTTTCTAGGATTGTCTACAATCAATTAGAACAGTTAGATTAGATTAGTTTTTAAGCTCTTAATACTTGCACACCCTAAATAATTTATGTTATTTTTGAGGGTTATAATTTTCATTAACATAATAATTTATAAGATTTAATTTAAAAGGGTACACAAGTTATATATTAAAACATAGTTTTTAATTTAAATTGCCTGTGTTAATTGAAGTTCACGAAAAACAAATTCTCAGAATTCCATTTAAAAACTACTGTTCTAGAAAATAATATCAAAAAAATATAATTTTTTAGTACTTTTTATCTATAGTAATGTGATTATGTCGTGTCTTTATATTATTTCTATCTAGCCCAGGGGTGTACAACCTTTTGGCTTACACGATACCTTATTTGTGTCAATATAATGGCTGTCAGTCTCAGTATTGTAGTTCGTAAACTAAATAAGATACAAACTTGAAATTTAAAAGTTATATGTATTCATTTTCCCCCGAAATCAAAAATTGTATTAAAGTTTTAATCGAAAATTATTATTATTATGTCTAAAATCGAATTTGGGGAGTGTATAAAATTTACAAATCCCTATAATTGTGGAAAGTATATCAAATTTTGAAAAAGCTTTCACTTTTTCCTCTATTTTACTATTAGATAAATAAAATTCAAAAAATTAATTCAAAATTCATTTAAATACTTTTCCAGCTATTTTGATTGAATATTAGTAAAAGCTATTTTAACCTTAAACTAATTGCTTGCGTTAGGAACTGAAAACTTTTCGAGCTAAAATTTTGAGTTTTATTGTGAAAGTCAAGTTTGATTAAATTAGAAAATTGCCTATATCTCTGCTGTGAATGTGACCTAAGCAAATTAGCAAATGGACTTTGTAGTGAGGAGATGCTTTTGTTCACTTTACAAATGAACACTTGATAATGGCTCTCTTAAAAGGAACAAAACTCGGACACAAACGATTCTAAAAGTTAGTTAATTTAATAGCCAAATAACCCATTGTATATCACAGGTAAAATTCTAGAGTTTTTCCAATTTTTTACAAATTCAAATTTCCATATATAAACTAAGAAGGAAAATAATAATTCATTTTTATCGGAAATTTTACAAAACAAAATGTTTCATTATAAACCAAAAGGGCGTTCTCTATATTTTTTCTCAATGATTTTTAAACTCGGGGGATTGAATGATGACTTGATGACTTAGAATTTTAATTTTTAAGGTTATACTACAACTATAAATCTCCACCTCAAGTGAATGAGTCAAAAGTCTTTTTACCATAAAGGGTATGGTCAAGTATTGTAATCGTGCATGAAAAAAGTGTTTTTTCCTTCTTTTTTTTCGAAATATCTCAAAAACAGCTGAAACTATTTTGATTAAAAAAATTGAGCGAAACCATGTCATTTCGGTTTACAAAAAAGCTCTAATAAGTGAACATCGAAAAAATTATGTTTTTCGAGATAATAATTGTTTTGTCAAAATGTCTGTTAGTCTGTCTGGTTGTCTGGTTGTCTCGTTGTTAGTCTGTGCGATACCAAATTTTTGTGGACGAGCTAGCTCAAAAACTAGTATGAATATCGAAACCAAATTTCACAGGTAGTTTTGGTCCATTGAGATTAAGAGCTGATTAGATTTTGGTGCATATCGACGCAAAATTAAGGGGGCTGGAGGGGGGGGGGGGAGTTAAAAATTAAAAATCTAGGCCATTTGAGCAACTCAACCAAATTTTTTATACATAATCAGTAGGACCCCAGAAGTCTAAAATTGGAAAAACTAACCGCCCAAAATGGGGGGAGGGGGTGTAGTATCAAATAATAAAAAAATAGGCTCTTGAACCAATCTCAACCAAATTTTGTATACATAATCAGAGGGCCCACAGGAGTCTAAAAATGCAAAAACTAATCCCCCTTCCCTACATTATTATAAATAATTTTATTAAATATTAAATATAAGTGAAAGGCCAGGTTGTATACTAAAGTCAAGTGGATGGCCACATCAGAACACGTCAGCTGATTTTTTTATTTAGAATATGTATAAGCAAAAATCAAATTAAAAAAAAAATGATAATTAAATTTAATAAAGTAACTTAATACTGTTGGAAATTTAAGCCATTAAATATATTATTATTATATATATTAAAATGCAAAAATTTAAATGTCTAATGTAAGTAATCCTAAATTGTACCGAGAAATCTTATGGTTTCCCTTTACCTTACGAATAAATGAAATAATAATAGCTAAGAGATTTTCGTAAATCTCTTTTTAAAGTCGCGTTGGCCAGCTTAGTTTTAACCTACCTCTCAGGGGCTACACGTTTTCCAAGCAAACAAATTTATTTTCGGTTTCCCGTCTTTGTGTGTAATTTTTTTCAACTTAACCCAAATTGGGATTTATTTTTCTTTATTAAGTTTTTTTTGAACAATTTAAAGATTTAAAGATCACGTAACAAATTTATATCGGAAGGTCACGGAAAAGGCAAAGACAGAGTTTTGTGATTTATTGAGTTGGTAAAATCCAGATTTCGTAAAGAATTAATGATATTTATTAATTTTTTAAACATTTTTACTATTTTTGCATTAATTTATTTTTAAAATGTAAATGTCAATTTAGATAAAAGGTCTCCCAAAAGAAGCTGGAATATTAAGTTGTACACCATTTTAAAACTCTTTAAACCTACAGTAACAATTTTTTAAGCAAATCTTTTTTTTGAGTTCAATAAGTCAGATAGTTAATTCTTCTTACCATGCCTTTATTTTTTTTTTATTAAAAAAACGAATAGATGACTATTGAGCATCATGCCGGGTTCGAACCGACAGTTTCATTTTTAAGCAACCATCCAATACAGCACCTATTTATATTTAATGTCATCTAGACTGGTAGAAAATTAGTTAAATCCCAGAGAAAGAACGTGTACAAAGAATGTAAATCAATTATGAAAATAAGCAGATATTACAAATACATTACAATTATTTACATAAGGAAATTGGAGAAAAGGCGAAAACTTTTTCACGTTACGCCATATCAGAATTATATATATATATTGGCTTGGAAAATGTTTCTTATAATTTGAATTTATCTTTGATTTGTTCTATCTTTCTCTCATATGTAAATATATTTCATAATTTTAATATTAATGTATTATATCTAACTTCCAGTGTCCAGTGGAATGCAGTGACTAATCCTGATTGCAAGCAAGACTCTCTGAGTCAGGCAGCTTCACTCGCTTCTCTTCCATTGTGAGTTTCTATTTTATTTTCTCTAACCCTTAACAGACTAGCACACTCTGTCTTTTTAGGCCTCCTTAACTGTGCAAACTTGTTTAGCGGAATCAAGGCGCTATAAACGTTACATGGTCTCTTGGCTCTTACCAGTTAGGACAGGAAAGAGTCTATTCTATGACCTTTAAACATAAGATTTCTCATATTAAGGTAGTTCTTTCACAAATGCAAAAATTCAAGAAGTCTCTGAAACTTGGAATATAATTAATTAAAAACATAATACAGATACTGTTAAAATTTGAAGACGATTTACCACCAAACATGAAATAATTGAAATTAAAAATGACATTTTTTACATAGGGTAGATAGGGAAAGGGTGGGAATATGATCATTATTTTATTTTTTTTCATTGCAGGACTTTCACCATCTTAATCAAAAACTAATATTTGTTAGAATAATATATTCGGAGTAACTTAAACAAAAATTGAAATTATTTACATCTTAGTTTTGATAAAAAACAAAAAAACAAACATATTTGGGCGATTATTTTTAGTGGAGGGGATATAAGCACAATGACTTGGAAACGATCCGACATGTATGTGTGTATCCACATAGAGATTTCGTAGTGTTAGTGGATAGTCGCGTTAAAAAAACATAGCCTAAAATTTTAGTTCCGTTCATATTCATAGAGTGGTTACGAGGCTAAAACTTTTTGTGTGGATTGTCGCGAAAGAACCTCCTTAACTTGAAATAGTTTTAATATTAATGTGCATGTGTATTGAATAGGCGCTTGCATGTTCACTATTATTCTTATAGACATTTAGCAATGTTAGTTCTAAATGGCCAATTCTAGCAGAACCTACTTTTCTGATTTTGTCAAATCACACATTGACCAGCCTAGTTGAGAAGTATGAACTTGCAAACTGAAAAAATCCCTTAGTCTTTCAACAAACTTCTCTCACAGTATTTGAAAACAACTTCAGAAATAGATGTCCATTTTGATGAGATTTTTTCTTTAAAAATCTAGATGGTTTAAACTGGAACTTCTCTTTCGATAATCAACTCAACTACTTAAGTATCAAATGTACAATAATTTCTTGCATTTCTCTTGGCTTAGCATGGGCTGCTTCCCTCCCTCTAGGGCGCGTATTCTCCCCTAGTTCGCTGCTGGCTGCTTACCCTACAGGCTTCCCCATAAACTCGATTATGGAAGTTGATTTTTATTATGTTAATGGCTTCGATGGTCTTATTAGAGGAGATAAGTCATATATAATATTTTTGAAAAACTTTTTAAAAAAAAAAATTAAGATCTATAGGTTTCACATGAAAAAAAAAAATAAAAAAAAAAAAATGAAAAATAAAAATATGCACGGTATGTTATTTGCATCAAGCAGAGTTTCTCTTTATGATTTAACGACTCTGCTACTCTCGACAAAACAAAATCTTTTCAATTAAAAAAATAAAAATATTTTTTTTCTACAAATTTTGGGAATTTGGAAAATTGTCACTCAAAAAGGAGGTAGAGCTAAAAAATTAGTTCTAATCTAGCTTGTTATAAAGATTCTATTTTTAGTGTTCTGTTCAAACGAAAAACGTATCATACAAATGGCTATCTCTCTGACTGCCCCTCAGTGTGTCAAAGCATTACTATATCGTATATCGTGTAAGCTAAATAAGATACAAACTTGAAATTTACAAGTTATCTGTAATTATTTTTCCCAATATGAAAAATGTTATTAAAATTTTTCTTCTGTCTCTTGGTCTGTCACTATGTTTGAGTTTTCATATTCATGATAACGATAACTAACTAACAACTAGAGAGCAATGAATTTAGTAAGTAGGTTTTGCTGAAAAAAAGATTTAAAAGTTTGTATTTATTTTCTGCCAAATTTGAAATTTTTTAGTTCATACTTTTCTTTTTTTAGTTCATACTTATTTACAGTCTTCAAAATGATTTCACTTTTTTTTTTTTAACATTCATATATTATTTAAAAGTTTACTTCATCGACGAGAAATTTTATTTTACATTGAACGTTCCAACTGATGATTTGTTCTTGTTATCAAAAATACGCAATGCTTTCAATTTGTGGGCTAAAAAAAAATTATTGCAATTTAAATTACTTTTCTAGTTTCAAGATAGTATTTATTCAAAACACCATTAGAATCGCTTGTAAGACTTTCTTTTCAAATTTTTATATAAGTTATAGAGACCGGATTTTTATACAGTAAAAACTGCCAAAATATCCCAGAAAATATGCAGTTAAAAATGCTGAAATGTGCAAGTATTATGCAGAATATGTTGAAATATGCAATATAATATAATGACGAGAAAAAAAAATCAATTTTCTACCATTTTTAAAAATCTTGGGTTACCTCTTATTTTAATTGAACTGATTTTTGGTGAGCATTTTAAAAACATGTTAAATTATTATAACATATTTTAATGCAAGATCAAAAATAAAAATATTCGTTTTTTTTGTGGTGCCACCCTAATCTATATAATAAAAATGAATTTCTGTTTCTTTGTAAGCGCAGATCTCTCAAATGCCTAGACCGATTTGGCTATTTTTTTTTTTTAAATTGTTCGTAATAGTCCAATTCAGGTTAATAGGTAAAAAAAAATTGGAAAAGTTGCCCGGAAAATTGGAAAATTCAGAAAAAACTAAAATAAAAATTCAGGTTAGCCAACATAGCTTGCCAAACAATAAAAGAACTAAACTAGCAAACTAAACATGTGTTGGCGGCCCTGTTTGTCAGATTTTTGAGTACCATTCATTCTAAATAGTTCTAATGGCAAACGTGGAAGAATCGAATTAAAATCCATAAGAGTAAATTATTTTTTGGTAAACAACTCAAGCTTGAGAATAAGAGAATTTTTTATAAATAGATTGTATATACTTTTGTGTCTAGCAAAATGAATAATAATTGTAATTTTCAAGTCTTCTTATCTATAATAATACTTACATATAATATAACTTTTTTTTTATTTTCCCCTTAATGATAACAAGAGGATTTTTAATACATTTTAAATATTTGTTTCATCTTATTTGTCATGAGTGTATATTGCAGCTAAATAGAATCTCAAATTATATATATTTAAGACTTTATAATATAACAATTATATTTATTCTCTGTAACTAATAAAACATCAATAAAGCAGCCACGTGGGGGTCCAGGGGATGAAGCCCCATGGCTAGTAAAAGGCCCGCCGAAGGCGGGCCTTGAAGCTAGTATCTACATAAATATATATAATATATTGGATACTTTATATACTATTTAATACCAAAGACGTCTTTTTGAAATTCCATGTCATAATAGTATTTATCGTGTTTATAAGATCTAAAAGACAAAAGGAAAAGGATAAAGAATTTCCTATGTATTTGTACAAGAAAAAATAAAGTTTTGAAGAACGGAGGCGGCAAAAGAGAAGAGTACAAGAGAAAGAGCTGATAACTGATGAAAATATGCTTTGAGAGCATTTTATTTTTTAATATTCTAACGACAATTTGTTTGTTTGTTGTCTAAAGCTTTCTAATTAATTAATATTCATTATGAACTTTATGATATCAAAGAATCTTTATTCATCATATATTTAGAAAAAGAGGAGATTTTTTCTCTCAAAAATATAATAGAAAACGGGGTTAGTATTTTTTTTTTGTTTAATCAAGAACTTTTTTTGTTTGTTTTTCTTTTGGATTTGAAAGTTTTTACTGGAAATAACTGCATTTTCGTTGGAACAGTACAGAAACTGAACGATAATTAAAAAAAAACTTCACAGACACCTAAGTCTATAAAGATTTTGAAGATAGTTAGTTACCCAGAGTATACGTATGTAGTGTGTATGGTGTACGCACTAGAGTCTTTACTTCTTATATATATAAGTTATAACTAGAGACCGGATTTTTATACAGTAAAAACTGCCAAAATATGCAGTTAAAAATGCTGAAATGTGCAACTATTATGCAAAATACGTTGAAATATGTAAATATATGCAGTAAAAGATAGCAAAATAAATTTTTTATACACTAAAAAATTAAAATTGAAGACAAAAAGACTACATATTTGAAGGAGTGCTATGAAAAAAAATAAAATGATAAAGTAAGCTATACAGACCAAGTGTCAAATATGTACTTTTATTGCGTAAAAATTGCACTAAATTCTCAATATATTTAATATATTAAAAAATCTTTAAACTCAAAGAAATAATAGGTGTAGGTGCTCTTGAATAAAATTAACATAATAAATATAATAATTTTTCAAAAAATGTGAGCGAAAAAAACGGAGGTGGGGTAGTTTTATTTACCAGAACACGATTGTATTATATTGCTTTTATTTTTTTATATTAACAAGGTTTTCTTATTGACACACAAATAATAAACTAATAAAGAAATACTTCAAATATTTGACCGGCTATAATCTGATCTCTATACTAATTTACAAACACTTCCACACACACACACGAATACTCAGTGGCAAAAATGGTCCATAGTTACCGAATGCTATTAAAAAATAATAATAATAAAGAAATCAATAACAAAGGATTTGACAAAAAATCCTTCAAATATGCAATTTTATGCAATATTCTTCAAATATGCAATTTTATGCAACATTCTTCAAATATGCAATTTTATGCAATATTCTTCAAATATGCAATTTTATGCAATATTCTTCAAATATGCAACTTTATGCAATATTACTTCAAATATGCAATTTTATGCAATATTACTCAAATATGCAAAAATATTTAAGATATAGAAACTTAATTTAGTAAAATTTAACAGTTTTTGGAAGTTAGAGTCAAAGTTATCCTAAATACATGTATGAGGGTGCACTGCTATATCTCAACAGCAGTAAGTTCCAGAGGAAACGAAATTTGAAACTTCAGCTTGAAATAAGCTAACAACGATATGATCGACATACCCCTTGTACCACTATACTTGAAGGTTGGGTGGTTTTTATTTACAGTGGACTCCCGTACAATGTGGGGGATATGTTCATAGGATAGGTTAATAGAAAATCGTGTTATACGGGACATACAATATCAGACCAATTTCTGTAACTTCAAGCACGGCCAGCCTTGCTTGTCTTTGGTGATGCCTTAATTAAAATTTTGCGTTCAGGTACAATTGTACATGTATTATTGGTTCTTCCGATAGTGAATAAATGTTAAATACTGAAGTCCATACATGTATTTTTGTTTTTATTAAAAATTGAAAAAAATTATTTTTCTCTTATATCTTTAAATGTGTATTTATTACTATTTTTTTATAAAACGCTGCTTCGTCAGCTTCAAAAATCAGAAACTATGTGAAAATATTAAATTTATCTTATGGGTTTATGGGACTGTTTATCGCGCTATATGAGTACTAGTCCCAATTTTTTCGTCGCGATTTACGGTAGCGCGTTATACAGGACTCCACTGAATTTTCTTCAAAAACGATTCTAATGTATTTTTTAATCCCCGAGCTTAATTACAAGTTCTCTGATGTTAATTTTTTTATCTTGATTGAAAGATATAATTTAAGATTAGTCGTGTAGTCATAAGCCAACCCTGGAAAATTACAAAGAAATGTAATTTTAAAATTACGCTAGGTACATACAGTATTAGGGTACATAAATATCCACTTCAAACTATATAAATTCAACAGGGAAACCTTTTGATACAGCAAACCTGATGATAGGCATGCTGGAATCCGAAGCCCACTGGCAAATGGCATATACGCTGGTGCGGCTCATTATAGAAACAAAGAGAAACGAAGTCCGGTAAGAGCTAGGCAGCCATTGTACTGAAGTAATGCGAGAGCAGTTCCAGTACAATGGGCAGGTGAAAAGAGGAGAGTTTTTAGGTAGGAATCCGACACTACCCGGTTCGGATCCCGGGTGTCTCTGCAAGATTTTCCCTCCTCTATCCTCTTTATTTCTATCTATACCTAAAGAATACAAAAAATTCAATTTTATTTTGTGGATATTTCGAATAAATAATTAATCTTTAATAGGACAATATGGTTTATTTTAAAATTATCAACAAGTATCATGTTGATAATATTAAAATAAACTATTTTTTATTCCGATATAGATAAAATATTAAATCGAAACGTCGAATAAAGAAAATTATAATATATCCAATGCGAAGCATGGGAGAAAGTATTGGAATCGCTCTCGCGGCAAGCGCGACTTCAAAGGGTCCTCAGGTAAAGACTACGGAACCCATAGACTCAATTAAGGTCACAAATTGAAGTATTCAATGAAATTGAATTTTAGCACGTGACGGTTTTGCCAAAAATTACCTGGAATCTCGTCGAGAGGCCAAAAAGTGCCATTTTTTTTGGAAGTGCGTGGGGATGGATGGATGTATGTATGTGTGTGTGTTATCGTTTTTTTCGTCAACGATTTCTTCCACACCTTTGCGCTGATTGAAATGAAATTGAAAACCTACCATTAGTTTAACAAAATGAAGCGCTGATTAGTTTTTGGTACATATCGGTTCACAAACATTAGTACTTTATTTCAGTACTTTTTTAGTTTTTTCTAAATATCTTGAAAATGACTTAACCAATTTTGATGAAATTTAATATCCTAATTAAGTACCTTGGGGTCCACAAAAAAGGTTAAATAAAGTTTTTAGTAAAATTATATTTTAAAGAACTTTACTCAAGAACATATTAATATTTCAAATGAATTTGGATAAAGTTTAGCAACGATCCGTTGCAGTTTATTATATATATCAGTGGCGTGCAGTCCATGGATGCTGTGTATGCGGCGCATCCCTAAAATTTCAAACATTTAGAGTATTTTCATAAAAATCGACTACAAAATATCAGGAGGGTCTTTAAATTTTCAAATTATTATCCGTTATTTCAAATATTTCTATATAAAACATTTTTTATTTAGAAAACTATATGGGTTCTCGAAATAAAATAAAATTGTTGCATAGTTTCAAGGGGCATTTGAAATGAATGATTTTCCGAAAAGGGCGCTTATAGAAGGTTTGAAGTTCCTGCCTGGTTTATTTTCCAGTTCATGCATATCAAAGACAAGTTCAGACGAGTTTAAGTCGAATAACAATTGTGCTCGCTGAGGAACTATTAAAATAGTAAAAATACAAAAAAGGAATAAATAAAAATGATTCGGGAACCTTGGGACTAATTCATTTCTAAGAACTCTCAATATATAAAATCCGAAATAACTAAGAGCGCTATAGACAAGTCATAGCTTGCTTATAGTAATAGAATTAGGAGAAATTTAAGATTTTCTTATAACGAAAATAATACCATATTCGCTGAAATTTGTAAAAAAAAAAAAAAAAAACGAAAATTAAAATAAAATGTGAAAAAATGAAGGATACTTTTTTGGACAGTATTCACTGGTTGAAAAGTCACCAACCGCCACTATTATATACATATATTTCGGACGACGAGCCTAGTGCCTAGGAGTTTACTTTGAAAACTAAATAGAAAATAGAAAAATATATATTATTTACATGTGGGAGATAATTTTGACTCATTCTCATTACCCATACATTTTTCTTTCTTCTATGTAACATTTCTTTTCTCATTGTTTCATTTTCCCCTTCTCCTTTTTTTGTAAAGGTAAAAATTGCCTCTCACATGTTCAAATAATAAATTTTTTTTTCTTTTATATTTAATTTTCTTTTATATTTAATTATCAATGTAAACTCCTGAAAATGGGCGCGTAGCCAGAAATATATATTGAATGAAAATATTATTGGAAATGTTCGATTTGAAACTGCTAGCTGGAAGTACTCTTTACTTTCGATTTTTTTAATATTTTTTAGATAAAATTTTCCCATTGTCACTAATTTGAAAGAAAAATATTTGTAGGATAATAGGATAATTTCAAAGAAGGGGTATTTGTAAAGGAAATTTGGTATAGTAACCACAATTTAATTACACTGGTAACAATGGAATTTTCCTTTAAATAAAACTAAGTGATCTTTATATATTCAGATGTGCTGATAACGAATATCGCATCCGTTTATCTCAATCACCTAAATTTTTTGCGGTACACCCACATTTTATAGTTTTATAGTTGTATGGCTTCAGGTCTCCGCGCCCAGCATAACTTAGACTATGTTTTTTTTTTTTGAAAGTCCATCCAGCCCTCATTCGAATTCCTATAAATCATAAAGTATTAATAATATGAAATAGCGACTTTTATATTAATAATTTCTATAATTTATATGTAGAATACACAACCAATTCAAATTTATCTAATATATCTACAATATTGTGCAAATGAACTAACGTATGCAACTTTGTCTCGCTATCAACTTTACATTTTTCATTTGTTTAATAGCTTCATGTGTTTTAACTTAAAACTAATATTAAATAGCTATATTAATTAATATGGCTATATTAAATAAAAAATAAAGTGACAACAGTACCTAGCTATTACTAGGCTATACCATTCACTAAACTTGGAAAGATTCACACCACAAAGAAGTGGAGACTATTTTAGAATCATCTAAAAATAGTTTAAAAGTAGTATTGTTGCTTAATGGGAATATCAGTACCCCTTGCGTAAAAACTTAATTCTTGGGCAGAAGAGTGTTAGGAATCAACCTCTACTTGAAAAAGTCAGGATTTTGTTACTACCGTTGCATAGAAAGTTAGGGCTGATAAAAAATTTTGTTGAGGCTGTGGATTGTTGAGGTGAGGGTTTTGGGTACTTGAGAAAAACGTTTCCTAAACTCGATAGTAAGTTAAAAGAAGTCATATTTATCGGACTGCAAATCCGTGAGAGGGAAATGCGCATGGTTAGCTTTCAGACAAGTATGCTGTAATTTTTTTAGAAATGTTAGCTGACAACTACAAGGAACTTGTTGAAGTGTTATTATCAGTGCATGGAATGCAATATGACCTTGAAAATTCACTTTTTTTTACATTCGGATTTGGACTTTTCCCCCCCTAACTTGGGCGCGGTTTGTGACGAATGCGGCGAGAGATTTCGCCATGATATTTCTGTAATGGAGAAACGATATGCAGGAAAATCGGTACAGAACTTGTTAGCAGACTATTGTTGGGACCTCAAGGAAGAAGTTTCTGCTGGCAGTTACAAACGGCAGAGTCCAAGAAAGAAATTTTGAAAATGCTAGTAAAAATGTGTTTTTCCCCATATTTTTGCATCAAATTTCTTCATTGAACAGTCAAAATCGGTCCTATATATATTTTTTAATGTTTTTATATTTCACAGTTATTGACTTAAATATTTAAATTCTATTTCATGAGCAAACAAACATAAATAATTTAAAATTTTGAAGTATTAAAGGGAATTAAATTTTTATTAAGAACTAAAAATGAACCCAAGAAAACGATAGGTGATACAGCATTTCTACTTTGGGGTTGAATTATAAATAATCACCTATTTTCATTCAAAGGGGTAAAGAAAAATTTGAATTTTTTTCATCAGTTTTATTATCGTATTAGAAATGTCTCAAACGTAGAGTAAAATAATTATCAAAAATATTTTTTTTCTATCTATCTGCCTTTCTGTCTGGGTGTGGATTAAGTATTTCTCAATAACGAAAGGTTAAAGTATTTTCGCTCTAATTCTAAAATGTTTGTACTTATAAAAATAAGATCTGATTCAATTTCAAATTTTCTAGCTCAAAAACTTTCTGTTCAAAAATTCAGAAAAAATAAATCGAATTGTTAAACGAAGCTATTGTACAGTTTAGTAAATGAGATAAAATTTGGCACACAAGTTTCTATTAATAAACTGTCCCTCTATTCCAAATTTTAACTTTTTAGCTCAAACCGGTCGATAACATAAATATCACTAAAATTTGCTGGATAAACGCTTGAGATTTTTTCTACTTTTTCTCCAATTTTTTTGATTTTAATAATCTCTTCCTCTTTGTATATTATGAGATTATTTTATATTTTATTATAAAAAATTGAATTATTAATTTTTTGAAATTAATGAATGTGAATTCACTCAGCAAAAGTCGAGATTTAAGAGTCATTAAAAATCTCTTTAAGGACCTCATCAACATGATATGCGTGGTAGTGAAATAGATGTCGGTTTCGAGCTTTTTGATGATGGGCTTTTTCCACTTTGTTCTCTCTCTCTATTATTATTTTATTATTATATTTTTTATCCCAGATATGGAAAAAATGATAAGTATTTTCGAGCCAATTGTTCGGCCAGTCTCTGCGGTCGTCATATAAATTGGTTTGGTCCAATAGGCTGGTGCATGTTCTGGTTACATTCTCAAAACGACGAGGGTGGCTTTTATACGGGGTGAAGAAAAGGTGCTTGCTTGTCTTCCACTCCTCCCTTATCACTCGCTCAACCCTTTCTCGTGATATTGGCGGAAAAAACAATTTGACCATGTCTCGATGATTGACGACCGCCATTGACGAGCAGAAAGTGAGGAGCAGCCCATCCAGATTGCAGCCGCCTGACATCCATTATTTGAAGAGGAAATTGCCCTAAATCATTTAATGGTTATCGAAACAGTTAAGGGGAAACTTTAAAGTTGTTTTAAAATAGAAAAGGGGTCGAAGCAAGGACGGAAAGCTAAAAGGAGAGATCAGGTCGCTACGAGGAAACGATAGATTACTTGAAAAGATCTATTCTCTTACCTCCAACACATACATCTAATTTATCACAAGAAATAAAAGGATTTTTCTGTTTATTTTCCTTGTATATAAAGTAAGTGGATTCCAAATTTACGTTTTCAACGGACTTGTGAACTTCGTCAATTCAATAACATAACATTTTTAAAAACATTTAAGGAGTTAGGTGTTGGTTCTAGGTGAAACATTTTAATATAAAAATAAAACTTGAGCAAGATGCAAGGTAGGTTTCACAAAAAAGAAATAAAACAAAATTGAGTTTTGAATTCGATATATTTCGGGGCTGAGCTCATCAGGAGTCAAAGTAAATGATGATGGGCTCACCCCCGAAATATATCTAATTCAAAACCCAATTTTGTTTTATTTCTTTTTGAAGTGAAACTTCTTTACGGGCGTCATGGATTCTCGACGACGGGAGTAAAACAGGCTCATGGCCGTCACGGAAAAATGCCGTCGGCTCAAGGCCGTCACGGAAATCTACCATAGCTAGGTGGCGGTAACCACGCACCCGGGGACCCCCATCACCGCTCACCGTTCACTGACGCTCTCTCACCGTATCCGCTTACTGAGGTGAGGGAGTCACTGACGAACGTTCTCTCCATAGATAAAAGATATATATATATATATGTATATATAGCGATGTTGATGTGATTGGACTGAACTTCATAACGCACACCCCGCACTCAAGGGATCGTCGTCAAAAAGCACACACACAGATGCACACGTACATAGAAGTGGGAAATTTAAAATATATTTCTTATCATTACAAATAATATAAAATAGAAAAGTATGTGGATATATATGTATGTGGAAACGATCTGATTGGCCAGTGCATAGCCAATGGCAAAGCGTTAAATTATTAGAACGATTCTGATTGGTCAGATAGTGATCGTGCTTAGCCAATGTGTTAAATAAATTATTAGAACGATTCTGATTGGTCAGATAGTGATCGTGCTTAGCCAATGTGTTAAATAAATCTTTCTTTATTGTTCCTTATTGTTGAATCATTTTAATTCAGCACATTATTTCAATACTTACAGTATCATTTTAAATTTCAATTATTAAATTGGTATGAACGAGACGCTTCCCGCCAGGGGCTAGGTGACGCCGGGCCGAAGGCCCGGTCGTCAGCTAGTTACAAATAATTAAATAGCAAAATAGAAATTTGTGCTGAAACCATCTAAATTGACATTTTTCGATAAGATATTCTTATTAAAAAATCTCACTTTAGATGGCTTCAGCCCAAACTTCTATTTCGCTTAGATAGTTAATCAAATCTGGAAAATAAACAAATAAATAATACATAAATTATAATAGAATTACAATATATATATATTGTTTGGATTAAATATTTTCCATAAATTCTTAATTTCTAAACTTTATTTAAAAAAATAATTCAAAAAAATACATGATATTTTAATAGAAAGAGTAAATCTATGCTTCGTCGTTGAATTATTTAACCTATAATCTTCAAACTAACCTAAGAGAGAAAAAAAGAGAGAATGAAATGAAAAGAGAGAGAGAGGAATAGTAGAAGTTTCACTTCCGTCGTGCGTAAGCTTGACACACTCAGAATTTTTTTGTGAAACCTACCTTGCACCTTGCTCAAGTTTTATTATTATATAACATTTTTGTGTTGAATAATTAAATTGAAGCCCATATGTCAATGTCTTTAGAATTTAAGTCATTTTATTATATGTAGTATAGGAAAAATAAAAATAAAAAAAAAAGATGAATGAAAAGTATCAAGATCTCAAGTTCAATAAAACTGCAACGGTTTGTTGCTAAACTTTATCCAAATTCATTTGAAATATTAATATGTTTGTTCCTTTATTATTAATCAGATATCACTTGCAATTTGTAGTTCATGTTGACATTAATTAAAAATAATTCTCATTTAATAGTCGAGGAATAACCATTCTACATTGGATTTTTGACATTTCGGTTATTATTGTAACCATTGCTGAAGACATGGAGGAATCGACTTGAAATCAAAAATAGCCGTCGATTCTCATCTAATACTTGAGGAATAACAATTCTACATTAGGTTTTTGACGTTTCGATTATTATTGGTAACCATTGCTGAAGTCATGGAGGAATCGACTTAAAATCAAAAATAATGATCGATTCTCATCTAATACTAGAGGACTAACCTTATTGCATTCCATTTTTGATGTTTTGACTATTAATGGCAACCTCTACTGAAAACGTGGAAGAATCGACTTAAAATCAAAAAGACTAAATTCTTTTATGGCAAACAACTCAAACTTGAGTGACATCAAAAATGGAATGCAATAAGGTTATTCCTTTATTATTAGACAAGAATCGATCGTTATTTTTTATTCTAAGCCGATTCCTCCATGTATTCGGCAATGGTTACCAATAAAAACCGAAACTTCAAAAATCCAATATAGAATGGTTATTCCTCAAGTATTAGATGAGAATCAATCGCTATTTTTGGTTTAAAGTCCTTTTCTCTATGTCTTAAGCAAAGGTAACGGATAAGAAAACAACGCAGTTGCTATGGTTACTTATAAAATTTCCTCCCAAATTTTTACCATTTCACAGCGAGAAGCCTAACCATTCTTACTTAAGTTAGGTTAAATGAGCTATCTTAAAACGATCAAATGAAAAAGTTTTTTTTATGTGTATATGTGTTATCAATTTGATAACTAGACCTCATCAATAGTTATGAGTATGCATAGAAATTTTGGTTAAAATGTAAGAATGTGACGGAGATAAATTATTTTTTGTTAAGTAGTTACTTTATTGTAGTAATTTTTTTTTATTTTTTTCAATTTTTTTGGAAAACAGCTTTGACATTTTGATTAGGCTTCAGAAATTATCTTATTATTAGTTTTTTATACTCTTCTACTAAATAAATTTTTACAGAGATAGCTAAAACTTTATGATATATGTAGGTTGTAGGTATATTGAAAAAATTTATTATTGATTTTAATAATGATAATTCTCAATACTAAAAAATATATTCTAAAACAAAGTGCTTTTACATTTAATTTAAAACAATAATTCAAACTTCAACCTGATATTAGAATGGAGAAATTTCAAAACTGCAACTTCACAATTCAATATAGGTACCCTAGAAAATATGAATAATGGGACGTATCGTTAAACTAAAATCTTTGACAATAAGATAATATATAGTTTGTTAAAGACTAAAATAAAGGGCCCATTAAATTCAAATTTACTTTCCATTGTATTTATCATTGAGAGAAATTGTCTTATCATAAATCACAATTCATATTTCTTTTTCTTTTTAACAAATATAATTATTTGGTAAAAACACAAGTGTCTGAATCCGAGTTGTTATGGATAATTTTTATTACATGTCAGAAAAGTTGTATTTCCCCTCAAGGAAATTGAACACAAAATGCCAAAAAGCATTGGACTTTCTTTTAAAATGAAACTATTTTTTTTATTCCATGGTACACCATTGCAAGGTGCAAAATAAGAAGAGATTTAGGGATTGGGTCGTTGTCGAAGGTATCTGTGGATTTTAAAATACTTATATTTTGTATTCCACGAAAATATATTTTTATTACTTTTAGAAAAATTAACTGATTCTATATTTATAGGCAATTATTTTTTATTTTTTCCCGCTTGATTATTAGTTATTTATCCAATTTCCTTGGCTTGTATACTTTTTATTTAGTAGTATAGTATTATATGTAGCATGTCTTTGCCAGAACTTGGGTCCTTTGCTCTGTTGAAACGTTACACACTCGGCCAACCTGACCCCAAAATGAAAATAATTTTTCCTCCATTTTTTAGCACTTTATGCCGCAAAATCTAGTTTAAATAAGTTTTATAGTCCAAAAAATGCTATATACCTAATTTGATTTCATAACAATGAAAATTATAGATAGATCAATGACTATAGCCCTTTCTATCCGCTATACAGACTTGGAATTCATTTAATGAAGTGTCCTTTCCAAAATGAAGAAAAAAATTAAAAGTAATATTTCTAATTATTTATATCATTAATGTTTTTATCATTACTGCTTATAAGACTGCTTGTGTGCGAATTTGTAAATTTGTCTCAATATGATAAGACATAAACTAGTTACTTGAAACTGGGTTAAATTGTTTCGCGTTTCGCGAATTCGAATCAATAAATAAACCATAAGTATTTATGACATGGGGTGCAAACAATAAAATAAACTTTCTTATTTTCTTATCAACGTAGTTTACAAGTAAACACAATTTTGTTATAGAAAAAAGTTCTTGCGAAAATTTCTTTTTCTAGTGGGTAATGAGTTATTTACTTGGAAAAATATTTGACAAACAATATCTAAAAACTTTTGGAAAAACTAGTTTAATATAGATTAAAGTTTTTGCTGATAATTGTTTTTTAAGAGTTATTTGGAAGATATCATCATTGGTTAATTCATAAAATTCATCGAATTTGTTTAATTTACTTAAATAAGATCTCCTACTATTTTTTGTTGCCAAAATACAAAAAAATGAATTAAATTTAATATAATAATAATAATTGAATTTCTTATTATATATTAATTTGTAAATGCTCTTCTTTAAGGGTAAAGAGTAAATTAAAATAGCAGGTTTATAAGACCTTAATTTACTACTAAGTCATGAAATGAAGCGCGTATAAAAAGTAGCTTATTCATAAAGGACGAATACAGTAGTCTTATAAAACGCGTATACAAACCCATATAATAATTCGAGTTTTTTTCTGATTTCTGCAATTGAAAATAAAATATTTTGACTCTTGAAGGAACTTCGGTTTTGAAGTTATCGTAAGTGTCAGAGCTCTTACAATGTTGGACAAAGATAGACGCTCACAGATCCTCTCCATTGTAATTTTCCAGGGGAAATTTTTCACAGGGGTGGTTTCCTATTGCCCTCAGCCGAAAAGATTAGATTTTAGCCGGCCAAATATTTACAGTGAGTCGGACTTGAACCCGCCAAAATAAATTAGAAAAATTCGTTCTTATTAGCCAGAGAGAATGAGTGAATTTGTGGAATTTTTCATATTTTGAGTTAAGCCACTTTTGAATGCCGATTAGTAAAAAAATCAGCTAAAAATGGCCAGTTAATTATAGCTTAAATTAAAAAAATAGCCTTATTCTTCTCTAGGCGATCGTACAGGAAAACTATAAAATAATTTTTGACTCCACAAAAAATTCTACTTTTCTCAAAATAATCATTCTATTAAAATTTTGAGTTTGTGTCTTATTTATATGGTTTATATGGTCCGACAGACTGGCAGACAGACAGATAATGACACTAATAGGGCTCCTGTTTACTTTTAAACAAAAACCTAAAAGGAATTTCATACCTTGGCCGTCTGGGCTATAAACGCCCGGGAACTGAGCCCAAATGTCAAAAAACTATGGGGGCTGTTCTTTGAACCCAAAGCCAGCAGATATATATAAAACCAGCAGATTAATTCCAGTCAATAATATCAATAATTTAGATGTTAAATTCCAGTCAATAATCTAAAGGTTAATTACAATTTCTTTCTATATATACTCTCTCTATTATTATCCAAATTACTTTAATTCTCCAATCTTAATCTTATCCACTATTTTTCTTTATTATTATCTTAATTATACATCGATTGAGAATAAAAATTTTAATTGGACGTTTTGTATAATCACAAATTGAAAGAAGAAACAACGATAAAGAGATGGATCATTTTAAATAATTTCAATTTAATTGGAGTGGTCGGAGGGGGAAGTCCCGGGGGATGACTAAGTGACCAGGGGATGATCGTATATCACCCGGAGTCCGCTTAGTAATTAAGCGTTATTTATCTTAAAGCAACAAATAGCGACGGAGGCCTGGGACTTCATTTAACAAATGAATAATAGAAAATAGCTTTCGATATATATCTCAAAATGTACTTGGATCCATCCTTGCCCTCTGAGGTTTGAGCGAATTTTCAAAGTGATTTAGAAACTCGATTAGTTAATTCTGCATTGGATGCTCTTTATATGTCGACAGGGTATTAAATTTGGAATCTAAGCACATTGGATATTATGTTGAGTAATACTACAATACAATGAATCAAAGACAGAGAGAAAGAGAGAGAGTTTATTTCAGCAAGACTTCAATTTAATAAGTGAAATATTCCAATTAAATTTTCTCATGGATTAAAACTTGATCAAAATACAATTTTGAGCCTTTATATCATAAATTTGAGTATAAACATAATATTATATAAATGTTTGTAAAACATTCAAAAAGATAACAAAGCGCAAATATATTGGAGAGGTATATAGAGTTTTGAAGCAGATAACAAGGGAACATACCTATTTACAAATACCCATCTATCTCCATTTTATAAGATCCGATCCCCATTATGTTTCTACATGTGCTTTAACTCCAGGTACTCTTGACTATTTTGCCCAAATTTTTCTAAGTTAAATAAACTCAAAATCAAGATAAATCCTAATTTCCACAATCCTTTACTAAATATCAATCTAGGTACTCTCCTTGATCTCTTCCTTATTATAATATCCTTGATCTTACAACAACAACTACTAATTAGAATCCTGGTTGAGTCGCAAACAAAACAGTAATAAAAACAATAACAATGTTCATAAACATCCTAAATCTTAATTTTATAAATAAGGAAAAAATATTTAATTGAAATTTATTGTTTTATCTTCCTTATACTTTTTGAAAATCTTGGTATAGTCCAATTTTATTATATCTGTATTTTTGTATTAGTAGTTATAGTTAATGTAAGTTGTAAGTTAATTTTTGTAAATTTTTTGTTAATATTCAAACAAATGTACGATGTAAAATACCGTGCTAATTTAATCTGAAAGGCATTAAATTAAATAAAAAAAAAAAAAAAGGAAAACAATTTGATAATTATTTCAAAAAAAAAAAAAAAATGTCCAATGATGCTATCGAGAATGGCTGACCTTTAATATCTTACGAACTCGGATTCTGAGATGAAATATATCACAAGGAAAATTAAAAAATCTGTACATATTGAAAAATTCAGATAACTGCGTGTTAACTTAAAATGGATTCAGAAAACTACCAATTGCTATAATATGTTATTGCCATGGTTGTGAAAGTATATATATTCGAGTGTATGGTCAATTTAGATATTGAGAAATGTGTGTTGATTACAAAATCTTACTTTTCAAATCCATCATAATGCTACAATTAACTTTTGGATGTTCTATCTGAATCCAAAAAACAGCATCTTCAAATTTAAAACGCATTGAACGGATTCACAACGAAACACTTAGAGTAATCAGCAAACTTCATTGTATTATCAACAGCTCTTGAGATTGAACCATTAACAAATCATTTAGAGATTGCCAAGAAATTCCAATTCTATTTAAAGAAAATCATCACAATCCTGATCTCAGGGGGCCCTTTTATTACCGAAGAGAAGGAGAAATTGATCAAGCGAATGGATGGAAGCACCCGGGTCTTGAAGATTTGAAGGTTAGAAATGCCGAAGAAGACAAAGGCCGGAAGAGTGTTCTAGTTCCTTGAAGTCATCGGGACAAACGTAGTGGTGAAGGTAGTGGTCCGTCACTTTTCCAATTTAACCGGGAAGGGATGTTGGGAATCGGAAAAAAGCATGCTACTCCCAAAGCATTCTTTGGGTGGAATTACTACTGACTTTAACTCATCAGAGCACGTATCGTGCTAGTATCTATGAAATAAAGAAATCGGGAAAACGCTCTTCGATAGACTAGTGGCTATTAATCTGATAGCTCGCCTCTGAATTGCGTCCATGGTGGCAAGAGAATTCTTGGATGCCCCTCTCCATAAATACCAACAGAGGGCAGGTTTGGGCCTTGCAGAGGGTGAAAAGCTATAGGTGTGTGAAAAATCACCTTGACTTGAATATGAAGCCAATTTCCCTTCCTTCTGCCTACTTGCTTTTGCTTTAACAATGGAGAAAGCGACGAAAAGGGAGGAAGGGATTGATTATGTATAATTTGTACACGGAATATATAAGAAACGTACAGGCAATATGATATGATATGATTAGGATATGATTTTACCCTTGAAGAAAAAAAATTATTTTCCTCGCTTGCGTGTTCTGTTGAATAATATAAGTAATTAAATTATATATTCAAAGGAATTCAACAAGGACTAATTTCCATGAAAGAATTTTGGACGATTTATCTCTTTAACACAAACCTTATTATAATGAAAAATAATTTTTAAGAAAAAAATAAAACCGACTTCAAAAAAATTAAACGCAACAAATAAAATAGACCAAAAGGTATAAAATAATTATTATCTTATTTAGTTACAACTAAACGACGAAATATTAAAATGAAATTACTTTTTGAAGTCGGTGCCAAACATATACCTTTTATGAATCGCACTCGACGGATCTTACTTAGTTCTTTTGGTGGGTACGCTTGCTTATAGGTATAGTTTCGAAAAGTAATTTCATGTTAATATTTCGTCGTTTAGTTGTAACTAAATAAGAAAATAATTATTTTATACCTTTTGGTGTATTGTATTTGTTGCATTTAATTTTTTTGAAGTCGGTTTTATTTTTTTCTTAAAAATTATTTTTCTTTTTTTTCTTTTTAGTGATGGTATTAATAGTGATCATATCATCAGAACTTGACCAAATATGGCACCATCCCTAAGATACCATCTTTCCAATAAAAAAAGAATCATCGAAATCGGTTCATAAACAAAGAAGTTAGGCCTGAACAAACCTAACAAAAAAGGTCTAATACCAATGAAAAAAAAACGGGACCAATCGGAAGCAAGACTGAACCTAACGCAAAAAAAATTTCAAAATCGGTTTACAATTGGCGGAGATATGAGGTAACATAGACAATAGAAAAAAAAATCAGTCGAATAGAGAACCTCCTCCTTTTTTGAAGTCGGTTAAAAACAGAAAATGATTTTTGAAATCAAATGAAGCTTCTTAAATTTTAACTTATTTATTAATTACATCATAGACAGTCTAACCCACAAACATATTAAAGATCTTTAATTTGACCATCATTATTTCATTAAAATTTTTGTAATGGATTAATAATTATAAATCATCTAATAACATGGTGTATGAACCACATGATTATCATGACTTTCACATCTATGAAACGATCTTAGCAATTTTCCTCCTTCAAATAAAAGTTTAGCCAAAATTTAATTTACATAAGTTACACTTAAAAACCCCAAATAGAAAACAATCTTAGACTAAGAGTAAATAACTCTTCTCTTAGGTTTAGGTTGTATGAATTTCCAAAAATTGATATTGTTATAATGTCGTATAATTTTATTCCCAAATTTTATATACATTTATCTACATATATATATATAATAAACTGCAACGGATCGTTGTTAGACTTTATAAGAAATATTAGTATATTAATTCTTTTATTATTAATCAGATATCACTGGCTATTTGAAGTCCATGTTGACTTAAAATAAAAAAAATAACGATCGATTCTTATCTAATACTAGAAAAATAACTATTTATTATATATTATTATTTTCAAATTTCATTTTTGATGTATTGAACATGAGCTATATTAAACCGATCAATTGAATACATTTTAAAGAATTAAAAAAAAAAAGTAGGTAGTATCTTATTGGTAAAGTACTTTAAAATATAATTTTGCTAAAAACTTTATATAACATTTTTTGTGGTCTTCAACGTACTTAATTAGAATATTAAATTTCATCTCTTATAGTGAATCTTTGTTTTGGCACTTAGTACTACATAAAACAAATAAAGTTATTTTAAAGAATTATGAAATGTAGTATGGTAAATCAAGGACAGTAGTAGTTATTCAAAAGATCTTTTTAATTTCATGTTTTAACTTATCAGTAAGTAAGAGGGTTAATTTGAGAATTTTACGTTCGCCTGTATTTAGGCAACTGACTCGGCGGAGAAGATTAGAAGCTGCGTAGAAGCTAGGCGAGTTCAATCATTACGACCATATTATAATGGTCTGAGAGCCTTAAACAATCAAATTTATAAAATTAAAAAAAAAAATTTGTCTTTAAAATCTTTAAACGTCTCTATCTCGGTAAATAAAAGTCTGAGGGCCTTAAAACAATCAAATTTATAAGATTTTTAAAAAATTTCTGAAAATTTTTTGTAATTAACTTTTCTATCTCCGTAAATTAAAAAATAATTTCAGAAATTTTTTAAAAATCTTATAAATTTGATTGTTTTAAGGCTCTTAGATCATTGTTTGTGGAGATAGAGACGTTTAAATATTTTAAAGAAAAAAAATTTTCAGAAATTTTTTAAAAATCTTATAAATTCGAATGTTTTAAGGCTCTCAGATCATTGTTTGTGGAGATAGAGACGTTTAAAGATTTTAAAGACAAATTTTTTTTCAGAAATATTCAATTTCAATACTCTAGCGTCTAGCCGCTCGACGAGCATGTATACTTTATTTTGAGATAAAATTGAATTTTGGCACAAGAGTCCAATATGTGCTCTAAATTTTAGCTCTCTATATTTTGTACACTTGAATTTTCTGAATTTTTGAACTGAAAGTTTTGAAGCTACTAAGCCTAAAATCTAATCAGTTTTTGGTTAAGAAATCTCAAAAATTTTGACAACAAATAAAACTTTATGCGAGTATCCGCTCTTTAATTATCGTGGGTATTTGAATCGAGAGATAACAGTCAGATAAAAAAGACATTCCTAGGCATATTAAAAAAGCCAAAAATTGGTGAATTAAATAATTTGGTTATCCAGAGTGTTGTGATCTTCAATTGAGCTTAGTAACTAAAATTTGTAATTTTTATTGATTTATTAAATGAAAAAATCACACTGTTTGGCCTCTGGATGAGACTCCATGTAATTTTTGACAAAACCGTCACGTGCTAAAATTCAACCTAAATGAATACTAAAATGTGTGACTGATTAAGACCATGGGTTCCGAAGTCTTTACGTGATAATCCTATGAAGTTGCGCTTGGCCGATTTCAATACTTTATCTGCTTTGCATTGGATAAAGTAAAAACAACAGTACAATACGATTAATAAAAAAAAATTTAGAAACGAAAAATACTCAGATATTTACATAAATTAAAATGTAAATAAAAATAAAAGAAGAAAAAAATGTATATATAAATTTAAATACAAAATAACAAGATAAAAGGATTTCCGAAAAAACAAAGCAAAACAAAAAATAAATGCCCTCAAAATATATAAAGGGAAATATAGAAAAAAAATAGATTTATTAAAATAAATACATGTAAAATAATATTCTTATAATTATTATAATAAGAAAAAATTAATGATACAACAATGCTATCAATAGAACCGATGATATATATTTTTTCCATATTATATCTTTTTTTGCGAAGTGGTTAACAAAGAAAAACAATTAAGTAGTAATGATTTTTAATTACTTTTAACTGAGCTAAACTAGCATGAATTCAAGTTAAAAATTACTCTCCTCCCGGGCGGCCCTAGTATTAAATCACGAATAAAAATAAATATTTGCTCATTGTGCTCAATGTCTGAAACGCGGAGAAAAATATTTTTCAACTATTATTTTTTTCTCTTTGTGTCTGAATTCCGATACCCACTATAGCCCATAAACCGAGAGGCAAAAATTTCGTTTTTATCAATACATCGTAGGTACTGATTAGATTTTGGAATATCTGGTTCAAAATGCAGAATTTTTTTTTTTTTTTGAATTATTCTATTGAGATTTTAAGAAGATGTTATGGTATAGAAATAAATGAACAATTCATATTTAAATTTATTAATGATTAGTAGGGGAACTCTAGTGTATCGATCTTGAAAAAAATATCACTTTTCTATTATTTATTGTGCGGGTGAGCGATTCTTTCATTAGAATCTGATCAATGAAAATAACAAGAATGTTCGTGTATAGAACGATCTCTCTTTCTTTAAAGCTAAGGTATATCGTAAGGATGCGAAATACAGGTTCAAACCTGACTAATACAAGTTCCAACCTGTTTCAGAGATCAATTTCTAAATTTCTATTATTCTAGTAATGGCCCTTTTGCACTCGGACCAAAACGATATTCGTTAGAGAGAGAGAGCATATTCAATTGGATTTTATTAAAATTGTTACAAAAATCTACAAAAGAAATTACTTGTAGCGGCTCTAACTACCAAGTGTACTCTGAGTCTTAAACATGTTTTTACTTTTTAATTTGTTTCTTTGTATTTTTAATCGCGTCGAGAAATCAACTAAAATTTAGTTCATAATTAACTTTGCCAAGGCAACACATTTTTTCCAAATAACCGGGACAAAATGATAACCTGACCGGGACACCTGAACTATACCTTCAAACCGGGATAGTCCCGGTCTCCGACGTATTCTACGTATCTAATGCGCCCTCCTCTCTGCTAGCTTATATATATTTTTTTCATTTTTAAACCTTAAGTTACTAGAGAGCCAACAATTAAATTTTTTTTGGCTTTTCGGCCTTTCTAGCCATAAGCCATTTACGATACTATTTATTTTATTTAAATTTGTCCCTAACTCGGGGGTCAGATTTTAGCCGGATGCCTCGAGTCGGATTCGAACCCGGGTCCACTTGGTAGCAGGATGACACGCTACCGCCTAGCCTATCCGACCCCCCCCCCCCACACACAATTAAAATTTCAAAAAGTTTTTTTCAACAATCTGAGAATCTCCCTATATATATGGAAATTTTTATAAATATAATAATTACACTTCACTTCCAACATGAAAAAAGAATTAAATATATATAAAATAGAATCCACTAGAGTTTGCATGAATAGTGCAACATCTATTCTAGATTTATTCCAGGCAATGAGATATTCTACATCAAAATCGATTTGTTAGAGACCCTATCAAAAAATATTAATTAATTTGGCACACATGATTGTGTTAATAAATTATACCGCTATATCAAATTTCAACTTTTTAGTTACCTATTGTCAATACTCTAAAATTTGTGAAAGGCGTTCTTCATTCTTGAAAAAGATTTTACTCTTTTCTTTAATATACTTAGATATATATATAGACGTTTTATTCTGTCAAACTCAGGATATTTCGCGGTCTGTGAGTGATGTTCATGTTACTTTTGACATTTCCCGAATGCGGACAACTTCTTTATTTAAAACGTAACAAACCGTGAATCAGGATTATATTTAGAGTTTGATTAGATAAATAAGGAATCGAGAATGAAGTTTAAAATAGCAAAACGAGAGGGAAAAAATTGCAAATTGCAATTTACGTTGAAATCGTTTCAAGCTAACCCCTCTGTCACATTCCCATCTTTTCTCTATTTTCTGTATGAATCAGAATTCCATAAATATATACTGGTATCTAATTTCAAGCCAATTTTCTGTCGGGTCAATACTCGTAAAAAAAAAAGAAAAAGAAGGCAGGCGCAAAATTTAATAATAATAAAAAATTGGCGTGACGTAAAGAGAGCAGAGTATTTTCCCATTCAACTGACCCCACTTTAAACTTTTTATTATTTTATTTGTATTTTACAGCAAATATGTAGATAGCTAAATATAATCTATTTTAATTAATATTCCGAAACATTTACAAATTCATTATTAATAATTAGTAGAGATTGTGGTGTTGGTGCAAGGTGAAATATCTTTTATAAATATAAAAGTAAATAAATATTATATTCAATATTCATTTACAATGAGTGAAGGATTCTAAGTCACTTGTTTCACGTTGAAATTACAAAAATAAAATATTTTATTTTTTTATTTTTTTAATTTCAACTTGAAACAAGTGACCTAGAATCCTTAACTCATTATAAATGTATATTGCATAAATATTTATTTACTTTTATCGTTAAATTCATTATAAAAAAGTAAAAAATGTAAAATTACTCGGTAAATTCTCTGTAAATTTTGGAGATTTGGCAATTTTATTTTTGTCAGCGAACGGTTTGAACAAGAATGCTGAATATTTGCAGAGAGGTTCAGTTTATCAATAGGTATATAAACATGGGTTTCAGCCGCTCAGCTATTACAACCTTTCGTTAGCTCCCTTAGGACAAAAGAATTATTATCTGGTTTTCTGCATTTTTAGAGATCCGTACAAAAGTGAAACAAGAGCTTTTTACTGTAGCTCCTAAACTACAAAAGATAAAAATTCGAAATTTATATATTTTTATTTTCCTGAGATCGAAAATTGTATAAGATTTTAATTGAATGATTAATTTGAGAAAAGTTAAAAATAAAAAAAACATTTTTTTATCATGGGTTGTGAGGTCTATCCGTAAAGATCTCTTTTTAGGTAAAATTAGGCTTAATTTTTCAAATTTAATTTAATTCAAAATGGTGGTGGAGTAGCCAGAAAATTTTCATGGGGGGGGGGCTCAATCTCAAAACAAAATATTTTTTTTTATTAAAACATATAGGTACTTCAAGAAATTAAAAAAGAAAATAATTCCTGATTAAACATATGAAATATATTTAATTATGGTTAGTTTGCCATAAGAAAAGGTTTATCGTTGCCGTTACTCATCCTCTTAGCATGCGCTTGGGCGCGAGAGCGGGGGGGGCTAAACTCCCATTCATGGCTACGCCCCTGGGTGAGACAGAGCCCCAAAGTGGGTAATTAATTTTATACCTGTAGGCATTTAGAAGTGACTTGATTTAATATTATTAACAAATTTCACAAATTAACTTATTCTCTTTTATTCAACAAGAAATAAGAATGAATCTGTTATTCTAAGTATTTTGGAGGATTTAATATTCGATGTGCATGTCAGACTCGCACTTGGCCTCCTTTTGAGTGCTTTTAAAGTCTTTCTAAATGTCGTAATTTGATGCTTTACTAGTAGTAGAGTTGTTTATCAAAAGAGAGGGTTAGGGTGAAATCACCTAGATTGAACATTTTCAATTAAATTACCATATTAGATTGCCCGTCGTTTTATCACCTAATTTAAGTGTCTTTTTTAAATACGTATTTATAATTCTGATGAGATTTTCTTATTAAAAATGCTCAATCTATTTGGTTTCAGAAACTTTTCTTTTGATAAACCATTCAAAAAGATCGACTGAGGGCAACCTGTAATCCTTCAAGCTGGCCAAAGGAATCACATACTTACAAACATGGTACCAATTTTTAGAAATTTGACTACGTACGAGCAAACGTGCAGTCATTTTGACAGAAGATTTGCTCAGGAGTCGGCACTCTAGGTGACCTAGAAAATATTTACAACAGAATAGAAAATCAAAACTATCATGACATAATTTTCATTTCGTATCATTTGACATTAAAACTTTTTTTAAGTAATTTTTTTTAATTTGGAACTCATATTGAATGAATTTCCGAATCTCATTAGTAGGTGGAAATCTAAAGACGATTTTTTACATTTCCTCTTTGTTTTGATTGTTTTTTTTTTTTTAGTATTGACTCTACATACATTATAGAAATGTGATTAACGTATTTGATTTTTTATTATTTCCTTTTGTTTTTTAATAAAAAAAATTATATTTATAAAAATCGATTTCATTTTTTAAAAAGTACCAAATCAATTAAACAAACGACTGGCTAATCATCGAAAAATTGAAGTTGGCATACATACGCTTGCTTATTAATTGATTTCCGAGTTTCATTCTTGGTCAGGTGGAACAAAAAATAAAATGAAAAATTGCCAATTCACTTTTATTGATTTGAAATGAATGAAAAGAGAGTGAAAATCCTTGTTAACTTTTTCATTAGTCATTTACTAATATATTTGTAAGGATTCGTTAATTGATATCGATGCAACAAGAGGGAATCTTAGGGATTGTATCAGAGTCAAAAGTCCCTGAGGAGATGGATCGTGAAAGGTTAAATTAATTAGAGTTATTTTCTATTGAAGATATATACAGTAGAATCCCGATATATCGTATCTTCAAGGGGACAAACGATAAGTACGATATATCGACATGTTCGCTATATCGAGATTATGATATATCGAATGTAAAAATTAAATTAAATTAATAATTAAATTTATTTTTATTTTTTATAAATATGTACATACATACATATGTATACAAAAAATAGTGTATTTAGTTTTATATGAATTAGTGAGATTTTCCCAAAACATGACTCTAATTCAAGGGAAAAATACAAATTATGAGACGTTTTGTCGATCTTGGAGAGGAAAAATACATTATACCGAGGGGACTAAAATGCATTGTTTTATATGAATTTTTCCAAGGGACCATCACTTTCTTTCGATTTATCGGGATATACGATATATCGGGATACGAAGTATCGGGATTTCACTGTAGGTATAGTGCTAGAACTCAATCCTGAATTGATACAAAAAATAAATTAAATTTTATGATAATTCTCGCTGCAAATACAAATCATTAACATTTTTAAAATTAAAAATAATATTAATGTGGGATTCCAGCGCCAAGAAGCCGCACGTGCTAGACCATAAGTTAAGCAGATGCCAGCATATTTGTCGCCCGCCAAATCTGCTTTTCAGGTGGCGCATTTTCCGGCCTCAACATCGGGCAAAATCATCTGATGTTCTACGCACCCCCTCCACAATCAACCTATGCCCCGCCCACACCCCTTCCATATGCTACCCCCACCATGCTACTTTCACCAGACCAGCTAGTCCCTGATTAAAATTATTGAATAAAAATACTTGGTAGGTTTCACATTAAGATATAAAAAAATAAAACGAATTTATTTTTGGAAAATCTTTAATCTCGATATATACAGGGTGGTCCCGAATTCATGGTACAAACGTTAATGGCAGGTACAGGACATTGTAACAATGAGTTATTGTATAGGAATGTATAGTCGCAAGTGACGCGGTGAGGCGTAAACAGGGGAAATAACGGCTATACATTATACATACATTATACACTATATTACTATTACACTATACATACATATACATATTACATATACTTATTACACTATACATTCCTATACAATAACTCACCGTTACAATGTCCTGCACCTACCATTAACGCTTGTACCATGAATTCGGGACCACCCTGTATATTTCGGGTGACTAACCCATCTTCAGGAGAAACAGAAGGTAACTAGCTATCTTAATGTGAAACCTACCAAGTATTTTTATCCAATAATTTTAAAAAAATGTTTCACCAAGTACCAACACCAAATTCCTTAAAAACTATAGTCCCTGATTGGCTGAAATAACGAATTCTGGGATTGGCCGCAATAATGACCTATCATCAGCAGCCCCAGATATCAACGCGCCCTCTATAAACATCGTCTCTCAAGTTGAAGACAGCAGTTCATCAGACAGTTCAGTTCAGTTCATCACTCAGTCCAGTTTCTATCAGTTTGTCTGTGTTAAGATCCCAAGTGCAAGTTAACAGTTTATTTTTACTCAAGACACGATACACGAACATCTCCAGTTTTATATTTCTATTATAAAACATTTTGTTACATTATTATTTAAAAAGCATTTAATAAACCAATATTATTGAAAATACTTGAGTCTTTCTTCACCTGGTCAAAGTCATCCAAGAATAATCCCTACATTAATAAATATATCGCTTTTAACCAAAGAAAAAATTACCATTCAATACTCGGTCCCCCGGGTACTATATTACAACAAAATTAATTCATCTACATCCAATCGGCTATATCGATTCAAGAGAAATAACATATATAATAGTTATAATTAGAAAGACTGATGATGAGGGTCAAATTTTCGAAACTATAGTCTCTAACAAATAAATTATAAATAAATAATTAAATATCCATTATATATGTATAGGAAGATGGTATGGTATATTTATTTGCATCAAGTAAAGGACAACCACTTTGATTACGCCTTATGATTATGATTCATCAACTATATTACTCTCGGCAAACTAAATCTTTTCAATTTGTCTTTTAAATTACACTATAATAATTAATATTCCAAAGAGTGGGTAAAGCATAAAGCCTAGACATATTTAAATTGATTTATAGTATTGGAAAGATAAAAATAACCCATGTCTTGAGATATGACTTGTTTTATTTTATTTTTTTGTTTTTTTACAATCAATAGAGCCATTGATATCACTAAAGCCTCGCGACACCCCATTTTTATACCCTCGAATGTTGCTTTCCATTCCCACTGGGACGATCGCGATAAATATGTTAGATACTACTGCTGCTATTATTAATACCAAGCTTTGCTGCTGGGATGCCAGCTTTTCGATATCGTATCACTATTATGGAATATTAACATTCTATAGTCAAATAAAAAGAAAAAAAAAGAATTGATTTATTTTGTTTTTAGGTTACGAAGTTACTCTTTGACTTGAGCTCTCATGGAATGACCGACCACATTACCACTGTAGCTAAAGCTGCTGCATGTAAACTTGACTTTCTCTTGAGGTCCAGCCGCTATTTTACCACGTCTCATCTTGATACACTGTACAAAGCTCGTGAATTCTTCCCTATCTCGGATATGGCTTGCATATGATTTGCGTTTTTTTTGTTATAATGATATTAATACATTAAGAGGTTTGCACCAAAAAGGTACAACCTCTCTATACCGCGGTGGACACATAGTGAAAAGAAGAGAAGCGGAAGGATTTTAAGGAATGGGTCAGAGTTGAAGGTATGGTATCTGTCGATTTGGGTCTTGAAAACTGAAGGTAATATGTAGCTGAAAAGACGGATTATAGGCAGAGTTCCAGTCTCTAGAAGTCATATGGATAAACGAATTGGCGAATTCGTTTGTTCGGTTATTATCCAATTTAAGCGACTTGGGGTGTTGAATCTTAGAAAATAGTATGTTTGGCGCAATTGAAGCTTTTGGAGAGATTATTGATTTGATTTGATTCCGTCATATTAGTGTCTCTACAATATCAGTCTCTCTGCCCCTAGGTCACAGTATTTTATCTTCTAAACCAATTAAGATACAATCTTGAAATTTACAAAATATATTCTTATTCATATTCATTTTTCGCGAAATAAAAACGTATTACATTTTTAATCCAATGATTATTTTGGACTAGTTGGAATTTTTTAAGGGATCCAAAATAAAAAATAAATAAAATGTTTATCATACGGTGTGAGATATTCTTGTAGAAGTCATTTTGAATTAGGATTAATTGGCCATTTTTAGATGATTTTTGTACCTGTTGGTGTTCAAAAGTGGCTTAACATAATATTATGAAAAAAATACACAACTTTGCTCATTTTCTACTTGTCAACGACATATAAGAATTGATATGATCACTTAATTATTTTAGAAGATAAAAAGTACTTAGTATGCGAGCCCGATGCGTACTAGACTAGATTATTTGTAGAATTGTTACCTTGAGTTTAGTAAAAAAAAAATTATCAAAATAATTTGAGTAGTTTTTGGGCAAATTCAAACATCCCGACCAGAATCGAATTAGTGATCTCTTGTATAATTTACAGTTAAAACAAGATTTTTTATTTATAAAATCAAAATAACATTTATTTAAAAATTTTGGGTATCTTTTAAAAACTCTTTTCGCAAGACTATACATTCAGCAATGTATGTTTAACTTCAATCATTAGCCCCAGAGTTCAAATCACAAACAGATGTGAATACAAAATATCAAAAAATAAGCTCAGTAGAAGAGGGTCGAAATCTTATAATAAGATTCTAAAAAGACAAACAAACCGACAAACAGAAGGAACAAGTTAAATAATAGTATGTAAAAAATTTACCATTGATTTTCAATAGAGTGAGTTTGCAAAGGTGAAACAAGACAAGCTCGTATAGCCGCCGGACTTGGAAAACACATTTATAAAGCACTTAACTCCTTTTCAATCTAGTAGATAAAAAAGTTCACGATTCTTTAAGTTTCGGAGGATATTTTTCTAAAATTTGGGTTAAACAAACTGTTGAAAAAAAGAATAAATTTCGAATTGTAGTATTTGGGATAGCTCTTGAATTAAAAAAAATATAGATCAAAATGTAAACATGGAGATGGAAATAAATACAATAAAAGAAGCAAACATATTTAAAGAATATTTGTTTTACTAAATAAAGTAATCTAGCTATTGTTTACCTCACAACATGTCCCAAGATACAGAATTATAATAGGGATGACAAAAGTAAATACTCTTACAAATTTTTAATCATTTGTTTATTTCTTTGTTATGGTTTGAGCTGAAAAATGAAGCTTAGTAAAAGTAAAACCTTTTAAGCAAATTTCAGCCATTTATTATCACATTTCAAAAGCTCCCCCAAGGATGATATTTTTTTTTCATTTTTTTATCAACCGTAAATTCTATAGCTAGGAATTTTAATCTTAAAATGTAACCAGTTCTTTGTTTTAGGAATTAAGTATTTTGACATCGGAACAAACGAGTTGTCGAGAGAATTAAATCCAAGCGGAGGGAAAAGTGTCTAAAAAATTTTAATTTTATAAATTAGTCCCAAATATAGTAAGGAAGTTAATTATGAAACATGTTAAATTTATTGAGTAAATATAAAAAATCTTTTGATAATTGGAGGGAATATGAAAACTTTTAAAGACTCGATAAGGTTTTTGCAAATCACGTTGATATGGCGATTTTTATAAGCAACAAATAGTTTGAGGCAGAAAGCTCATATACTTGGCACAATGTGCAGCTTTCATTCCGAGTGACAAAGATGCGAGAAAAGACCAAATTAAAATAAAAATTGTTTATTTGATATTTTGAACTAGGGGCCGTGCATAAATTACGTCACACAGTAAGGGGTGGAGGTCATATCAGATTTGTGACAAAATGTGACTGGGGGGCCAGGGGATCTTAAAAATTGTGATGTCACAAAAGACAAATTAAAATTTTTTAAAAATTAAACTTAAAATACTAAGAAAAAGTGGTGTAGGTTTTAGGTGAAACATGATATTAATTAATAAAGTAAAGGGTGTGTAGTTTCACAATGAATGAAATAAAACTCAAAGAGGTTTATACAAACTCAATATATTTCGGATTATTAGTCCATCATCAGGAGTTTTGCGTGAAACTACACACCTTTTACTTTATTAATTAAACTTAAAATATATTAAATTCCTTTAGTTGAGTTTGTATAAAAATTAAAGAAATCTCATCTAGCTCCGAAGTGCCGATGTATAAATTGTAGATTCTTTCTGGATGTCACTGAAACCCTTATGAAAAAACTGAAGTAACTGAGTGGACTGTATGTATGTTAATTGTTCTCTATACTTATGTATTAAAAGGAAGGTTTATTTAATTTTTTATTTTAATACATTATAAAGCCATAAATTAGTTATATTTATAATTTAATGAGATTATCATTGAGGAAATATTTACATATGTTGAATGTAGTAGGCAGATTTTCAATAAGGTGTGCAGTCGTCCAAATGCAAGCTGCTTTTGTAGACAATCCTTTTCAATCCTTATTCCAGTTATAACAGATTCGAAATCTGGTTTCAAGGTTTAATTATTATAGGAGAAGCTCCAGTAGAGATCTCTTATTCAGGGAACTTGAACACTAAAAATGGCTGAACGATTTTCTTTATAGTAAAACTAATACTCAATATATTGTTTCTTATCCAATTTGCAAGCAAGTGTGCAAGGAAAGGTATAATTTTCAACTGAAGTGGCTTGCTCTGTTTACATACTAACTCGAAGTAGGCCCGCCAGAGGCGTGAGCTTCGGTCTTTTATAAATTAAAAAATACTAAAATTTGAATTTTAGACAGAGTTTAATTTATAAAATAATGTCTACAATTATTAAATTATAGAGTATATAAATAGTGTGACGTCACAATACAGTGGGGAACTCAATGTAAATGTTACAGAATATGACACAGGGGGGCTAAAAATCTTGAAATTCGTGTGACGTAATTTATGGACGGCCCTTTAGTTTTAATTTTTAATTAAAAAAATTAAACGAAATTATGTAATTTTTGATCATAATGGAGTATAGAGTCCTAAGACTGGTTTGACTCAACCACCGTCTCCACTCATCTCTATCCATCCCATTTTATGTCCTTTTCTTTACTATTTCACCTTGTGAAATATTTTCAACAATCTTTCGTGTCTTAAAGTGTGTTTTATCATCTGAGTTCATATCTTCTTCAGATTCTTCTACAGTGTTTCCTTTTCAACAACTTCCTCATTCGTAAGTCAATCCATCACACAATTAATATTTAGGATTCTTCTGTAGCACGGCATTTCCATGGCCTTCAGTCTTCTTGTCTCTGCCTTTCCATTCATTCATGTTTCACATTCATACTTATTATGTCTTCAGCCACATATTTTAGTGAAAGTCAGGATTTCAAATTTGTGAGAAATCTGAAAAATCTACCGTGCTTTTAGCAAATGAACTTTTTTTTGTTTTCTTTGAGAAATAATTTATAAATTTGTTTATTTATAGAATTAAAGAACGTTTTCATAAAAATCCTGAAATAAATACTTTTAAAAAGTTAATGGGAGTCAGTATAAGGACCAAAAGTCAACCATTTATACCTATAGCTTGTTTTTAAATTGCACCTAGGGCGCATGAGAATACTAAATATGCTTTTAATATTAGAGTGGATTTTTTTTATAATTAATTTAAAAATATAGACATTTTTATAAATGAATCATTTCCAACGTAAAACATTATTACTTTCGTGTTTTTGTGTAATTCTATTTTATTTTTTTTAATAGACAATAAAAAATTGAAATTAACAAAGGTAAAAGAGACCTTTCTTACTTCTACAAACCAGCAACTCCATTTATATATATATTTTTCATTACAAATTTATAATGGCTGTCTTTTTATTACAATCCACCCTTCTTCACTCATTTTGTACTGTCGTTGACACCCATAATAAATGAAGAACAAGCCATTCACTTATACGTATAATGACCATGTACAAACTTTTTCAAAGAGAGAGAGAACTTGCAGACACCTCAATAAAAAATTATATATATCTATATAATGGTGAGGCGATTATTGTGTAAAGTTTCTCATGCATAGCTAATCAGAGGGCAAATGAATTTGCCTTTTAAAATAGGAAGAATGTAATCTTGCAATAATAAACTAAGCCATTAATGAGGATCCATGGAGAAACTTGTACCAGGTAATAAAATTATTTATAGAATTGCCATATTTAAAGAAAACTATATTATAATATTTAGAAACTTTTCTCTATTAAAATACATAGATTTAAAAATTCAGAAACATTGATTAAACTATTTTAATATTGTAAATTTAATGTTTATGGTCTGACCATATAAATGATGAAGCAAATAAAAAATGGAATCATCACATTTAATAATATGTATATGTTGCAGTACAAACCCATTTTTAGTAAGAACGGGTTCTTACTAGTTAAAACGAGCTTCACTGAATTCCTTTGTGTCAACTAGAATTTACTTATGCTGATTCAGTTTGGTTCAAAGGTCTAGAATCTTCAGTTATGACCTTCCGCCTCATTTTGGATATTTATTTTCAAAAATTTTTAAATGAAAATGTCAAAATTTATATCCTATACAAATTTGTTTCTAATTTTTGACATTTTCATTTAAAATTTTTTGAAAATAAACACCAAAAATGAGGCGGAAGGTCAAAAATGAAGATTCTAGACCTTTGAACCAAACTCAACCAACATCAGTAAATTCTAGTTGACACAAATGTATTCAGTGAAACGAGTTTTAACTAGTAAGAACCCGTTCTTATTAAAAAACGGGTTTTTACTGCAACATAATATCTACTACATATATTTTTACCTGTTCTATCATTACATTATTCGTTCCTGCAGAGGACACGTATACAAATACTCTTAACAATGGGCAGAGGATTTTATTTTATAAAATTGTCCGGATAGCATTTTTGGCAGTTTGATTTGATTCGGGAATGACAGCAAGACATATAAATCAGCTTAACTAAAAACATCTTAAATCAAGAAGAAATAAAAATAAAGAAGAATAAAGAAGAAATTAAAATACACCCTTTTTGATTTTCTCTTATGCAATCAACAAACCTGCTACAATCGGCAGAAATAACTTTTTGATAGTAAGGAATTTTTATTTTTAATTTGACTAAAATTCATAAAATTAGAAAAAAAGAAGGCCAATTTATATCTTGGATCTTAGTAGATATCTATGTTTGTATTTTGTATTTCAGAAGGGTTTGCCTTCAGGAATTGAACTTGAGGGTTAAAAATCCATTTATTTTTCATAAAATAATAATTATAAAACACTTAAATTTTAAAATTAATTATAAAATGAAATTGTTTGATACTCCCAAATTTGCCATATATATACGAAACATAAATCGAGACTCTGGATCTTAGACTAAGAAAGTAGAAGTTCACAAGAATGAATTAAACTTGATCATCAGGACCTGATCATATACAATGAAAATACAAATTTAGAGCAAGAAACGAACAAAAAAAGATCACAAAAAACAATCACCAATCAGTCATTAAAATTTATTAAAAAAAACTTTTGAATTGTTTAAATAATTTAATTTAACGACGAGTAATAAACAAGAATAAAATTGTCTCAATTAATGACATTCAAATTTAACATTTTTTCCAGGCTTCGGATGTTAGTCTATTTTGGAAGATAAAATATTTTACGTTTTTATTCTTAGATATCTACTCTTATTAAACGAACAAAAATTGTATATTTATTTGTATATATATTTGTTGGTATATATTATTTATTTGTTTATATATTTGTATCTTTGTTCTATTTTGAAAACGGCTTTACCGATTTTGATGAAATTCACGGGTTAGGGGGTTTTTGGGGTGACAATTCGATCTGTCACGGTCTCACCTTCGACAAAATTGTTTTTGATGGGTTTTTTTGTAATCAAATTAATTATTCTCTGGTAGACAAATCCCATTCTTAGGGTTTTAAAAAAAGGTTTCCCTTTTCCTTTTGTGCTCAGGCAGACAATGGGTCGGGTAAATCCTTTATTCTCAAAGGCCTTGAAGAAATATTGTGTTTGCGGTTTGTTGTTCTCCCTAAACGTTAGAATTATTAATAAACGTTTTATAATTGTTTTTATAAAGAACCTTATTTATTTAATAGAATAAAAAATAATCAAGAATTTATTTAAAAATATCTTTCGCATAAGCAGGTCTCAATTTTTTTCTGAAAAAATAACACGGTGGTCGAATACATTATATATTTTTGTATTTTTTTTTTAATTTGAAAACGGCTTTCAAATAAAAATCGACCTTTTTATCAGAATTTTAAATTAAAAATAATATTAAAATAAAGCTTTTATCTGAAGGAAGAAGTTACGGAGCATCGCTCGGTGCCTCCAGGTACTGTGTATTTTATGTGTGTATCTGAATGTGATTCTTAGGCCGATTTCACTAACCAAACTTTAACTAAAGGTACCTATCACTTAAATTAACTTAGGGGATAAATTATAGCTGGTCGATTAGCAACATTCGTGGGAGGAAATAAATCAATAATCAAATTAATGATCATTTGAGAAAAAATATAATAATATAATATAAATATTATAGATTAGTTTAGAATCCAAACAATAATAAACCCTTGACTGAAGAAAATTATGCAGCGCCCATGAAGAGGATACGGAGAGACTGAATTTAGATAATCCAAAATAGACAGCCTTCTCTAATAAAAATTGACCAAAAGTGGGAGGAATGGAATTCCCCAAAAGAATTCGTTAAAAAATGTTTTCATTCCACATTTTTCACGTATTATTAATATTTGAACGATTCACAAAACCAATATTTAATTTTTATTAATTCCAATATTCAGTTAATTAAAATTGAATTTGGTGATGGAATTATTATTTTCAATATTTTTTTTCTTTACACCATGCTTGTGGTTACACTCAAAATGATAAATCAAAACAATCAATTTAATATACTTTGCTTTATAATTCTAAATAAATACAGTTCTTTATAAAAAATCTCCTAACGTTTATTAAATGGCCAAGCGTTTTAACATGTTTTTTTTTTTTTTTTTAATAATGAATGGTATTTATTTTATTCAATAAAACAATCAAAATTGTATTTAAAAATAAATATTATACTCTTATTGACTAGTTACTGCTTATCTGAACAATACTCTAATATAATAATAAAACTTGAGCAAGATGCGAGGTAGGTTTCACAAAAAAGAAATAATACAAAATTGAGTTTTGAATTCGATATATTTCGGGGGTGAGCCCAGTTTTCTTTGACTCCTGATGATGGGCTCACCCCCAAAATATATCGAATTCAAAACTCAATTTTGTTTCATTTCTTTTTTGTGAAACCTACCTCGCATCTTGCTCAAGTTTTATTATTATATTAAAATATTTCACCTAGAACCAACACCTAACTCCTTAAAAGATAAATACTCTAATACCTAGTAATGCTCAAAGATAAAAGCGTTACATTTATACATTATGGTGCAGTGGCATAACTAGGCGTGTCAAAGATGTTCCGTGACACCGAGGAAAACTAAAAATAAGCTGGATGGAAAACCTTCCAATAAATTATGTTTTATTGGAAATAATTTTTTTATTTATTTCCCAGATTGACTTTCATTTGATCCTCATCTAATAATTTGTAATATAATAATAATAATAATGAAAAAGAAAGATTGAAAAGTATATTACTTCCCGCCCTCTTCTAATGGATTTCAAGTTAATCTTCACTGGGTTTCATAAAAATGTGACTTTTTTGAAAGAAAACTAAATCCTCTTTTTTAATTTAACATTTCAACTAAAGTCATATTAAAATCAAATTAAATTATTGATTCAGTGATAAGCGAGACAAAATATTAGCTAAAGAAAAGTAAAAGGAAAGATCCAACTCTTGCTACTTGTTGAACCATCGAGAATGGAATAATTTTATCAAATTGTTGTAAGTATAAGAAATTGTTTTATTTATTTTAACTTTTCATTAGGAAAGGCATCACTGGATGATTTCTCCTATCTCATGCATTCTGTGTATGAGTGAGTGGACAAGATATGAATGAATAATGAATGTATCTTTTATCAAATTTATTTATAGTTGAAATTGTATCGAACTGATTGTAAAATGACAAAAAAGAAAAATTATTTTTACAAGCTTTCGACTGAGGGTCACCTTGCCTATGGAAGCGTCTTTTCGGAGTTATCTTTAAATAACTATAAAATTAGGCTTGCCATTTTTTACGCGGTTCAATCAGGGACATTGACCCCCCTCCCACCCGATTAAGAAAAAAAAATCCAAAAAATATTTAAATGAAAAACTAAAATGAAACATGAAAATACAGTAAAAATTTTTTTTAATATAATAAGTGTGTGGTGATTAAATATAAGCATGCACGTACTAGTAGATGACTGCTAGTGAATGCGCTCATATTAGCATTGTACGTAGAGACGCGAGAATAAAATATAATAAAATATTATAATATTCACATGATATGATGAATTATCTAATTCAGGACATTTTCCGGGACATATATTAATACGGGAGATATTAATTCCGAGACTGTCCCGGGAAATCCGGGGTTTTTAATCCGAGATTTTAAATTTAATTTATCGGAGTCGGAGCTGTATCCGGAGTCGGGGAAGAGAGATATATTTAACTAACTGTTAATGGCAGGCCTCTAATGAAATAATAGAAATATAATTCAGTAATCAGTCAAATATAAATAATAATACACATACGTAAGTAACATATATAGAACAATAGAAAAATATGCTGCCGTAAGGAGATTCCCCGGCCGACATGTCAAAACTTGTAGGTGCGCGCTCTGGCTGGCCGTGGTCGAATCGTTCGATCTTCGTTATAACCTCCGATTCAAAATTATCGGAGCCGGAGGTGTAAAATCAATAGGATGTACCGACCTTTCGGAGTCGGAATCGAAGCTGAGGTAACATCTCTAGTCCAGATCGATCAAAGACGTATATTCACAAGTGATTTTGAAGACTAGCTCTTTGAATTTGGTCTAAGTAGTACAAAAGGTCTAAGAGATTAACGTAAATGGAACCTTCCATTTTTAATGACAAGTACCCTTCGACTCCCGCTCGAGCCCTGAAATTTTTTCAATTTTCTCTTCAAAATACTGTTATCTATCCTATACATAGGTATATTAAATAATACATGTTCATGCAAGTAGGTGTTACACTAAATGTGTATGCTATCGGGCTATAGGGGTCTCATCGACTTGGTCTTCACAGTTTTATTTGAGCCTCTTCTTGCACATGGGCAACAAGACAAACCGTTTCTTATGGCAAACTAACCGTAATTAAATATGTTTAATCAAGAATTATGTTCTTTTTTAATTTCTTGAAGTTCCTATTTGTTTTAATAAAAAAAATTCCCCCTAAATATTTTGCTTTGTGGATTGAGCCCCCCCCCCCCCCCTCCCCATGAAAATTTTCTGGATACGCCACTGTTCTTGCATGATATATGTAATTTAAAAAACACATGATTTTATTAATCCATATGCATATAAAAATATAAATAGGGAATACGCAATGGAATTACATCAAAAAATAGCTTACCGAAAAAGTTTTTAGCATCTTTTTAGTAGAGTCATTTAAAGTATTTTTAGTCAGCTTACCTGAAACAAAAAAAAAAAAAAATACAAAAAATTAGAATAGTATTAAATCCAGCAAGAAAATTGTTTTTCCATATTAATTTAATAAGACAATCATTCAATTCGGACATTTTGTCAATTTTATTTCTACTTCATCACGATTCATTAACTAAAAAAAAAAAAAAAAAAAAATTTAAATATATTAAATTTAATAATAAATTTGAATATCAAAATCCTCTATATGGTAAGTAAATGAATTTGATAGACATACCTTTTTTATAGTCACAGTAAAAGAAATGTTTTGTCATAAGTAATGTATATTTTAATTTATTTATTTATTTATTACACATGGACCCAGGACTCTGTAATGTGTCAACATAATAAAAATACTTGATATGAAAGAAATAATATTATAAGATCAATTAAAATAATAAAATAAGTTTGGAAACAATTCGAATTGAGGTAACAATATTCAAAGTGTTTCAGGAGGAATAGTAAATATTTTAGGAGGTGGTAGTATAGAAGAATTGATATAAAAAATCCAATATAACATGTGTTCAATTTTTATTGAGTACAGAGATACATCTGTTAGTATGTAACCCACTATCGGCATACTCATCATGTGTAAATACGTGCGGCATGTTTACAGTACAGTAGACTTGGCCAACAAATCACAATGAAAACTTCAAAGTAAACTAAAGCACAACTTCCCAACTTGAACATCAACACTCTACTGCTGACATTCGATAAATTCGCCCATAGCAGCCTGTGAACCAAGACACGAAACGAAAATGCACTCGGCTGTATCTCTGTAATCAATAAAAATTGGACACATGTTATATGGCATTTTTTATTGCAATTCATCTATACTACCACCTCCTAAAATATTTACTATTCCTCCTGAAACACCCTGTATTTAAAAAGTAAATCTTGTATATAAAAATAAAATTAATGTACTTTTAAAATCTGACACTTGTACTGCTATTCTTTTTCAGGCCTCGACAATGGTCTTTTAGTTGACCGAAACCAAACTATCATGGTGGTCAGCCAATAATAAATACTATTTCAGCATAAAGAAAGAATTGTTTCTTCATTGTTTTAAAAAGCCGCTTAATAACCGCTTACGTTGGCAAGTCAACTCACTTAAAACTCCTGTATAATAAAATAAGTAGGTATTATAAAAATCAATACAATTTCATTATATTGTAGTAAATAAGCAAATATAGAAGTCACTTTATTAAGTTTATATATACGGGCAGCGTCTCGAGACTAATGAAATCTTTGAAAAACATATAAATCAATATTTTCAAAATACCTACTTGAGATATCAATTCTTTCTTGTTTTTCAATTATAAGAGAATGAGGAAATTCGTGGAATCTTTTCATAATTTTAATGTAAGCCATTTCTAAACTCCTACAAGTAAAAAATAAAGTAAAAATCATTTAAAAATGGCCACTTGTGAGCTCTCTTCACTTTCATTTTATTTCGATATTTTTTTTTTTAATTTAGACTTATTCTGCTTAAAATGATTTTTACATGGATTCATAAAAAAAATTATTTTTATTTCGGGCCTCATAAAATACGACCTTCCCCAAATGAATCATTTGAATAAAATTTTAACATGATTTTTTATTTTGGGGAATATAAATATACTACCACGAGCTGCCCCAGGCGTGCCTTAGGCACGCCTTCTGCACCTAGGCCCTTCGGCCGGGTTGCCCTGGCGGGCAGCGTCTCGAGAAGGCTAAAGTTTTTTTAATATTTATTTAATGCATTGGCTAAGCACGATTGCTATCTGATCAATCAGAATCGTTCTAATAATTTAACGCTTTGCCATTGGCTATGCACTGGCCAATCGGATCGTTTGGATCATACAAACATATATATATATATACATACTTTTCCATTTTATATAAATAGATATGTGAATTTCAAATTTATATATTGATTAGTTTATGAGCTACAATGCATTGACAGATAAACATACATTATAGCGATTTGTAGTAGGACGCTCTGCTGGATTCGTCCTAGCTATTGAAAATTTCACTCTAGGTTTAGATCTCCTAAAGATATGTCTAATATAATTCCCAGATCAAATTTCGCAATTGAAAATGAAAAAAAAATATAAATAATTCCTTACTTTATATTATACATTGATGTCTATATATTGAATTTATTTAAAAATATTTTTGAAATTTCATAATTAATAAATCAACATTAAACCTATGTTCCTATATATAAAATTTATGTAAATAAATAATATAATCTCATTCAAACATAATCTCTGCTTCAATAAATAATTAAATTTTCCAATTAATTTATTCATTTTATCCGGTGATATATTTAATATAATAAACTCGAAAGCGAGCCTTTATTTGAATATATAGGATATTTATGTGTGGCTGTATATGAATATGTACAGAGAGGTCGTGTCTAATAATAGTTGATCCGGGATTGCTTCCATTTGTGCCAAATCCCGATTTCGATTTTGTCTTTTTGCTCGCTCAAGATTCAAAAAGAGAACTGGATGAATAAAATATTGCTCGTTTTACTGTCTCTTATATAAAGGACTTAATAATTTTCAAATTAATTATAAATAAACGAGACGCGGAGTAAAAAGCAAAAATGAGAAAAAGAAAAAAAATCATTTTTCTTTGTTCTAAACGTTAATTTGAATTTTTTAATGAAAACGTCAAAATGCAATAATTTACGAACATTTAAAATATTTCTTCTAGTAGAGATTTGTAGAATATTTAAGAAGAAATTAATTCAGCTGGTTGTTACGCTTAATCAATGTAGTTGTTCTTGTTTAAAGTAATAATTGTTTGAAAGTGAACAACTTACTAACTAAACTAATTCGCATCCAATCTGGTAGTTGTTCCCATAAGAAATAACAGATAAGATATTTTCAATTAAAAAGTCTGAAGATGAAAGCCAAGCCTTGGATACCATAGTCTCTAACAAACAAATTATATATGTATGTACCATATTTATGTATATTCATTTTATGCATGGTTTCAATATGATTTCTCTCCATATTACAGACATATTTCTAAGGATAATAAGCAAAATAAATAAATAAACAATAAATAAATACAAATAAAAATAAAAAAATTGAAAATTTTCGAATGGATTAATTACTTGGCACCCTTAGTAGGCCATGATTATCCGAATAAATTCTATATGAAATGTGTCGCTTGTTAAAGGGTCAATTGAGACATTCATTGGAAGATGATAAAAGAAAAAAGGGTATTATTTTTGTAAAAAGGGTGCGGATCGAACAATTCTTTCTTTCTATATATTTATAATATTTTATATATTTATATTTATCATTTTTATAAAAAAATTCTCAAATTTTTGCCAACGAATCATTGATGTATTAAATATTTATTCCCGGAATTTGAAGTTGATCGTCTGTCCCATTACCGAGAAATAAATAATTGAAAATTGTCCTTTTAACATGGAAGTAAATGGACCGAGCTTTTAAAAGGGCTATAACTTCTATACAAATTATTACATTTTCAACAAATTTATATAGATCAATAATTCAACTTTTCTGAATCGAATGATACATTTTTCAATAGATTTGACAGTCTAGTTAATTAGTTATTCATAAATGTAAAAATAAAAAGTTATTTGGAGCCAAGAAAATATAACAAAAGCACTAGTGTAGAATTTCAACTCTATTTCTTAAAATCGTTTTTGTGTTAAATAAATGTTTTTAAAATGAGAAAAAATTTATCTCAATATTCTTTTTATTAATATTATCAAAACAAAGATTTTTATTCGAAATTAACTTCATTATTAATAATTTTTTTATTAAAAAATTTAGTAATCAGAAGTTGTCACTCTGCAGAAATACAAAAGATTTTTTCGAAGATCAACCAGATAACTAAGCTGTCTCGAACCTCGTTAAACGATCCCCAAGACAAGTTCTGACAAGTTTTACACCATTTAAAATTAATTGTTATTAATTTAATTCTAGAAATATACCCCATTTGGACTTTTTAGTTGAATTTATTTTCCTGAAACTTGGCATTATTACGCATTATGTTGTTATTATTATTATTATTTGTAGAGCCTCCACCTCCCCCTTTTATGAAATATAAATGAAAATGTCTTCAAAGAGAAACAAGGAGGTTGTCCTCTGCTTGATGCAAATTTATGAATCAACAACTCTACGGCAAAATAAAAGCTTTTCAATTAGATGATCTCTATATCTAATTATTATTGTAAAGTTAAATGCACTATATGAACTCCTGTTTCACATGACATTCTATATACACAAAATATGTTTAACAAAAATGTGATATTATAATTGGCATAATTCTCGTATAGTGAATAAAAAATAATAATAATATATATTCACCGAGTCACAAGCTGTTGCTGATTTTCGCCAATAGTGAAATTATGTATTAAGACAACAAATTAATTTTTTCGTTGAAAAAAAATACATTTAAAAATGATTTTTCTCTTCATTCATCAATATGTATAACCTTTTTTTTATAGCGAAGTAGGAAATTTAAAATATTGCATTCACTTCCGGGAGATGCAATTTTCGTGGTCTTCTATTTGCAAAACTATGAAAGTCAATTTCACATGGACAACTCCAAGTGTTAGTATTGGATGCCCTCAATATATTATAGAAACTAAGCTTAGAAAAAGGAAACGAGTTTTATGGGCGAAAATTCAATGAGTGCGTTTTGTGTGAGTGTGTGATTACATATAGGCATGTTATGTTTATTTTCATCAAGCAGAATACAACCTCAGTGATTTCTTTTAAAGAATTATTTACAATTCTTTTTGGACTCTCTATTCAAGTTATTTTGTTGTAAGTATATTATATTCTTGACTCATTCTAAAATAGAGATTGTTCTCTGAGATGTATTAGATATTTTAAAGAATGTTTAGGACCTATCTGGTTTTCAGTCAAAAATAATACCTTAATACTTACCTGTTAAATCCCTGGGAAAACTCTATCTTCGGCTCTGCAAATATTTATTTAGTGATTCCAGTGTAGTAGAAAAATGACATTTTATTGTCTTCAAAAATATCGAATGATTTGATTTTTCAATAGGTATTATATTAAATCACGAAAGAAGATTATATAATTGTAAATGAAATGCTTTGCTGATTTAATTGTTTGTCAAAGGAGAAGTAAAGACCCCTAGTAGCACAATGTTTCAAACTATATCGTAACTATATAGTGCCTATATAGATTCTCAAAATCTATATAGGGACAATATAGTTACGATATAGTTTGAAACATTGTGCTACTAGGGACTAAAACCACCTAAATTGGAGATTTTTCATGAAATAATCTCAACAAGTCGCATAACATTTCGACACCTAATTCTTGATCCATTTTCAAGTGAACTTTGAAGTCTTTGGATGAGAACAAGAGTTTTGTTCTTCCCTGGCAGAGGAATCAGCTCAAAAACTAATTCATTTAAATCCACTTACATGTCCGATTCGACAAAAAAAAGAAAGAATATGGTATATTTTTAAATATTTTTTGTTTCTGAGCTGACTTTTGGGAATCTCTTGTGGGAACCATTAAAGCTCTCGGGAAGCCTATTGTCCTCATACTAAGAACTTCAACAAACAAACTACTCAGAACTAGGTATCGAAATATTGTCTTATAAGATTAACACATTAGAAATGTCCAATCTAAGTAGTTTTAACCGAATCTTCTCTTTTACCCCATGATATAAAGACAAAATAAAACACAATATCAGATTTTGAAAATTTTCATAAACTAAAAGTTTATTTTTCAATTTCAATTTAAAAAATAAAATTTTATTAGACTATTTTATATCTATTACATATAATGTCTATAATAAGAAATATTTTCTTTATTCTCTAATTTTAATTTAATTTAATTTTAATCCAAAATTCCTATTCATTATGAATTTTATATAAAATCATGAAATAGACAATAAATTATGACAAAATATTACGTTTAGAAAATTTAACTGAAATAATTCATTTTTTAATACATGAAAATAAAAATAATAATAAGCTCTGTTATTAGTCACTTTTTGAAATTTTATTAAACACAATACAATATAAATAAATTCATAAAAAATCTTATTAAAATTAGACATATCAAAAATATTAAGTACCTACTTAGAAGTAGTATTTGTAAAGATTCATATAAACAATTGAGTGATAGATTAAAAAGGACATTTTATTCATACTATTTTATATTTGAACACTTAATTAACAAATACAGCAAAAACTGTCACATTGAAGTTTTGTCATAGATTAACACTTTTGTTGTTTTGTCATAGATTAGTTCTAATCTCGGGTGTTGATTTGTTTATTATTAGACAAGTTTCGCCTGAAACTAGACATTTGTAATGAGATATTCTAATCAGAATGCGCAACGTTTCGACCTTAGATTGAGGCAATTGAGTCTGATTGACAGGCATTCATTCTACCTCATGGAATGACTTTATTTTAAAATAACTCCAGAATTAAGTATCAAAACGTTTTGAATTTTGATTAGAATATCTCATTAACAATGTTTAGTCTAAAAATAGCTTCAGTTGAAAGTTCTCTTTTGAAAAAAATAATTGTTGATGTTTGGCAGTCCAAGAAACCAAGAGATACTTAGCACGGGCTTTATGTGCCTTATGAGTTATGAGTAATCCAGTTATGGCGTATTCGACTTGGTACACTGATAACCTGGTCTGATGAGTTGAGTATGAGCGATTAAAATTTTCAATGCAAATTTTCAACGGGCGCATGGATGAGAGTTTTAATTCAAAAAGGCTATTAGAAATTACAAGTAGTGGTTGATTACCCTAGCGCTGTTCCTGGTTGTAACTCATTCCATGAAATTGCAAGTGGATGATGAAGATCCTAGCACTCTGGTTGTATCTGACTTCAGTATTATTCAAGGTATTTGATTTGTATATCTGAAAAACAACGTGCTCTTTGGACAGCTTTGTGATATATTAAACGACATTGATATCCAGGTGTGCATGAAGTAAATTCACAGCTGCTAGGACCCAGGCGTCTCTCAGTTGAATTCGTAGAACAAAAAAACATTAAAGGACAGAAAATTTCAGGACACCGAAAACTTTTCAGGACACAAGCTTCCTCACTTAGACAACCAATTTGATAACAATCTTTCACTGGATAATCATTTTTTGTTAATGGGATTCCTTCCCTCAATCTAATAAATGCGGGTGTAACTGGTAAAATAAACATTAGGAAGGGAATGAGCAGTGCCATTGTTTGGGAAGCTTATATGATAATAGTAATTGTTGCAATGACCCTTCACCAAATAATGAGACCACATTGCAGAGTGGATGCTATTTATAATAGAAATCAAAGATGAATCATAATAAAAAAGTTGAATCATTTCAAAAAATTTTTAAGAATTCCACTATTATCAAAACAACGATTGATAAACTAAACGCAATCTTATATAGTACTTTTGAATCTATAATTTTTTTCTTCAGAATTGCCGAGTGGGTGCCTTTTGAATTCGAAATAAAAAATAATTCATTCTTATAAAATTCAATCAGATTTTTAAGAATTTCAATTTTGTCGAATCATGAAAAACTGAATGTAATTTTTTCTATTAATTTTGATCCTTTTATATTAATAATCAATATTACGAGGCGATTTTTTTTTTCAATTAAAAATTGAATATGATAACATTTCCATAGCGTTTCTTCGAATAAATAGAAAAAAAAATGAAAACTTATTAGTAGTAGTACCTAGATATTATTATATTTAGAATTTTTTTAAATTTCTGACTGTAAAAAATAATTTGATATATATTGTTAAGAAAATTATATTTATTAGCAAAACGAGCGAGAGTCTCGATTTCCGAAAAAATTGGAATTTTCCAGAATTCAAACAACAAACACCACGCAGCAAATTTTAATCAAAAAAGAAAAAAAAGAAACAAGGATTACGTGAACCTGGACCAAAATCTTATCATACTGTTGCTCGCTGATTTCTAGCTTAAGTTTCAAATTTGTTGCTCTGAGATACAGCAGTCCACACAGAAATACACAGACACACATGTCATTGAATTTTTAGGTGAATTTTGGCCCTGACGCCCGCAAAATCATTTTTATTTTTCTAAACTCAGTTTCTCTATCTTAAAGGCATCGAATACTATCACTTGAAGCTGTCTAACTGTAAAAAAGTGAATGCAACACATTAACTGATAAATAAATACGGGTATATATATGTATATAATTTATTTGTTAGAGACTACTTATAACATAGTTTCGAAGATATCATTATCAGTCTTTTTTAGCGGATGGTTCAAGTTCAGCCCTTGCTCGAGGCAGAATAAAAAAAAAAATGTGCTCGGCGAAAACCCGGCTCCCTCACTAACAAACACAATTAAAATTCCCATGGATTCAAATAGCCAATTGGATGTGGATAAATTCATTATGTTGTAAATGTGAGCTGATCACTTCACAAAAAAAATGATGAAGCTTAAACCTTCGAAACCAGTTTCTAACAAATATATATATAGAGGTATACCTATGTATTTTTATTTGCATCAAGCAGATGACATCTTCGATGATTTCTCCTTATGAATTAACAACTCTACTACTCTCGAGAAACTAAATCTTTTCTCTGAAAAAATAATACCTAGAATAGTTCAGCTTTTTAAAGTAACTTTTAACTAACATGTGATTAATTACAGTAGCTTGTAATTGTGAAAATTTTCTCAAAATTAAAGAAACTAGTACCTACTCCTTACATTAAGTTCTACAATATTGAAGTAACTAGCAATTAGTTCCCCAAAGTAATAAAACTGTCCACTAATTATTTAATTTTATTAAGGTTTGTTTGTTATTAAATGTATGTCAAACTGCGTGTTCATTGCTCAATTCATGTCACGATATTTTTCCTTTTCCCTATTATTTTTGTCAGATGAACCTTGATCCCAAATGACGTTATCTTATCTCGAGACTTATTCATTGAATCTCAAATATATTTCTTCTCTAGATAAACCCTTTCGCCATTTCGTAAATAAATTATTTCTTATTTCAAATATATTTTCCATTCAAATGTATATTCTGAATATGAATAATATATACATCTTTATAATATCGAATTAGAATCATAAAGTTCTCATTTTATATGCATTTAGAAAGCTTTGCTTAGCAATGGAGCGTGAGTACAGTACGTAAGAAAGGCATATATTCATGAATTCATGGCAAATATTCCATAAACATATTTATATGCAAATTGTGTCTCTTAGTCTGCGTGTAGTGTAATTAGTGTAGTGTAAAGCAGCCAAGTGTGTGCGAGAGAGATAGCGATGTCCTTTTGCTCTTGTTCTTTTTCCGGGCAACCCGGGCGCTAACTTTAATGGCCACGTCGCGTACTTTATGGACTGACGATAAGTGTATAAACATTCCACTTTTACATTATAGATAAGTGGCCAAATATGTCCGTAAACCAAACAGTTCATGACTTTGAATTGAATCCCTCTAAGGTACGAATACGTAATTTAGAAAGCCGCTTTGGAAAACACCATTCCCTTTAAATTTTTAAGAACATGACTTTTGTAAAATTTAAAGAAAATAATTGAATATGAATCCAAGAAGAATTGTAAATTATTCTTTGTATTTTGTTGATTTTATTCATCGGTGTTGTCTTGGAGGAGAGGGTCAGAGCAGGGTCGCCCAGAGAAATTTCAAGCCACTGCCAAACATGAGTATGGGGCCCTTCTAATATATAAAGTTCCATATGTTGGAATAAATGATAAATGTTTGTATGTATATACCGGGTGAGTTTTTTTTATCTTGAGACAGTCTTATAATTCAAAAACAGTGCATTACGAGTATATGAAAAAAAGTTTCAAATAAAAGTTTATTTATATCGAGAGGAAACTAAACTACGCTATTGTTTGTTGACGTAGAACAAGCTTTCAAGGGTATTTCAATGTCAAGTTTTTTAAATGGAACCCTATATTTTTCTATACGTCTACTTAATCTACAAAAGAAACTGAACAATTTTCATAAGAAGTATTTTTTATACGACATCAAATAAACAAATACATGAATCAATTAGATCTCAAAAAAATCTTAGTAATTATTTTTAACAATTATTCAACTTAATTATCAAATAATAATGATTAAATAATTAATTATTAAATAATACATAATTATTAAATCGAAAAGTCACAACAATGAAAATAAGTGTTTATAATGATATTAAAACTTCGTTATACTCACACTTATTGTCCTAATCTTCAATAAAAATTTTTAAGAAAAAAATAAAAACCGACTTCAAAAAATTAAGTGCAACAAATATAAAAATACACTAAAAGGTATAAAATAATTATTATCTTATTTATTTACAACTAAACGACGAAATATTAACACGAAATTACTTTTTAAAGTCGGTGCCAAACAAACTATACCTATAAGCGAGCGTACCCGCCAAACGTACTAAGTAAGATCCATAAAAGGTATATGTTTGGCACCAACTTCAAAAAGTAATTTCGTGTTAATATTTCGTCGTTTAGTTGTAAATAAATAAGATAATAATTATTTTATACCTTTTAGTGTATTTTTATATTTGTTGCACTTAATTTTTTGAAGTCGGTTTTTATTTTTTTCTTAAAAATTTTTATTTTTCTCTTTTTAGTGATGTTATTAATAGTGATTATATCATCAGAACTTGACCAAATTAATATGACACCATCCCTAAGACACCCCCTTTCGGATAAAAAAAGAACCATCGAAATCGGTTCATAAACAAAGAGGTTAGGTCTAAACAAACCTAAACAAACCTAATAAAAAAGGTCTAATACCTATGAAAAAAAATCGAAAAAAAATGGGACCAATCGGAAGCTAGACTGGACCCAATGCAAAAAAAATTTTCAAAATCGGTTGACAATTGGCGGAGATATGAGGTAACATAGGCACAAAAAAAAAAAAAAAAAAAAAAAAAAATTCAATCGAATAGAGAACCTCCTCCTTTTTTGAAGTCGGTTAAAAAGGGTGACAGAAAAGACATAAACAATTATAGACCAATTACAATATCCTCAAATATTCATGAAAATCATTACTTGGAGGCTGGGACCAGTGCTTACAGAGAATCAGCCCAGAGAACAGGCAGGCTTCAGGAATGCCTTCTCGACGACCGATCAATTACAGGTCCTTAACCAATTGATAGAAAAATCTAAAGAATACCAATTTGATCTATTTATTGCATTTCTTGATTATAAGAAAGCATTCGACACAATTGAACATGACTATATATTTAAATCAATGCACTCCCAAGGTATAGACACAAATTATATTAACCTCATAAAAAATATTTACAAAAATTCAGAATCACGAATAACTATAGAAGGATGAAATGGTCCATATTTTTTGATCGAACGAGGAGTAAACAAGGAGACCCATTGTCACCAGCGCTTTTCAACTGCGCATTAGAAAATATGTTCAGAGAACTTAACTGCGTAATATGGGTATAAAGTTTGACGGTGAATATCTAAATAACTTGAGGTTTGCAGACGACTTGGTACTGATAGCATCGTCGAGGACCCAAATAGAAGAAATGATAAACCAAATAATTGAAAAAGGAAAAATTATGGGTTTGGAACTAAATTTCAAAAAAATCAATGTTTATATCCTCTAGACCACAGACTGACATCATATTAGAAGAAAATAAAACAATCATAAAATATCAAGAAGACGTTATATACTTGGGTCAATTGATAAGTTTCAACGAAAGATCAAATAAAGAGGTTAAAAGAAGAATAAATTTAGGATGGAATAAATTCTGGTCACTAAAATTTATATTGAAAAACAAAAGTATAGACTTAAGATCAAAAATAAATATCTTTAAATCCTGCGTGACTCCAGTTCTGACTTATGGTTCTCAAACCTGGCCCAATAATGGGCTCAACAATATTATAAAAATGTATGTAAAAAAAATATGTTATAAATACACTGTATCAATCAATTTATTGTAAATAAAGGCTTAATAATAATAATACTCAGGTTTATATTTTCTTCTTAATAGAACTAGTTAAAATTCTTGAGTTTAAACAAGGTTATTTCACTTGTCATTCCAGTAGATATTTATATTGTATTACCATAATAAAAATGGACCATTTTTTTGAAGACAGAATTGAAAGGGTCTTAATTTATGGTGAATGTGGAAGAAATGTTATGGAGCTGCCATTGAAATGGATTCCGAGCGTTTTCCTGATAGGAATACACCCTCACAAGCTTCATTTTATCGTGTTGAAAATCTCTTAAAAATAAATAAGGAAATTGAAACTGGAATTCATCCAGAAGACCTGCGATACACTCTGGAATGTCACAGAACATAGTCGGAAAATTATTAAATTATAAATTATTATTAAATTATTTATTTAATAATTAAATATTTGATAATTAAGTTGAATAATTGTTAAGAATAATTATTAAGAATTTGTTTTTTGAGATCTAATTGATTCATGTATTTTGTTTATTTGATGTCGTATCAAAAAATAGTTCTTATGAAAGTAGTTCAGTTTTTTTTGTAGATTAAGTACACGTATAGAAAAATATATGGTTCCATTTAAAAAACAGAACTTGACATTGAAATACCCTTGAAAGCTTGTTCTAGGTCGACAAACAATAGCGTAGCTTAGTTTCCCCCTCGATATAAAAAATCTTTTATTTGAAATTTTTTTCCATATAATCCACTGTTTTTGAATTATAAGACTGTCTCAAGATAAAAAAACTCACCCGGTATATATAATATATTTAAATTGAATAACTTAAACTACAGTAATGTAATTTCAATTTAAAAACTGTTCATATACAGGACGAAACTTAATGTGCTATCGAAAAAAAATCAACCTCCCGCCCGGGCCCCACAAGAGTCCGGAACTCAGGACATATTTGCCCCCTTTGTCAGTGTTTTGGCTATATGTTAGAGGAAAAAGTAAAACTTATTCAAGACATGGAGTGGTGTTTGCAGTTTTGGTGAATCAAAAAAATAATTAATTTATTAAATGTTAATTAATGTTCGATTGATTATTTTTTTTGCTACAGATTAAAATTTCAAAAAAAAAAAAAAAAAAAATATTTCAAAATTGCAATTTTTTAAAAAGATCTGGAACTGGAAGGCCCAAATTATAATCAGTTCTCCGCATTGAAAATACAAACATTATATTAGAAGGGATTTTCTACGACCGAAAATTTTGAGTGAATTCAATACTAAGCTTCGTCTGCCCTCCGGGCTTACCAAGTAAAGAAACAACATCACAGGCTAAATATCTCGGTAAGCTAAACAGATCATGATCTCGAATGGAATTTATCTATTTTTAGGTAGAAATACGTAATTTAGAATGTCCATGCTATTCGCTTTAAATTTTTAAGATCACGTCTTTTGAATCCAATTCGTACTCAGTTTTTATTAAAGCTCCATTTTTATTATTTTATTTCCAATTCTTTTGTCTCAACCAAGAGTGAAAATTCAGAGAGAAAATAAAAGCCCGTCATTTATTTGGTACATTTCTTTAGGGGATGGAAATAAAGAGCGAATATGCACCATTAAACACGTGGAGAAAAAAATCCATAATAATTTTATTTATATTTTTGTTTCATTCATGTTTGTAAATTTTTTGAGAACTGATTGAATTTGACAGTGTTAGAGATCATTATGGAAAAAGTGTGTTAGATTGAAGATCAAAATTGTTGTATTAAGATTTTCGATGTGACAGGAGGAGGGAAAATAATTTTACGGATATCAAACAAAATTTTTTATTTAATTGAGACCCTGGAAGTGATTATATTTTGTTTGAAATTGCATACAAAATTCAGGAATATTAAAAATTAAAATTTTTAAATGAAGAAAGGTGAAATTATTATGAAAGTGTTTTATATCTAAAAAGAGGGGTGGCACCTAAAATCCCGAAACCCAAAATCCCGACGCCCCAAAAACCCGACAGACAAAATCCCAACATGTGAAATTCAGTCTTAACTATGATTTTTTATAAACCTTTTTAATTGAAGGAGACAATAAAAGAGTGTGTCTTCTGCTGGAATTATAAATTTTATTTATTTATAACGAGACTATAGTTTCGAGGGCTTTGCCCTCTTCATCAGTCTATTACAATGAATTCACAGGAATTAATTTATGAATTATTAACCTTTTTAATATTTACACAAATATACCGGGTGAGTTTTTTATCTTGAACTCAAAAACAGTGCATTATATGGAAAAAAGTTTCAAATAAAAGTTTATTTAAATGGAAGGGGAAAATAAACTACGCTATTGCTTGTTTACCCAGAACAAGCCTTCAAGGGCATTTCAAGGTCAAATTCTGTTTTTTTAAATAGAGACCTATGTATTTGTTTACATATTTTGAATCTAAAAAAAAAAAAACTGAACAACTTTCATTAGAACTATTTTTTTATTCGATATCAAATAACAAAATATTAAATCAATTATATCTCAGAAAAAAAACCCTAATAATTATTTTTAACAATTATTCGAATAAAAATGATCAACTATTTAATTATTAAATAAATAATTTAATAATTTTGCTACACTGTTCATTGACATTCCAGAGTGTATTGCAGGTTTTCTGGATGAATTCCAGTTCCAATTTCGTTATTTTGGTCTTTTAAGTTTCTTCGTAGCCTTTACATTTCATGATTTTTTTAAATATATTTACAACACAATAAAATGAAGCTCTTGAGGGAGTATCCCTGCAGGAAAATGCTTGACATACATTCCAATTGCTGCCCCACAACGCTTCACCACATTCACCATAAATTAAGACCATTTTAATTCTGTCTTTAACAAAAAATGATCCATTTTTATTATGATAATACAATATAACTATCTACTGAATTGACGCGAGAAATAAACTTTTTTTTAACCCAAGAATTTTAATTAGTTCTATTAAGTAGAAAATAATCTCTTAAATCTGAGTATAACGAAGTTTTAAGATCATTATAAACACTTATTTTTATCGTTTTGACATTTCGATTTAATAATTATTTATTTAATAATTAATTATTTGATCATTATTATTTGATAATTAAGTTGAATAATTGTTAAAAATAATTATTAGGGTTTTTTCTGAGATCTAATTATTTAATATTTTGTTTATTTGACATAGAATAAAAAAATAGTTCTAATGAAAGTTGTTCAGTTTTTTTTGTAGATTCTGAATATGTACAGAAACATAGGTTTCCATTTAAAAAACAGAACTTGACCTTGAAATACCCTTGAAAGCTTGTTCTTAGCAAACAAACAATAGCATAGTTCAGTTTTCCCCTCCATATAAATAAACTTTTATTTGAAACTTTTTTTCCATATAATGCACTGTTTTTGAGTCTCAAGATAAAAACCCACCTGGTATTTACTATCTATATGTATTTGACTATATTAACCTAATTAATTGAAAAAGTACACATCAAATAGCAAAATAATAAATAAATAAAATAAATTTAAATTAATTAATAAAGTAAAGGGAGTGTAGTTTCACAGTGAATGAAATAAAACTCAAAGAGTTTATACAAACTCAATATATTTAGGATTATTAGTCAGTCCATCATCAGGAATTTACAGATTAAAATAAATAAATTTTATCAATCTTTTTAATACATATTAAACATGATTAACCTAATAAATATAAAGAGTATATATTTGAAATATCAAAATAACAATTCAATAAATTATATATTATTAAATTTGTAAAATTAAAAAAAAAATCCCCTAAGAGGATTGACAAAAGACTCTAAAATTCTTAAATTTATATTATGTTTTTATGGATTATTATTTTTATTTTTTATTTATTTATTTTAATATTTATTTATAATAAATAATAATTAATAGGGATTGTGGTATTGGTGCAAGATGTAACATCTTTAATAAAGATAGAAGTAAACAAATATTTTATGAGATATTAATTTACTATAAGTTAGGTTTTCTAGGTCACTTGTTTCACGTTAAAAATTTGTGAACCCCTAAAAAGAGTTATTATTTTTCGAGCCTGAATATGGAAGGGCATTTCAAAAAATAAAATTATCTCTCTTAGTCTTAGACCCTTTGATCGATTTGTGGCGAATTTAATTTAAATATTAATTAATACATATAGGTATAATTGGATATATGAATATTACTAAAGGGGCCCAAAATGAGAGATTGGTTTGTAAAAAAAGCCCTAGAACATTTGATTAATCCCTGGCAAATTTAGCATAGCTGTCTTTGAAGACGTTACGAGAACGACTATACATGTTAAATTCACATTGACTCAAAATAAAGGGGGGGGGGAGGGAATTGAATAATATGAATCCCTTCATATTTTATTTAATTTTAATATATGAGAGAAGACAGGTTGATGTCGTTTTGATGCCCACATTTATTTATTTTTACTTAATTGAAAATATTTTGTTTTTGCCAAGAGTGCAAGTTAAATCATTGAAGGTGTTCTCTGCTTGATGCAAAAACAGATATAATTTATTTGTTTTAGACTATAGTTTCGAAGATTTGACCTTCATCAGTCTTTATTTTAAATATTATTTCTGTTATTTCTCATGGGTTCAATTCACGATTGAATATAAATAATTTGTTTTGTTATTATAGCAAGATAGCCATATAATAAATGACTTCCTAGTACTACTATTATATGTTTAGATTTCAATATAAATTGATGGAAAAATTGAAGAATTTTTCAATAATATTTATGCCTTTTCTATAACAACATCTGAAAATCCTAATAAAACCTTGGACTCTTGACTCAGCTTATAAAATTTAATCCTCTTCTTTTTCTTTTTTTTTCAAAATACAAGGATCAAACTTGTAGGGCTTGCACCTTTCTGGGCAACTTCTTCTTGAATCCATATCATGAAAATAAAATAAAAGCCATCAAAATGTACATGAAAAATGTAGAATAAAAATGTTCCTTCCTTTAGATTTTAGAAGAAAGAATTTTCTAATAATTTGTGAATGAACTCTGAAGTATGATTAAAAAAGTTTTTTTTTTTTATTTTAATTAAGAAACCCTCGTTAAAAGAAGCAACTAAAAGCCATATTTCCTTCAAAAAATATAGGCATTTTCAAACAAGAATTCATATATATCTATCTATCTATCTATCTATCTATCTATCTATCTATCTATCTATCTATCTATCTATCTATCTATCTATCTATCTATCTATCTATCTATATATATAAAATAGAAAAGTATGTGGATATATATGTATGTGGAAACGATCTGATTGGCCAGTGCATAGCCAATGCCAAAGCGTTAAATTATTAGAACGATTCTGATTGGTCAGATAGTGATCGTGCTTAGGCAATGTGTTAAATAAATCTTTCCTTATTCTTCCTTATTTTTGAATCAATTTCATTCAGCACATTCTTTCGATACTTACAGTAAGATTTTAAATTTCAATTATTAAATTGGTATGAACGAGACGCTCCCCGCCAGGGGCTAGGTGACGCCGGGCCGAAGGCCCGGTCGTCAGCTAGTATATCTATCTATCTATATATATAAAATAGAAAAGTATGTGGATATGTATGTGGAAACGATCTGATTGGCCAGTGCATAGCCAATGGCAAAGCGTTAAATTATTAGAACGATTCTGATTGGTCAGATAGGGATCGTGCTTAGCCAATGTGTTAAATAAATCTTTCTTTATTGTTCCTTATTGTTGAATCATTTTAATTCAGCACATTATTTCAATACTTACAGTATCATTTTAAATTTCAATTATTAAATTGGTATGAACGAGACGCTTCCCGCCAGGGGCTAGGTGACGCCGGGCCGAAGGCCCGGTCGTCAGTTAGTTTTATATATTAACAATAATTTTCGATAGTTTTAATAGGTTTGCTAAAAAACTCTTAACTTTGTAAAGGTTAGATATCATATAAAATGGTAAATAATAATTGAAAGAGATGTAGAAAAATAAATGTCGTAAGACGACGTTAAAAAAACAGCAAACATAAATAAAACAGAGTCTATACTCTAAATTTCATTGCATGTTTAGGCGGATGGAAAGATAATTTTTCTAGATAAGAGGGAATATTTAATTAGAATTTTGCGAGAAATGTTTCGCCGCTTTTATAATTGAATGATATCACAAGTTGCTTATCATCCAGCCAGCAGCTAGTGATGCTTTTGAATGCTAATTGAAGGGATGGCTGCTACAAATTAAAAAAAAAAAAAAAAAAAAAAGAATTCTAATTCCCGAGAGAAATAGAAATAATAGAATCCAAAAGAGCAGAACTTCAGGAAACGGGTACTCGAGGGGGTTTTAAGAGGATATTTCTACCTCTATTCAAGGGTTAATTCAACTCGAAATCAGGGAGTGTATAGGATTTAATATCAAGTGAATATATATAATCAGTCGCTTTCATGCTTCGCAGGTTCCATGGGAATCTAACTATGGTAATATACACAACTCATCATGTTGTCAATCACAAGTGTCAACAAAATCGCTGAAGAGAACAAGTGCGACCCTATTAAAAGATCAAATATCTTTTTGTTACCGTGAAAACCTGAAGTCAGTTAAAACCAGATTTGCATAGTAAGAACTACTTTAACAATACCCTTGCCGAAGTACAGTAGAAAGTTTATTTTCCACACCCGATTTAACCAACCAAACTTAAACTAACGTAACACTTCAATTAACATCAAATCACATTTTAAAATTAATTTTTGAATTAAATGTAAGTATCTGACAGTCCGAGCGTTGCTCGGTAATTTTTTGTTTAATTTAAAAGCGATATATTATAATATCATTTTTAATTTTATATTCAAGTACCTACAAAGGTCAATTTATAATTGCACCCAGAATTAAATAAAATTGAGACAAATATTAATTTATTGTTTGTCAACGTTTTGACCCGCTCCGGTTCACATCAAGATATAATTATACGAACAAAGTTTTGAGCTTAATTGCAATTGATATTAATACTCACGGAGGTTTCTTCGTTTACTCTTTTAAGCCTAGAAGAAGGAACGATCCTCCGAATCACCCGTTTTTTCTGTCACAGGGTAAAAAAAGAAACTCATTTCACTGTTGTTAACAGTTTTGTGACTGTCACTAGGTTTTCCAGCATTAGACCATTCATTTGCGGGAAATTGACACTTCAAATGGGGCACGAGGTTGAAAAATGAGGGACCAACAAAATTTTTCTTATGTATAGGGCATAGGAAGGTATAAAATTTGCAGAAAGAGTGAAACAGCGGAAGATTTTTGGTAGATTTGTAAAATAAATCAGACTTGTTTTGGTAACAATTCGTAATTCTTTATGTACTGGTCAAATTAAAATTACCAAATTAAATATTTTCCATCTAATAGAAGTACCTATATAGGGACAATAAGCTCCGTCCTTTTAAGGGACTCCTCTTCCAGGGATCTAGAAATGCGACGTCCTGGCTTTTAGGTACTGATATTAAATAAACAAACAACTCCAGAGTCAATAACAGTTATCTATATACCTATATAAAATTAAGGTTTTGTCTGTACAGTGCTCCAAATCACGCCAAATTTTGGTTGAACACGTTTCAAGCAAAGTTATGAACGAAAACACCCTCAACAAAATTCCTGCCTGTATGTCTGTATGTCTGACTGTTTTAGTGGAAAGTTGCTCACGATTCACGTCAAAACGGCTGAAGGGATTATTGTGAAATTTCATATTTACATCAGATGTCTTCTAACTTAACGTTTTGATATCTTGACCCCAGAAGGGGGTTTGGGGGGGGGGGGGGCGGACGAATGAAAATTATCAAATAACTCCTAAACTATTAACTCTATGGCAAATCTTATAATGAGCAAAGCTGTAGGGGATGTGATTTCTGACAACTTTTGTTTAAAAAATTCCCCCCCAAAAACCACCCAAAAAGGGGGTGTGATAAATATGTAAATTCTTGCCCTTGGAGCAAACTCAACCAAATTTTGTATACATAATCTCTTGGCCTCTAAAGAGCTAGAAATGCAGAAACTAACCACCCAAAATGGGGGGGGGGGGGGTCAAAAAATGAAAATTCTTGCTTTTGGACCAAACTCAACCAAATTTTGTATACATAATCTGTGGGTCACTAGAAGGCTAGAAATGCAAAAATTGGGTGCGGGGGTTGGGGTGGGTGCGGGGGTGGAGTGGGAGGGTTAGGGTATGGGGTGCGCGGGGTGGAAAGGGGGTGGAGCGAGGGATCCAGGGGGCGTGGTTGGGGGTGGAATCCAGGGGGGGATAGGCGGGGTTGGAGGCCACGGAGGGGTGCAGAGTTGGTGGAGTGGGGGTTCAGATGAGGGTCCAGTCGCGTAGTGGGGTGGTACTGGGGGTGGGGGTTCGAGGTGGGTGGGGTGCGGATGGAGTGTTGAGGTGGTGGTGTGGGGGCGTGGTTTGGGCACGGGTGCATGGTGCGGGGGTGCGGGAGCTGGGTGGGTTTCGGGGGGTGTGGTGGATGGGAGTGGGGTATGAGGTTGGGTTTCGTGGGTTGGGGGTTCGAGCCGTTATAACCAATTAACTTCCTTGTTTAGTTATACAATTTGTTTTAATAATCTCTTGAGAGAAATTCCTATAAAGTTAGTGAAATAGGTATTGTACCATTATTATAAATTCATATAAAATTTAGGGAACGCGGTGTTTGTTTATAGGGAAACATTGTTAAAATTAAATTAGGTTGGAGTTGGTGGTGTTTCACAAGGAGAAATATTAAAATACAAAGATTTTTTAGTTTACTCTATATATTTCGAGCTCTTAACTCATCGTCAGGAGAACATTGACAGTCATTTACTGTCAATGTTCTCACTGTCAATGTTCTCACTGTCAATGTTCTCCTGACGATGAGTTAAGAGCTCGAAATATATAGAGTAAACTAAAAAATCTTTGTATTTTAATTTTTCTCCTTGTGAAACACCACCAACTCCAACCTAATTTAATAAATTCATATGTAAAATTCCAATTTTGGGTAGAAATAAGTTGAATATTGATTACACGACAGAGCCAAAACAAAGTTACGCATGTAAAAAGGCCTCTCCCTACATTTTACATTGACATCTGATCTTTTTAAATTAATTAAATTTAAAATGTGCCAATATCTAAGATTTCATTTGACATTTTAATTCAATTTTTTTTTTCTTATTCTCTCTTTCTCTCACTAAAAAATACTATTTTAACAAAGAGTATATAATTTTTGACGACGTTTTTGATCTCCGAAAGAAAGTTATTTAGTTTAATTTCGTTGAAAACGAATTATATTAAATGTCTCTGTAATTTATACTAAATAAGGCTCTCTATATTCGTGCGAAGGAAACTAGATTTCTTTGGCAATTGGAAAAGTTTTTTTCTCCTTCTATCTCTTGCATATTAACAACCTTTAAGCATTCTTGAGTGAGATCTGCAAGAGATGTCTATTGGTACATGCATTTTAATAAATTATGTATATTAGAGAATTTTTGATTTTTTGACTTTTTCAATAAATATTATTACTGCCTGAAAGGGCTTTTATTTTTTACTAAAATAATTTGAAATATTTGTGAAGTATTTAGGTAAGCACGTGTCAAACATATAAATATATATTTATTTGATTTCTTGATAAATTATACTCAGTATATAATAGTATATTATACTCAATTAACATAGTTAGCTACAAGCGCGCTAGTTTAGGGGGAAAAAATGTTTTTCCACAATCCACATAAGAATTTATTTCTTTACTATATTATCTTTGGTTAACTAACGCCCCCAAGCGGTTGCCAATAGATATGAGGAGGTAATTTCACAAGTAATTATTAAATTTATATATCTCGAAGAGTGATTTTCGTAGTGACTATATTAATATAGTAGCCGGTAGATGGAACTTTGCTCGGTAATATTTCAGCCTAGTTAAAAGTGATATAAGTATGCGCGGATTCAGAGGAGTGGGAGGGGAGGGCGGTCGCAAATCATTGGAGCACTAAATTCATATGTTTATTTAAAACTATTGAGGTAGTTATTTGGAGCAGGAGAACCTGGCAACTACTGAAATAAAAATACACAATGAAATAAAAAGAATTTTTAGAGTAGTATTTTCTTGAATTTACATTAATTAAAACATCTTGTAAACCTTGGTCAACCCCTCCAAACCAGAGGTCTGTATCAGCGCCTGCCCCTTTGTATCAAATACCCTTCCAAGGAAAGGGTTCAAAAAGTAATTTTTTTCGAGATATACAAACGAAAATATATATTTCAAACTCTTTATAAAATATACTGTTTAAAATGAGTTTAGTATTTTGAAAATTAATATTTTTATTTCCCTTGAAATTTTCAATCAAGTTGACAAGTGTCACCGCTTTGTATCAACTACCTTTCGAAGAAAGGGCTCAAAAAGTAATTTTTTAAACAAAAATATATATTTTAAACCCGTTATAAAATGTACTATTTAAAATGAGTTTAGTTTTTTGAAAATTAATATTTTTTCCCCTTGAAATTCTCAATCAAGTTGATAAGGTTCCCCCCTTTGAATCAACTCTGAAGAGAGGTTTCAAAAAGTAAGATTTTTGAGATATTCTAACGAAAATTTATATTTCAAACACTTTATAAAATATACTATTTAAAATGAGTTTAGTTTTTTGAAAATAAATATTTTTTCCCCTTGAAATTCTCAAACAAGTTGATAAGGGTCCCCCCTTGTATCATCTACCCTTCGAAGAGAACGTAAAAAAGTAATGTTTTTCGAGATATTCCAACTATATAGTATACTATTTTAACTCTTCATAAAATATACTATTAAAAATGAGTTTAGTTTTTTGAAAATTAATATTTTTTCCCCTTGAAATTCTCAATCAAGTTGATAAGGATCCCCCCTTTGACATAGCTATCATCCTTTTCTAAGTAGACGCTTTAAGCTTCCCACAGGCTGGAGCGATATCCCTGCCGCAAGACCTGAGATAACAAATAAATAATATTATATATAATATATTTATAAGTAAAGAAAAGAACAATCTCTTTGATTTCTTTTTATGAATTTAATTTTTCTATTGAATGATTAAAATGAAGAAAAAAGTAAAATCTTTATCACGACTCAGTACCTTCGACAGTTAGAAGAAATATTTTTTTTTTAATATTATTGTCTGAATTTCATTGAAGTTCTATTAAATATTTGCTCTCTCTATAACGAGAATTATTCTACTCCAAGAGCAAATGGCCAATCCTAGAATAATAGAAATTAAAAATTGAATCTTTAATAGTCTGAACAGGTCTTGACTTGTAATTAGCATCTTTGTATTTTCTTCGCTATAAAGGAAGAAGATAGATAATTCTATCCACGCCCAATCTTCGATAAGATTATAATGAAAGAATCGCTCCCCCCCCCCCCCCGCACAATTATTAATTAAGAAAAAAAGTGAAATTTTTTCAAGATTCGGGTTGCTAGATAGATAGATATGCCTTAGTAATTAATAATAAACTTAAATACATATAAATTGTTTATTTAGGCCTATTAGTATTATTACTTCGCATTAAAATCTTAATAAAACTTTTTTCTTTTGCATTTTTGAACCGGAACTTCTAAATCTAGAGTCCCCTGTAAGTGTCAGGTGGTTTAGGTTAAATAATAGTAGTTATTTAATTACTTCCTTCGTAGTTACTTACTTCCTTTATTCGAGGACTTAATAGTTACTTTTAGAAAGATTCTGTTGTATCAATCTTTTGTTATGTAACCAGTTTGCTCTTACAACAATAACGAATTTATCTACATCCAATTAGGTATTTGAATCCATGAGAAATAACATATATTTATAATTAAAAAGACTGATGATAAAGATTCTACCTTTGAAACTAAAGTCCCTAACAAATAAATTATACAATACATATATACATATTTATATTATATAATATTTTATCAGGAAAAAGTAAAACCATTTAAATACTTGATTCTCTAGCCAGTTAAAACTGTCCTATTAATTAATTATATATATTAATCTACACGAAATGTATTTTTGAACCATATTTTCTAAGGCTCAAAGCAGTGTTTCTCAACCTTTTTTGGTTGACGGAACACTAGAAATTTCTGGAATCATTTGCGGCACACGTGAATATAAAATAAATGTAAAAAGAAAAACGTTGCTAGACTAACCAAAGTCATTTGAAATATTAATATGTTTAATTAGTACTACATAAAACAAACAAAGTTGTTTAAAATATGCAAAAGATTTTTCGAATTTCATGTTTTAACTTTTAGCATTAAGCAAGGGTTAATTTGAGAATTTCACGTACGCCTAAATTTAGGCAACATATTAGGCGGAGAAGCTTAGAAGCTGCGTAGAACCTAGGCGAGTCCAATCATTTCGAGAATGGTTCCGAGCTTTGTAAAAAGTTTTATCATGTGTGAAATTCATTTCAATTTCAATACTCTATCCGTATTTTGATCTTGGACCAAGAGTCCAATATGTGTGATAAATTTCAGCTCTCTTTATTCTGTACACATAGGTTTTCTGAATTTTTAAACTGAAAGTTGTGAAGCTAGTAAGTCCAAAATTCAATCAGTTGTTGCTTAAAAACTAATCAGCGCTTCATTTTGTTAAAGTAATAGTAGGTTTTCAATTTCATTTCAATCGGTTGAATGATGTGGAAAAAATTGTCGACGAAAAAATGGACACAGTAAAGGGCACTAAATAAAAAAATCACACTTTTGGCCTCTGGACGAGACCCCATGTAATCTTTGGCAAAACCGTCAGATACTAAAATTCAACCTAAATGAATACAACAATTTGTGACTGATTGAGAATAAAGGTTCCGTAGTCTTTACCTGAGGACTTTTTGAAGTCGCGCTTGGCGCAAGACCAATTCCAATACAATATCTGCTTCGCAGGTGGATAAAGTAAAAATGTTAAAGTTGTTTGATACAAAAAAAAAAAATTGAAATAATTGCAAATATTATTTCAAAGTTACAAAGCACATCCAATTTTAATTATTTGTCAAAAACACTCGCGGCACACAGGTTGAGAAACACTGCTATATATCCTTAAGTCTAGACCTAGATAAAGACCTGATTTACGCTATAAAGTGAACAATTCAAAAATTCTGACAATTTATCCAACACGAAGAAAAGAGAAATTAGTGTAGATTAAATCGTAAAAATTTATGAATTTTTGAGTTTTAAAAAACTAAAATATTATATAATTATTGCATATTATCGTCTCTGTTGCTTCACTACTTAAAAAAGAATTTCCATTGAACATTAAGTTTATTTCCAATAACCTAGCCAATATTATAAAATTTTAATTTACTAAGTTTATTAATATAAACTAAATATGAGGCCTTATCAATCTTACTAAACGACATTTGATCCAAAGTTAGGCAGACTGTCTTAATTCCAACATTGAGGATTATACCAAATACAAATCCATTCCTCTGTGCCTGCCTGCCTATCTTAGGGCGGAGCTTTCTTAACCATGAAAGACGGCAAACTCCCTGAGGACATTTCCTCAAGGACTCATGCTGTGTGTCTTTAGACGGCTCCGTGACCCAAATTCAACAGGGAGTCATTTGCTAGCGGCAAAAGGCGGCTTCTATCAAGGGAGCCGAGCTGTCGAGGATGACTGCAATTGATATCTACTTCCGGGGCTGGTGTATTAAAAAAAGCTACATAAATATTATTTCAGAATATTCCATTATTCAAAATATAAAAGGAAAAAAACAACATTTCATTTTTTTTTCACTTTCACTTTTAAAGCATAAGTAAAGTATTCGAATGGTTTCAAAATTTCTCATTCCAGTTCATTCACCATAATTTTCTTTTTCTTTCACGTGGTCTTTAATTGATTAAAAAACAGAATGTTTTATAGAGTCAGTCAAGTATTCAATGCATTGTTTAACAATAACATTTTATAAATGTTCCGTGATATTTATATAATGTGGCAACCAAGCAAGACTCCAACTAATGAGTCCCAGATGCAAGCTTTTAGTTGGAATATTTCTGAATCAGAAACTTGCCCACCTGCCCCGTCAACAGCAACTCAAAACAAAATAACTTCAACTGAAATTACTAACGAAAATATGAAAAAGGATGGTAAATAAACAAATAATATAATATTGTTATTCTTAATGTTTCAATGGAATTTCACTAACCTTTAATTAATTCAAGCAATTAATTTTAAGTTTATAAATTTATGTTTTCTTGTGTAGTAGTACTAGGGGAATACACGTTTTGGGTCAAAGAAATGTCTGCACTATTATAATACTTCATGTTCTGTTTCCAGGTCTAGAAGTATTGTTAATTGTTTCCTATATATATAGTAGAGTGCTCATTATTTTGGATATTTTCGGATATTTACGTGGACAGAGGCTCATATGGTTGTAATTAACTAAAAAAAAATAAAACCTAAGTTTCAAGTCTCTATCTCAATTTTAACCTAGTGATACACAGCGATTAAGTTTCCCATCTAAATAAGATGGGGTTTTTGGCATTGAACGATCAATTTTTTTATTCCGGCCAAAGTAATGGTTTAAAAAATTTGAAACTCTGTAGAATTTATCCTTATAATAGTAGCTATCCCTCAGAATTTTTACAGATTTTTAGTTATTATAATTTTGGACTCTATAACCTACTAATACTAAGATATAGCGGTATTTTATCTAGATGTAACTACAAAATTGTATTAGCTAAAAATCTGTAAAAATTCTGAAGGATAGCTACTATTATAAGGATAAAGTCTACAGATTTTCAAATTTTTTGAAGCATTACTTTGGCCGGAATAAAAAAATTGATCGTTCATCTTATTTAGATGGGAAACTTAATCGCTGTGTAGCACTAGGTTAAAATTGTGATAGAGACTTGAAACTTGGGGAATATTTTTTTTTTTATTTAGGTATATTTTTTCATCCTTTTAAAATAATATATAACATGAACTACCTAACTTAGCCTTCAAATTTCATGAATATCAATGAGACACAAATATATTTTGAAAACTAAACTTCTTTACACATCATTTTCGACACTTCCTATGTCATAGTTGATATTATATAATTCTTTTGTATGAATTTATTTATTAAACAAAAATATAATAACTATACTAGTAAATATATATTTATATTATTTTGCGACTTCTTCTTCTATTTATTTTAAATTTTCCGTAAAATATATAAAGTACTTTAAAATTATACTCTCTTTAAAAGAAAATTGAAAACAAGACCTAAATACATATCAGCAAAACTCACCAAACTCGAATAATAGACAAATTCTTATAGGGAGAAAAAGTGGTATTTCAGCAACGGGGGGATTTACATTGAATAACCTTTTCTTATTAATTAATTAATTAATTAGATATTATTTTTTTTGGTAAAATGTTTGTTAGTGAGTGCATGTGTTATTAAATTTTGTTTACGCTTTAGTTCAAAAATCAATGAAAGTATTAAAAATAAACTTTATATTTAGATATTTTATAGTGAGATTAAAAGACAATTAGATTTTGGCTAAAATCGGGTCAAAAATTAGGCGTGAGATTTTTTAAAAACTAAACCCTTTGTCCGATTTGGACCAAATTTTGCACAGTTAGTTTTTAAGACCTTGGGGAATTATTAATGCAAAAACAGCTTCTTAAAATGGCCGATGAGGGGGGGGGGAGTTAAATGTATTATAAAGTTATGAGTTGACCATATTAGATATTTTTTAATTATACTGATAAGTTTCAACTAAAACCACCTATATAAGGCATTTTAAATGAGATAACTCTAATGCTAGTTTTAGTTGAAACTTCTATTTTAAAATACAACTCAATCACCAAAGCATGAATTCTATAATTTTTTATTATCCCAGAGTTTATTTTATATTAATACGCAATGAATTTCTATAGAAATCCCACCACGAGAACGGGGGGATACGGGAAGAGAACAACCATATGTTTCGCCATTATTTAGCAGTCCAATTTTCACTCAGCTCCATGAGGGGATCGAAAATGAACCAGGATCGGATATAAATCGACATGATGGCTCGCATTCTATAGCTGTAATGGAAACCGAGGAGAACCAGCTTCCAGGTCCATCCACCAATTTACCATCCACCTCTTATGAAGTCTCGGAGTGTCGACCGGGAGGTTTTTTTTCTAAGGGCGTTAACGATTATTATAGTCCTCCGACGAGAAGGTTGAGGCCAAGAATAGCGATGTTGAATAATGATCAGCCTCTTCAGCTTCCCATTAAATGCACCCCAGAAAAACGATCAAGAAAAAACTCTCGGATTCATTTTCGATTGAATGAAAACCGACCTGAACGCAAAAGAGGGAGGCCTGTGCGAAAAAGAAATTCCCCCAAAAGACCTAGTAACCTGGGTCAGCTCTGGGTACCGATAACACCACAAATGATCAAAAAAACTCTCGAACGGCTGCATTTTCTAAAACAGGGAGCTAAATTATCGGATATTATTATGAACATGAGATTGCACTATCCATTGCGACCAGATGCAGAACTTTTGAGTAAAGAACTTCGCGTGAAAATGAACTGCGCTCTTAAGTCGGGGTTTATCACTAAAAACAACAACAATACTTTACGATTTATGATCAACCACGAATTTCCGTTGTATAAAAAAGTTTTAAAAGAATTTTGGCTCAGGTATCTGGAATTGCCTGAAGAGCCGCCGTCAATGACCAAATCTGAGCTGGATCTCTTGCATTCGGCATCTTCAACAGCTACAACTTGTACTGATATTACTTTAAATACTAATGAAACCTCTTGAACTAAACTAGCGCAAAATGCTTTCGAAAGATTTAAAAATTATTTTAAAATCCAAATGTAAATTATTATTATTAAAATTGAAATTGAAAAACAAATATTTTAATTTTTATTTAATTTCATCATCAGATTAACAAAAGATCAAAGAACCTTGTATTTAGAAAAATATGTTTTTCAGTTCGAATCAAACATTGTGTGTTTTCGCTTAAGAAAATTAATTAAATTTATACTTAATTGAATTTTCATAAGATTAAACAATCGACCTTGTCGAATTCATATTCTCAGACTTTTTTAATTTTTAAAAAATATTTTCTCTGTTAATTCTCATATTTTGCTTTTCATTTTTAAATGAAAATATTTTCATTGTTATTAAATAATATAAAAAATTTAATAAGGATGATCTGATATGTAATGTCTGATTTTGCTTACTGATTCTTCTGGGCCTCTTCGGGAATCGAACCCAGCGGGTAAAAAGGCTATCTGGACTATTTGCATCTTCGAGAGCAACCTAGCTGATATATAACTAGCTAATAAATACCAGTTAAAAATATTTGCATCTTCATCGTAAATTTTGTTGATGAGAGATTCGAAATTTAAAATTTTTCTTTTAACATCAAACGTAAAAGTCTCATACACCAAGCTGCAGAAAAGGTAAGCTTATTTTAAGCTAGTAACTTAATACCTCATGAATAAATGTTTTTAATTATTTTCCCTTTGGTGATCAAAAGACCGTCTTTCCCGAGCCCTATAAGCTTCAATTATTTAAGTGTCTCGTCCACCGATATATTCATTTCTTTGGGGTGCAGGTGCAATCCAGGCTTTTAGGGGCTGCACCTTCCTGGTGTAACTCCTTGCATCAATATCATTAAAAAATAAATGAATGTTTTTAGTTTTTGAAAATTGTCGCTAAAGACATCTCGTTTTTCATTCAGTTTCGTAGTTTTATCACTTAAATAAAAACAATCAACTTCTGATTATTTTAGTAACATTTTCGAAAAACTTAAAAAAGTTAAAATTTACTGAAGATTGTGAATCATTAAGTTAATCAAAACAAATAAATGAAAAAATAATATTTCAAATTATTAATTTTTTTCTTCCAAAATAGTATGACAAATAACATGTGAAAGGTAATCAATTTTATCTCTAGTCCCTTATATTTCGGAAGAATAATTTAAATAATAAATTATTTCAAAAATCACCTGAATTATTGTAAATCTATAATTGTTAATTAATATTGATGAAATCCATAGGGATATGTTTTGTTAAATATAATATTTATGTTTTTCCATCTTAATTGCTGCTTTCATTTATAATATAAATAATTAATTAAAAAACTCATTTCAGAAAATAAACATCCAATTTCAAATTTAGTCTTCAGTTGACAAATTTCCATTCAAATTAACTTATAAATTATTTAACCCCCATAAAGATGTTTAAACTGCTTTTCTGCCTAAAATATACAGACTTTACATCTTCTTTAAAACTTTTAAATTAAACAGTTAAGTCTTTTTTATTTTTTATTAAAATGAATGAAAAAATGAAATATTCTTTAAAGAAAAGAAAACTGTGTGCAACTTGTCCCCAACACGTGACTTAATCCACTTAACTTACTTAATCCACTTTAATAATAAACAAACATTAAAATTTAATTAAAAAAAAAATCAATAAAAAAATTAACAAATTTAGATCAGAATTTATAATAATAATTTTTAATTTATATTATTACATCATCATCAATATGTTAGAGTAGAATCTTGTAATATCATTTCAACTAACTTCGACCTAACAGATTTTCTTAAAATTTTGCAAACATTATAATAATATATAAGATTGGGGTAATTTTTGGATATTGATGAGGCAGTCCATTTTAATTAATTACAGACCCTGAAGAAGGAAGGAATAGCCTCCGAAACGTCGATTTATGAATAAAAAGATAGTATAAATTATCTTCTTTTTTGAACTGCCTCATCAATATCCACTCAATTATAATATATTTGCGATAATAATAAAATATTTCATTCATTCTAGGAATTAAAAGAAAACAATATAATATAATATAATATAAATTGAATGTAATGGAAGGCAGCCCAGAGGTAGTGAGGAAAGAAAAAATTAACACATATAAAATAAGGTGTAATTTATTGGAATCCTTTCAAACCGACGTTTCGGAGGATTTTTCCCTCCTTCTTCAGGGTTTCAAGGAGGGAAAAATTCTCCGAAACGGCGGTTTGAAAGTAAAGGAGGAAAGATTCCAATAAATTACACCTTATTTTATATGTGTTAATTTTTTCTTTCCTCACTACCTCTGGGCTTCCATTACATTCAATTAAAATTTCTAGCAGTCCGTCTCTCTTCAGAGAAAATTTCGTTGCAAAAATAATATAATATTATTTTAAAGAGTATTTTTTTATCTAAATAATTTTTGAAATAAGTCTTGGGAGTTGCAAATACTTACTAAGACGTGTGAAATACAAATATATATATTATTAAGACCAATTTTCATAAAACCCTATTATATTTTAAAATAGCACTTGATCGTAAAAGTATTTTTATTTTTAATCATAATTGCAAATATTTTGAATAATAAATAAATATTTTTTTAAAATAAAAAAGTATTTGAACAGCTTTTATTTCCTTTCGTTTTTGAAAGATTCAGATTAATAAAAAAAAAAATAAAAATAAAAAATAAAATATATATTTATATATAGTTGATTAAAATATTATTAAAATCAAAAAAAGGAAGCTAAATAAATAAAACACTAAACAGGTCCTTGAGATTCATAATCATTAGATATGTGTGTATGTTTATTTGCATCAAGCAGAGGACAACCTCTTTGATTTCTTTTTATGAATATCAACTCTGCTTCTCTCGGCAAAACAAAATCTTTTCAATAAACAATTTGTGATTGATATAGAAATTGAAAAAAAATCCCCATGACTAGATATAAAAAGGCCGCTGATTTGAGTTTTCTGAAATATCTCGAGTCGATAACTGAATTTAAATTGTATATTACTATTTAATTTGATTTTTTTTTTTTAATACAGCTGATGAACTTTATGTTTATAATTACTCTCGAATTTCCATATTCCAAAAGTAAAATGATTGTTATATATTGAAGGAGATGATAAAAGAGTGTGTCTTCTGCTGAAATTATAAATTTTTAAACACGCTTTTATTGTCTCCTTCAATATATAAAATTTCTGCTACCCTCGGTACAAACACTTTCAATTTGATTGTTATATAAATAAATATCCTACGGCTTTGGTGTGCTTAAAGTACCCGATTTCAATAGATTAAAAGTTGTAGAAACTTAGCAGTAGCTTATGGATGACTGAATAAGAATTGTAATATTACCTCCTTTAGCGTAGGCTTTGTGCTCGCCCAATCAGCTTACAAGCAGCGGCTTTAACTTATTTAGTAATATAAGTGCTAGTCAATTTACTTTGGGATTTTATAAAGATACAATAATCAAACATCTTATTAGATAAGTTTGATTGTGTATCATTGCGTATCATTCCCCCTTCAGGAATCTTACCCAAGTAGCAAAAACGCTAACCGGGTATATTTGAGGCGAAACATCTCTGATATACAAAGCAGGCTAAGAAATTTTAGTCAAAGATCAACACACCTTAATTAAAAAATTTATTCAGCCACTGATTTAAAAAATGTATAGCGCAATTTATTAGAAACATATTAATTAATATCATGTTTCACCTAAAACCTACACCACTTTCCCTAAGTAAAAAAGAAACATATTAGTCTTAGGAATTTTGCAGTAATCTATATTTTTTTTTATTTTATTCGAGGCTAAGAAAGACTAAGGCCAATTTAGGAGAGGTTATATGTAGGGTCAGGTGGGGTAACTGGGCCAGCTTCTTTTGTTTTCCCAAGGATAGTACTCCATATTTTTGGCTATAACTAAGCTTCCTCACAATTTATAGATCTCGTGACTATATTAATTGAAAGATGAAATTTTCTTCAAATAATCATGATACTTTCAACTTTTGATTATTCAAAATTTTGGAATTATCTTAAGTTGAATCTAAAGTTTTGCGGTTGGTCCAGTTAAACGCGTTGTGGGGTAATTGGACCAGCCCAGCCTATTTGCTGTTTTTTTTTTAATTTTTAACATCTTTTGAGCAGTTGGACATGTTCCTCTATCCCTCAAGGCCCTGGCCGTAGATAGAATTAGTCTCATTTGTATATGGATTAAAAATAATAAAAGATGTAAGCGATTCGGGGTAATTGGGCCCTGACTAGGCTGGCCCAGTTGCACCAAGACCTCTATTTTTTTATTCTATTGAATTTTTTAAGGTAGATAAGTTTAAACGCCAAGTATAATTTTTAAAATCGATTTTTATTACAGAAAATACAAAATAAGTATCATAAATCAAACAACTAAAGTAAATAATTTCATTTTACCCATTGAAATAAAGTTAAATAAGTTCCTTATGCTTAAGAAATCCTTAATTAAGTACTTACTCAAGTCTCAATATTTTCAAGGAACTGGGTAAGGCAACTAGGTAAGAAGTAAGCACATAAATAGGTAAATAAGTAAATAAGTAATTAACTTAACTAAGTACTTAAGTATAAAATAAACTTAAAGAAATTTCTCTAATTCAGGAACACTGAAAAGTTCCCAGCAATATGAAAAAGTGAATTGCGCTAAAAAAATGCGGTAAAATTAAAAAGCTCTGGGGTTACAGGACTCCTGGCCCAGTCGCCCCCGCCCCCAGTTATCCCACCTGACCTTATATGTTATCGACAATTTTATTAGTCAAGTTTGTTTGACAGAATGACTGTTGTTTTATCGGGAATCAAACCCAAATTCCAAAAAAACTATCTGGTTTACTATTTAATTGTTAGAGTTCTTGATATTTGGAATATTTGTGTTTAAATCTTTTATTTTTATATATAGGTGTGTATATTTATTTCCATCAAGCAGAAATCATTATATATATTTGCTACTCTCAGCAAGAAAAATATTTTCCTTTTAAATCAGCATTATTTACAATTTTTTCACTTATTCTTCTATAATAAAAAGCTAAAATAAACAATTTAAATTATTCTCGAATGATATACATTATAACTAAAACTATATAACAAACAATTCGAACACGGCCATAAACATTTTGAACTATAATATCGTAAATTCGGCAACTTGCATAATATTTTGTTTCATTTCTAATTATCAAAATGTGTTGTAACCGCACAGATGGTCTCTAACTCACTGGCGTGGGCGAGTAGAGTAACTTTTAGTTTCAATTCTTCATATAAAGTAGAGTTTAATTGTTGAAAAGTTTTATGCATCTGCTTTAATATATATGTTTTAGCATTTTTAAATTTCAAAAAACGTCTTTTAATATAAGAAAAATAATATTTATAAAGTTTCGAAGGTAAAAAGATTATAAATTTATAAATCTATAATACATATTTATAGAGCTATATAATTTTATAAATTTTAGGGGTTATTTAGTCACAGAAATTAAGTAATTTCGATGTTTATATATACTTGGTTATAGCCATACGATAAATAAATATATAGCAATCAAAATAAACACTAAGACAATTTTCCCAAGTTTTTTTTTAATTTGTAACTTAACAACAAAAAGATTGGTTTTCAAATTACAAAATCATCAAAGGCTACAGAGAACATACCGAGTTTTCAAACAATTTTCACTTTTTGTTTGAATTCTGAGATATTTTCAACAAGTTGATGCTAAAAAAATTTAAACCACAGCGCTCATTATCTATTCACACGCTGGATGAGCAACATGAGACCCGTATGCAACCCAGGGCTGTAATGAATGTGGCTGGATATAAATTCTTAAACTTTCTCAAAACATTAAGATTTTGAGTAAAATTGAAGAACTAAGTCAGAGGGTGTCCAATTTTTTGGATTACATGGGCCACATTTGAAGGAAAATATTGTCCCGAGCCGCAGATATAATATAATATATAATTCTACCGATTTTGTTGTTCAGAAAAGATGCTTGATAATATTAAAAAAAAAATTATTGATTGTTAAAATAAATACAAATCTTTTACAAAACAATCTTTAAACGTTTAATCAAAGGCAAAAATTATCTAATAAATATGTGTTTATTAATTGAAATTTTATTATTTCATCGGTCTATTTTATAATTATATATTTTTACTCTTCAATCAAATATAAAATAAACTGCAACGGATCGTTGCTAAACTTTATTGAAATTCACTTGAAATATTAATATGTTTATTCCTTTATTATTAATCAGATATCACTTGCAATTTGTAGTTCATGTTGACTGTAAGTGAAAAATAATATCGATTCTCATTTAATAGTCGGGGAATAACCATTCTACATTAGAATTTTGACGCTTCGGTTATTATTTGTAACCATTGCTGAAGGCATGGAGGAATCGACTAAAAATCAAAAATAGCGATCGATTCTCATCTAATACTTGAGGAATAACAATTCTACATTAAATTTTTGACGCTTCGATTATTATTGGTAACCATTGCTGTAGACATGGAGAAATCAACTTAAAATCAAAAATAACGATCGATTCTTATCTAATACTAGCGAAATAACATTATTGCATTCCATTTTTGATGTTTTGACTATTAATGGCAACCTCTACTAACGTGGAAGAATCGACTTAAAATCAAAAAGACTAAATTATTTTATGGCAAACAACTCAAATTGAGTATTAGATAAGAGTCGATCACTATTTTTGATTTTAAATCGATTCCACCATTTCTTCAGCAATTGTTACCAATAAAAACCGAAACGTCAAAAATCCAATATAGAATGGTTATCCCTCAAGTACTAGATGAGAATCAATCGCTATTTTTGATTTTAAATCGATTCCTCTATGTCTTCAGCAATGGTTACCAATAAAAACCGAAACGTCAAAAATTCAATATAGAATGGTTATTCCTCAAGTACTAAATCAGAATCAATCACTATTTTTGATTTTAAGTCGATTCCTCTATGTCTTCAGCAAAGGTAACGGATTAAAAAACAACGCAGTTGCTATGGTTACTTATAAAATTTCCTCCCAAATGTTTATCATTTCACAGCGAGAAGCCTAACCATTCTTACTTAAGCAAGTTTAAATGAGCTATATTAGCTATATTACCGATCAAATGAATAAATTTTAAAGTTTTTTTTAAATTTTTGGTAAAATAAGGAATTTAAAAAAAAAGTACTATTTTACTCTGAGTAAAGTACTTTAAAATATACTTTTACTAAAAACTTTTATTTATCCTTTTTTATTGTCCCCAAGATACTTAATTAGGATATTAAATTTCATCAAAATTCGTCAAAGTCATTTTCAAGATATTTAAAAAAAATTAAAAAAGTACCCAAATAAAGTACTAATGTTTGTGGGCCGATATGTACTAAAAACTAATCAGAGCTTCATTTTGTTAAAAGAATGGTAGGTTTTAAATTTCATTTTAATCGGTGCAAAGATGTGGAAAAATCGTGGACGAAAAAAACGATAACATCCATCCATCCATCTATCCCCACGCACTTCCAAAAAAATGGCACTTTTTGTCCTCTCGACGAGACCCCATGTAATTTTTGGCAAAATCGTCACGTGCTAAAATTCAACCTAATTGAATACTATAATTTGTGACCTTAATTGAGTCCATGGGTTCCGTAGTCTTTACCTGAGGACCCTTTGAAGTCCCGCTTGGCGCGCGACCGATTACAATACTTTACCCATGCTTCTCATTGGATAAAGTAAAAAATAATCATGAAAAATATTACAGTAATGCAAATAATCTATAAGTATATAATCAGTAAACGTTTTCATGTAAAAAGCTAAAATTTGGTGAATTGTAAGATATTTGCGTACCAATGTTCAGCTCATTAACTAAAACCTTTCAAGATTGCCATTTTGTACTTTCATAAAACGTTTTCAGGTAAAAAGCTAAAATTTGGTGAATTGTAAGATTTTTGAGTACCAATTTTCAGCTCATTAACTAAAAACTTTCAAGATTGGCATTTTGTACTCTCAGGAAACGTTTTCAGGTAAAAGCAAATGAAAATAATATGTATCTTATAAATCGATATTTATTTTTTACCTAATTGATATTTTTTCATCAGAGAAAATAAATAATTCGAAACATTCGAGAAAATATTTTATTGCAAATTAATCCGCCAACATGTCCCAACTTGTCCATGCGTGTCTAGACTCGTTGGAATTAGTCTCGAATTTTCATCATTAAAAAATCTATTAAATATTTGTAATTGAAAATAAGCAAAATGAGCAATTCTAGAGCAATTGAGTACTAATACTATCTAATGCAGGCCTAGCCAACCTGAATTGTACCGCGTGAGGATTGATGACTTAAAAATTTTATGAGAGCCGCATATAATAAATAAGAATAATTACAATTTTATCAATGATTGTTTTTTTTTTAAATCTTCCTTTACAACGAATTTGATTCTTATCAATTTTTATTGAAAGTTATTATTAATATTAATTTGAATGTAGCGATACACTGAAAGTGTTCAATCAGTGTAAATATTGAAAAAATAATACTACAACCAGATATGAATTTTTTTTTTTTTTTGGCTTTTCGGTCTTTCTAACCATAAGCCAATTTACGATACTATATATTTTTTAAATTTTGTCTCTACCCCGGGGGTCAGATTTTAGCCGAATGCCTCGAGTCGAATTCGAACCCGGGCCAGATATGAAATGAAAACACACATTGATCCAACAACAAAATATAGGTATTTGTATTGTAAAATAAATATAAAATACCAAATTTACTCGTATTACTTAAGTCACATAAACCAAACAATATTTCAAATTTCATTTTAATGGCATTTTCTTTTTTTCTGTCTCATTTTTGCGTTTCTTTTCAATTACTTAATTTTTCTAAAACTATATACTTAGTTGAAATTTACTATTATTATTTAATATGTTATTCTTCATGTAATTATTAGGAACCATATTTCTTTTAATTACTTTAAGGTAATTGTTTCGCGACAATACTAGCAAAAAGTTAATGCTAGAGTATATAGAACAGACAATAAGGATTCATAATTTATAAGCTCAAAATTTTTTGCTGTTTATGTACCACTACTAGACAATCCCGTGCTCGTTTGACAAATATGGCAACACTGTCCGAGCTTGTATATATTTTATCATAGAAATTTCAGATAAAGTATATTATAAAGAGAGATTTATAAAACAAAAAGTTCTTAATAAGCAATTGAAAGCTGTTGCGACAATGTCTCCCTAGTAGCACAATGTTAAACTATATAGTAACTATATAGTGCCTATTTAGATTCTCGAAATCTACTAGAGCTGAAGCGAAAAAACATCAAAAAAGTACTGATGTTAACACACTTTTTTGGTTAAATACATGCGTTGTTGCCAGCTTGTTTTTAGTGTACATTTAAATTATACATTATTCATTATTATCTCAGAAACTGTGATGTTGTAACTATGAATTAAAATTTTCTTAAAAAATGTATTAGTTATTGTTTAATGTTATTTAGTTTTTCATAATAATGGTAAGAAGAGTTTCTTAATTATAATTAAATATGTATGTAAACTTTCCGATATCCCGTATAGTGCAATGTATAAGAGTCTGAAAAACTCTATCTTTGGAATTTAATATCTCTGGAACTATATTGTTCATCAATTTCGTTTTGGCTCCAATCGATGCAGAAGTATTTAAATAATAATCTATCTAAATTTCAAAAAAAAATCCTAAGAAAACCCATATGGTGAAACAACTACCTTAAAGTGATTTAAAATATATTTTAAAATACACGATAAAAAACAATTTGTCAAATATGACCACAGGCCGCAAGTAAGTCCTCGCGGGCCGCGGGCTGGCATGCCTGAACTAAGCGGGAAAAAATATTAAGTAAAAAAAAAATATTTTAAAAATCCAGGTTTTTTTCGACAAATATTATATAAGATTGTTTAACTTAAAATTTATAATACTAGTATATTATTTTCTACCCTGATCATTGATCATATTACTTTAAGTGCTAATTTTTTTTTTTTTTTTTTTTTTAATGATATTGATGTGAGAAGGAGATACACCAGAAGGTCCATCCCCTAAAGGCCTGTATGGGCTGGCCCCTCAATCGTGAAAAGAACAGAGTAGAAAGAAAAGAAGCCGGGATCACGAGCCAATCTCAGAAACTTAGATACAGTTCAATATCCAATTTACTAAGGTTTTAGGGGCTTCGAGCAGTGGTAAATTCTCCGCGCGATAAATTAGGTTAAATTTATCTCCCACTTATAATATACACAAAATATTCCCAGATTTATTTAACACGTAAACTCATGATTAAAGTCAATTTCAATCGAGATCACCAAAGAGCATAAAGTCGTATTACCTAGATTTAGATAGAAAACTTTGCCTTGTTCCATTCCTAGAGTAATTTATTTCCGGTTTTCATTCGAGCTATTCCCTCAATGACCCTCCCCCAAAATGTTGGAAAGTCCCGCGAACTTGCACACCCCTTAATCCGCTCGTCCATTCATCGAACCCATTCATTGGCTGGGAGAATACTATTGCGTGGAATTGTATTAGGATATATAACCAACGACAAGTCTCGGAATATATAAGTATAATTCCAATACGAATGATAATCCATCACCTAGGACACTGGTTATAAAATTTACAGCAGATGGGAGATACATTATTTAAAAAAAGAAAAAGAATATAAAAAGTTTATTGGAAAAATATAATATTAAAATTTTACAATATTAGAAAAAGATTACGGGAATATTAAATTTTCTAAAAGCAAAAAGAATTAAATAATGGGTGAAATGACTTGGCAAACGACTTAATTAAAATATTATAGAGTATAATATTAAAATAAAAATATAATCAAATGTTAGTGAAAAATAAGAACCCATTAGAAATTCAATCTATGCGTAGAGAATATTTGTTAAATAAACATGTAAATTGTTTTATATTGAGATAATGAGCTGGTTAATTTTGGTTAGATTTGGAACGGGCATACTTTACTTTGACATTTACTTGTTGTTAATAAATAATTAAAATCTCTCGAAATTTAATCTTTACGATATTTACTATTTAATACCTCTTTGTAATTACGGTTATCTATATGATCTCATTAAAAGCAAACATGGTATATATGTATAGGTTTATTAATATTTTTAGATTGTCTCGAAAACACTTTGATTGATTTTGACAAAAGAAAATTTATTAATCAGTTCCGAGGACAAAGAAACGATCTAAGCAGAGGTCTCAACTTTGAGAAAACTCACTTTGATTTCGTCGAGGATTTTACAAAACCTCGTAGGTCCGATTTTAGGTCAAATACGCATTATACTGTATACGTATTGAAACCTTATTATTCTATTCTAATTTAATTTCGCACTACGTACAAATAATAAATATTGCATTGTATTTATATGTATTTTTGTTTAAAATGTTTTTTCTTGTTTTCTGGCAAACAATGAATTTAGGACTTACGAGGTTTTGTAAGATCAGCGACGATATGTTCTTTTATTAATCAAACCAATTATTAGTATTTGGGCTAAAGTAAATAAAAGAGGTGATGTCATAACAAAACAAGTTTCTTCAAATCAAAATACATAGCAATTTTTATATCAAAACAACCAGGTGGTTGGTGATAAATAAACATTAATTAAAAATAATATTGGCGCCACGATCTGACGATGGATTCTTATAGTACTCACCAAAATAATACGAAAATAAAGAATACCATTTTTCGAGATTTCGCTTAGTTTTCGAGATATCCAGTTTAAAATATACTGTTTTTTTTTTCTTTTATTTTTCAATTGTTTTTTTTTTTATAGAAACCACGGAAACCATAGTATTACGGGTTCCTAGTGGCGCCGCTACTGACGACGGGCTCTTTTAGAAAATGAATATTAATTAAAAATAATTAGTAAATACCCAAAAAAATTCGAATATGTAAAAGTTGTTGCCGGTTCGGTTAAGATATATTCAGTTCGGCTCGGTTCATTTCGGGCTGGCATTTAGGCTATTAGGTTGGCTAACCTTCCAAAATTTGTTTGAAAACACATTTTTTTTTATCTAAATGAACCGAGATGATGAATAGAACCGAAACTATGAAAAGTTGTAAAAGTGAAAATTGGCAACGCCCACTGGCGCTCACTGAGACAATTTGAGACATCACAGTCCATAAACTCAATTTCAGTTCAAATTTGTAGATTAAAATTTTATTTTTACTTTCCTACTTATTTCGTCTAGTTCTAAAAGAATCCGACATCAGATAGCGGCGCCACACGGAACGCGCAATACTACGGTTTCCGTGGTTTCTATAAAAAACAATTTAAAAATAAAAGAAAATAAATACAATAAACAGTATTTTTTAAACTGGATATCTCGAAAACTAAGAGAAATCTAGATAAATGATATTCTTCATTTTCGTCTTATTTTGGTGAGTACTATAAGAATCCATCGTCAGATCGCGGCGCCACAGTTACATTTAGAATCCCCATAATATTGATAAAAAAACGCATTTTCACACTGTTTATAAATTCAAAGGGTGATTTGTTTTTTGCAGCCAAGATTAAAGTAGTAAACTTTGTGCTGATATTCAGAATGGTTCGAAACGTTGGCAAAAAATAAATAAACTTTTACATATTTCAATTTTATTTAATCCTAGATGTAAAAAGAAATCAACCCTTTTTTCTGAATTTGAACTTAAAAATAATATTAATATATTACCTCTTTTAACTAAGGCAAAAAATTATAGAGCAACGCTTGCTTAGGGCCGGATGTATGTCACAAAGTAAATGCTTTTTACAACTAACAAAGGTTAGATGGCACTTGCAGTGCCTGTCATCTGATTGGCCATCCCAGAACCTCCATTTACCATGTACTCTTTGTCACTTGTAAAAAGGATTTATTTTGCGAAATACAACCGGCCCTTAGTCTGCAGGTAGTATACTTATTAAATTTCTTGTTGGGAAGTTAAAGTCCAGTACCAAATCGAATTCAATTTTTACAAATTCTCTGTTTAAAATACCATTCCAGTTCTAAAAGAAGTGGAGTTTAAACAACCTAAGTTCGGTTACTTTGGAGAGATTCGGGATTTAAATCTGGGATGTATAAATAATTTAATGGCATATTGATTTGCCGATTGCTAACATCCCTTTGTGGTTAAATTGGAAAAGTGCCGGACCACTTCATTCTGCAATACGTTTGTCTTCATGACTTCAAGGAACTGGAACTCTCTCCCGCCTCCGTATTTTCAGACATTTACAAGCTTGAAAACTCGGGTGCACAGATACCTACGCCTCCACCTTTTCTCATGATCAATTTCTCCTTCTCTTCGGCAATGCAAGGGTCTGTTGAGATCATAGGCGTTAAATCTTATTGGTGCACCCTTCTTCATTCGATGATATTAAAATATACATATATATATGGTATATATAGATATATATATTCAACGTAATGCTCTCACTACGCATTCAGGTATTCTAAGCATGTTCTCTTAATATTTATTCATGCACAGTACACTCCAATATTCTGCATGGGCACTAAGTGCCTTCTAAGTGGGAAACGAATTTTTAAGGATTCCAAGACTCAACCCTTCTATCAGTAAGAGAATAAAGTTCAACCCCTTGGAACTTGAATTTTTAAAAATCACATCTTAGTGAGTAGGACATGAGAAAAATATACAGTCCGAAGTTCAACTTCCTAATAAAAGAATCCCTGTTTATAGTACATTTTATTGGAAAAATCACAAGATTGTCCTCCATTGAATCCGAAATGTTATAGAAAGTTTTATTACATGTCAGAAGTGTAGAATTGATTTGAACTGCGTCAATAGGTTTTGACGAAAGGGTTCGTTATTCGAAATTCATTAAAAATCCAAATGTTCAATATTTTCAAACTTTGTATGATATTTTTCCCAACCAAAGAATTTAATTGAACAAAAAGGTTCCATTTATCTATTAATAATAAAATAAAATAAAAAAAAACAATACAATAAAAAAATCCGGGTAATGCGGAACAAAAAAAAAAAAAAAAAAAAAAAACATAAAATTTCATTAGATATTTTTTATTATCCAGCAAACATTTATTTCTTTTGTTCTAACACACAAGGCAACAAAAAAAATTCCAATATATTTTAATGAAAATCTGAATATCAACGAAATCCAATAAATAATAAATAAATTGTAATAAAAAAATACCGCTTGAACACAAACAAAACTATAGAAAAAAACACATTGGACTTGTGGCAAGGGGGCTGGGAAGGAAGTTTCTCGAGATTACCGAGTTCAGATGAAGTTAAATCGGGAGATTAAATTAAAAAAAAAGCCCTGAAAAGAAATCGAGTTAACTCTTTGATAAAAAATAAACAAATAAAAAAAAAAAAAAAAAAAAAAAAAACGAAAAAAAAATTCCTTTACTTTCTTTAGAAGTTTAATTTATTTCGAAGAGAATTTGATTATTTCGAATGTAAAAAAACAAAACAAATCGCTTGTTCTTTATAAAAAATTATTTAGTTTACACTTTTCCCTTCAATCATATCTATTTGTTTTACCTTTTCTTTTGTAATCTTTATAGCTTAGAGGCTGTAATTTTTTATGATTTTTTTTATTATTATTAAGATATTTACCTCTTGGAAATTAATTTTATTTATCCTTTAAAGATGAATTGATGCATGATTATTAAATGAAAACATAAACGCGATCACTAAAATTATTCTCTATCCCAGCCTGAGGCATTAACTTGTGATCTTCTATCTCTCAATTATTAACATGTTGTTGTTAACTGATTGTATATTATCATGATCGTTACCAGATTCCAAAGAGCTAAAAATTTGGAAAAAATTTTCCTCAAGCTTCAAAAAAGAAACAATATTTTCTTTTTTTTTCTTTACCATACAGGGGTATGGTCAAGTATTGTAATCATGCATGAAAAAAGTGTTTTTTTGCTTCGTTTTTTTAAAATATCTCAAAAACGGCTGAAACTAGTTTGATTGAAAGAATTGAGCGAAACCATGGTATTTTGGTCTACAAAATAGCTCAAATGAGTAAAAATCGAAAAAATTATAATTTCGAGATATTGATTGATTTGTCAAAATGTCTGTTAGTACGTACGTTACCAAATTTAGGGTACGCTTGTAACTAGTGTTAATATCAAAACGAAAATTATTGGACGAAATTGGGGGATTCAAAAAAAAAGAACTATCAATATAAGTCTTAGATCATTTAATGGAAGACGACTTTTCGCACATGTAATTTATACGACTTTATGAAAATAACTCACTATATTAAATTGATAATGACCCAAAAGAGGATGGAGGGGTTAAAAAAATTTCAAACAAAAATCTAAAAAAGTTGATATTTCGAACAGTCTCATAATTAAAAAGAGATATTATTAATTGCTAATGGGCCCAAAATTAAGAGGTGAGGTTCTTTCGTAAATAATTATTAAATATAAGAAAGGGGCCAGATGCATGGTAAAGTCATGTACATGGCCAAATCAGTTTATTTTTTGTTATTTTAAAAAGCACTATATATGAAATGTAAAAACTTTCAATACAAGCTTTTTCTAATTCTGTTTTTTTTTCTTATTTGTTTTAGATTTATTCTAAGTGTAAGTCCATTGGTTCTGGTGGATGCCACCAGTAATTGGAAAGCCGCGCGCTCGTTCGAAATCTGGTTTGTTTGGACACAGGCGACAGAGCCAGCCTTCGAGCCAAGACACTCCCAGTCTCAATGTTCTCTTTAACAATAGCCGCCCAAGGAAACCGCACTGGCATATCGAATGGTGAGTGGATAATAACTAATAACTAATCATTAGAAGTTTTAGAGGAATTTTAGAATCAATTAATTTTACATTTTAAAAAGTTTCTAAGCTGAGCGACTGTTTTTAGATACTAGAAAAGAAAATTAATATATTCGGATCAAGTTTAAAAAATATAATATGCTTTTGAAATATACACGTCAGATTGATTGGAATTCAGCGCCCCTGTATTATGAAGGGTATGCATTCAAATCGCATGATCTGCTTGCGGGTTGCATCGGCAGGCGCTCTAAAACATTTTTTTGCTTTTTTGAAACAAAATTTATATACTCTAAATAGTTTTGTTACTTATTTATTTCCCTGTTGTGATGGTCTTGATTTACAAATTTTTCTGTAGGTTACAAAAATGTTTAAACATAAAAGAACTATCAATTTAAGTCTTAGGAAGATGAAATTTCGCATATACATCGTATACCTTATGAAAATCGAGTGGCCATGTCTTTCCCGTGTTCATGTTTACAACAATGTCTTTTTTATGATTTTAATAATTTTTTAAATTTTGAGAAAATCTTAACAAAAGTCCACATTTTGAAATAAACACATGGTATATCTATAAAAATAAGAAAAAACTAGAGTCGTCTGGTCAGTGAATCAAATGAGCTAGAATAGTCGTATCTATCTTAGTTCTTATTAGATACGTATAATATGATTGTATATTATAAACCCCCCCCCCCCCCCCTGGAATCAAACACTAGATCTAAAAGCGATATCTCGTCTCAAAAGAGACGGTTAAAAAAACGCCTGGTAGCATTTCTGGCACTTGGGATCTATTCATAGGGAAAAGGGGACCCCCCTTCTGACAAACAATCAAAACTTAACTAATAATACCTTTGTTATTTTTTATAAATCCTAATTTTAAATTGAATCTAACTTATTGACTTATTTAGCCCCAAGTAGAATTTTGGAAGTATGCAAATTCAGTGATAATTTTATGTTTGATCAGTTACCATTCTTGGCAAAGATTCGATTCCTGAAAGAACGACAGCCCTTCTGATGTGAAATCAAATTTATCTTAATTTATTTGATAACTTATGTAAAGCCGTGTTCTTAAATTATTGCTAAATAATTGATCGAATTCATACGGTCTCTAGCTAAGGTTAGTTTTCTAATTTTTAATAATGTTATAAAATATGTCAAGTGTTTAAATTTGTGAAATGGTGAATGAATGTGTTTGATTTAATTCACGACGACCACGAAACGATATCGGCGGCACGGTCTTTGGTTGTAAAAGTTACGAGACGCCATCTGGCGAGAATTTATTTTGACTTATATCGGTTCCACGAAAATAAATCCCCTTTGGTTGGAAATAAAAAAAAAAAACTTTGTTATATAGTTTTATAGAATACGAGTATACATACGATGTGTAGCATAATAGGATCTACAAATGTAATCTAATAGAAACAATTAGAAGAGAAATGTCAGGTATAAATTAGATATAGTATCAATAGATAATTTAATTAAATAAATGGAATATGAATTTCACTAAAAACAAATAAAGTCTATTAATATTTGACTGGATATATCTCGAAACCTCATCCTCAGGATATACAATTAGAAATCTAAATACAGTCAGTACTCAGCCACTATAATGTCAGAAATGTATAATAAATAAATTCAATTATATTATTAAAAACAAACTCAAAACGTTTATTAAACATCCAAACATTTTGGAAAAAATTCTCTTATAGTTGCTTTAAAAGACTATTTTACCAAATTTCCATTGATAAACAGGGAATTTCTTCCGAAACATTTGGATGTTTAATAAACTTTTCAGATTGTTTTCATAAAATAATAGTATCTATTTAATACAAAAAACAATAAATTATTTCAAAACACAAATTTATATAAATGCAGGTTTAAATTTAAGAGCAATTGACTATTTTAAAGATAGTACCATATGTAGGTTTGTAGGTGTAATAAGAATATTATAAAAATGACTTTTTGAGAAGAGGGAATGATTGTATTTTTTCTAATTTATTATTTAGAATATTATTGTAATAGGAAAAATCCAAGCATTTTCAAATAATTTACTTATTCTTTCCTAGGTATATACCTACGTGAAAAGTATAAAATGAAATAAATCATAAGTAGTTTTTATACGGCTGCTAAAAGAATTCAAAGAATGGGGGGGTCGGATTAGGCCAGGTGGTAGCGCGTCATCCTGCTAACCAAGTGGACCCGGGTTCGAATCCGACTCGAGGCATCCGGCTAAAATCTGACCCCGGGGGTAGAGACAAATTTGAAAAAATAAATATATAGTATCGTAAAGTGGCTTATGGCTAGAAAGGCCGAAAAGAAAAAAAAAAAAAAAAAAATCAAAGAATTTAACTTTCCATTCTTAGAGAGTAGAATCTCACTGGAATTTCAAGCATACCTCTGGGTTTTATTTAAATATCAGAAGCAAGATCAGACATTTACACTTTGTCAGAGTGGAGTTATATATAAATAAACTTTCTCTTTCTTTATATACTCAAGAGAAGTTTAAAAGACCTACATTTTGAGGGTTGAAAAAAATGAATGATTTTTATTTTTACAAATTAGACTAGTACAGTTTGACAGTATATTGGATTAACTGAAAAATTTGGATTTATTTTTTTTCTTTTACTTTATCGTATTTTTGATTGTTTGAAACATAAAGAAAATTAGTTTTCAGTGATATGATTTAGTTTGCCGAGAGTAGCAGAGTTGTTGATTCATAAAGAGAAGCAATCAATGAGGATGTCCTCTGCCCGATGCAAATATCTTTTGTAAATTGACCAGCTTACTATTACAACAAAACAAATTTACTTATCGGATATTTTAACCCATAATAACAGAGAGAATATTTCTAATTAAAATGACTGATTATGAAGGCCAAACAAATAGTCACTAACAAATAAATTATATTTACCATATTCATTATATATAGGTATGTTTATTTATATCAAGCAGAGAACAACCTCATTGATTTCTCCTTATGAATTATTTCTAATTGTTTCTGTCTTTCTGTTTGTTTTTCCGAAATAAGATAAAAAAAAAAAATGAATTTTCATATATAGTTTGATAATTTTATGGACATGAATATTTTTGGAAGCCTCGTTTCGGCATCGATCGATTATGACGATGTTGGAGCGGAAGGCCGGGGTTCGATCCTGGCTGGCAAATAAAAATTTCTACCGGCTGAAAACTCGGCTCCCTCACTAATCCTACTAACACTTGACTTATGTGCTGTCTAAATGGACTTTGTTCCCGGTGACAATAAATAAAAAAAAAAAAAATTTTTGCAACGAAATTTTCTCTGGAGACGTACTGGTAGAAATTTTAATTGAATGTAATAGAAGGCAGCCCAGAGGTAGTGAGGAAAGAAAAAATTAACACATATAAAATAAGGTGTAATTTATTGGAATCCTTCCTCCTTTCCTTTCAAACCGACGTTTCGGAGGACTTTTCCTTCCTTCTTCAGGATTTCAAAGGGTCAATGAATGAAACAAATAAAATGTTTCCTAATTAAGAAAAAGAGGGAAAAAAATTGTTTTTCTATGCCTTTGTTAAAAATGAAGAAAGTTTTGAACACTGCTGTGGAGAGAAGAAGGTAACATTTTATTTGTTTCATTCATTGACCCTTTGAAACCCTGAAGAAGGAGGGAAAAATCCTCCGAAACGTCGGTTTGAAAGGAAAGGAGGAAGGATTCCAATAAATTACACCTTGTTTTATATCTGTTAATTCTTTCCTTCCTCACTACCTCTGGGCTGCCTTCCATTACATTCAATTAAAAAAAAAAAAAATTTGGAAGGGTGAAGGATTATTTTAACCGTTAGATTTCTTCTAAGGGCTAGAGAGGTGAAAAGTTCTAAAACATGAACATTTGTAGCAAGAACGGAAATTTGGGGGGATTTGCCCCCATTAAAATGTAAAAAAAAAATCATAAAAAATGATCGTTTTTTTTTTGTATTACTTATTTTCAACATATTACAGCTTCCAGCCACCCTTCATCAGCTACAAACGACGAGACCTCCCAATTATAACATTTGGAATTTTATTTTAATTTTCTGCATTTTTAAGCTAGAAAGAAAAAAATCTGATCAATTTTTCGTTTTTAATATACAAATATTTTGCAACTAGAATGATCTTTCTACTATTTTTCGTTCTTTAGTTAATATGGGTATCGCATGCATATATTCAGGCAGAAAATAAAAATAATGGTAAAAAATGATATTTCTCCGCCTTTCAGACATTTCTAAACAAGCAAACAAATTGAGTGAAATCAGAGATTAATTATATTTAGCTTATATAAAGTAATATTTCAAAAATTATTTACGATGTATTCGATGAACTTTTTTTGTCGGAAATGTTTATGGTTAATTGTATTTGATTTATTCTTATTTGACTTTGAACCCCAATTAAAGGACACAAACGGGTAAGCTCAATTTTGATGGACATTCTCATTTCGAATGACATTTTAATCTATCTCGATTTGTGGACCAAGAGATACCAATCATAATTTACCATTCATATCTGTATTTCCAATACATATTGCTTACAACTGAAGGGCTGATAATCACATACAAATGTCTATCAATCTGACTGATTAAACCGAAGATTTTTTCATAAGCAATTTTTCAGCTTTGAAAATTAAAAGACGCCATTTATGGTTATGACTGCTCTTACCAAAAATATTTTACATTGATCAATGTTTTTGCTATGTTGATGTACGAAAAAATAATGTTTACGGATGTAACTGTAACTGTTACTCTCAAAATAGGTAAATTTATAAAATTCACTTATGTGATTTACTTTTCTTGGTAGGTTAATAGAGAATAAAGTGATATTAACGAGTGTTTGCATTAACTATGCATTCTTCTTTCTCGATTCTAGGTAGAATTAACTTTTACAATTTTTAACTTTACTATTTTGCAATTTACAACATTATTATTAAAATTTCAATTAGTGTGTTTTTGATTAGGGGTAATCAAATATTTTTTCGAGATAGATGTAAATTTAATTTTTTTGACATGTGGAATTGGGTAGAATATTTTGGGAATGAAGTGGATTAATTAATTAAAATCCAAATATAGATATTTTATGGGACAGGTCACTATAGAGTCTTCGGCGAAAATTGCACTATTAAAATAGGCGAGAGCTGAAATCAGACTTAACGTAAGTATATTCCTGTACGATTTCAATCTAGCTGGTCTGATTGGTTTATTTCATAATATGGTTTTTTGAACTAGATATAAATTACGTTTTTCTGAGACATAGAGTAGTTTAGAATATTCTGGGAAATAAGAGCACATCTTTAAAATGAAAGAGAGATTTATTGCCGTACGGGTCAGTATAGCCCTCGGAAAGGATTAGGATATTAAAATAACCGCCTTGGAGTCCTCAAGTTCAAGCTTTCTATCCAATCAAAGAAGGCCATCTATTTGGTTCAATGAGCTGTTTTGTTCAATTTATAATTCAAAATACAATTTTTAATATAAATTAATGTACCTAATCTAAAAGCTTTCCTGCACCTACTATTCTCAAAAAACGCACAACTCTGGTATTAAATTTACCACTGCCCTCAAAATGTAACTTAAAAAGAAATTTTATAAATTTTACACAACTTTAAAAAATAATTAGTTTTTTTTTCATTCCTAAAGATTATCAATTTTTAGACATGTGGCCTTTTGGAAATTGAATTTTCATTTGTAAATCAAAATAGAAGTTTCGAGTGAAACCAATTATATCGCACATTTGTAATGAGATTATACCATGGGATGTTTCGACTCCTTGTTTTAGAGTCATTTTGAAGTCTACCAATCAAATAAAGACTTGTCTAGAACTTAAAACCGAATCCAGAAATAGATATCGAAATGTCATGCATTTGGATGAGTTTATATAATTAAAAATCTACAATCTATCAGCCGAAATTTTTCCTTTTAAAATAAACTCAAACACAAAAGGAGGAAATTTGCAATCTATATTTATAAACTTTCAGCTAGGTGTCCGCATTTGACTCAATCTATTTCGAATTCGAAAAAAAATTATTTTCACATTATGACTACCACAACGATTTTGTATTTAATATAGCTGTCAAAAAATCGAATATAGCACGAATTATGTTACAATATAATCCATATAATTTTCGTTGGTATTATCACCTTTAAATAGTTTTTGGCTAATAATTGACTTTCTCATTATAAAAATATATGTTAAAACTTGAGAAAGAAAGTTAATATTGTGGAATTGTACGATTACTGCCTGATCGTGATTGTGAGATATTTTTTTTCTTTCTTTTTTTTTTTTTGAAAGTTTAAGCGTGTTGCAATTTTAAATAAGAAAGTCAATTATTAACGAAAAACGAATTTAAGTTTATGATACAATCGGAAAATTACATGGATTATATTTAAGATATATAGCTAAGATCTAGATTGGAAACAAGATTTATTACTATTTAAATACAATTTCAAGTGACAGGAAATGAGTCGGTATATGCCTACATCTAAACAAACATTTAGCGTCGTGATTAAGATCTACAATGATGGATTTAGTAGCTTTTCCTAGACATAAGTATTTGATAATCAAAATGTATAGAGTGCTTATTAATCGAACAAATAGAATAAGCTTGAATTATCTCTGTTTGAATCTTTCCTATCATTCGTAGTTCTATTACTAATCAGTCATAAGTATTAATAAGTTGGTAAGCAAAAGCTGTCATTTTATGATATCAATTTAGAATTTGAGGTGATGGATATCCCTAATGAAAATGGGTGATAGCCAAGCCAATACACCTGACAGGAAGGATATTAGTGGAAATGACGAATCAAATATAGAAATTCACAATTAATTTATTTTGAAAAATAGCTGTACAACAATTTTTACTTTTTATAAAAAGAAATCAATGAGGTTATCCTCTATTTGATGCAAATAAACATATAACGTACATTTATAAATGAATACAAATCTTTTAAAAATCACTATTCAGTAGAAAGTATCAAACGATGTTACATTCCGTCTGTGGAACATTCCTTTTGATGATCCAAGAATAATTGGCGAGCATACTAGGATTCCATTTTCCTTGATACCTCTTTTCCACAGCTGAAACATCGTGATAAAAGTGTTCCCCGAGCTCATCGCTCACTGTCCCAAGATGTAAAAGATGTTATAAGATATTTTAAGATGTTATAATATGTTTTTAAGATGTTATAAGATGTTTTAAAATGTTATAAGATGTTTTAAAATGTTATAAAAGGTTTTAAGATGTTATAAAATGTTTTAAGATGTTATAAAAGGCTTTAAGATGTTATAAAATGTTTTAAGATGTTTTAAAAAGTTTTTAGCTATTTTCTTGAGAAATTTTGATTAAAAAAGCTTAAAAAAGTTTTAAAAAGTTGTAAAAAGTTTTAAAAAGTTTTAATTTTATTTGACCCCATCGTGTGGAATCGTTGTGTCTAAATTATAAAAAATATTTACAGCTAAAGAGAAAAAATATTTTTTTGAGTTGTAGGATTCCGTTCAAAAGTAAAACGAGGCCATATTATTGCCAATACAATGAGTGTATGTCAGAGCATTCAGGAGCTAGTCCTGTATTCAAAAAGTTACAAACTTGAATTTTACAAGTTTTTTATATTCATAGTAGAAAAGTAATGAAAGGCGGTCCAAGGATAGTGAAGAAAAAATTATTACATTTCCAAATAAGATGTATTTATTGGACTGTCATTCTTTTTTCTCTTTTTTCTTTAAAACCAACGTTTCGGAGGATTCTTCCCTCCTTCTTCAAGGTTTCAAAGGCTCAATGAAGGAAACAAACAAGTTCATTCCTTCTTTGTATATTCATTTTTCTGGAAATCAAAAATCTTATAAATTTTAACCGGATGAATATTTTAGTAAGGGTCGAATTTTTTATGAGGTCAAATAAAAATTTATTTACTGATTCATTTATTTATCAGGAAGCTTGAGGTATCGCTGCAAAGTAGAATTAAGAAATATTTGTTTTTAATTTAATTAATTTTAAAATAATTGCAAGACAGGCTCCCGAATTGGCTAATTTTATACCTTTTGAGGTTTACTTAAAACTATGAAAATATTTCATAATTTTGTCCATTATTTCCGTACCAAGGAATAATAAAAATTAATTTGATTTGTAAAAAACTAAAAAATGTCACCTTAGGTGGAGTATCTAATTTGTGAATTTTTAATTAATAGTGGAAAAACAAAAGCGAATGAATGTTACTTGGAATTTATTTCAAACCAATTGAATTTCCTCTTTTACGACCAAAGTTAACTAAAAGATTTTTTTTCCCTCTACTAAAATGTATTTTTTTTTTTTTTTTTTTTTTTTATTGAGTTAATTTAATTTCATGGGTATCTATAGGGGATATTAAAAAATATTTTTGACAGAAATAAATAAGAGAGAAAGAAAAAATATTTAAATTCGCAATTTCTAAGGGAAAGACTTGAAGTGTCCTTAATTATATTTCAAGAAATAAATATTTTGCTTCATCGTGGAAAATAATAATCTCGCATATATAGACTGGCTGGCTGGTTGGCATTTGCATATAAATTGTTATTATTAAAATTAACATTTAAAACATGTTTCATACTATTTAGTTAAATATTATATATTACACAAACAAGTACCGGCAATGTTAGATTCAATATTACGTGTATGAAAATTATAACATTTAAATTATATAATTTTACATTAAAAAAAAAAATTAAATTGATGGAATATTTATAGCTTCATTCGCTGGTCTCATAGGATTTGACTTCACTCAAAATTTTTGATTTATTTTTTTCACTCCTACCTGTTTAGAGATGCCTGAAACGCTGAGGAGAGCGGCTCTAACTGACGAAAAACCGAGTCTTGAAGAAATTTTGTTTTTACTTCATTTTTGTTTATAGAAATTAAAAGTTTTTTTTAGAATTAAACTGGGTTCCAATTCTCACGACGACATGCACTATGCATAATATATACTAAAGATACATGTGAATAGACTAAGAAGAATCAAAGATCTGAGACCCAAAAAAAGTTTTTTCTTATTCGATTAATATTAATCTCTTATTATTATCATTTCCGTCTATAATTTGTATTAATTTGAAAGTTTATATTGAGAAAATAAAGACAAGTTTTTTATGTGTGACTTTTTTATTTATCCACCAACGTTTCGTCGACTTTGCCGACTTCTTCAGGGCTTCTACAATTATAAGAACATTCTTGATATGAATTTACAATAGTACAATTAGAATTCAAAAACAAACATGTATTAATAGTTCACCTACCAAACAGTCATATCACACATTCGTCTAAATTTTCCTATTACCCTCGCCACCATTGAAGGCTATCAGAATACAATTTTCAAAAAATATTTGGCACATTCACAAAAAACACAATTTTTCTTTTTATATTAACAATTTCATTAATACAAAACAGAAATCACATATAAATAGAATAAGACAACCCTGTTTTTTTAAACTAGAATAGAATATTTTTTTTTCTCTCTCCGTTTTATCCCTATGTATTAATAAAATTGTTAATATAAAAAGAAAAATTGTGTTTTTTGTGAATGTGCCAAATATTTTATTTTATTCTGATGGCCTTCAATGGTAACGAAGGTAATAAGAAAATTTAGACGAATGTGTGACATGACTATTTGGTAGGTAAACTATTAATACATGTTTGTTTTTGAATTCTAATTGTACTATTGTAAATTCATATCAAATGCAATTGGGGTAGAATGTCTCACCCTGGTATAGAAAGAAAAGGGTGCGAAATATAAGTTTGGGCACTTTTATAATAATCCCGGATACATGTCGAGACAAGTCCATATCCATTGGAGACATTGAAATAAGCTCAGAAACGAAATAAAGAATTTTCTATTAATTAAGTATAGTACGAGTTTTATCACTAGCATCTACTTCTCCTTAAGACAAGCTAACTATTTTAATCCTAATAATAAAATTGCATGCAAAGTCTATTATATAGAATTGAAATATGTTTAAAAAATTGCGAAATAAAAACAGATGAAAAAGAATTATACCCTCAATCTATCGTTACAGGTTAAAACACTTATAAAATAATTTTTTAGAAAAAAATATAAATCAAGACACATGGACAAAAATGTTAGAATTTTTTTTTCTGTATTAAACATTCCTGACAACGAGTAAAAAAAATTCGAGGGAATTCAATAATTCACCTACACTTCGGATGTACATTGTACTTAGCTAAAAAAAATATATAGAGAAAACTAATATTCTATAAAAATTACTAAATCGACTAACAGTTTTTTCTTTTCTTTTACCTAATTAATATTTGTTTGGTTTTAAAATCGCAATTATTTAGGCCTATAACCTTAATGATAAATTTCTCAAGCTAATTCTCTCAAGAGAAATCTTGATCAATATACATATAATGAATGATATTGGGATTTTATATACATAATGGTATTTGAATTTGCACTAACCCGATTTTTAAGCACTCTTCACCTTCATAGGTCTGAATAAATGAATATTCTTTTATGGTTTTTTACCTGAAACAAATAGACAATAGTTAAAATTATTTTTAAAGAAAAAAGGAATGATTGGTAGTTTACTAAATAAGCAGCTATTGGAAAAGCTTTTAAAACATCATTAAGAACTTGAAAGGGAATTGAGTTGACCGAATACAGCATTTCTGCTTACGGAGCAGGAGGACTGGGTTCAAACCTCGCTCAAAGTGAAAATCTCACTGGTTATGATCTGGCCTCTACACTAACACAATTTATTTGGTACACTAATGAAAACCACAAATTTCGAATAAAAGAGTTTATTGGGAAGTCATATTTATCTTCTTAATAGATCCGATGATTCGGAGGATCGTCCCCCCCCCCCCCCCTTCTTCAGGGTTTAAATGGTCAACGTAGGAACATACCTGTTCTTAATATTATTTTTAATTAAGTTTAATTTCAAAACATTGTGCATAGAGATATCTTCATAATGGTAGGAGTGACTCAAAACGTTGAAAAAAAAAAGATAAATTAAATTTTATTTCAATTTTATTGAATTCTGGTTGCTATTAAAATTCGACCTATTTTCTTGAGTTCAAAGTTTTAAATAATATTAAGGAGGTCCTTTTGCTCCAGTCAAAAGAAGTGTAGTATCTAATATTTAATCAAATAAGTAAAAATACAAATGAAAAATAATAGAATTATAAAATGAATAGTATGAAAGCCGTAAATGTTTGAAATAAAAACAATTATAAAAAATAATTAAATACAAAAGTTAATTTGAATTATTCAAATTAGCTGATAATGAGTCTTGTATGATTTGGCAATGCGTTGTATTAATACTTATTTATTTGCATTTATGTGATTTTTTAAAGTAAATATCTAAGTAAATTTGAAGGTCAATCCTATATTTTATTACAAAAAAGAAACCTGCATGTTTCAAAAAGCTAATTTTTAGTTGTTTTTTTTTAACTTTATATAATCAATTAATAGTATTATAATTATAAGAGTATAAGAGAAAGTGTCAAGTTCTTAATTTTCCATAAGACTAAGAAAATTTTTAGATTTAAAAAAATTTGCTCTCTAATGGGTGATTGAAACTTCACCAAAGCATAGATAGAGACTTCAACTATTATAAAAAAATTAAGTTATAGTTATAACCTAATATTCTTTATTTATCATTGGCGTCGAAAGGATAATATATTGCTTTTATCTAAAGCCAGAGGTAGTAAGTACTTAAAGAATTAGTTAGGGAAATCTGTTCGCCTGTATCTATGCAACCTAATGACGTCTCTGGATAGTACTAGCCTACCGTATAGGCGTCCTTGTTAAATGAATATTTTTCATAATGTTTAAAATTTTACGGCCATCTTGCATGAGCTCATTTCCTACTTTTCTAATTAGCAGCCACCAATGGTATGGAGACAGCATAGAGATTAAATATTAAATTTAATGCAATTTTAATGATAAGAAGAAACAACGCGAATCGACATTGATTATATTATTTCGATAGATTTAATATTTTGATAGAATATCACATCAAATTCGAACAATATCTAATATAGCCAATGATTAATTCAAATTTGATCAGACATACTAGTAATGATTACATTAAATAAATATCTAAAATCAAAAAAATGTTTTGAAATCAGACCATTTTGCATAAAAATACAATTTTTTTTAAGAAAGAATTAGTAATGTTGTACTATTTTGATATCATCCCTAAATAGGCGATCTTTTAAAATAATTTGTCATGTTAGGGTAGTAGGTATATTTTTTGCGGTATGAAGAATCAAAGTTAGTTAATCAAATTTTTACTTTATCATACAGGGTATGGTCAAGTATTGTAATTTTTAATACATGATAAGGAAAAAAGATGTTTTTTTTCATAAAAGTGTATTGAAGGAGACAATAAAAGAGTGTGTCTTTTGCTGGAATTATTTGGCCCACGATTTTTCCACACCGTTGCACCGATTGAAATGAAATTGAAAACCTACCATTAGTTTAACAAAATGAAGCGCTGATTAGTTTTTGGTACATATCGGCCGACAAACATTAGTACTTTATTTCAGTACTTTTTAGTTTTTTCTAAATATCTTGAAAATGACTTAACCAATTTTGATGAAATTTAATATCCTAATTAAGTACCTTGGGGAGCACAAAAAAGGTTAAATAAAGTTTTTAGTAAAATTATATTTTAAAGTACTTTACTCTAGAGTAAGATGGTACTTTTTTAATTTTTTAAATTCTTTAAAATTTATTCATTTGAAAGTTTTAATATAGCTCATTTAGCCTTGCTTAAGTAAGAATGGATAGGCTTCTCTCTGTGAAATGCTAAAAATTTGGGAGGAATTTTTATGAGTAACCATAGCAACTGCGTTGTTTTCTTATCCGTTACCTTTCCTGAAGACAGAGAAATCGATTTTAAACCAAAAATAGCGATTGATTCTCATCTAGTACTTGAGGAATAATCATTCTATATTGGATTTTTGACGTTTCGGTTTTTATTAGTAACCATTGCTGAAGACATAGAGAAATCGATTTTAAACCAAAAATAGCGATTGATTCTCATCTAGTTCTTGAGGAATAATCATTCTATATTGGATTTTTGACGTTTCGGTTTTTATTAGTAACCATTGCTGAAGACATAGAGAAATCGACTTTAAACCAAAAATAGCGATTGATTCTCATCTAGTACTTGAGGAATAATCATTCTATATTGGATTTTTGACGTTTCGGTTTTTATTAGTAACCATTGCTGAAGACATAGAGAAATCGACTTTAAACCAAAAATAGCGATTGATTCTCATCTAGTACTCATGTCCACGCTAACCCTGCATTATACAAACATCCGCGGTCTCTTTAGTAATAAAAGCCTCTGTATTCCAGCATCTTGAAAACGACCAACCCTCTATTCTAGCCCTTAGCGAGACCCAAATTGATCAAAATAAATCTAACGCCCCTGATCTTCAATTTCGCAAATATATTCTCCACACCATGTTTCGTCGCTATAATGGTGTCTGCTGCTACGTTCGTGACGATGTCCCCTGTCAGCGTTTTTCCTCTTTGGAATCAGATAAATTCGATGCGTTATGGCTTAAAATTTCCTCAAATTCATCTTCCAGATTTCTCTGTGCAATATATAGGTCCCCTAATGATTCGAAATTTTCAGAATTTTTCAACTATCTCGGTAAATGTTGCGACCAAATTCAATCACAATTTCCCAATTCAGAAATTTCTTTTCTTGGAGATTTCAATGTCCATAATAAGGATTGGTTGACCCATTCCAGCTCCAACACGCGCGCTGGTCGCGAAGCCTATGATTTCTCTATAGCCTGCAATCTCACTCAAATCATTGACTGTCCTACTAGAATACCTGACAATCCCAAACACACAGCGTATCTTCTTGATCTATTCCTGACAACTGACCCATCGACATTCACATTCTCTATATCCGCCCCTCTGAATAAATCCGACCACTCTCTGATAAAAATTAATGTTCCTTTCAACTTCTCTAAGCCTAAGAGCCAACAAATTAAAAAAAAATATGGCTATTTAATAGAGCCAACTTCGATGAGATGCGTAGCTTCTTTGGACAATTCCCGTGGAATGACGCATTAAAAAATAAAAATGCTTCTGAATGTGCTTCTGTATTTGAAGAAGTAATTCAGATGGGCATTGAACAGTGTGTTCCCTATGTAAATAGGAAAAATTATTCAAAGCCCTGGTTCAACAAGCGATGTGCCGAAGCTGTTCGTGAAAAAAATAAAGCATTCAACGAATGGCTTTCCTGCCAAACGGACATCAAACGAATTGCCTTTTCAAAATCTCGTAACCAGTGTAACAAAATTATTAATGAAACCAAGAAGTCTCTAGATGAAAAATGGGCTGACCGATTATCAGCATGCCCAGCTAATAAAAATCGATTCTGGCATCTCACGAGGAAATTAACTACCAACTCCTCCAAATCTTCGTTTCCCCCCTTAATCTTTCCAGCGGCTCAATAGCCACCGACGCCCTCTCTAAAGCTGAAGCATTCGCTTCATTCTTCGCGACCAATGCCACCTTAGACGACAAGGGACTTGACCCCCCGCCCTATACCCCTAGCACCAATATTATGTCGGATATTAAATTCAGAATACCAAAAATATTAAAAGTAATAAAAAACCTAAATGTTAATTCAGCCGCTGGCCCAGACAACATTCCCACCAGTATAATCAAAAATTGCGCGCCTGAACTTGCTCCTATTCTCTCAAAAATTTTCAAACTTTCATATACCACTGGCTCATTTCCGGAGAGCTGGAAAACAGCAAGAATTCAACCAATTAAAAAAAGGAGATCCTTCAAATGTAGCCAATTATCGTCCGATCGCCATAACTTCGGTTCTTTCTAAAATCATGGAAAAAATCATTAATGAGCAAGTTCTTCACCATTTAGAATCTAATAAACTAATCCATGATAGTCAATACGGCTTTAGACAATTTCGGTCCACCGGCGATATTTTAGCATATATAACTCATATTTGGAATAAAGCACTAGAGACTGGTAAAGAGACTTTCGTAATAGGCTTAGACATTTCAAAGGCCTTCGATCATGTCTGGCACAAAAATCTTCTTGCCAAATTACCTGCATTTGGCCTTCCCCCGAGCCTCTGCAAGTTGCTTGAGAGCTTTCTCTCAAACCGCTCTATTAAAGTCGAGGTTGACGGAATATCATCCTCGTCCTTTAATACTAATGCTGGAGTTCCTCAGGGCTCAGTCATCTCTCCCACACTCTTTATTATCTATATTAATGACCTATTAAATCTGCCCTCCAATCCAATACATTGTTACGCTGACGATAGCACCCTCCACAACGCTCAATCCTTACTAGACAATCGCGCAAACATAGCCTCCTCAATAAATTCAGATTTAAGCATGCTTAAAAAATGGGGATCTCACAATTTGGTAAACTTTAATGCTGGCAAAACACAGTGCTGCCTAATTTCTAGGCGCGCAGATAGGAACCTTCCGGACATTTCCTTTGATTCGAGCTCATTGGAATTCCGTAATAAAATATCAATGTTAGGTGTCACCTTAGGTTCTGACCTCTCTTGGAATGACCATATTATCTCAGTAGCAAAAGCTGCAGCATGTAAGCTTGGCTTTCTTTTCCGAACCAAACGATTTTTCACCCCCACTCAACTCCTTATATTATACAAGGCTCAAATTCGCCCCTGTCTTGAATATTGCTCGCATTTGTGGAGAGGAGCCTCCAAGTATTCTCTTAATACCTTAGATGCAATTCAGAGGCGAGCTATAAGACTGATAGGCGATCCTACATTAACTGACACTCTCGACTCCCTAGCCCATCGTAGATCTGTCTCCGCCCTATCCCTTTTTTATAGATATTACCATGGCTTTTGTTCTGACGAAATAAAATCGATAATCCCACCAAAGGCCTCATTTGCCCGAAATACACGATTTTCTAAAATTCAACACCCCTACGCGCTTAAACTAGATACTAATCGAACAAACGCATTCGCCAATTCATTTATCCCTATGACATCTAGAGACTGGAATTCTCTTCCCCCGACCGTCTTTCCAGCTACTTATAACCTTCAAACTTTCAAGACCAGCATCCACAGATACCTTCGACTTCTACCCAATCCCTAAATCTCCCCTTATCTTCACGTTACAAGGGTCCACCACGGACTTCAGAGGTTGTACCTTCTTGGTGCAACTTCTTCTTGTATCAATATCATTATAAAAAAAAAACTTGAGGAATAATCATTCTATATTGGATTTTTGACGTTTCGGTTTTTATTAGTAACCATTGCTGAAGACATGGAGGAATCGACTTAAAATCAAAAATAGCGATTGATTCTCATCTAATACTTGAGAAATATCCATTCTATATTGGATTTTTTGACGTTTCGCTTTTTATTAGTAACCATTCCTGAAGACATAGAGAAATCAACTTTAAACCAAAAATAGCGATTGATTCTCATCTAGTACTTGAGGAATAATCATTCTATATTGGATTTTTGACGTTTCGGTTTTTATTGGTAACCATTGCTGAAGACATAGAGGAATCGACTTAAAATCAAAAATAGCGATTGATTCTCATCTAATACTTGAGGAATAACAATTCTACATTAGGTTTTTGACGTTTCGATTATTATTGGTAACCATTGCTGAAGACATGGAGAAATCGACTTAAAATCCAAAAATAACGATCGATTCTTATCTAATACTAGAGGAATAACCTTATTGAATTCCATTTTTGATGTTTTGACTATTAATGGAAACCTCTACTGAAAATGTAGAAGAATCGACTTAAAATCAAAAAGACTAAATTCTTTTTTGGTAAGACAACTCAAGCTTGAGTTGTTTACCATAAAAGAATTTAGTCTTTTTGATTTTAAGTCGATTCTTCTACATTTTCAGTAGAGGTTTCCATTAATAGTCAAAACATCAAAAATGGAATTCAATAAGGTTATTCCTCTAGTATTAGATAAGAATCGATCGTTATTTTTGATTTTAAGTCGTTTCCTCCATGTCTTCAGCAATGGTTACCAATAATAATCGAAACGTCAAAAACTAATGTAGAATTGTTATTCCTCAAGTATTAGATGAGAATCGATGGCTATTTTTGATTTTAAGTCGATTCCTCTATGTCTTCAGCAATGGTTACCAATAAAAACCGAAACGTCAAAAATCCAATGTAAAATGGTTATTCCTCGACTCTTAAATGAGAATTATTTTTTGAATTAATTTCAATATGAACTACAAATTGCAAGTGATATCTGATTAATAATAAAGGAACAAACATATTAATATTTCAAATGAATTTGGATAAAGTTTAGCAACGATCCGTTGCAGTTTATTTTACTTTACCATACAGGCTATGGTCAAGTATTGTAATCATGCGTAAAGTGTTTTTTTTCTAAATACCTCAAAAACGGTTGAAACTATTTTGATTAAAAAAATTGAGCGAAACCTAGGTCATTTGAGCAAACTCAACCAAAGTTTGTATCCAAAATCAGTGGGCCCCCAGAAGTCTCCAAATTCAAAAACTAACAGCCCGAAATGGGGGTGGGGGGAGTAAAAAAATGAAAATCTAGGCACTTGTACAACACTCAACCAAATTTTGTATACATATAAGTGAGCCCCCAATAGTCCAAAAATGCAAAAACTAACCCCCTTACATGAGTATAAATTATTTTATTAAATATTAAATTTAAGAGATGAGCCAGGGGGTATGGTAAAGTCAAGTGGATGGCCACATCAGAACGTGCTAATTTTTTTTTTAGAATCTAGATCGTCAAAAGCTGGTATATCCTCTGTCGGGGCTTAAACTTCGAGTTTTGGGACACCCTGTATATCTACTTATTCTATGTTAGAAATAAAATTATATAAATATACCGAAGGCAATAGCGTGCTTAATCATGGCAGATTTTTTAATTTAAATTATGTCTGAAAAAAGCGATGGTATTTAAAAGAATATTCGTAAATATTTTGTTTGTGAAAAGATATTTGAAAGTTCATAATTGACAGCAAAAGGCAGTGGCCTTAATAAAGCCATCGCAGACCCTGGGGACTAAAGGGGGGGGGGGCTATGCAAGCAAGTCCCCCAAAATACTTTGGTTTGGGAAGAGAGGTAACCACGGAAATGAGATTTTATATTTTCATATGTCGAGACTCTTTGTAAAATGTTCTCCCTTGACGAAGGGTGCGAAAGATATTTTGACAATTTTTTTTTTCATTTTTATAAAAATATTCCCTTAAATACAAGATTTTTATTTCAAAAAAATAAGCTGACCTGTTCCTGTGTGGCCATCCACTTGACTTTACCATACAACCTGGCATCTCACTTATATTTAATATTTATAGGTGTAGGGGGGTTAGTTTTTGCATTTTTAGATTACTGTGTGCCCACTGATTATGTATACAAAATTTGGTTGAGTTTGGAACAATAGCCTATATTTTCATTTTTTGACCTCCCGCCCATTTTCTGCTGTTAGTTTTTCCATTTTTAGACTTCTGTGGTCGCACTGATTATGTATACAAAATTTGTTTGAGTTTGGTAAAAGAGCCTATATTTTCATTTTTTGACCTTACACCCCCCCCCCCCCTACCAATTTTGGGCGGTTAGTTTTTGCATTTTTAGACTTCTGAGGTTGCACTGATTATGTATACAAAATTTGGTGAGGTTTTCTCAAATGGCCTAGATTTTTAATTTTTAACCCCCCCCCCTCCTTTTTGTGTCGATATACACCAAAATCTAATCAGCTCTTAATCTCAATGGACCAAAAATACCTGTGAAATTTGGTTTCGATATTAATACTAGTTTTTGAGCTAGCCCGTCCACAAAAATTTGGTAACGCACAGACTAACGGACAACCAGACAAACAACCAGACAACCGGACAGACTAACTAACAGACATTTTGACAATTATTATCTCAAAAAATATAATTTTTTCGATGTTTACTTATTAGAGATTTATTGTAGAGCGAAATGCCATGGTTTTGCTCAATTTTTTTAATCAAAATAGTTTCAGCCGTTTTTGAGATATTTTGAAAAAAAGGAAAAAACCATGCATTATTTTTTCATGCACGATTACAATACTTGACTATACCCTGAATGCTAAAGTAAAAAAACCAAGGTTGAGTGAGAAGGGCAGTTGACCTTAGTTACGCCAATGGTCAAAGAGGTAAATTATGACTTAGATAAGATAAAGAAAAGAACATATTTGGAATTTGCAAATATCGAAAAGAACCATTGGAAAAAGAACCAATCTAGAGATACTTGAGGAGGGGAGGAAGAGTGCTAGCCAAAGAAATAAATAAAGGAAGCGAGAGATCCCTCTTCAAACTTGAAGATCTCCACTTGTAACTTTTTAAGGCTTATTGAACTTTTTCTAATTCTTGATACGTATTTCATAATAAAGACTTTGTCTCGATGAAAAAAATACAGTGATTTGATGAGAGAAAAGTCATTAATCTTCCTTTCGTTTCGTCTTCAATCTCCTTGTCAGATCGGCTAGTTAGCTTATTGATTATTCGATTTTTATCTTATCTTTTGGATTTGAATGTCGAAAAACAGAAATTTTTTGTTTGGAAGAAAATAAAATAAAAAAAAACTTGATTTTTTGTGTGTAGGCATTATTCATACTAAATTGAATTTCTTTTTCGAAAAAAAAAGAAAAAAAATGTTAACTTTATCATATGCAGTACTTCGCCTTTTGAAATAGCTAAAAAACGTCTTAATCTATTTTGATAACATCACAACGTTAAGACTAAAAATGTTTCATATATAATAAACATTATTTTAACAAAAGTTCTATGAGTTAACTACTTTCATATTATACTCTCTAGCTCAAAAAGCAAAAAAAAAAAATATAAAATTCAAATATATCATCGCCTGAGTGTAAACCTGCTAACTCAACAAGGATATTTTACAGGATAGACAAAAAACAAACAAAATTTAATATTGATGTTTAGGATAGAAACTATTTTTTTTTTCTACAACTTACCATCGTAATTTTAAGTAGCAGTTTTACTTAGACGTTGCTGTATCACTTTTTCTTTCGAACATTATTAATATGTCATATATGATAAAAATGGATTTAGTATATATATATGATAAAACTCTCTCCGATCTTGATCAAATTACGTAGAGTTATTCTTTATTACTTTAAGAAACTATTCCTGTAAAAATCAACTATCAAAATTGACTGTATGGGGGCGAAAGGGGGGGGGGCAAAATATAGAAATTTTTAGCTTTTTTGTACATTTACTCTTTAGAAAACTGAGAGTTATTTATTTGCAAATATCTAAAAAATAATTTCAACCTCCCAAAATGTGAGTGGCGGCAAAAAATTAATACTCTCTCCGATATAGATCAAATTTTGTAATGTTGGTTTTTAAGACTATATAAAATGTATGCTGTAAAAATCAATAGCCAAAATGAGTGCGTGGGTCGAAAGAGGTGACAAAATATTACAAATATATATTACAGACCTAATAATCACATGCCGAGACGCCGCCAGGGCCATCCGTCCGGAGGGCCGAGCTGCAGAGGGCGTGCCGAAGGCACGCCTGGAGCAGCGCGTTAGGGTATATTTTAAAATGCTCTTTTTTTGAATAAATATATATATAAAAATACAAGATCCAAAATCATGAAAACCCACTAATAAGCGGTGAATATTAAGAGAATTTAAGAATAATTTTAAATGAATAAAACTTGTCTTCGCATTCTTACAGCTTCAAATCTATTTAACAAGAGAAGAATTCTTCTATCTGTAGCTTTTAGCAAAACAAAAAAAAGTTATGTATTTATTCTTTTTATCACATTTCATAAAAAGAATCGCTTTCAATCAATACCTCTTCAATAGATGAAAAATGAAAATAAATTTTTATCCATAAATATTTCTAAACCAATGAGCAAAAAAATTCACCATTTTTAAGTGAATTCAACCCTCTGGTCTAATAAAGAATTCGTTAAAGAATTAAAATATTAAATTATTTAAATAAGCTAAAGTTGAATATCTCCAATTCGGATATTAAGGTTTTGGCATTAAATCAATGGACCCCACCATTGTCCGACTTGACCGTGACCATATGTTGGCTTTAATGTTTAATCGAACCTTTTCCTCTACACTACCATTATAAGTCGTTAAGAGTTTACACATATAAATTTGATAAATCGAACACAAAGTGCAGAATGTTTCATAGCCAATAAAATCCCATTAACAAAGCTCGATTAAATGTATTAATCTTGTTTTATATCAAATTTATATTAATAAGGTTAAGGCATAAAAAATTTCAAGAATAGCTTGATGTATTTTTTTCAACTGAACGAGTACTAAAGATTATGATAAATTACAAATCAAAATCAGAAACTTGGGTTCCTCTTTAGATCTAGGTATTAAATCATCAGCAAGAATTAAAGTAATTAATTTGTCGAGAGTAGCAGAAATAATATATATAATATACCAGTGGCGGTTGGTGACTTTTCAACCAGGGGATTCAAAAAAGTACACTTCATTTTTTGAATTTTTTTGCAAATTTCATCATATACGGCAGCATTTTCGTTATTTATCAAATTTAACATTGAATTTTGTAAAAATATATTTTGAGACTTTTGCCCCGAATGGATACTGCTTTCTGTGAGCGAGGGCAGGAATCAGAAATTAATTCTTGTGACTTCAACTCCACAGTTCCTGAGTTGAAAATCGACAATCTTCCACAGTGAATCAACTTGTCCTATATGAAAATCTTAAATTCCTCCTAATTCTATTGGTATAATCAAGCTATGACTTGTCTACAACGCTCTTAGTTATTTCCGATCTTATATATTGAGAGTTGTTAGAAATGGATTAGTCCAAAGATTCTCAAATCATCTTTATTTATTTATTTATTTATTTTTTTGTATTATTGCTATTCTAATAGTCCTTAGCGAGAATAATTTTTATTCGACTAAAACTTGAGAACTCGTCTGGACTTGTCTTTGACATGTTTGAACTGGAAAATATATCTACCAGGCAGGGACTTCAAACCTTCTATCGTCGCCCTTTTCGGAAAATCATTCATTTTAATTGCTCCTTGAAACTATGAAACAATTTCAATTTATTTCGAGAACCAATATACTTTTCAAAACAAAAAATGTTACTTTTTAGAAATATTTGAAATAATAATTTTAAAATTTAAAAATCCTCCTGACATTTTGAAATCGACCTTTTATATTTTTGAAAATAATTTAAATAATATATATATATATATATATACATAATTAGTGTGGTCCTTATTTTGGGTATTTTCGAATTTTTACGCTGACAAGGGCTCATATGGTCCGAAATAAATAAAAAAAAATATCCCCCAAGTTTCAAGTCCATACCTCGATTATAACCTGTGCCCCCAGCGATCTAAGTTTCTCATCTAAATAATGGTTTTTGCCATCGAAAGATTAAGTTTTTATTCCGGCCAAAGTAATGGTTCAAAAAATTTGAAACTCTGTAAACTTTATCCTTATAATAGTAGCTATCCCTCAGAATTTTTACAGATTTTTAGCAATTATAATTCTGGAGTCTAATAGCTAGTATTATAAGAATAAAGTCTACAAAGTTTCAAATTTTTTTGAACCATTACTTTGGCCGGAATAAAAAATCGATATTTTAATTCCAAAAACCTCATGTTATTTAGATGAGAAACTTACATCCCTGGGGCCACAGGTTATAATTGAGATAGAGACTTGAAACTTGAAGGATATTTTTTTTATTTATTTCAAACCATATGAGCCCTTGTCAGCGTTAATATAAGGACCACCCTAAAATGTATATAACTGACCAGCTTACTATTACAACAAAAACGAATTTATCTATTTCCAATCGAGTATATGAACTCATGAGAAATAATAGGTAGAATATTTATATTTAAAAAGACTAATGGTGTAGATCAAACCTTCAAAACTATAGTCTCTAACAAAAAAATTAAATAGATATTTATATTAGGTATATAACTACTATATTTGAATCAGTGGCGTGCGGTCCATAGATGCTGAGCATTCCTACAATCACAAAACGTCAAGTGTATTTCATCCACTACCATTTCATAAAAAAATGTTAAATTTGAAAAATTACTAAAAAATTCTGCAGAAGGCAACCTCATTGATTTCACTTTATAAAGAGTAAAAATTGTAGTTTTATTTTTCAATATACCTATATATATTGTAAAAGGACTTTAGTCCGTCTAACAATAATAAATAAATAAATAGGCATATGTTTATTTGCATCAAGAAATGGCCAATTAATTTATACCTTATGAATTTTAACTTCAACCGTCGAGGGATTCCGAGTGACGTCATTTTATTAGTTTTAAGAACTCTTTTTAATGAATAATATATGAATTTATATATATATATATATATATATATATATATAATTTTTTTAATTTACAAAGTCTAGAATTTTTAAACTAATAAAAGTTATGTATTATTTAGAAAACTCAATTTTTAATACCTACTTTATATTTTACTAATAATTTTCTTTTTAAAATTTCTTAATAAAATTTGAGAAATTTATTATAGATATATCTTTTACTGTCAAATAGATAGTAGCTTCTAACGGCGGACTGTTATTTATACTATCAACATTTTCCAAATATCCTCCCTGAGGTGGATATTTATTGTTCGCTATAAAATTGTCTTTTTTCATTCTCTTATATATATATATATATATATATATAAATACATCGGGTTCTAATGTCTGCCACCTGCGACTTTATTTGAAACACTTGGCGCCTCTAGTGTTTTTTCATTTCTGTATTGCCTTTAATGAATATTACAAAAAATTCAATTATTTATAGTACCAAATACGTTACGCGTAATGTTAATAAAAAAAATCTCCGGGGACGATATTATATGATATGATAAAAAATATAGGGTGTTGACGGCTCAATAGGGAATCTTTGTCTTGCTTCGTACATTCTTCCACCCGGCTGTTTAAAGAATACAAGATAGCTGAGGGTGATAAAATATTTATTTACGTGTTGGGGGTGGCACGTGCCGTGCATGAAAAAGGAACCGGAAACGAGCAAATTGAATGACCAAGACGAATGCTTTCAACACTTGAGGGCCGAATTTCACGCTTATTTTGTCACCAAGTGCTTGATTATCTAATCGAAAATTCGCAATAATTTGTATAGAAACGAAATCTAAAATGATTCTAATTTTTCCAATATTGCTATATACCTACTTGTTGATACTTAGACATGAATCAATAAAAATTGATAAATATTTAGAGAAAACTTTTTCAAAACTCGGTGAGCAAAGTTAATTTTACTGATATGACAATTTTGATTTTTTATCTGTGAGCTCGAATAAAATCACAGAGGTTCAAATTATTAATACAAATATTTGTTTGGAATTTACCTACAACAGTTACACATAAGTTTGATTATTCGTTTTTTCTGATTTTTTAACATTTTTGAACCGGAAGCTAGAAAGCTCAAAAATTTTTTGAAGTTATAATATTTTATAAAAATTCTAAACCTAATGTGAATATATGACACCATTCCTTCTGATTTTTATGTAAAATGACACTGAATCCGATTAGGACTTCCGTTTTCCCCCATAGCCCACCGTTTTTCTGGGAACGCCCCTCTCATAATTTTATCACTTTTCGATAATTTTAAGGCCATGATATAAAGGAAAACATTTAACTTTCACACCTCGATAAAAATTGAAATATATATAAAGAGTCCCCCTTGTGGTATGAATTTTTGATGTTCATATAAAAATAAACTATTAATTTTCAAGATATTTTTTGAAAGTTATAATATTTTATAAAAATTCTAAACCTAAGCGTACCTATATGAATATTTAAATTAAGTTAAATCATTCATTCATTCTTATAAATCAAACATTTTGCTCCCGAAACAAAATTCCTTTTTTAATTGTAAATAAGTTATATATCGACTAGATAACAATTTGAAATAATTAAAGCATCCGATACTTAAAATTAAAATAAAATCTAAAACTAAGTAACATATAACATAGTTATAGTAGGTACATGTATAATCAAGCAGGTGTAGGTATAGTGTTTTTATCTTTTTAGTTTGTATTTTCATATTATGTAATAATTTAAAATAGAAAGAATTTAATTTTTTAGGACAAATTCTCGGATTTTAGTAGAAATATTCTTTAATTGCGAAATCAGAGGGGATTCATCCCCCCAGGAGTCGAACCTGAGAACGAACATGATATCCGAGCAGTCAACTCACACCCTCGAGACAAAATAATAATTTAATTTATATAAAGTATAGGATAAAAATATTATATATACGATTAAAATCGGCATTGAAAAATAAATAATATTGTCAATAAAAGCTACATTTTTCCATTAAAACAACAGGTTACGGTTCCTATAGAATTGTTTAAAATGTATTATTACCTTGAGACTCAAAAGCCCAGGTTTGTTTAGCCAATAAAAAAATGAATATACCGATATGTTGAAGCCCTACTTTGATAAACTTGTAATAAAAAAGAAAAAGAGATGACAGGAGACCAAATGAGATTCTCCCAGTTGTTTTTGCTTTAAACCTGCATTTTATGACAGAAAAAATAATAATAATTAGAATGTATATTTTAACTTTTTTCTTTTTTAAATAAAGAAGATTCAATTTATTATACACAATGCCTGATTTAACAAAAAAAAAAAAAAAAAATCGAGATAAATAAGCTGGTGTGGCCATCTACATTATTTTACCATAAAACCCGCCTACGCTCCTACGTTTATATTCATATTATTTTATTTCTTTAATAAAAGAAAAATATAATTTTATTTTCGCAAGAAATAATTTATGTTTTTGCTTTATTTACTATTTCCCAAAAATATCTCAAAAAGAGCTTAAAATATATTGATAAAAAAAAGTGTTGTTTCCAAAAGATATATACCTTAACGCTAATATTTTATCCAAATAGTTTTTGAGATATTTAAATTCTATGATGCTGTTATCAATAACTTTTGCAAAAGGGAGCGAAGGATAAAATAAAATTCAAAAAAATTTGGACAACATCCCCTGGTTGAAAAGTCACCACTGATATAAACTACAATTTCTTTTATTTTTAGGGTTCTATTATGGGACTTTCATATAAATGTAAAAACGAAACAAATTAGTGTCGGTCCAACATGTCATTATGACCGAGTGACTGAGCAGTGTAGTTTGAAAAATAATTAAGATCACTCTGAAATTAGTAGATATAGGCATGTATTCAATTACAATTAACCAAAAATGATATTAAAATATTAATAGCATGATTCATTATATTTGAGAGGGTCAAATTTTGATGCGGTATAAAATAAAATAAAAAAATTATTATGGGATAACACAGAAAAGTTCTGATTAATTAGAATTAAACCGAACCTTTTAAAATGACAGATTTAGAAAGGATTCAAATAACGTGTATATTTACACGATTTTTGTACTTTCCGAAAAACTTAAAATTATAAAAATATTCTCTAAATAGGTACGTCCATTTTCTGCTTAGGAATGATAAATAAGAACTATTTCGATATCCTATCTTTTTTTTAATAATAATAATAAAATAAAATAAGTTATTTCACCCAGAGTAGCAGTTTTTGGAAAATATTGCTACTGAATTAGTTAAAACTTCGTAAATTAGGGTTAAATAAGAATCTTTTAATTCTAACAATATATACATATTTATTAGGTATAGAATCATTATATGTGTCCCAATCGCATCAAATAATAAAATAAATATAAATCGTCGCCTTAGAGTGAAATTATTTTTTAGATATTTTCAAATAAATAATCCACAGTTTTCGAAAGAGTAAATGTACTAAAAAGCAAAAAATTTCTATAGATTTGCCCCCCCCCCCCTCTTCGCCTCCATACAGTCAATTTTGATGTTTGATTTTTATAGGAATAGTTTCTTAAAGTAATAAAGAATAACTCTACAAAATTTGATCAAAATAGAAGAGAGTTTTAATTTTTGTCCCCACTCACATTTTGGATAGTTGGGAGTCGAATTTCAAAAAATCCTGAAATCACTTTTTAGATATTTGTATTTAAAATGTTATTAAGTGAAAATCAAGTAGATATTTTATCGTTCTTAAGAGATATCGCATAATCAGTGAAAACACATTTTGCCCCCTTTGACCCCCTTTAGGGGTCGAATTTCGAAAAATCCTTTCTTAGTGAGCCCCTATGTCATAGATGTAATATCCTCTTCAAATTTCATGTTTTTATGTCCAGTGGTTCAGGCTGTTTTGATGATGAGTGAGTGAGTGAGTGAGTGAGTGTATCGGGCAAAGAATCTTATATATATAGATTCCTGTTTTTTCAATATTTTTTTTAATATAATTTTTAGATATGAAGAATTTAATCATTAATTATAAGCTCTTCATTATATTAAATACAATTTTATATAATATTATTTTTTTTAATATGATTTATTAAATAATCCAGATTTATTTATTTATTTATTTCAATTTCACTTGAATCTCCTAAAAAAGAATTTTTAAGCCGAGCTTTTAAACAGCTATGAATAAAATTAAAACTCTGGACAAACCAATTGAATTGAAAAGCTAAAAATTAGGAGTAATTTGATCTTCGAATACCAAAAGAGAATAAATAAATAGAAGAAAAATAAATAAATAAACGAAGCCATCTCTCAAGTATTGACTCGTTTATTAAGAAAGCAAACATCTTAGAAAGCAATTTAATTTTTCAATTCAATTTTGTCTCTATCGGGATTTCTCTCTTCTTGCTAGTTGTTTACACAAAAGACGTATCGTGTTTATAACCCCATCCCTCGTGCCCTTTACCCACCCTTAGAACAACCTTTGGGGTTTCCCCCCAGTTCTTTGACTTGTGTTTCTTAATTCCCACTCCACACCTGTTTTTATCTTCTTTTATATACATAGGTAGTGAAAAAAAGAGAGTTTGAATAAAAATATTTGGTCTTAAATAAACAAGGGCCTTACTTGAAAACGGAAATTGAAAAGCACAGTTGGATGGATTCGGGCGTTAAATTAATCTAATAAAATATAATATTTTAAAAATAATATGTGAAATGTATTATTATTATTATTATCATTTCCGTCCATAATTTAATTTATAATTTGAAAGTTTATATTGGGAAAATAAGGACAAGTTTTTATGTGTGACTTTTTATTTATCCACCAACGTTTCGTCGACTTTGCCGACCTCTTCAGGGCTTCTATAATTATAAGAACATTCTTGATATTAATTTACAAAAGTACAGTCAGAATCCAAAAACAAACATGTATCAATAGTTTACCTACCAAATAGTCATGTCACACATTCGTTTAAATTTTCTTCTTACCTTCGTTACCATTGAAGGCCATCAGAATACAATTTTCAAAAGATATTTGGCGCATTCACAAAAAATACAATTTTTTCTCTTTTTAATAACAACCTTATCAACACAGAACAGAAACAGTAATCACTTCTTACAAAAAATAGAATAAAATATTTTTCCTTTTTATCCCTATATACAAAAATCTCAACTTCGAATAAATTAAACTTATATATTAATAAAATATATGTCAACGACACCAGTCAAGTTATTATTAGATGAAAAAAATATCCATTAGAAATCTATTTTTATTTTCAACATCTAATGCATTTATTTTTGAAACCTTTCATTATTATTTATTTTTTAACTTTTATTTTTATCCTTATACCTGTCTAGCAAAAAACTATATATGCCACTTAAATTCTGGGTGTCTGTTCTAAAATTCACTGAATCATTCAACGAAATGTGAATCATTTCACTTATTGTTCTTTTAAAATACACTGGTTCAAAATCTAATATTAATGTATCATCAAACTTGAATTGATGATTCAGATCAAAATGATGGGTAGCTAGGCGTTTGATGTGTTTTTGGTGAATAATAGGGGTAGAATGGAGAATGGTAGTATTAACAGCAAAAGACAAAATACAATTTTGAATAACGGAGGGAAAAATTTCTTTAAATTTCCTTTTATCCCAGAAATCTCACATAAAGTTGATAGATGTTTGGAGAAAACAAATTCGAAATTAGCTTTTTATAATATTTTAACTGTAGGTTCATTGTATAGTAGATTAAAAGATGGAACAGAGAAGGAAAAAAAGTCAGGCGTTGTATATAAGATACCCTGTTCATGTGGAAAAGCATATATAGGACGGACATCGCAATATTTAAAAAAAGATTAACACAACATATATATGATTGTAGAGTGTCTAATATTTTAAAAAATGACAAAACCGCCCTAGCTACCCATCATTTTGATCTAAATCATCAATTCAAGTTTGATGATACATTAATATTAGATTTTGAACCAGTGTATTTTAAAAGAACAATAAGTGAAATGATTCACATTTCGTTAAATGATACAGTGAATTTTAGAACAGACACCCAGAATTTAAGTGGCATATATAGTTTTTTGCTAGACAGGTATAAGGATAAAAATAAAAAGTTAAAAAATAAATAATAATGAAAGGTTTCAAAAATAAATGCATTAGATGTTGAAAATAAAAATAGATTTCTAATGGATATTTTTTTCATCTAATAATAACTTGACTGGTGTCGTTGACATATATTTTATTAATATATAAGTTTAATTTATTCGAAGTTGAGATTTTTGTATATAGGGATAAAAAGGAAAAATATTTTATTCTATTTTTTGTAAGAAGTGATTACTGTTTCTGTTCTGTGTTGATAAGGTTGTTATTAAAAAGAGAAAAAAATTGTATTTTTTGTGAATGCGCCAAATATCTTTTGAAAATTGTATTCTGATGGCCTTCAATGGTAACGAAGGTAAGAAGAAAATTTAAACGAATGTGTGACATGACTATTTGGTAGGTAAACTATTGATACATGTTTGTTTTTGGATTCTGACTGTACTTTTGTAAATTAATATCAAGAATGTTCTTATAATTATAGAAGCCCTGAAGAAGTCGGCAAAGTCGACGAAACGTTGGTGGATAAATAAAAAAGTCACACATAAAAACTTGTCCTTATTTTCCCAATATAAACTTTCAAATTATTATTATTATTGTTGAATATTATCATCCAAAATTTGATTTTAATTAAATTAATTATTAAGAAAAAATTTCTACTCTTATATAAAACATAATTTATTGTTGAAGCAACGTTTTATCCTTTAATTTTTAAGGCTCTGTTTAAAAAGAAGATTGGGACCCTAATAGTTTCGCTACAATGTCTGTCGGTTTGTTAGAGCAGTGTGGTTCATTAAGAAAATACATGATAAAAACTTGAAATATAGAAATTATATCTATTTTACTATAAATTCATTTTTTTGCAGAAGCTCGTATTTATAATATTTTTAAGGCGATTTCTAAATATAAGTTAATTCACAGGTTCCCAAACTTTTCCGAGTTGCCGCGCATTTTTTAAAATAAAATTTTTTCATGGTGCTCTATTATACAGGGTGATCACGGTCGATGGTACGTTAGACGTTTTCGGGAAATTTAGCACCTTACATTTTCTTACATGTTCTATCGATCTAAAATATTTTCAGTATTGCGACGTTTCTGCTTCCAACGAAAAGTCGTAGCAACTTTATTTTTTTTAATAGAACAGCCCGTATATTAACACGTTTTTAGAGTCTCACTTTTATTAAAATACTTTTTTGTTAATTTTGTCCTATACCTACCTATCTCTATCGATTTTCAAGGCAAAAAATAATTTTGTTAAAAATGGTTCAAAACGGCCCTAAATAAACTTAAATAAATTAGTGCTTCCAATTCATAAAAAGCTGATATTTTGGTGGTAGCTTAAACAGACACGAAGTATTTAATTTACGCCGAAAAACTGACTCCATGTTATACAGGGCGTGCTAAGATTCCTATTATTTTCGTTATTCATAAAAGGGGTCAAAAGTTCGTTTTTTCAAATGAGACTCCCTGTATAATACTCAATAAATTGAAAGACGAAGAAAAATGCTTTAAGACGAGATATCATGTCCCTATACCTAAAACATCAAGTTTTCTTAATAAAGCAGGAGGGGCCTCCTCTTACAACAGATAAGTAGTTGACAAAATGGGGTCTATAAAAATTTACTAAGTAAAAGTGCATATTTATATCAAAACAAATCCGTTTTTTTTTGTCTTTCTAAATATTCATATATTAGAATCAATAAAAATATCTCCGAAAATTAATAGTTTATTTTTATATGAAAATTAAAAAATTCATACCACAGAGATATATACATATTTCATATTTTTTCGAGCTTGTGAAAATTAAATTTTTTCGCTTTAGGGGGACTCTTTCTATATATTTCAAGTTTTGTCAAAGAAAACAAATAGGTACCTTATTTGGACACTCTAAATACTCTTCTATTAAAATCGATAAAAATATCTTGAGAATAAAAAGTTTATTTTTCTATGAACATCAAAAATACAGAACACAGGAAGGGGGCTTTTATATATTTCAAATTCTTTCGAGGGTGTCAAAATTTAATTTTTTTGCTTTATATCAAAACAAATCCCGTATTTCCACTCTCTAAATACTCTTTCTTGTATTAGAATCGATAAAAAAATCATGAAAATTAACACTTTATTTTTCTATGAAAATCAAAAATTCATAAAACAGAGAGGGCCCTTTGTATACATTTCAGATTTTTTCAAGGGTGTTAAATTTTTTCGGTTTATGTACCTATGTATAATCTAATCGTAAGTAAGAGTTATAAATGATTAATAAATTAATTTTTAGCTTCTCATTTTGTTTTTTGTCTAGTTAGAACAAATGTCTTGCTTAAATTAATTATGAAGCTTCGCGGCACACAGTTTGGGAACCTCTGAGTTAATATATTATTGAAACCTCAAGTGTAAATAAAAATTATTACCAATTTTCCTACCTGTATCATTGATAATAAAAATATAAGTAATCTAGTAACATAAAAGAAAGTGAAATTAGAAATAACTTTGTTGGTATCTAAACGATCCTACTACTCGACAATACATCATGAGGGTGGGGGTTCTACTTTCAGTGCTGTATATAATTATTATTCTTTATTTTCAATAAAAATTTTCAGACCCGCCCTCGAATGCGCACAACTATACGCACTCTAGACAGTGGGTGGAGCAAAATTAAAAATTTTCATTTGCGTTTTAGAGGTAAAAAACATTTCAGCTAACTAAGAACGTTCTGCTAAAACTTATTAATGAAGTTAGACTTCAAAAAAAAAAATATCATTCAATGTGTGAGTCATTCCTGTAAAGATATCCTTAATGAAAATTAGTTTTAATTTTTATAGATTTATATCAATTTAAAATGGCGATGTGAGAAAGCTACAAAATGGCGGTTTTTGAACGTAGTAAAAAAAATTGTGTGGAAAAATAAAATATTGACGAAAAATGTTTATCTAAACAGGTTGCCATGAGATGTTTTCGAAAGAAATCATTTTTCTTGGCTTTATTAATTTTTGTCGTTGAATCAACGCACGAATCCCTTGGAATTTTTTGTACATAGTTCCCTCAATACTTAAAGAGAGAGTACTTAAAATTTAAACCGATTTTCAATGTTATTAAATATTAAAAATCGAGTAACATAGAAACAAAAAAAAAATTCAGCCGAATTGCGAACCTCCTCCTTTTTTGAAGTACGTTAAAAACTAGTAACAGATGAATATCGAGGCTTTAGAACAAAATGATGAAAATACTTGAGGTTAACAACAAATAAATTAAATCAATAATTGCTCGAAATTTTCGCGAAATATGTGATTAGATAATATGCTTGATTATATTTTCGAAGTTTTTTCGAAACCAATTTAATCAATTCGCTTAACCCTATATGACTTAAAGATTGGTGTTTCCTTCCTGATTTAATTTTTCGATCTGCAATTTTCCAAGACCCGGTGCCAGAAATAGCTTTGACTTTTTTATAATAAAAAAACCAAAGATGCAACACCTTAGCTGCAAAAACAATGGGACAAAGTTACTGGAAAATCCTTTGTTCCAGCCGCTTTAAAACAGGTTGGCTGGGAGCTTGCCTTGTAGATTTAACCCTCTTAAAAGGTTAACCCTCTAATGTGTGAAATTAGCTGGCTTAAATTTATTTAAAAAAATTACTCAAACCCATTCATTTCATTATGAATTTTATTTCTGGCCAACTTATTTTTGAATACTTGTTGTCCATTTAGACAGATTCATATGTATATGTGATACGGCTTTTATTTATGTGTTTTATGTTTCTTTGTAAGTATTTCAAGAATAAAATTAATACAATCCTCCATAAAAACAATCTCACAACGTTTAATAAAATATCAAAACGTTTCGGGAGAAATTCTCTCTTTATCACTCAAAAAAAAAAGCTTACGACGCTTTATGGCTTAAATTTAATACTAAGACCTCAAGTAGAATTCTCTGTACAATCTATAGATCTCCCTAATGATAAAAAATTTAAAGAATTTTTCGATTATCTCGGCAATTGTGTGAATGTAATTCTTTCACGTTTTCCAAATTCTGAAGTCTCTTTCCTAGGTGACTTCAATGTACACAATAAGGACTGGTTGACATTCTCCAGATACAACACCTCTGAAGGCAACGCTGCTCACATATTTGCAACTTCATGTGACTTAACCCAAATTATAGATCGCCCCACTAGGATTCCGGACAACCCAAACGATACCCCATATCTCCTCGACCTCTTTCTGTCATCTGCCCCATCTCAATTCTCTTTTAGTATCTCTGCACCTCTAGGTAACTCAGACCACAACTTAATTAAAATAAAATCACATATCGACTTAGTAAAACCCGCTCTATCTTGCCCAAAGCCCAGAGAAATAAGGCTTTTTCTTAAAGCCAACTGGGATGAAATGCGTAACTTCTTCAGCTCTTTCCCATGGAATGATTACTGCTTCAGAAACAAAAATGCCACCGAATGTGCGTCTGCATTCTCTGAAGTGATTCAAATGGGCATCGAGTTATTTGTCCCTTTCAAACGGGTAATTGGAAAACAGGACTCCAAGCCCTGGTTCAATAAGTCTTGCTCCGAAGCAGTCAAACAAAAAAATCATGCTTTCTATAATTGGTCTTCGACACCATCAAAGTACAATCGCGTTCTCCTCACAAAAGCCCGCGCCCACTGTAAAAAAACAATCGATAATGCGATGAAGTCCTTCATTCAGAAAAAAGCTGACAGGCTAGCAGCTTGCCCCAGCAGTTCAAACAAATTCTGGTCCCTTGATAAGTATGTAAAAAGAAATTTTACAAACTCATCATTTCCCCCTCTCAATCTCTCCGACAACTCGATAGCCATTGACGCCTCCGACAAAGCCGAAGCTTTTGCCTCATATTTCGCGTCCAACTCAAACCTGGACGACAAAGGGCTTGAACCACCCACATACCCCCCAGTACTAATATAATGTCAGATACTGTTTTCAGGATACCAGCAATTCTAAAGATCATCCGGAATCTAAAGAAAAACTCTTCTGCTGGCCCCGACGATATCCCTGCCATTCTCATTAAAAAGTGCGCCCCTGAACTTGCTCCTATACTATCCAAATTATACAATCTCTCCTATAACTCTGGAATATTTCTTGAAGCCTGGAAACTAGCCAGAATCCAACCAATTAAGAAAAAAGGCGATTCTTCCAACATAAAAAACTATCGACCCATAGCAATCACTTCTGTCTTATCCAAAATCATGGAAAAGGCCATCAACGAGCAAGTTCTACGACACTTAGAGTCAAATAAATTTATCCACGATAGGCAATACGGCTTCAGGAAATTCCGGTCGACTGGTGACATCCTAGCATATGTAACTCATATCTGGAATAAAACCCTGGAGGCCGGGAATGAAACCCTCGCGGTAGCTTTAGACATTTCAAAAGCCTTCGATATGGTCTGGCACAAAAATCTTCTTGCCAAATTGACCTCCGTCGGCCTTGCACCGAAACTCTGTAAGTTGCTCGAAAGTTTTCTTTCAGACCGTAGTATTAAGGTTGTCATCGATGGAATATCATCTTCCCCCTTCCACACCAACGCTGGAGTTCCTCAGGGATCGGTTATCTCCCCTACGCTTTTTTCTTATCTATATCAACGACCTTCTAAACTTGCCCTCCAATCCGGTACATTGTTACGCAGATGACAGCACCCTACATAACGCCCCTGCATCGCATAAAAACCGTGCAGACATTGCCTCTTCAATTAATTTAGACATGTGCAAACTTAAAAACTGGGGATCCCAAAACTTAGTTAACTTCAATGCAGGGAAAACTCAGTGTTGCCTTATTTCTAGGCGCGTCGACAGAAACCTCCCAAACACATCATTCGACTCAAACTCACTAGAATTCAGGGATAAAATTTCAATGCTAGGCGTAACTCTAGGGTCTGACCTTTCATGGAATGACCATATCTCAACCACTGCTAAAGATGCAGCGCGCAAGCTTGGTCTCCTATTTAGGTCTAGACGCTGTTATACTCCCAGTCAACTTCTTATGCTGTATAAGGCTCAAATTCGTCCCTGTCTCGAATATGGCTCTCATCTGTGGAGAGGTGCATCCAAGCATTCTCTTGCTACACTGGATGCAATTCAGAAGCGAGCAATTAAACTAATAGGAGACCCGGCTCTAACCAACTCACTCGACTCCCTGGCTCACCGAAGAACCGTTTCTGCCCTTTCCCTGTACTACAGATACTATCACGGTGTCTGTTCAGTCGAGCTGAAATCTCTTATCCCCCCTAATGCCCTCTTTACGAGAAACACGCGGTTTTCTAACGCTCAGCACCCCTTCGCTGTCAAATTGGATAAAAGTCGAACAAGCGCTTTCGCCAACTCTTTTATTCCTATGACCTCCAGAGACTGGAACTCGCTCCCTGCCACCATCTTTCCCGCGACTTATAACCTTAAGCTATTTAAGACCCGTATCCACAGATACCTTCGACCTCCGCCCAACCCATAAAATTCTTTCTTCTTCTTTTCACGATGGAGGGGCCAACCGAGGCCTTTAGGGGTTGCACCTTTTTGGTGTAACTCCTTCTCTCATCATTATCATTAAAAAAAAAAAAAAAAAAAAAAAAATAATAATAATTTGAAAATTAGTTGTTTAATGCAACTATATCTATATATCAGGGGTGCCCTTTCTCCCTAGCTTCATGACCACCCCCCATTTTAATGAAAAGTAACCCCCTCTTGTATATTATGCATGTATTGGGCCGAACCTATCAAATCTTTAACTGATCATGAAGTTATTAATTTGACCGCTTTTATTTTTAGCATACAATGTTAATTTCGAAACAATTTTCATATACACATTGATATATACATATTTGTTTTATAATTCTTATATATAGCTATTAATTTCCTAATTCTCAAAAGATAATAATGCAACAAATAAAATAATAAGAACTTAAAAATAAAATAATTTTCTTATTTAGTTACAACTAAACGATGAAATTATTACATGAAATCACTTTTTGAAATCGGTGCCAAACGAACTATATAAGCGAACTTACGCGATGTTGTTTTCATTACCCGCCAAACGTACTAAGATCCGTCGAATGCAATTCATAAAATGTTTATCTTTGTAATAATTTCATCGTTTAGTTGTAACCGAGGTTGTAACTAAATAAGATAATTATTTTATTTTTGAGTTCTTATTATTTTATTTGTTCAATTAAATTTTATTGAAGTCGTTTTTTTTTAATTATTTTTCTTTTTTTCTTTTTAGTGATGTTAAGAATAGCGACTTATGATAATACCTTGCATGCATCTCGTAAGAGAAAGATTCGGACGAAGCAATCAGAAATTGATAATAAAATTCAATTCATAAATAGAGAAATTATCTCGAAATGTTAGCGGGTTTTAAATGAACGTTTTAAGATTGTTTTTTTTATAAAAGATTTCATTCATTATAATTTCGATTATTTGCCCATAAGAATTGAAGATTTCTGTTATTTTGTCATTCATCATATAATCAGAACTTGACCAAATTAATATGGTACCACCCCTAAATTATCCATTTTCCAATAAAAAAGGATTCGTCGAAATCGGCCCATAAACAAAGAAGTTATGCGTGAATATACATAACAATAAGCTGACGTGTTCTGATGTGGCCATCCACTTGACTGCCATACAACCTTGCCCCTCACTTATATTTAATATTTAATAAAATTATTTATAATCATGTAGGGGTGGGGGATTAGTTTTTGCATTTTTAGATTACTGTGGGCCCACTGATTATGTATACAAAATTTGGTTGAGTTTGGTACAAGGGACTGGATTTTCATTTTTTGACCCCCCACCCCACCCCATTTTGGGCGGTTAGTTTTTGCATTTTTAGATTTCTGGGGTCCCACTGATTGTGTATACAAAATTTGGTTGAGTTTGCTCGAATGGCCTAGATTTTTTATTTTTAACCCCCCCCCCCCACTACCTCCCTTAATTTTGTGTTGATATGCACCAAAATATAATCAGCTCTTAATCTCAATGGACAAAAACTACGTGTGAAATTTGGTTTCGATATTCACACTAGTTTTTGAGCTAGCTCGTCCACAAAATTTGGTAACGCACAGACTAACAAACAGACTAACATACATTTTGACAAAACAATTATTATCTCGAAAAATATAATTTTTTCGATGTTCACTTATTAGGGCTTTTTGTAAACCGAAATGCCATGGTTTTGCTCAATTTTTTTAATCAAAATAGTTTCAACCGTTTTTGAGATATTTCGAAAAAAAGAAGGAAAACACCACTTTTTTCATGCACGATTACAATACTTGACCATACCCTGTATGGTAAAGTAAATAAACTGCAACGGATCGTTGCTAAACTTTATCCAAATTCATTTGAAATATTAATATGTTCTAGAGTAAAGTACTTTAAAATATAATTTTACTAAAAACTTTATTTAACCTTTTTTGTGGTTCCCAAGGTAGTTAATTAGGATATTAAATTTCATCAAAATTGGTTAAGTCATTTTCAAGATATATAGAAAAAACTAAAAAAGTACTGAAATAAAGTACTAATGTTTGTGGACCGATATGTACCAAAAACTAATCAAAAACCAATAGAGAACTAGACTGAACCCAATGCAAAGAAATCATTGAAATGGTAAAGAGAAATAAATCTTAAAACACACAGAAAAAAAAAACTGACATTCCGTTGAATTGATAACCTCCTCCTTTTTTCGAAGTCGATTAAAATGAGAATTTTTTTGAAATTTTCGATTTCTTAATAAACGTTTTGAGATTGTTTTTATAATGAATTGTTATTTAATTCAATAAAACAATTCAGAATTTATTTTGATGATAAAAATGGAAGATGCCATTTCACCGAGGTAATACAGCATCTTTGAGAGAGGATTGACTCTTGAATCATGAAAAGGAGAGTAATATTGACTAGTTTCTGGTCTGACAGAAAGACAGAAAGATCTTATATATCGACACTAATAGCGGTCTGTTTTTCTTTTGAACATATCACTAAAGACCATAGCCCGACCATGGCATTTTTTTTATTATTCCACTTCATAAAAAACACATACTTATTTCACATAAGGGGCTCACTTCAAATTTTCGGCCTATGCTAAAGAGGCTATGCTAAAGAGCACAATAGACTCTGAATTAGAATTAAAAGTAATTTATTGTCTAAGGCTAAAAAGATAGAGAACCGAAGAGCAAAGCGACTAAAACAAACTTGCTTGGATTCTTCTACCCTAACCTCAACATATTCAATTTTAGATGGGCTTTCGTAAAGAAAAGATATCTTTATATTTTTTTCTCTCTCTCATTTTTTCATTTATTAAATCTAAAATACTAAATCCTATTTTTGAGGCGACATTTGTATTCTTGTCATTCTCACTTAAGAAATCATTCAATTCTATTTCATTTCAAGCCCTTTCTTTTTTTATTCTCTCTATTTTTTTCCTACTTTTTCTTTTTATTATTTTCAGCCACTCTCCTCTCTTGTCTTCTAAGATGTGCTATAGATCAAAAATTTTAATTTTCTCTTCTTTTTTTTTTTATTTCAATTTTCTTTTCTTTTCGAAAACATCAATGTCCATATAAATAAGGCAAAGCGATTCAATTCTTATTTGTCAAAAGGAGCGAAAAAAAATCTTCTTTTTAATTAGCAGGGCGTCTTTTCAAATTAGTTAGCTGAAGATTGGTGGAGGAGGCGTGTATGCAGGGTGTGAGTGGGTGGACATTTCTCATTAATGCGATGACAATCTCCAGCTAATTAACACACACTCTTGCTTTCGTTTCTAGCTTTTCAACCCTCTTCATCATCAGCTCTTTTTCGAAATGGGGGAAAAGAGTTGTTCCGACGCTTAGTGAAGCGCTTCTGCAGACCCCTCCTCCACCCCTCCACCACCCCTCTCTCGCATCCGAATATTCTATCTCTCTGTGATTCCCCTGAATAGAGAGTTCGCAAACGAAAAGCGGAAAGATGCCATTTAACACTTTTTACTTCATAAAGTATTACGAGAAAAGAGATAGTAAATCGTGCTTGCGGTAAATAAATATAGCTTGGGAGAGTGAAATTAAATATATATATGTTAAATGAAAAGCGAAAGTTAAAACTTTTATCCGGTCACTGCCCTATTTTGGTGCACTTGGGACCAGACTCGTTTTGATTGTGAACCAAGAGTTGAAAAAAGAGATACAGGACCCAGCCGGGTATGATCCGACATCTTCTGCGTTAAGCCCGCAAATGCCTTCTCCATTTAGGCGATGGATCCCCTGACTAGATCCCATAATCAAATCTTATATATATTCAACTCTCTAGTTCAATCGCGTTTTAGTATGGTTGCTATAAATTTACTACAATTCCCATCTGTCTGATTCTTTGGGGAATCGAAACAGATGAATTTTGTTCAGTTTTTCAATAATAAATTTTATTTAGAATGTTTATATGTTAACATTTAAATGAAAAGCGAAAGTTAAAACTTTTATCCGGTCACTGCCCTATTTTGGTGCACTTGGGACCAGACTCGTTTTGATAGTGAACCAAGAGTTGAAAAAAGAGATACAGGACCCAGCCGGGCTTAACGCAGAAGATGTCGGATCATACCCGGCTGGGTCCTGTATCTCTTTTTTCAACTCTTGGTTCACTATCAAAACGAGTCTGGTCCCAAGTTCACCAAAATAGGGCAGTGACCGGATAAAAGTTTTAACTTTCGCTTTTCATTTAAATGTTAACATATAAACATTCTAAATAAAATTTATAATTGAAAAACTGAACAAAATTCATCTGTTTCGATTCACCAAAGAATCAGACAGATGGGAATTGTAGTAAATTTATATATATATAACTCTAAATACTGAATTTGAAGGTTCATGGAAAAACTTGTTATATAGAAATTTCAATATATGTACAGATATACATATTGACAGCTTTTCATCATTTTCTTACTAAAAAGAATCATTAACCCTAGTCTGATCCTTGCGATTCGCAAATCATTCATTTTTTTAATTTAAATCGCCTAACTTAGACTCATGAAACTTCATGAATTTTTTGATTAAAAATTAACTCTTAATTATTTTAAATTTCCATCTGCAGTTAATATATTTAAAAACTTACTTTATCTACCCTACATGCATAGTTTTCTACGCATATAGAATTACAATGTATTTTCTCGTTCATTCTGCATAGACAATTTTTATTTCGAGTGAAGATTGTTATTGACTATTGTTTTGAAATAACAATACGTATATATTATAAAATAAAACATGGCAAGACATAAATATTTAACTAACGAGGAAATCCAAGCAATGCTTGAATCAGACTCAGAATAAGATAATGATTCTTCATCAAGTAGCGACCATGGCGAACCACGATACGTGAATTATTTGAGAAATGGTCGAACATTTTATCGAACTTCTATAATCCATCTGCATGTGTGACTGTCGACGAACAATTGCTTAGTTTTCATGGTAGATGCAAGTTTCGCCAGTATATGCCATAAAAACCAGAAAAACTAACCGTAATTAATTATATTTCATATGTTTAATCAAGAATTATGTTGTTTTTTAATTTCTTGAAGTACCTATATATTTGTTTTAATAAAAAAAAATTCTCTCTAAATATTTTGCTTTGTTGATTGACCCCCATGAAAATTTTCTGTCTACGCCATTGCTTACAATGGTTGGAACAATGAGAAAAAATAAACGAAGTATTCCACCAAAACTTCTGGAATATAAAAAAGTTCCATTGTCTCAGTCTACATTTACATTTAAATAAAATACAACACTTGTTTCGTATGTTGGAAGGAAAAATATCAAAAATATAGTAATAAAAATTTATGTTTATAAATATATTTCACAATTTAATTCAAATTCCTTTTAAATATTTTAAGAAAAAACATAATTTGAATGACAAACAAATTAAAATTCCATATGCGTATAGATTTCTACGCAAGGATAATATTTGTTATTTTTTTGAGAATCAGATAAGGGTTAAATTAAATTGTGGAGAGTAGCAGAGCTGCTGATTTATAAAGAGTGGTCAATGGGATGTCCTCTTCTTAATGCAAATAAACATAAACATATATATAGATACCAAACATAAATATGTATATATGCATTTAATTTATTTGTTTGAGACTATAGTTCCAAAGGTTTGACCTTCATCATCAGTCTTTTATCTGTTATTTTTCATGAATTCAATTACTAGATTGGGTTAGAAAAATTTTTGTGGCTAACTTATGCTTGCTATAATAACAAAATGAATTTTTCTATATCCAATCCAGTAATTGAACACGACTGATGATGAAGGTTAAAGATTCGAAAACATAGTCTCATACAAATAAATTATGTATATATATATTTAGAGTATTTTCATAAATATCAACTTCAAAATGTCAGGAGGATCTTTAAATTTTCAAATTTTATACGTTATTTCATATTTCTATAAAAACATTGCTGATTAGTTTTTGGTACAAATCGGCCCACAAACATTAGTACTTTATTTCAATACTTTTTTAGTTTTTTCTAAATATTTTGAAAATGACCAAACCAATTTTGATTAAATTGAAAGTTTTTTTGCCGAGAGTAGCAGAATTTTTATATATTGAAGGAGACAATAAAAGAGTGTGTCTTCTGCTGGAATTATAAATTTTATTTATTTATAACGAAACTATAGTCTCGTTATAAATAAATAAAATTTATAATTCCAGCAGAAGATTCACCCTTTTATTGTCTCCTTCAATTTTGATTAAATTTAATATTGTAATTAAGTACCGTGAGGACCACAAAAAAGGTTAAATAAAGTTTTTAGTAAAATTATATTTTAAAGTACTTTACCCTAGACATTGGATAATGCTTAGCAACGAACCGCCGCAGTTTATTTTCTTAGTCAATGCATCCTAATGGAATGAATTAAAAAATAACTATTGTAAAGATTACTCAAACTTGGCTGATGACTATAACAGAAATAAAATTTAAAGCGGCTATCAGGCAATAACTGTTCATGAGAGCGTATATGGCCTAACTTTATTCAATTAAATACTTTTATAAATTCTATGTTTATAAATTCGAAAACAGTGTTTTTCAAAGCGATTAAACAATGTTTTGATTAAGAACACGTGCTGTTTTAGATCAATTTGCATGTGTAATTCTAAAAAACAACAAAACAACAACAAAAAACATTAAAAATCATTAGCTTTAGCTTGTAATTAGAATTTTAAAACCCTTAACAAAAACTTTAATGAAGCAAGTAATCAACTCCAGATTCTTTAGAAAATAAAAATTTAGATGATTTTATTTTAATAAAATAATAAACAATTAAGCGCTTATAAGTAATTAAGAAAATAAGTGATTGATCATCTACCAAGAACGCCTTTATGGGAGCGTTTGATTAAATAAAAATGAAATTATTTTCGAGTTTTTTTTTAACATTATTTCCAAGACAATGAAGTTGTTAAAAGTTAATTAACATAAAAGCTGGTATTTTCAGACAACATTTATTTCTGAAAAAAAGATTTTTTATTTAATGTTAGTAGATCGAACCCTTTTTAATAAACGAAGATTCAAAAGAATCTAAATATATAGTCAATGTACTCCTGATGATGGGCTAAGAACCCAAAATATATTGAGAATTTAAAAAATAAATGGTTTAACTCAAATTATTTTATTTTTCCTTACTGTAAAACAGCACAACTCCAACTTCTCGAAAAGATCTATATTTATGTATGTATGGTATGTGTAATTCAAATCAAGAAAAAAAATCAAAAAATTACCCTAATCGAAGAGTATTATTTGTTTAGGCGAAAAAATGTAACTATGTAAGTTCGAAACACTCACACATGAAGACGAGTGGGAGGGGAAGACAAGGACAAGCGAGGCCATAATAGATTGACACGTCAAGCAATAGAGAGACTGTTTAAAACGCTCAAGTCAAATACAATTGTTAATACACAACTTAATTATTATATATTATATAAAATCACTTATAGAATAATATCATTATTAAAACTAAGGACCTGAAATTTTGAGATTCACATTTCAGGTAATTAATATAAAACTTATTGTAAATAACTGTATATATTAATAAACATTTCACATTTCAGTGGAACACGATTTTTATCTACCTCGCACCCATCCCACTTATAACTATATTTTAATATGGCTATTTTTACATTTATTATTTAACTTTTTATTTAAATTTTATTTCCTTTCAACTCACACTACTCTAGGTACTTAATGTTTTCTCTAAAGCCACATTTGTAATACAATTTTAATGTAATGACTATACTATGGTCCATTCGTTTCAATCTTGAGGCTTTTATTCTTGTTTATTTTTATTTAACCTCTAAATATTTAATTTAACTTGAGAAAAATAAAAGCTGCAAAGGATTTAAAATAGCCGAGCCTGGGCCAAAACCATAATGGAAAAGAAATAAAGACGAATTCTGAGAAGTGAATCTTTTTATCTATAAATAACCCAATGGTAGTACTAGGCCAGCCTGGCCAACCCGCGGCCCTCGGCGTTTTTACCTGTGGCCCGGGGTCATTTACGAAGTACGAATTGTGGGTTTTTTTTAAGAATGTATTTTAAATCGCATTAAATTAATTAAAAGAAATAGCGTTCCTTATAATTTCACAAAGAATAAACATAAAAAATAATAAGAAATGAATTTAATTTAACATATTTAGGAACCATTGAATGATTTTAGTAGAAATATTTTTACATTGCATAACAGAGGGTTTCGTCCCCTCGGGAATCGAACCCAAGCGTTAACTAGCTTGCCGGGCAGTTAGCAGAACCCTTAAGATGAATCTCTCTCCGATATGCAACATATATAAGAAATAAAGCAACAAAATAATAGTAATAAACATTGATTTAAAAATAGATGAAATGAAATGCAAAAATCATACTGAAAGAAATAGCCATTGATGTTTGTTATTTTAAAATAAGACTCGAAATTCGGTGTATCTGGCTTGACTTATAATTTTGATAGTTAAAACTATTTATCCTATGAAAATGACTCACTATGTGTAATTGAATTTGATAGTCTCCTGTGTGCTCTAGGTTATGCATTCAAATCGTACGCCCTGAATCGCGGGTTGCATCATTAGGCGTTAAATGTTAAATCCTTGTGTTTTTGAATATCACTAAAATAAAAAAATAAACTAATAATTTTGATAGTTAAAACTATTTTTAATTATGACCCATCGGGTCATGACTCTTCCGCCAGGAAGAAAACGAAGAAGAAGATTAACATACAAATACGTACATTTTGTTGTTGGGTCTTTATTCAATGAATGTTCTATTATTGTTTTTTTTCACATTTACCCTGATTTAACACTTTCAGTGTACTTTTGCATTCACATACAATAAAAATCAATAATTAGGAAATCCGTTGTAAAGCCAGATCACGAAAAAAATATTTAAAAAAATTAAAATTATTTTTATTTATGTACGACCCTTGAAAATTTTGAGGCCGTCAATGCTGCCCGAGGTGTGATTTAGGTTGGTCAGGCCTGTACTAGGTCTTCAAGATAAAATATGAAATTGTTAAAATCGAAAAATTAAACATCATCATTTCTCCAAAACCTAAAGTGAAAAAAGTTTTAAATTAATTTCTTTTATTCCATAATGAGAATTGTATTAATTTTTTATCTACTTTTTTTATTTCATGGAGCTTATTTTATTTTTTAATATAATAAATTTATACTTGTGTTAATTATTCTCCGTATAAATTGATTCAATAAACCATTTTGAGTTTGAATGGTGTTTTTCTCTTTCAAATAGAGGGATAATATCGGCGTAAACAAATATATTTTGGGTTAATATGTAAAAAAGTACACTCAGCCCTGTTCTAAACCCCTTCATCCTCAGCCGTTTTTGTCTTCATACGACGTGGTCCATTTCGTAAATGATGTTACTAAAAAAATACTGAAACATGGTTTCCGCTTTTTTCTTCAAGGTATTTTTTTTTTAATTAATTACTCTTGAAGAAAAAGTTCTTTATAAGATTTGTCAAAAGAAAACTTTGAGGAAAGAATTTGGAGAATTGAAAAGCTCAGATGAAATTCACTTGGAGGCAGGATTTTTTGGAGAGGAAGTTCGGAAAGAAAATGGCATAGGAAAGTTCTAGATTAGATATTTTTCCCAGATAATGGAATACGGGATTTGAAATAAAAATGTTGGCATAGTTGAATACAGGAAAAAATGCATCCAACCAATCTCAGCAGTGACATCATACTTGTCACTGCTGCTTAAAATTAGTCTGAGAATTTAAATCTCATTGATCTTAAACTTAATCCGAAAAGGGAAGGCAAGGTAAACCCAAATTCATGTTCCTGAATTATCAAAAAAATCAGTCGAATTGAGAAACTCCTCCTTTTTCGGTTAAAAATACTTTATAAACAAGGTAAATACCTAAATTAATACTAAACCTGAATAAGACAATAAATAATACAGTAATTAAAAAGTTTGAAAATTACTCTAAGACCTGACATAGTAACACTTCGAAAAATGACAAACCTAAGTTTTAATGAGTGTACCTAGTTTCAAATTACAAAACCAATACTTGCTAAATTCAAACAATACCAATTATGCGAAAAAATATGAAAAGTCTAGATTGGAATGTTTCTTTAGACGTTAGGCCCTTAAATGGACCAATAATAGAGTTAGCATACGTCCCGTTTGGAATGAGACTGTCCCTTTTAGCGGTACTTTACCTCGTTGTCCTCACAATAAATATAATGTCCTATTTAGATAAGGTTAAATTTGATTAATTGCCTACATCTTTAAATAGCTCCGACAATGAGCTTATTGTTTTTCTTATTAAAATAGAAAAACTTAAATAATAATATTAAGTATTCAAAACACTATTGAGTTTTTTAAATTTGCAAAATCTTCATTGGAAGTAATTTCCTCAAAATTAAAAGCAATATCAAAGATCATACTAGTATGTTTATTTTGTATGTATGTTTTATTTTTTAGGGAAATACTTCCGTTTTCCTTTAGTGTCACTACTTGTGTGTCTGTTCGTCAATCAGAGCATAGTAGCTAGTAATTTAAATGAGAAACAAACAGGAAATTAATAAGTTATAATTATTGTCTCCTTCAATTTATAAAAAATCTGCTACTCTTGGCAAAAAAACTTTCAATTTAAGTTATAATTATGTATATGTACCTATGTATCCATTTTACATTAAAACCCAAAATCGTAAAATTTTGATCGAGTGATTATTTTGGAAATTTTTATTGAGTCGAACATAACAGAAATATAAAAAGATAAATTGCAACGGATCGTTGCTAAACTTTATCCAAATTCATTTGAAATATTAATATGTTTGTTCCTTTATTATTAATCAGATATCACTTGCAATTTGTAGTTCATGTTGACATTAATTAAAAATAATTCTGATTTAATAGTCGAGAAATAACCATTCTACATTGGATTTTTGACATTTCGGTTATTTATGTAACCATTGCTGAAGACATGGAGGAATCGACTTGAAATCAAAAATAGCCATCGATTCTCATCTAATACTAGAGGAATAACCTTATTGCATTCCATTTTTGATGTTTTGACTATTAATGGCAACCTCTACTGAAAACGTGGAAGAATCGACTTAAAATCAAAAAGACTAAATTCTTTTTTGGTAAACAACTCAAGTTTGAGTTGTTTACCAATAATAATCGAAACGTCAAAAACCTAATGTAGAATTGTTAATCCTCAAGTATTAGATGCGAATCGATGGCTATTTTTGATTTTAAGTCGATTCCTCCATGTCTTCAGCAATGGCTACCAATAAAATCCGAAATGTCAAAAATCCAATATAGAATGGTTTTTCCTCAAGTATTAGATGAGAATCAATCGCTATTTTTGGTTTAAAGTCGATTTCTCTATGTCTTCAGCAATGGTTACCAATAAAAACCGAAATGTCAAAAATCCAATATAGAATGGTTATTCCTCAAGTATTAGATGAGAATCAATCGCTATTTTTGGTTTAAAGTCGATTTCTCTGTGTCTTCAGCAATGGCTACCAATAAAAACCGAAATGTCAAAAATCCAATATAGAATGGTTTTTCCTCAAGTATTAGATGAGAATCAATCGCTATTTTTGGTTTAAAGTCGATTTCTCTATGTCTTCAGCAATGGTTACCAATAAAAACCGAAATGTCAAAAATCCAATATAGAATGGTTATTCCTCAAGTATTAGATGAGAATCAACCGCTATTTTTGGTTTTAAGTCGATTCCTCTATAAAGGTAACGGATAAGAAAACAACGCAGTTGCTATGGTTACTTATAAAATTTCCTCCCAAATTTTTACCATTTCACAGCGAGAAGCCTAACCATTCTTACTTAAGTTAGGTTAAATGAGCTATCTTAAAACGATCAAATTAATCAATTTTAAAGAATTTAAAATAAAAAATTTTAAAAAGTACTATTTTACTCTAGAGTACTTTAAAATATAATTTTACTAAAAACTTTATTTAACCTTTTTTGTGGTCCCCAAGGTACTTAATTAGGATATTAAATTTCATCAAAATTGGTCAAGTCATTTTCAAGTTATTTAGAAAAAACTAAAAAAGTACCGAAATAAAGTACTAATGTTTGTGGACCGATATGTACCAAAAACTAATCAGCGCTTCATTTTGTTAAACTAATAGTAGGTTTTCAATTTCAATTCAATCAGTACAACGGTGTGGAAAAAATCGTGGACGAAAACAACGATAACATCCATCCATCCATCCGTACGCACTTCCAAAAAAAATGGCACTTTTTGGCCTCTCGACGAGATTCTAGGTAATTTTTGGCAAAACCGTCAATGTGCTAAAATTCAATCTCATTGAATTCTTCAATTTGTGACCTTAATTGAGTCTATGGGTTCCGTAGTCTTTACCTGAGGACCCTTTGAAGTCGCGCTTGCCGCGAGACCCATTACAATACTTTCTCCCATGCTTCGCATTGGATAAAGTAAAAATTGTAAAGATATTTTTAAGTTTAATTATGTTTAATTTTTTAATTTATTTCAATTTGAAATGCCTCTGCAAGAGAAGTGCTGCTTCGGAATGTGAACTAAATTTTAGTAGATTTCTCGATGCGATTAAAAATGCAAAGAAATAGAAGAAAAAGTAAAAAGTTTTTCAAGACTCGCTAGTTAGAGCCGCAACAAGTAATTTCTTTTCGGTTGTATCTGAATTTTAATCAAATCCAATTGAATATTTTCTCTCTATATAACGAGTAGGTATCGTTTTGATTCGAGTGCAAAGGCCATTCGTAGAATAATAGAAAATTAAGAAATTCATCTTTAATAGTCTGAAACAGGTCTGTTCTTGTAAATGGCATCGACTTACAAGAACAAACCTGTTTCAGGCATCCTTGCCCCAGGCACCCCTAAAGAGAGAGAGATGATTCTATCCACGCTTTTTGTAGTTATTTTCATTCTAATGAAAGAATCGCTCACCCGCACATTAAATAATAAAAAAGTGAAAACTTTTTCAAGACTCGGTACACTAGAGCTGCCCTACTAATTATTAATAAATTTAAATATAAATTGTTCATTTATGGCTATACTATAACATCCTCTTAAAATATCAATAGAATAATTCAAAAAATAATATTTTCTGCCGTTTGCACGAGATATTCCAAAATCTAATCGGTACTATGTATTTTGATACAAATCAACTTTTTAACTTTCCGTTATTGAGCTATCTTGGATATCGGAATTCAGACAAATAAAGAGAAAAAATCATGGTCGAAAAATAATTTTCTCCCCGTTTCAGACATTTTAAAGCACAATGAGGATATATTTATTTTTATGCGTGATTTAATACTATAGAGCCGCCTGGAAGGAGAGTAATGTTTAACCTGAGTTCATTCTAGTGGTATATATTAATAGTTTAGCTCAGTTAAGAGTAATTAAAACTCATTACTACTTAATTGTTTATCTTCGTTAACCACATCGTAAAAAAGACTTAACTTTTTGAATCATAAATACTTTGCTGAATATAATTCTCTCTTTGTAAAATCATATGGAAGTTCTTCAATTTTTTATGTCGAATAAACCCTCTAAATTATCACAATCAAGATCAAAAAATGCTTTTTAAAAATAATAAATAAATAATTAGTTGGTTACAAAATGCTTTTTAAAATAAAAAGTATAGCTCTTAAAAGAACTTGTTATATCTCGTCACTCTCACATTTAGTCTAAATTAAGCTAGTAAATGTTAAAATAATGAATGCATCTTATATAACTTCTGCGACGACTCGACGAGAATTAGGCCCAAAATTTTGTATACTGGTTTCGAATTCGGATAGGGTGACCTGGTCTCGATCCATTGTCAACCAATGGCGAAAGAGTTTTTTCATTATTGTAGTCGAATTGGACCCTGACCTGACTAGTACTCGACTATATGACCCCCCCTGACTTGAAAGCTGGATCCGCCATTAAAATAATTGTTATGTAAGTATCATGATCATGGTGGTTTCTTGGTGACATTAATTAACCAAGAAATATGTTTTCAACTTGGATGGTGGTGGTACTATACATAGTACATAGTAATATGTTTTGTTCTCAGCGAAGTTAACAAAAGCCTTGTTTCTTACATTTTTCTAGAATTGAGCAGTAAGGCCAAATATGAATCTTGGGAATTGGCATTCTATAGAACGGCTTTCCCGTTTAAGAAAATATGATATTGTCTGTTCAGACTTAAGTTTGCCAATATATTATCAAATTCTTTTGTTTTTCCCTGAGGTTATTCATTATCCACCCTCTGAGATATATTATATAAATTTATCATATATGATTTCACAAAAAAGAAAGAAACCAATATTTTATAATTTTTCTCATAAAACGTGAACTTATCATTGGCAATAGAAAAAATGTAAACAATCATTGGCGTAAGTAAGGTCACCTGCGCCCCCTGCCGAAACTTTGGATGAGGCTCCTTCTCTAAACCCCTATATTTTGAATTATTAAACATGTATATAAATGGGTATTTTATAAAGGTATGAAAAATCTAATTTCGTTAAAATATCTACAAAAAATCTCTTTTTGAAATCTAACTACTAAACTACAAGTCCCCTTTTATGAGTAATACTTCGAGTTGATCTTCTTCTTCGTTCACCATACTCGATTTCGAGAGTCGGCAATTACTGTGGAGAGTATCCTCTCCATTGTAATTTTCCTGGGGAATTTTTTCACATGGGTCGTTTCCCATTGTCTTCCCCTGGAGGGATCAGATTATAGCCGGTCAAATATTTGCATCGAGTCGGGCTTAAGCCCGCGCTAGCTTGATTAGAAGTCATGCTCTATAACTACTCGGCCAACCTGACCCTTTTTGAGTTGATTATAAAATAAAATTTTATTTCTAAGAAAATTATACTTTTATTTGAATAGAAATAAAACCAGGCATGCGATCGCACTATTTCACATTATATCTTATATCATTACATGAAATAGAGAATATAAATGTGAAAGTAAAAATATTGTTTTGTTAAAATTTCTTCAAAATATATACATTGGGCGACCAAATTATTATACTCATTTGAAAAATTATATCTTTCATACGTTTTTAATTAAGGATTTAGCTTACTATTAAACTCTTAATATCCTTTCTATTGTTGTCTTTATAGATTTTAGCTTTGGACAATACAAATTCAATAATACAAATACAATTTAAAATACAATTTCACACAAGTGCAGGTTAATTGTGCCATGCTTTAATAATATTTTCTAAAGTCCCTTTTGTTAGTAATTATTTTATTTTTGGAAATTTCTTTTTAGACCCCCCCCATACATTTTTGATCGGGTTGAGGTCTGGCGAGTTGCCAGGCCAGTCCAAAAGGGTTATTTTTTTATATTTCTTTTATGTATTTTTGAAAAGTTTCAATAAAATAAATTTACTTGATAAAAATCATTTGAGTACCTATAATAATTTGGCCACCCACTGTATATTTGAATAAATATTTGCATCCTTCGCCAAACTTTTCTTAGAGTCCTCTTTATGAATTTCAATTTTAATAGGAAAATAAAATTTTATTTCCACAAAAATTATACTTTAATTCAAACGAATATTTTATATAGGGATGAAAAATCTAAATTCATTAAAATATCTTATTACACCCTACTTAAAGGTACAAAAGTGTCCTCTTTCGCGATCGACTTAGGTGCGCCTTCTCCCCCAAACCTCTATATTTTGAAATATTTTTTTCTATTTGGCACTGGTTTTTCGCAACCCGTGTCCCCTTTCCCTACATGGCACGAGCGAGGGCGTTATTTAAACAACTGAAAACATACGATTGTATGTTCGTTTCGAAATTTTTAAATAAATAAAAATTAAACTTGTTTTTCTTTTTTGTTTTAAATAAAAATAAACCTGTCCAAATATAGGACATAATCGATCTTTCAAAAACCATTATGTTATATAGGAGTTAGCTTTTAGTGAAAGTAAGAGTGATAGCTACTTTAAAACATTTTAAAAAAAGTTAGGCACATTATCTCTCTTCTAAGTACGCCATTGGGGAGCTACTATTATAAACATTAAATCTCAGCATAATGCATCGATATCATCATTATTCTGATATCTGTAGATATTCCTTAGTACTTAGCTGGAAGTTTTGGCCATAATAGACTAGTTTAGTCAAAATAGACATTTTTTCTTAGGCCGATCTGGATAAAACTTTGCCTAGTTGGTTTTTAAATTTCACGGGTATTGCCTACTGTCTCCATTAAATTGATAAGGACAGTAGGGAAAATAACGTCCTGAAACCCTTGTTTTTTCGATATATTTTTACGAAATTATATTTTTTAATTTCTATACATTTCATCTTTTTTTTAAATACTAATTAAAATTTAGCGGTTCGGAGGAAAGGGGGGAGGAGCAATATTGTGAACAGGTGAGCAGATGACTTTAGTTACACCACTGGATAAGAACCCAAAATGCATTAAAAAAACAAAAAATAAATAATAAATATTTATAATAATAATGATAAATTATCATATCTTTGTATAGTAAATCCGTTCTTTATTGTGACAATTAAGAGTTAAAATAAAAAAAATAATAAAGTATCTTGGGGGTCGGATAGGCTAGGCGGTAGCGCATCATCCTGCTAGCCAAGTGGACCCGCGTTCGAATCCGACTCGAGGCATTCGGCTAAAATCTGACCCCCGGGGTAGAGACAAAATTTAAAAAATATATAGTATCGTAAATTGGTTTATGGCTAGAAAGGCCGAAAAGCCACAAAAAATAAAAAAAATAAAAATTAAAGTATCTTAAATTTTGATTTTTTTCACTCATGTTAAATTATCAATTAAAAATATTCCTAATTCTTAAATACAAAGCAATAAAATAAATCTATAAAATATAACATTTAAACGGAGAAACGACTTCCAAAAGGAAATATGTAAGGATATTGTAAAGCCCAAACATTTATATATACATATTATTGTAATATATTAGGGGAGAGATAAGTGCACGGTAAAATCTTATAAGTAGTCTCATGACTTTATTATTTATTTATTTATTTATTTTCTTATCAAGTATTTTAGGGGTGATTAAATTTCAGAAAAACAAAAAAACTAAATAAATCACCGTGCCAACAGCAGCGAGAGAAAAATAAATATGAAAAAGATAAATGCTGGAATTGATGCCTTCTAACGGCGTTAATGAAGATCCCGATAAATCTCTCGATAGTATCATATTTATTTAATGGGGGGGTATCGAGTGTCCATCACTTTCCCTGGGTAACGTCCATCCTGATGTGTCCAAATTCCCACCCTTGCAAGTTAGGTGGCTATTGGTCACTGGACATCCATCCACCCCCAAAACCGCCCCGAAAAGCCCAGCCGGTGCTAAATGTGTCGCCCAAGCCAACCCCAATTTCCCCCAAAAGGGGTCCCGGGTTCGGTCGATAGCAGCAGCAAACGGACACTCCTACTAGGCTTTAGCCTATATCCAGGCATGGCATACCCTTTTCGAAATATTCACGAACCAATTTTAGATTCGATGTCATGGGGGGGGGGATTTTCGAGCCAACGCCCACAAGGGGGTCAAAGAGACCCGCGGCTATAATTCTAAATAAATAAATTCATATCTATTTTCCAAGAGTAGATAAATAATAAATTCGACATGCAAGATATCCAGTTTCTTCAAGTTCTATATTTATTCATTTCTCAATTGTGATTTATTTCTATTTGAAAAAAAATATGAACGACGTCTTCGAATCGAATATATCACCATTTGTATTTTTTAAAAATTTTATGTTATCTGTATTTCTTAAGAATTTTAAAATATATATTGTATATTAATACGTTTTTTGATTTAAAATTTTAATAGATTTTTAAAACTTACCTATATACTTTACTAAACATCAAATTAGCTTGGTCCATTAGAACTTCTCATCAAAAGATTCTCAATTTTCAACAATAAATTAATAAAACTATGAATTAAATTATTTCTAAATAAAAATTGGAGAAAAAAGTGGGAATTTTAAACTGTCCTAATTTTGATGTTTTGGCAATTTTTTGCCGTTGATCAAAACTTTTAAACATTGGCAATTGGGGACTTTTAGATTTTTAGAAAATAGTCCCAAATTTGAGAGTGGGGATAAAATTTATCAAATGGTCTTAGGCATTCTCTTTCAAACTGTTCGTTATCAAAAAACTACCTTAACAAGATATATTTGTAATTTAATAGTTCAAGATAATTGGGAGAATTTGATCGGCAACATAGTTACATTGGAATATATCTAAATAATTCACTGATGCAGCTTTATAACGAAGACACCCACACACACCCAGTATAACATGTCGCCTAATAATTAATTTTGATACACCTAATGACTTGCTAGAATTATTCAACTCACAAATGCATAATAGCATCGTGCCAATCATCCAAAATCGATTTAAATTTCATTCTAAAATTAGAATTTAGCGGATGCTCTAAAATTTCTATATATAAAATTAATGATTTACTGGAGCCAAAGTTCATTAAATATGACGGAGAGAGGATTTCCAGTATATTTTATACTCAAGTTTTTCATTTAAAAGTTGTTCACTCTGACCCGTATCTAGTCGAGTTTAAATGACATGGTTAATTAAGAAAATGGCGAAAAGTATATTAAAATTTTTTTAAAACAAATACCATATATTAACTCTTCCTTCGCAAATGAGTGCAAATGCGAAGAGTTATTAAAAATAAACTGCAACGGATCGTTGCTAAACTTTATCCAAATTCATTTGAAATATTAATATGTTCTTGAGTAAAGTACATTAAAATATAATTTTACTAAAAACTTTATTTAACCTTTTTTGTGGTCCCCAAGGTACTTAATTAGGATATTAAATTTCATCAAAATTGGTTAAGTCATTTTCAAGATATTTAGAAAAAACTAAAAAAGTACCGAAATAAAGTACTAATGTTTGTGGACCGATATGTACCAAAAACTAATCAGCGCTTCATTTTGTTAAACTAATGGTAGGTTTTCAATTTCATTTCAATCAGCGCAAAGGTGTGGAAAAAATTGTGGACGAAAAAAACGATAACACACACACATCCATCCATCCATCCATCCGCACGCACTTCCAAAAAAAATGGCACTTTTTGGCCTCTCGACGAGATTCCAGGTAATTTTTGGCAAAACCGTCACGTGCTAAAATTCAATCTCATTGAATACTTCAATTTGTGACCTTAATTGAGTCCATGGGTTCCGTAGTCTTTACCTGAGGACCCTTTGAAGTCGCGCTTGCCGCGAGACCCATTACAATACTTTCTCCCATGCTTCGCATTGGATAAAGTAAAAATGATCATTGTCTGAAACGTGGACAAAAAACATTTCCAGATATAATTTGTTTTGTCGGCTTGTGTATGTGTGTGTATATTCGGTAGCTCGAATAGGATAAATTGAAGAGTGTAATTTCAAAAGAGTCGAAGTGCGAAAAATGTGGAAACGAGATAATCAAATAAAGTATGCTATCTTGGTAAGTAGTAAATATTTTTAGCTTTAAAATATTATTTTCTTAAAATTTTTAAAATCTGTACACGGGGACTAGAAGCAAACAGGAGTGTACTTAGATTCCTGCCATTTTTTTTTTTCATCGACTTTTTACGAACAAATATTCTGTCGGTCTCAGGAGTAAGTGAAATGAAACAATTCTCTAAGCAGTTATAGTATAGAGTTTCATCTCACGAATCATTGTTTCGTTTCATTCGGTTTTTTTAATAATTTTTCTTACTTGAGTTGTCGAATCTAATAATTAATAAGATGACGGGTGAATAGAGGTGAATGGGAAATAAATATTATCGGAAATGAGGTTTTTTTATTTAATTAGTTTTTTCCTCTTATTAAAAACAATGACTAAAAAGATGATCAAGGACAGTCGATGGTGGTTGGATGATGGAAGTTATCTCCGAAGTCGAAGCTCAAATACAATGTATACATTAATTCATGTAAAATAATTGGTTCAATAAAATTAAAAAAAATAATAATAAATTTTTTAATTTGTATTAATTTGACCTGGCTTTGAGACCACTATTGAAGAGAGACCAATGAAGTCCTGAAATGAAGCCTAAAAATATTTTCTTAAAATTTTTAAAAGTTGTATCCGGAGACTAGAAGCGAACAGAAGTGTACTTACTTTCCCGGCTTTTGTTTTTTCATCGTCTATTTTGCATCTTTTAACTCTTGCTCTTCGGTACTCCTAATGTGTGATTTTTTTTACATAGATCTTATTATTCTTGCGACTTGTTCATATTATTTTATCTATTTGTAATCTTCTCAAATGTATAAACCTCCATTACTAAATATTTCTTAGTATTGTAACTTTTTATATTTTGCCTCGATTTCTGAAAGTCATTATTGAGTAAATTGACTCCTTTTCTTTGAATCCTACGTGTTTGGCATGATATTTTCTTTAATACGATCCCTTGAAGATTGTAAATTTATATTACTCTTATAACATTGGCGGATATTTCCTTTTAGTTGAAAGTGTATCGAATAATATTCTCGTGCTATTTTTTTCACATCAAGTTCTTTTGAAGGTAGAATATTTTTTCCAGAAAAATCTGACTAACGGATATTATGATATCAGCGATTCATGGAATCATGAAGAACAGTTTAATTTATCTGACGTACGATCAAAAGTCACATATTGAAATATCGAGGGTCACATATGGAGTTTACGGTTCAGTTCTTTATACGAGAAATTTTGCTGGATGAATACACTTGATCTAAAATCTTGAAGTGGAAATTTTTCTTTATTGAATTAAAAAAAGATAAAATATAGGTACCTAATATAGAGACTCTTAGAGTAATGAATAAAGCGCTTGTTTTTCACTCAGGAAGCGCTGGGTCGAATCCCGGACGAGTCAATTCCATCCAAAAGTAACACGACACTTCAGTAATTGAAGTAAACGACTCGATTCTTCTTCTCAGTCGTTTTGCCTCATTACTGGTGCGTCATGAACCTGGTTTACATCGTGGCTTAATCCCGATCCGAAACCAGAGTGGAATGAGATTCAAAGTATCAACCTATACCATAGCTATCTTGTTTGTAAATGAAACTTAATTTTGACAAGGTGAACATTGTAAGAATTTTACTTTTTAAAGATGAAACATACACAATAACCACAAACAAAACAATGTGTTTATTTTTAATCTTTCTTGAAAACAATTTTTTTAAATTTATTACTATTCGTATCGTAGGGGACGTATCGTGTCTGGCACAGTAGCGGAAAAACTAACAATTTAATGTCTGTCGGCTCAAAGAGATACAGACTAGATAGGTCAGGGATAGATAGAAAGAAGTTACACTTCGTTTATAGCAGGGGTGACCAACCGTATGCGTCCCAGTGCTGTAATGAATACGACCCGATATAAAATCGTAAACTTCCTTAAAACATTGTGATTTTTACGAACATGAATTTAGGTCATTTATCAAAGATTTTAATAGATATGTTTATATTGCATGTAGGAGGGTCTTGTCCCCTCAGGAGTCGAACCCAAGCACTAGTACCCTTTCCGGGCAACTAGTCGAGACCCTTGAGACCATCACCTCCAAACATGCAATATATAACGAAAGCCAAGTATTTTCACTCCATTCAACTCGATTGGAATAGTAAAAATTAATGCTTAACTGAGTTACAAATAACAAAATACCCTTAGTATACTGATAGTTTTTAAAAATGCAGTGTATTTGCGGGATTCCACTGTACATGACCGTTAATCCTTAATTTCTTTTGAAACAAACAAAAAAAAACAGAATTTTATAAAATAATGTAAATATTTATAAATATCCAAATGCTGGAATAAAAATTATCTTGAAAAAATTGATACATTCTAAAAGAGCAAGGATAAGTAATGTAGGTTTCATGAAATTGTTGACCTCACTCTTTTACAATAATAGTGTTGTATTTTTAAAGTGCGTCGTGCTTTTTTGTTTTCTCAACTTTTAATAACTAAATGTTTTTGTAGAAATGAGAGACGATTTTTTTGACACACAATTTTGTTCAGATTTACATTCCCGTTTAGTACCAACTATGCAGATGATTTTGAGAATGATGGAATATGAGCCCTAGGTACTTATTTAGTTAATTGAGAAAATATTTCAATAAGTAGATTCCGATAAATATTTAAAAATTTGCTAAATATTGATTTCAAGTATAACGAAAGTTTATAGAATTCAATATTTGGCAAGCAATAAAATGTAAAAAGTATGCTTCGTTTAACTAGTTTCACTTTTATCAAACATTCTCTCTTTTTAAAGTCATATTTTATATCAATTTTTTTTTATCTCCTTCTATATTTTTTCTTTTTTTGAAAAGGAAAAAGGTCCTAGAAGTTAAAATGAACTTTTATATTCAGAGAAGAAAATGAAAAAGTTTGAAAAAATTACGAATTGAAAAGTAATTTCGAGATTTCTGAATTGGTAATGAAAGTACGAGATAATTAATTAAATGCACATTAAAAATGAAATGGAAATCTAAACTCTTTATTGATTCATCCAAAAATTGAAAACAGCGTTAAAAATCTATAAATCAAAGGGACTGAAAAGAAAATGTCCCGAAATCTACAACTTAGTATTAAGTAAACTGCCACTATTATAAGGCACTAATTCTGGGCCAATAATGTAAAGTTGACGTAAACCTGCCGCGTGTACTACTTTTTTCAATCAATTATAATTATCATCAAATCTTTAGCACTTGTTTGTTAAAATTCACATTATGTAGTAGTAAATACTATATTTATCATCATCATTCTTATATATAATCCGTTTAAGACGTTATTTTCAGAGCGAAAAAGCCTGAATATTAGCAGGAATTCACGAAAGGCACTTTGACATACCATATTATTATCTTCTTCAGCCCCAAGGAATTTTGACTAGCTACCCTCTTTTTGCCCGGGGATGCACCAAGTTAATTAAAATGATGTAAACCTTATTAGTATCTTTTAGCTAAGACTTCTAATGATAAGTGAACCTCTGATGAGTCATTTTACATGACAAAACATGAATGAATTCTTATTTGGTTGAGTTTGTATTTTATTTTATTTATTTTTTTAATAAATACATTTAATAATGCACTATGTGGTTTACTATATATAAAAATGTTCTAATAAATAATTCAAGTTTTCCATCATCAAATCTAGTTTAATTCGCTTCATCACATTCCATTGTTAGCTCTGACCATCAGCTAAAGAATGAGGGAATAAAGTCATCTCTATTATTATTTATTCACTATTAATCAACCTAGAAAGGGCACTTGAGGAAACAAAATGACACAAAAATTAGCTAAGTTTCTAGATCAGCTGGTCTAGAGAGTTGAGGAGTTTAGACTTTGCTACAAATGAGATTTTATGAGTCATCTAAAGAGGTATATGTATCTATGTGTTATGTACCAGGTCTGTAACTTTAAAATGCGGGTTTTTTCCAATAGATTGCCCAGAAAACCTATAGATTCTAGTGCCATAACCAATATTCGTTTTGACAGCAAGCGTCATATTTGTTTAAACGTTTAAGAGTTAGTAGCATATTTTTTTCGGTGGTAAACATGTCGAGTTTTGAGCCAAACAAAGAGTATTTGAGGAACGTCCTGATGATTTTCTTATTCAATAAGAAGAAAAAAAGCAGCGGAAGCACATCGAATACTTGTGGAAACATACGGTGCAGATACTCTATCTGGCGACACTTGTGAACGGTGGTTTAAACGATTCAGAAGCGGTCATTTCAATGTCATTGACAAAAAAACGTTAAAATCGACCGAAAAATTTGAAGACACCGAATTGCAATATTATTGGATGAGGGCACTACGCAAACTCAAGAAATGTTGGCGGAGAAATTAAATGTTTCTCGTGTAGCCATTTCCAAACGTTTGAAAGCCTTAGGAAAGATCCAGAAGGTTGGAAAATGTATGTAATATTGTTTAAAAAATGGCATGTTTTTGCTAAGTTCCATATCTGGAATAATGCGTAGTTTTAGGTAAAAATATTATCTCTAAGTTTAATTTAAATGGCAAAGCACTTTTGATCGTGTGGGCCAGAACATAAGCCAGAATTTCCGACAATATTTTGACAATCTTCCCGTAGGGGGCAGGTCCCTCCGGGCCGAAGATAGATGTGGTATTAAAAATAAAAACAATTAATGTTGAGGCTTTTGTGGTTAGAATGAGATTTTGAGTTAGTAAATATTTTCATTCCATTTTCAAAGTGGGAGATAAATTTAACCGAATTTATCGCGCGGAGAATTTACCACTGCTCGAAGCCCCTAAAACCTTAGTAAATTGGATATTGAATTGTATCTAAGTTTCTGAGATTGGCTCGTGATCCCGGCTTCTTTTCCTTCTACTCTGTTCTTTTCACGATGGAGGGGCCAGCCCATACAGGCCTTTAGGGGATCCACCTTCTGGGGTATCTCCTTCTCACATCAATATCATTAAAAAAAAAATACCTATTTATTCTCCCCCCTCCCTCCTCTCCCAATGAGAGACCTAAGCCAAAAGAATTTTAATAGCACACTCAAGGTTACTGAGCATGCGCACTTTACATTTCTGCTAATATATTATTTCAAAATAAGCATGCTCATTACACCTGAATGCGGTGCGAGTGCATTAATCCAAATATACTCCATAAGAAATTATATTATGAATTTCAATCTTATCCTAAAGAAAATTTGAGAATCGATTAATGGATAAAATTACGACCGCGGAGGTGATATAGGAAATTAAATTTACTTATACTAGTATATGTCTTTTGAAAATTTAAAAATCCAAATTAATAATAAAATTTCAGTGATAAATATTTTTTCAATAATAATGCCAAAAATGGGTATTGATTTATCTGTTTGATTAATTTAATTTTTATTAAAATTGAATGGATATAATCGAATATAGTTTCAATTTAATGAAATCTCTGTTAAACTCAATTTTATTGACAATAAAGTCCCTTTATTTTAGTTTTATTTTTATATATAAAAGATAGGCGGACTGAAGGTGGGGTAAATTGGAAAACCTGTCCTTTTTCCATCCAACGAAAAAGATGATATCTTGCTCCATCGATTTATTGGTCAAATTCGGTTTGTTTAATCTGTGATAGAGCCAAGAGGAAATGCGAACTCAAACAAAAAAATCTATTTGACTTGGCCAAATAAAAAACATATAATATGGAAATTGAATTTACTAATGGACTGATCATTTATTTTTTGGATTAAAATTATTATCAGTAGTATAAATAAAAAAAAAAAAAAAGTATATTTGAGCGGAAGTCCTCAAAGAGGTCAAGTAATGCTTGGACCATTTCAGTTTGAGAACGCTCCTATATAATTATCTAATTTATTAGAAAACCCAAAGAGATCTGCAAGAGAGTATCATATTCTAAAAACTGTGAATTTAACTAAATTAAAATACCGAGGGGTGAATTTTAATGAAATAAACTAATTGAAATAGAAAATATAGAAAAGAGTAAAACCTTTTTCAAGACTCGGTACGCTCACCGCTGCAAGTATTATACTTTCTTTTTTACATTTTTGTCTAAATTTTAGTCAATCCAATTGATCATTTTTAACAAAAAAGGAGGAGATGCTCTATTCGAGGGATTTTTTTGTTTTTGTGTCTATGTCACCTTATATCTCCGCCAATTGTGAACCGATTTTGATGGGTTCAGTCTAGCTCCGATTGGTCCCGTTTTTTTCATTGGTATTAGACCTTTTTTGTTAGGTTTGTTCAGGCCTAACTTCTTTGTTTATGAACCGATTTCGATGATTCTTTTTTTATTGGAAAGGGGGTATCTTAGAGATGGTGCCATATTAATTTGGTCAAGTTCTGATGATATGATCAACCACGAAATAACGTAAATCTCCAATTCTTATGAGCAAATAATCGAAATTATGATAAATAAAATCTTTTAAAAAAAAATCTTATAACATTCATTTAAAACCCGCAAACATTTCGAGAGAATTTCTATATTTATGAATTGAATTTTATTATCATTTTCTGATTCATTCGCCTGACGCTTTCTCTTACGAGATGCATGCAAGGTATTATATTAGATCACTATTAATAGCATCACTAAAAAGAGAAAAATAAAAATAATTTTTATAAAAAAAATAAAACCGACTTCAACAAAATTAAATGCAACAAATAAAATAATAATAACTTAAAAATCAAATAAAATCCACTAAAAGGTATAAAATAATTATCTTAATTAGTTACAACTAAACGACGAAATATTTACATGAAATTACTTTTTGAAATCGATGCCAAACATACATTTTATAAATCGCACTCGACGAATCTTACTTAGTACGTTTGGCGGGTACGCTCACTTATAGGTATAGTTTGTTTGGCACCGACTTCAAAAAGTAATTTCATGTTAATATTTCGTCGTTTAGTTGTAACTAAATAAGATAATTATTTTTATACCTTTTAGTGCATTTTATTTTATTTTATTTGTTGCATTTAAGTTATTTTGAAGTCGGTTTTATTTTTTTATAAAAATTATTTTTCTCTCTCTATAATGAGTATTGTGTTAGGTCAAGTGCAAAAGGCCATTTCAAGAATAATAAAATCTAAGAAATTGATCTCTAAGTCTGAAACAGGTTTGTACTTGTATTTGCATTACCTCTAAAGGAGGAGACGATGATTCTATCCGCGCTCTTTTTAATGATTTTTCTCAATTAGATTCTAATTAAAGGATTCCTCACTCGCACATTGATTAAATATATTGTGGGATTTCGTTCTCCGCTCTTTTGCTGTAAAGTGCTTTTGAAAATAGTGATTCATTTTCGCCTTGAGAAAGACGTTTGTTGTTTGCCCGTCAAAATCTTTCGATAAAATGACAGGTGAGCAGCAAGGACATGCCCCTTTTATAAAAGGATCGAGGGCGGGAAAAATTATCCATACGTCACGTAAAACGCGGGAAGAATTAACCAATCAGATTAATTGCTAATTAGAGCTAATTAGGTTATAAAAGAAGCCAGCTCCTCGAAGCGAATTCAGTTGTTATCATTCAGTTGTAATGTGTGAGTTGTCACTTGTTGAAACTCATTGAATGAGCAGCTCTCCGGGGTGATTGCGATCACCTTGGAACGATTTGGAACGAAACGGCTTGTGCCGAAGAAGTAATTTGTATACACGTTTTGTAACGAAGAAGCAATAAATCCGGGCCATGTGCCGTTATTTTTTTAAAAGCATATTTTCAACTGCCTTGTGCGAATTCTTATTTAAAATAGCATTTTTAACTGGCTCAAAGGCCGCCAATAGAGATTATCATCTCTGAAGATCATCTCCCATCCAAGCCCGGCAAATCTCCTTCCAACTAACCCTTCGAGCCAATCATAAATAAAATCATTCATCATCTCAATCATTTCCTATGATATTTAAAAAAAAAAAAGTGAAAACTTTATCAAGACTCAGCAGGCTAAAGCGCCTTATTAATTAATAATAAAAAAAGCCCTCGACTCAAGAGTATTCTAATAAAGGGTTGAAATTTATTATTATTTGGGATGTTATATAGATGTGATTAAATATGAAATATTGTTAATCATTGTTAGATTACTTATATGTACCTATATGAAATATTTTTAATTCTTAACATGTATATTTATTTATTAATTGAAAATTTAATTTTTTTTTAATTATTGTTATTTAAATTGTTAGTGAGATTTGATGAATTTAGATAAATAAATAAATAAATAAATAATTTATTAATAATGATAAACTTAAATATAAATTGCTTATTTATGTCTACATTATGTTTTTTTCTTATTTTAGTATATAGTTAATCGAAAACTATTGAAATGATCATCCAATTTTGAATGCAGCTCTTTTTCAATTAAAGTTTTTTTTAAGCTTAAAATATCAATAAAATTATTCAAAATATGCTGTTTTCTAGATTTTTGAACCAGAAGCTTTAAATCTAGACAGCCCAAAGACAATCAGTAAAAATAATCAGTACAAATATTTTGAAAAATAAGACTGGCTAAGAAATTTAAATAAACCTACTACATGTTACTCACTTTATTATTATATTCTGCTGTCGATTAAGATGAAAGTGCAATGTCATTCCTTAGAAAACCAAATTTTTAGGGAAATGAGTGAGTGTTTCGAAATCTGGAAAGTCATATTTTTCGAAATTTCAATAGAACTCAGAGTATTAGTAGGTTAGCCTTATACCAAAATTGAATTTACAAATAAGGATTCACGTTGAATGTTGTGAAATCGCTCAATTTTTTCTATCAAAATAATTTCACCCGTTTTTATGTATTTCAAAAATACGAAACAAAAATTCACTTTTTTTCATCAGGATTACTGATACTTTCTGTAAAATTAAAATATAATCTGTTTATTAGTAGATAGGTATTGAAATAAAAGCATATTTATTAATAATCAAATTAATACAATATATTTTATTAAATTAAAATGATTGATTTCTTAAATTGAAAGTTTTTGCCGAGAGTAGCAGAATTTTTATATATTGAAGGAGACAATAAAATAGTGTGTCTTCTGCTGGAATTATAAATTTTATTTATTTATAACGATCGTTATAAATAAATAAAATTTATAATTCCAGCAGAAGACACACTCTTTTATTGATTGATTTCTCTTTAGGGGTAGTCTATAAATAACGTCACACGAATTTCAAGATTTTTAGACCCCCCTCACCGGTGTCATGTTCTGTTTTATTGAGCTCTAACTGTATTGTGACGTCACACTATCACTTTTATACCCTATAATTTATTAATTTGACTTTTGGGACATCACAATTTTTAAGATCCCAGGGGTCCCTGTCACATTTTGTAACAAATCTGAGATGATGCCGCCCTTACTGCGTGACGTAATTTGTGGACGGCCCCTTACTGAGATATTAATCATATTTTGTATTCTTATTCCCGCAAGTATTTCTAAAATATCCCAATCTCAATGTTTAGCTATTTTGATGGAATCCCGGACGTTCTTTTGACAATCTCTTTGAATGGTTGGAAATTCTCCGCGACTGACAAAGCAAGGGTGCAGGGTGGGAATTCCAGGGAAGCGTTAAATTGGTGCCGTCCGTCCCTTGTCTTGGTACTCTCTCGCCCCTTGAATATCTTGTTTGGGTTCATCAGGCCGGGTTGGGATGAATTAGAATTCGCCGCGTTCTCCCAGTTGGCGCCGTTTAATTTACACGATTTCAGATCTCGGGTCACGAATAGTGAAAGCCATAGACAGGATCATCATGTCGAAAACCCTTCTGCGTGTTCTATTTGTTTGATTTATAATAGAAGTTATATGGATTCAATCTTACCTTAATCCATTTTGAGATGAAGTTGAATGGCCAATCTTTTCATTGCAAAATCTGAGGGACTGAATATTTTATTTTATTACAATCACCTAACAGATAAAAATTTATGCTTCTATATGATAAAGTTTGCTATCACGAAAATGAGAAAACAAATGTAAGATTTTCACACATCTTTTTACATTCTCAAGGTCATCAGAGTGCTGCCTGCCTTCAGCACCTAGTTTATATCTAGATTATTTTTGTCCAATTTTGATGTTTTTAGAGAGTTGTTGGGGATCACGGATTGCTATATATGTTTCTAAGTTTTTCAAATTCATTCGAAAATTTTCAATTATTATTTTTTTGAAGTGATACTTTTTTGGTGCCAAAGAAATTCAAGTCGCAATGAAAAGGATATTCCAAAGAGAAAAAGATAGAAAGCATGCTCAGAGACAGGGAGAGACAGACATGCGCATAAAGTGTGCGCGTAGTAAGTATTCTCTCTTAAGACAAGGGAGTAAGTACCGTATAGTTTGGTTCTTGTGAAAAGCCTAGCGAGTTTTATTTTTACTTTCACATTTATATTCTATAGAATATAATGGGAGAGTATTGCGATGGCCAATCTTGGTCCTGACTCTTTGAGAGCTTGTATCTCAGAGATGAAAAAAGTTAATTTCATTTTTTAACTTCTAGGTGGAAGGAATCGTTGTCCTTAAAAGTTGGAAACCGGATTTAGAACATAAAACCAGAAATTGTGGTCCCCAGAGGGCAAAAATGGGTCCAAAATCCATTGGTGAGTGCGTATTTACGTATGTACTAATGTAGCCCCCTGCGTTTCGCAACCATAGGTCTCAGAGCTACAAAATTCTAAACTTAAGCTCGATATAGGCTAGAAGGAGTACAGCAAACTTTTGACCTACGAGGCGTACGTGTCAAGACACTTGATAAATATACTAATTTTTAAAAAAAATCGTTAAAGCCGTTTTTTAGAAAATAAAAAAAAAAACGAAATAAAGGAAGTGGGTGTAAATTAGTAGTGTCGCGATGACTTTAAATAAATGAAAATGTGAAACACACCAGTTGATTTTAGTGGGATTCATCTGAAATTCAAGTATATTAATTGAAAAACAACAGCAGACAATAAAACTAAAAAAATAGATACAAAATGCAATTAAAAATTTTAAAAAATAATAAACCTTTTAAAAAAAGAAAAAATTACTTCAAATGTGGGCCAAAAAAAATAAAATAGTTTATTTTTCAATGCGGTGACGTCAGAGACCTACTTCAATTCTTTTCTTCCATTTGTAATCTAATGAACCAAGAAAAGTAAGTATATTTAAATGGTTCTTTGGCTTTGGCTTTATCGAGATTACTTTACTTTTAACCAGCCGTCTGTGAATGTATGTTCTATTTAACATTTCTAGAATAAGTTTGCATTTCATCTAGATAGTAATATTTCTTTTATTATTTATGATTTTTTAACAATGTTTTTTTTTTCATTTAAAATTAAAGCTACATTAAATTAATATATAACTAGCAACTATGTTTGCTAACAAAAGAATACAAAAAAAATTTAATTAAAAAATTTCGTTCTCTATTTTATTTATTTATTTTTTGTAATTTTTATTTTTCCTCTACCTACATTTATTAAAAAAATATAATAACATATCTATAATAATAATAAATTCTTCATGTCAAGAACAAATAATAATTGAAATAAAATAAAAAAGAGATGAAAGAAATTGTAATTTATCCACTTGGGTTAGAATAAAAGTAAAAATGTTTCCGAAAAGCGGAATTCAATTTGATATCGTTGAAGCCATAAACTCGTTTATAGCTTACATTGCAGAGGTTGTGTTATGGCGAAATTTTCTATTCGTTTTTTTCTTATTTTAGTATATAGTTAATCGAAGACTATTGAGCTGATTTATCCAATTTTGAATGCAGCTCTTTTTCTATTAAAGGTTTTTTTTAACAATTTCTTCCAGGACATATTCCGAAAAATTAAATTTACTTCAAATTGAATCTAAAACTTATTTCCAAGTAAAGAGGAAAAAATAATTTTTTTTTAAGGTTCTATATTAAAATTATTATCTCAGATAAAATAAGTAATTAATATCTACAAAAAAAATATTTTTAAGGCATATTATACAAAGTTGGAGGTTGGGTTGGCTTAGCGTGAAGTCTGACTGCTTCATCATTGTGATAACGATGGATATTAATGCGGGTGGTTCGAGCTACAAGCCTCGCCCTCGGCAAAAATTTGAACATCCTAATCCGGCTCCTGTCTAACACAATTAACAGTTAATAAAAGCATCATAGTATAGACTTTGGTATCTGAGAGATAAAAAAATCATAAACAGTTTTTGTAGACCTTGTGCTTTTACTCAAATTAGCTTATCGAGATGTTAACTGTCTGTAAAAACCTCAAAAGTACTAGAATACTGAACCTACTCTAAAAGAAATAATCTTTAAAATTACCATTTCTTATAAAATTTCGTGTGAGTCATTTTTTAGAAAAAGGTGGGAAAATTTCAGGATTAAGTATTTTAAAGATCAATATATTAGCTAAAAGAAGTTATTGATCCAATAATTGAATCATATTTAATTAAGTAATGGAGATGGATTCAGCCAATGACTAGCCTCTGCTGAATAAAAAACTCCGAATTATGGAAAACGTTTCGGCTTTAATTAAATAATGCCATCATCAGTTCCTAAGTCTCTAATACTCTCTTAGGAACTGATGATGGCATTATTTAATTAAAGCCGAAACGTTTTCCATAATTCGAGTTTTTTATTCAGCAGAGGCTAGTCATTGGCTGAATCCCTCTCCACTACTTAATTATATATATATATATATATATACAGCCATCAAATTGTGTCAAGTGAATCATATTTATTGAAATGTCACATGTCCATTTCCCAAAATTTTACAGCAGAAAATACTAAGAGGAGGTGACTCTTTTAACAGTAAACGGTATAATTGAACACTTATTAATGGCCTTTTGAGTTAAATTAGAAAAATGAAAATTAAATACTAAATGCGTCTATCTAGAACAGTGTTTCTCAATCTTTTGTGATTGACGGCACACTAAAAATATCTGGAATCATAAGTAATTAGAAGTAGTAATTTGAAGTTACGAAACCCATGCAATTTTAATTATTTGTCAAAAACGCTCGTTGCACATTTGACAATTTCTCGCGGCACACAGGTTGAGAAACACTAACTTAGAGAACCCAAAATCTAAACAGTTCTCTGCATTGAAAATACAACCATTTTGCTCGGAACAAACTTTCTAAGACGATTTCTTTTTATGAATTTAATTTTTCTATTGAATGATAAAGATGAAGAAAAAAGTAAAAGCTTTTTCACGACCCAGTACGTTTGCCAGTTAGAACAAGTATTTTTTTTTTAACATTATTGTCTGAATTTTTTGAAGTTCTATTAAATATTTGCTCTCTCTATAACGAGTATAATTTTGATCCAAGAGCAAAAGACCATTTCTAGTATAATAGAAATTAAAAATTGAATCTTTAATAATCTGAACAGGTCTTGACTTGTATTTCGCATCCTTGCTTTTCCTTCGCTATAAAGAAAAAAGATAGATAATTCTATCCACACCCTTTTTTAGTTATTTTCCTCGATCGGATTCTAATGAAAGAATCGCTGCCCCACTGCGCATTCATTAATTAAGAAAAAAGTGAAAATTTTTCCAAGACTCGGGTCGCTAGATATGCTGTAGTAATTAATAATAAACTTATATATAATATAAATTGTTTATTTATGCCTATACGAGCTGCTCCAGGCGTGCCTTCGGCACGCTCTCTACAGCTCGGCCCTCCAGGCAGGTGGCATTGGCGGGCGGCGTCTCAGCATGTGATTATTAGGTCTGTAATATATATTTATAATTTTTTTGCCCCCACTCACATTTTGGGAGGTTGAAATTATTTTTTAGATATTTGCAAATAAATAACTCTCAGTTTTCTAAAAAAAGAAAGAAAAATTCTATAATTTGACCCCCCCCCCTTCGCCTCCATACAGTCAATTTTGGTAGTTGATTTTTAAAGGAATAGTTTCTTAAAGTAATAAAGAATAACTCTACAAAATTTGATCAAGATAGGAGAGAGTTTTAATTTTTGCCCCCACTCACATTTTGGATAGTTGGGAGTCGAATTTCAAAAAATCCTGAAATAACTTTTTAGATATTTGTATTTAGAATTGTATTAAGTGAAAATCAAGTAGATATCTTATCGTTCTTAATTGAAAATGCGTAATTAGTGTAAACACATTGCAAAGAAATTTTGCCCCTTTTGACCCCTTAAGGGGTCGAATTTCAAAAAATCCTGAAATTAGTTTTTAGATATTTTAATTTAGTATTTTTATAAGTAAAAAACAAGTAGATATTTTATTGTCCTTAAGAGATATCGCATAATTAGTGAAAACACACTTTGACCCCTTTGACTCCCTTAGGGGTCGAATTTCGAGAAATCCTTTCCTGAGTGAGTGAGTGAGTGAGTGTATCGGGCAAAGAATTATATATATATATATAGATTATGGCTCGCGGCACATTTGACAATCTCTCGCAACACACAGGTTGAGAAACACTGATCTAGAACGAGAAAAAAATCAAAAACACCTTGTCGTGTTGACAGACAGGGTGTAGAAACAAAGTAACTTGGAAGTTTCTTTGGAATCACAAAAAGCCGCACTCAAGGCTAAGATGACGGCTAGCTGGAGTATCGGGCTGCAGCTTGGAGGGATGTTAAGAAGGATGTTGAATCATAGGGCTTTAAAATTTCAATGAGAAATCCAAAAAGTCTAAGAAATATGTAGTAATAATTATAAATGAAAACGATATATGAAAAATAGTTCTCTATCAATCAGATTGAGGTATTAGGTGAAAATTTTAAATAATTAATCAAACCTGATTAAACCATCAGCAGAGATCACTCAAAGTATTTGTTTTCAGCTAATTGCATAATAAATATTAAGTAATTCAACGAAATATCTATCTGCTTGGCATATAGAAATATTCATTATATATTCATAGATTTGTGGCTAGATAATCCTCCAGGGAAAATATTCATCCAGACAGAATCTGGGTTCATAAATAAATACAATTATAACAAATTATTGGTAACATTTCAAATGCAAAGATTTGAGTAAAAGACAAAAAAGAGCTCGTGAATGCAGAATGCTAATTTTCCATAAACAACTTATTTGCCACTTCCATAACTCCTCTGGCTGTAAAAAGTAAAACTTCCGACTTGGAAACTAAAGCTATTGTTGCTTCTTAGATGAAGTAGACGACAGTTTCATCTATTAGAATTACATCCAAAAGTAAAACGAGGCCCCTATTAATGTCGCCACAATGGCTGTCTGTCTGTATGTCATTGTAAACTAAATAAAATACATATTTGAAATTTACAGTATAAACTATAAGTATTTTCTTTTGGAAACGGACTCGTATGATTGAATTCTATATTCAATGGGGAATTGATGGAAAGGCAGCCCAATGATAATAAAAAAGAAAAAATTATATTGATGAATCTGTTGAAGGAGAGAAGAAGTAAATTTCTTGTTGTCTTCATTGACCCTTTTAAACCCTGAAGAAGGAGGGAAGATCCTCCGAAACGTCCATTTTTGTTAGGATGAAAATGACGTTTCCTTTATTCGAAATTTTATTTTTTATTATCTTTTGGCTTACTTTCCGTCAATTCTCCATTACAGTTCAATTTATATGTATTCATCTTTTTCAAAAACGAAAAAAGTATTAAAATTTTAATCAAATGATCATTTTTTTTATTATTAATTTATAAATATGTTTAATTATCAACTACAAACAAGAACGAATTTGATATCTCAACTATTTTGTAAGATATAAGGTACGAAACCCTTATATATCTTAGATCAGGGCTGTCCAACCCGCGGCCCGCGGGCCACATGCGGCACAACATAAAATTGAATTTTTTTTTAAAACATTAAGATTTCTATATACCTACTTAGTAAAAAACATATCTCATACAATTTGACGTAATTTTGTTTATAAAATAAGAAGAAATTGGACAATTTACCGAAAAATTTTCGAAAAATAATAGGACAGTTTTTTGATTTTGAATGTGAAAAAATATAAATCAAGATTTCCGAAAAATAATTACAATTTTGTCATATTTTAACTCTTTTTTTATTAGATATAAATATTTTAAAGTTAATGTTAAATCATTCGTATCCATAGTAAATTTATAACAGGAATCGTAAGGAATTGGATAAAATTAAAAACATACCATATAGTTTTTTTACTTTAGCATACAGGGTATGGTCAAGTAGTGTAATCGTGCATGAAAAAGGTGGGGTTTTTTCCTTCTTTTTTTCAAAATATCTCAAAAACGGCTGAAACTATTTCGATTAAAAAAATTGAGCGAAACCATGGCATTTCGGTCTACAAAAAAGCTCTAATAAGTGAACATCGAAAAAATTATATTTTTCGAGATAATAATTGTTTTGTCAAAATGTCTGTTAGTTAGTTAGTCTGTGCGTTATTTGTGTACGAGCTAGCTCAAAAACTAGTGTGAGTATCGAAACCAAATTTCACACGTAGTTTTGATGCATTAAGATTAAGAGCTGATTAGATTTTGGTGCATATCGACCCAAAATTAAGGGGGGTCGAGGGGGGTTAAAAATTAAAAATCTAGGTCGTTTGAGCAAACTCAACCAAATTTTGTATACATAATCAGTGGGTCCCCAGAAGTCTAAAAATGCAAAAACTAACCGCCCGAAATGGAGGGGGGGAGGGCGGAGGGTCAAAAAATGAAAATCTTGGCGATTTACCAAACTAAACCAAATTTTGTATACATAATCAGTGTGTCCCAAGAAGTCTAAATATGCAAAAACTAACCGCCCGAAATGAGGGGGGGGAGGGGTCAAAAAATGAAAATCTTTGCCATTTACCAAACTCAACCAAATTTCGTATACATAATCAGTCGGTCCCAGGAGTCTAAAAATGCAAAAACTAACCCCCCCCCTACATGATTATAAATAATTTTATTAAATATAAAATATAACTGAGGGGCCAGGTTGTTTGGTAAAGTCAAGTGGATGGCCACATCAGAACACGTCAGCTTATTTTAAATGGGCCAGCCGTTTCGTCAATTTTGTATATACTGAGGAAGTCAAAATAAATTGTCGAGACGACTGGTCCATTTAAAAAAGCTCTATGTTTTTAATTTTATCCAATTTTCTACTATTCCTATTATAAGATATTTTTGCTACTTCATCATGCTGGATATCATTATTCTACATTAATAACTCTTTTTTTTTATTAATAAATAATCAATAGAATTATGATATTTTATCTGCGGCCCGAGGCATTTGTTTTTAATTCAAATGCGGCCCGTGTAAGCCAAAAGGTTGGACACCCCTGTCTTTGATATTCGAAATTGCATATGTGAAATCATTTCAGAACTTAAGTTGCAAATTCATTTTCTGATTTGGTAAATGGCATCAAATTTGACAGTTTATTATATTTTTATTTGTGGAGAAATTATTGACGAAAATATTACTTATTTTTAATATATTTTTGTTTTTAATGAGACAGAAATATACATTATATATTCATAGATTTGTGGGTTTTTAATTCTCCAGGGAAAATGTACCTATGTCCAGATAGAATCTGGGCTCATAAATAAATACAATTATGACATATTATCAGTAACATTTCGAATGGCAGGAGGTAAAGAACGAACGAAAAAGAAAAAAAAAGAAAACAACAGCATTTTTGTGCATAAATGCAAATAATTCATGTCAAGGGGAGATAAATAGTGGGAATTCATGCAAATTGCAATTCTAGTTAATTGTGGCTTGTCATTTGTTAATGTCTCTATTCTGTCATTCTTTCATCGTCAGCAGTTAGTTATTTTTAATAATGTCTCTACAAATAGTAAATAACTAGTAATAATTTTTATTCCTCGACAACCGAAGATGAATAATTAGGATTTAGTTTTATCGCCGATGATTTATTTTTCATTTGTTGGATTGTTGTCTAACTATCCACAAAAAAGTTTGGTTATATTTTGAGATCATTTAATATGTACAGATTCAATGAGCTACATATTACCCAGAGTTTTTTTTATTTGCCAATAATGACCATTTATTTATAGATAAAAAAAACCTTAGTGAAATATAAAATTATCATTTTAAATAATTGGTTTGATTTATGAACTAATTTTCGAAAGAGTTGAGTGAAATTAGAGTCAGATAGGTAGGTAGACAAGTTTTTTAAAATATGAAATTTAATTTCGTAATATTAGTATTCTCCATATAGTTATCGCCATCATTCGAAATTGAGTATAAAACTCGATGAAGAAATACATTTTAAAATATTAAAATATATAGTAAATAGTACCTATAACCACACAAGGCCAGCGTGACCTTTTGCGGGGCCGGGTTCAAAAATTTTGCAGGGCCTGAATATAGATTCAAATCCTACACTTAAATTTTACAACGAGGAATTATTTATTTACAAATGCTCTTACATATTATATATCTATATATATAAAATTAAGGTTTTGTCTCTACATTGGTCCAAATCACGCCAAATTTTGGTTGCACACGTTTCAAGCAAAGTTATGAACGAAAACACCCTCAACAAAATTCCTGTCTGTCTGTATGTTTGTATGTCTGTCTGTTTCCGTCGTTTCCGTTGCTCACGATTCACGTAAAAACGGCTAAAGGGATTATTATGAAATTTCATATTTACATCAGATACTTCTAACTTACGTTTTTAGCCACATAACGTTTTGATATTTTGACCCCAGAAGGGGGTTTGGGGGGCGCACGAAATAACTCCTAAACTATTAATCCTAAGGAAAATTTTATGAAAAACAAAGTAGAGGATGTGATTTGTGACAACTTTTGCTTGAAAAAATTGCCCCAAAACCACCCAAAAAGGGGGGAGGGTGAAAAAATGTAAATTCTTGCTCTTGGAGCAAACTCAATCAAATTTTGTATACATAATCTCTGGGCCTCTAGAGAGCTAGAAATACAAAAACTAACCACCCAAAATGGGGGGGGGGAACAAAATGAAAAAAATTTATCTTGGACCAAACTCAACCAGATTTTGTATACATAATCTGTGGGTCACTAGAAGGCTAGAAATGCAGAAACTGGGTTCGGAGGGTGGGTGCTGGGGTGGAATGGAGTGGGGATGGGTTAGGGTATGGGGTGCGCGGGGTGGAATGGGGGTGGGCTGAGGGAGTTATGCGGAGTAGGGTGGGGTGCAGGGGGGAGGGGGTGGAGTCCAGGGGGTTTAGCGGGGGAGTGGTGCGCAGGGTTGGAGGGCACGGGGTGGGGTCAGAGGTGGATGGGTGCGGGGTCCGAGGTGGGTGGGTTGGGGGCGGGGGTTGGGCACGAGTGCATGGTGCGAGGGTTTCGGGGGGTGGGGTTCGTGGGTTAGGGTGCGGATGGAGTGTTTGGGTGGTGGTGTGCAGGGCCGTGGCAAGGGGTTTTAGCGCCTGGCGCGAACCGCGAACATATTTTTGGCACCTTAATTTTTATAACTCAGTAAAATTTAGTGGTTTTAGCGCCTGGAGCGTCCTTGCCACGGCCCTGGTGGTGTGGGGGCGGGGGTGATGGGTGGGAGTGGGAGTGAGGGTGGGGTTCGTGAGCTGGGGGTCCAGGGGGTGTGCCCCCTGGCTAGCAAGAGGGCCTCCGAAGGCGGGCCTTGCAGCTAGTATTAAATAATAATACAACCCAGTTTTTTAAACAAATGCAAGTAATATTATTTCGCATACATAATTCGCTTTCGAGGGGCAAAGTATTCAATGAAAGTAGAAAATCTCTAATCATTTATGACTTTTGCAAAAAACTATTGATGTAGTTTAATCTCTCTGAAAGCGTTTGGATTTTTTTTTATCTAAAAAAGTTTCCAGGATATGAGGACTTTATGGAGTTACACTGAACTTTGACGATTTTTGTTATTCATTTAAACAGAATCATCGCTACTAAAAAAATGTATTGCATCTGTTAATGGTATCATCATTCTGTAAAAAGTTAATCAAAATCGGTGTTTTTTTAATTGGGTAATTTTCGTAGACCGCGGGGCCTCTCAAAACGCGGGGCTGCTCCGGCCCTGTTTATATTCATATAAAATCCCATTCATAGTGGGAAAGAGAGGGCGATGTATTTTTACATTACAATGCATATAATGCCTTCCCTCTCTCTTTTAACTTTATTATCAAATATACTGTAAACACACGTAATAATTAAAAGAAGCCATCGAAGGATATTTTTGTTTTTTAATAATATAAATAAATAATTTGGTCAAGAAGTCTACCAATAGATAGTATCAGTACTCAATTGCTCTAGAATTGCCCGTTTTGCTTATTTCCAATTATAAATGTTTAATAGATTTTAAATGATGAAAACTCGAGATTATTTCAAGCGAGTCAAGACACGCTGGACAAGTCAAGACATGTTTTCGGATTTGTTTGCAAAAAATGTTTTCTCGAATATTTCGAATTTATTCATTTTCTCTGATGAAAAAATATCAATTAAGTAAAAAAAAAAAATATTGATACCTATAAGAAACAAATTATTTTCATTTGCTATAAATGGTTTTAGTTATACGTAATGAGCTGAAAATTGGTACGCAAATATGTATTTTCACATTACAATGAACCAAATGTTTATCTTATACTTGAGAACATTTTCTGAACATACAAAATCCCAATCTTGAATGATTTTAGTTAATGAGCTGAAAATTGTTACGCAACTATTATAATGGACTAAATTTTACCTTTTGACATGAAAACTTTTTCTGAGAGTACAAAATGGCAATCTTGAAAGGTTTTAATTAATGAGCTGAAAATTGGTACACAAATAAGTATATATTTTCCCATTACAATTCAACAAATTTTAATCTTATACCTGAAAACGTTTCCTGAAAATACAAAATGCCAATCTTGAAAGATTTTAGTTAATGAGCTGAAAATTGGTACGCAACTATGTTACAATACACCAAATTTTAGCTATATATCTGAAAAATTTTCTCGAGAATATGAATTATCAATATAGAATGGTTTTATTTAATAAGCTGAAACTTGGTAGGCAACTATGTATTTTTGCATTTTAATGCCCCAAATTTTAGCTTTATATCTGAAAACGTTTCCTGTGAGTATAAATTGTCAATCTTAATGATTTTATATAATGAAACTCAATTCGAATCTATGTATTTTCACATTACTCTGTACTAAATAACTTTATACCTGAAAATATTTCGCTAAAATATATACATTTTTTTGCATGACTGTAATATTTTTCTTGGTTATTTTTAAAAAATTTTATATTTGATTTAACAGTAAAAAAGATATTATTATGAATTGTCCACGATGAAATAAATTTATTTGATAAACACAAATTTATTCTTAAAGAGAAAGAAAGAGGTTGTCATCTGCTTGATCAATAGTGGGTATAGAACAATCCGTTAAGTTTTGTCTTGGTGGAATCAAGAGAGTGGTTCTTTAGGGCAATCACACTTAACTCGAGCCATTAGGAGGGTTATTTAAGAAAATCATTATGGTTATGTACATTTCTCGAAATCGCATTAAATAAAACATTCTAACTTTGAAAAATTGAACAAAGATTACCTTATAAATATCACTTCATAGAGAAATCATAAATTTAATAATCTAATTTACACTGTATAAGTTTATTTACAAAGTATTATTCACAAGTAATTTCAAGGTTATTAAATTGTATATCGAAGCTTCCCTAGTATCCTGGAGAAGAAAGTGTTCCAGTATGCGTATACAAATAGAAAATCGCACACTATATACCTTACTCTTTGCTGACGACCAGGTCCTGATTACGGGAAACGAAGATGACGCTTGCTATATGCTCCGAAAGCTAAAGGAAGAATATGAAATATGGGGTCTTGAAATTAATTTCCAAAAAACAGAATATCTGGCCCTTGGTGAGGCGGGAAAAGACCTTGTCCTGGATAACAACTGTATAAGAAATACCAACCAGTTTAAATATTTGGGGGTAACACTAGGAAAGGTAGGAAAAAGTGACCTAGATATTACTAATAAAATAAATCAAGGCAGGCGAGTAATAGGACAGCTGAACTCGACCCTGCGGAGTAAGGAAATATCGAAGAACAATAAGGCTGCCATTTATAAGACGATCGTCGAGAGCATCGTGACCTACTGGGGGTAAACAAGAGAAACCGTTCACGCCTGCTGGCGTTAGAAATGGATTTTTGGAGACGTTCAGCGGGTGTCAACACAAGACTGCAACATATAAGGAACGAGCACATTCGCCAAAAAATGAAAGTCCAAGGCAACATCATCGACACGATCGAATATAAGCAACTGATGTGGTTTGGCCACGTCAGTAGGATGGCGGATGAACGCTGGCCCAAGAAAGTTTGGAACTGGCAGCCCCCAGAAAGAAGAAAGCGTGGAAGGCCGCCGAGATCGTGGTTTCAGGGAATCCAAAATGCCATGCAAGCCCGTGGGCTGGAAGAGGAAGACTGTGCCGACAGAAGGGCATGGAGAATGGGAAGCGAGAAACGGCGTCCGCTGTAACCAAACTCGCGGGATATATATATATATATAATTTCAGGGTATGTATGTCAGAAGTGACTTATTATTCTAGGAGTCGTATTTTATAGTTTAGAAATGTACAAGACTCTGAATTGAATTTTACGGGGCCAAGAATTTGGAAAAATAGTTGTTGTTTTTTTTAATTATTATTATATATATAATAGCCCATATTAATTTGCAGCAACGCTAACGTAATGCTGCCTAAAGGGGCGCTGATGCCGCCGGGAAATTTGAAATATAATTGTAATTTGAACTCGAATTTTGAAATGAAATTGATTTTAAATTAAGAAACATTAAATATATTGATAATTATTCTTCCCCCCCCCCCTCACAACTCAAAAATTAAATATTCAATTCGCTTTTTCTTTGCGCACAGAAGAAGAAATTAATCACATCTTATTTGATGTATATTTTATATATTATTTGTTTATTTTTTAATAATTTGGCACTTTTTTATAATTTTTTAAAAATCTAAATTTTGTTTTTCTTATTTGTTGATTTTTACAAAATTGAACGACTTAAAAGTCACGCATGCCCATATGAGTTTCTCATGGCAATACTGGATGGAGCAGCCTGTCATACAAACAACATCTGATATCTTTTAAATATTTGGAGCATTATATCGATTATCGATCCCAAATTTTAAAAAAATGATATAATATAATTTTCCTCCTCACACGACCCCACTTATTTAAATACATCTATTTCCACACAAAAAATATCACAATGCTGTAGATTATAGAAAAAAAAATACTTCCAGATTCATATCTAGAGCCTCATTTCTGTAGATGTGTCAGGACGAAAATGAGGCGAAACTTTTAAGAGACTATGTATTTTCGGGAGTTTACAGGTATACATTTGAGTGTGGTTTTTTAAGAGGAATAAAAAATTTTGACCGAGACGCTGCCCGCCAGGGCACCAGCCAGGAGGGCCGAGCTTCGAGGCCGTGCCGAAGGCAGAGACGGATTGAGTCAAATCGGAAAAAGGTTTTTTATTTAATTAGTTTTTTCCTCTTATTTAAAAACAAGGAACTCCCTTTTTCCTTGCCCCTCCACTCGTTTCCCTTCTTGAAGCAAGTGTCTTCCCCATGTCCTTCCCGCCTACAGAATCCACAAAAACGTCTATCCTGAATGCAACTTCTATCCTGAGTGGGACTTGTCTTCTCTTCTTTATCCATATCCTTTAAATCCCTTTCTATTTCTTCTACCGTCTGCATAAACCCTTCAATATCAGTGAATTTCATTCCCCTAATGGACGATCTAACACGTGGAGTAATCATCTCCACTAAAACTTGAAGGATTGAACCAGCATCTTCGTCCGAAAAACTCTCTTATATACCATACTATACTATACCATACCTATACTTATACTATACCATATATCGTCGGTTTATAGTGTAAAGATGGTAATTCCATTTTTTATCATGTATGACATATCAATACCGATCGAAAGAAAAAGAGATGAAGCATCGTCCAAGTAAAACTGCTACTTAAAATTACGATTGCAAGTAAATAAAAATGTGAAAAATAGTTTTTCCCATAACAACAATATTAAATTTTGTTTGTTTTTTCTGTGCCCTGTAAACTTATTTGTTTTAGATTTATGTTAAATGGAAGTCCATTGCTTCTGAAGGGTGCCACCAGTAAATGGACAGCCGCGCGCGCGTTCGATATCTGGTTTGTGGACTTACGAGACAGTGCCAGCCATCAAGCCAAAGCACTGCCAGACTCGATGTTCTCTTTAACAAAAGCAGCCCCGAGAAACCGCCCTGGCATATCGATTGGTGAGTAGATAATAACAAATCATTAGAAGTTTTAGAGGAATTATTAATTAATTTTAAATTTCTGAGCGACTGTTTTTAGATATTAGAAAAGAAAATTAACATAGTCGGATCAAATTTAAAATATTGTGTGCTTTTGAAATAAACACGTCAGATTGATTGAGATTCAGCGCCCCTGTATTATGAAGGGTATGCATTCAATCGCATGATCTGCTTGTGGGTTGCATCGGCAGGCGCTTTAAATATAAACGGAATTTATATACCTACTCTAAATAGTTTTGTTATTTATTTATTTCCCTGTTGTGATGGCAGTGATTTACCATTTTTTTCTTTACGTTTCAAAATTTTTTAAACACAATGAGAAAATAGAACTGTCAATATAAGTCTTAGGCCCTTTAATAGAAACGAGATTTCACACATGGACCCTATACGACCTTATGAAATTGACTCACTATGTGAAATTGATAGTGACCCAAAAGAGAGTGGGGTGGGGGGGGGGTCAAAAATATTTTCAAACAAAAAACTGAAAAAGGTGATATTTCTAATAAAATTAATCACATCTCAGTTTATTTTTGAGTGCTTAAATATATTTTCCTTTTTAGGTTTTGTGCTTGGGGTTGGTCAAGGGGTGAACCACGATTGGAATTAGGTGTACACGTCTTTTTGGAATTATTTTGTAATTCATTAGACAATGCCCCTTCATCTATTGTCTTCTTGGAAATAAAAGTGGAAGTGGAAGTAGCTGTACACGATATTAGGTTGCGGTTCACCCCTGAGTAAAAAAAATAAAAAACTATTTTTCAGCTCTTTCATATATCGTGAAATTTCATGTTAGTGATTATATTTATATTTTTTAAACTTTAAATTATATTTGTTTCTTTATTAATTCATATGTGGAGAGGCGCTGACGCCCGTTTCGGGCATGGCACTCTAAGAAAAAGAATTAATCCATAGAAAAGATGAAATATTAAATTGTCATTACAATTACGCATGTGCGCTAAATTTCTGTAGAAATGGGTTAGAATTCTATAACAAGATTCGACTAAAGCCGGCAGTGAACCCAAGCTAATAAAAGCGTGTGGAAATAACAGCGATCTGTGAAGTTAAATTTTATGGAAACACAGATAAAACATAAGATGCATGCTGGCAGTGACTAGAGGATTAGTTTGCTATTAATCAGGAATTTCCATTATGTATATTATATATTATATATATATAGCATTAGCTTATTAGGCTAACGAGCCATTAAGGACCATGTCTGGCTAACTATTCTCCCCCATTTCTCTCCATCAAGGGCATTCAATCTTAAGCCTTGTCTATCCTGTCAAAGCTGACCCAACAGCCTGAAGCTACCCACCTTGACCTTCCCTCGATATAAAACCCTGATCCCGACACTTGTTTTTACATGGACCAGTATTTGAAACTTTTTTATATGTAATTATTTAAAGAATTGTTTAAATCTCCTAGTTTATATATTTTTTTTAATTTACGATACAGGTTATGGTAAAGTACTGTAATCGATTTCATTCAGTCTGGACCAAACACAACCAAATTTTGTATACATAATCAGTGGGCCCTAGAAGTGTAAAAATGAAAAAACTAACCGCCCCAAATGAGGTGTGAGAGTCTGATTTCAACCAAAAGCTTACTGTACTCCTTCTAGCCTATTTGGAGCTTAAGTTTTGAATTTCGTAGCTCTGAGACCTATAGTTGCGAAACGCAGGGGGGTACATACGTACATATGTACCTATATGTGTAACTATATATTGCTTTTTCCTCATGTACTATTCTGTTTATTGTAATAATGTGGAACCTCAATAAAACGCTTTATATATTTTATCTATATCATTGTGATATTCCGCTATCCACACCTTTTATACCTCTAAACAGAATGTTAATGGATAATTTTATAAACATATGAATAAATAATTTAATGTACTGAAAAAAAAAAAATTTATTTATTGTTTTTTTTTCTTTTCAGATATCTTATCACCGCAGCTGAATATATCGCCTGGCATGCCGAGGCATCTATATAAACACCTTCTCTCTTCTTCCCATTATCTCTCCGCTAGCCAAAGTCCTGGGACCCCGAGGACTGGTATATTTTCACCAGTCCTCGGAGTCAGTAGGGATTTTTTCGCCAGCGGGTGACAGGGCAGGTTTATTAACACAAATAAGTTTACTGAATTTCTGCTCATTAACTAATAACCTTCTATTGAAATTTTAATCAATGATATTTAATTTGAATTTAAAAAAAAAACATAAAAATTAAAAAAATTAAAAAATTTCCACTATCGCCTGCACATCACATTGTATTGTTTACTGCTCCCTTTACTGTACATACATAATTTCGGCGCCTTCCAAGTATAAATATCTTTTCTTTATTCCCAGCTTAGGGTCTGTTCGCTTCACCTGTTCATTCGGCTTTCCCAATTTGAGATCATTCCACCACTCTCTGATAATTCTTTCATACCTACACTAAGTCATAAATAACTGTCCATCATTTTAAATAAATTCTGTTCATCATTTTATTTTATCTTCAGTCAATGTTCTCGACGATAGGTTAAGAGCTCGAAATATATAGAGTAAACTTAAAAAATCTTTGTATTTTAATTTTTTTCTCCTTGTGAAACACCACCAACTCCAACCTAATTTAATAATAACATTCTATAGGCCATTATTTGACAATTCGATTTTTTGCATTTGTTATTCTGAAACTAAACCTTCATAAATTTGATCAATTCTTCGTTTTGGAAATAAAAACATTTTGACACGAGAACAAACATTGTAAAATTAGATCGTCTGTATTTTTTTATTTGTTTTTGTTTTTAATTCAAGATATCTGAATTCAGAAACAGAACAAACATTCTTCGCCTTTTTCCGATCCTACCAAGTAAAATTGTCTTCTCTTTCAACGCAGAACATCAAAGATAACTTGATCTGGCTTTCCATATCTTGCGAATATCTTTTCTTTTAGTTCAGTGATCCAATTTATAATTTGCATTACCATACAATTTTTATTTGGATAAAAAAATCCATTACATGTTTTGTCACTGGTCTATTTATATCCATTTCAATTTTAATAATAATATAAATGCAATTAAATCATGGATAATAGCTTTGTTGGATGTTTATTGTATAAAGGATATTTTTTAAAAATCAACATAATTAAATTTTAAATTCATTAAAAAACTCTTTCTGCTAATAAGTGATTTCAATAAAATTCAAATTAGAGGTAATTTTCTTTTCGGATAATAATCCACAAAAAGCAAAATTCTTCCTTTTTTATTATGAATAATTTATTTGATAAGGCTTTAATAATTCAATTATAATTCTTAATAATGTACTTTTATTATTCAAATTTTAATATTTAGTTCATTAAGATTAAATTGAAAAATGTATAAGCAACAGATAACACATTTGAAATGCCTCTGCAAAATGGGACCTAAGTCCAGTTATGAGCAATTTTAAGATAGAGGTGAATTTTAGGTTTACAAGGATAGCTTTATCATTTAATCCAACAAGGAATCTTTTGCAAACACACGTTGAGCTTATTAGATATATAGCAGGGGTGGCCACTAACCTTAGCTTTGGGAGCCGCAAATTTATAAAACTGTATCAAAGCGAGCCACATTATTTGGAGATTAATAAATGGTTTATTAAAAAAAAAGAAACATTTTTTTATTTTATAAAATATAAATGAAGTAACATTTATTTTTTGCTCTACTTACTTATAACTTATAACATTAGTGTTCAATTACAATAAAAAAAAAAGAAATAACATTTTACTTTTGAGAAGTTCTTTTACGAGATTTAATTTTTGTATTATTAATTTTTACTTTATCATACAGGGTTTGGTCAAGTATTGTAATCGTGCATGAAAAAAGTGGTTTTTTGCTTCCTTTTTTTTCGAAATATCTCAAAAATGGCTAAAACTATTTTGATTAAAAAAATTGGAAACCATGGCATTTCGGCTACAAAAAAATCCCAATAAGTGAACATCGAAAAAATTATATTTTCCGAGATAATAATTGTTTTGTCAAAATGTCTGTTAGTCTGTGCGTTACCAAATTTTCAAAAACTAGTGTGAAAATCAAGACCAAATTCCACACGTAGTTTTAGTGCATTGAGATTAAGAGACCCAAAATTAAGGGGGGCGGGGGCTAAAAATTAAAAATCTAGGCCATTTGAGCAAACTCAACCAAATTTTGTATACATAATCAGTGGGCCTCCAGAAGTCTAAAAATGTAAAAACTAACCTATCAAAAGGGAATGGGGGGGGGGGGGGTTGTAGGGTCAAAAAATGAAAATATAGGCCCTTGAACCAAACTCAACTAAATTTTGAATACATAATCAGTGGGCCCCCAGAAGTCTAAAAATGCAAAAAGTAACCCTCCCCTTTACATGAATATAAATAATTTTATTAAATATTAAATATAAGTGAGGGGCCAGGTTTTATGGAAAGTCAAGTGGATGGCTACATCATGCGGCTCGCGAGCCACGTTGTGGCCACCCCTGTTATATAGGATGCTAAAGTTTATTGTTTTTGTGCGAGAAAGTGTCAATGTTCAGGACTTAGCGCCTTCTTACAGCAAAATATAGCAATATCTCACATAGTTCCGTCAATAGCCCGGACTGTTTGAAACCGGACTAATTGAGGTCGTACATACGAAAAATGATAGTTGGTCTTAAAAATAAAAATATTTTTCAATAGATATTTCGTAATTCAAATTTATATTTTTACACTTTCACATAATTTTATCATAGAATTATTGAAGTATTTAGAATGGAATTTTTGAATTTTGAATTTCAAATTTAATAAATTTATTTTCAATTATTTAATTCTTATTTTAAGTATAGTGTAATTTTCATAATTAGAGTACAAGGATACAACACAAATTTGCAGTTTGTAATCTCCAGGACCGAAAAATTGACTCAAAATTCATTGGTATGTCCGCGTGTTTGTTTGTTGCTGGTCACAATAGATCTAAAACGGTAAGAGTGACATGAAATTTAAAACTTATTATATATTAGTTTTATAAGCTCAAGATATTATAAAATGGGTTTTGCTCAAATCACACAACCAAAAGTACTCGGCTATTTTTATGATTTTTTGAGTATTTAAAAAAAAATAATTAACAATTTTTTTTTTAGAATATTATTAATTTATCAAGAATTATAAAATATACATGTTAATTGTAATTGTGTGCGAAAAGTTATATAAGTTTGAAATCCAAAGTTGATGTATTCAACCTAATGGAAAATTCATTCCGGCTGGACCTCTCATGGTAAAATTAAGTTGATTCGATCTATCATAGAGATCAATAAATAAGTATAATTAGCTCCAAATATCTCGAAATAAATAAACTTTTCTGGCTTTCTCAAGTATTATCTACTTTTAATGTCTCTATTAATAGTGAAATAGCCCAATAATTTACTCTTGAGTGAAAGCGGTATCTGGACCTCCAGAGTAGGCGAAGCTATATATAGGAGTCATTTCAAAGCCTAATTCGAGATCCATTATCTACTGTCAAGTGTTGATAGATTAATCAAGAATCAATCACTGCCTAACGGCTTGGAAATAGATTTCGATTGCTATAGCTGTTGCGTTTCGAGACTAGAGAAGGCTAACAGCTTGTGAGGTTTTTATTTTATTATTTTTCGAGGTTTTTCGCACCCTTCTTGTGAAGTACGTGCGGAACGTAACAGCTTCTAAAATAAATAAACAACTTTTAAGCCATTTTGATCATATTTTAGAATTAGTGACAAAATACTTCTAAGATTAAGTTAAGTTTGCAAGTAGGAAATTTATTTCTAATGAAAATTGAATCGAAAATAGACCAAAATGATGATCATTTTTTCGGAAATCTTGAAATCTAGTTCCAGATTCAAAATTTTAAATTAGCACTTTTATTTTTCGAAAACTTCACAGTAAATTTTCAGATTTCTTATTTTAGAGAAAAAAAATTATCAGGCCAAATTGTTGTGTGTTTTCCAGTATGTACATATAAATCTCAATGTTTTGAGGAATCTTATGATTATGACTTTAAATTGGGCCACGGGTTGGACAGCACTGGTTTAAATCGAATGGGATTAAAAAAAGAATATGAGGAATGTTAGTTTATTTTTTAAAAGGGTCACGGATATAATAATCCATTATCTATTAACATGTAAGAACGCGCAAAGATCTAAAAGACAAGTCCTGACATGTTTTAGTCCAGGAGAGCAATTTTATCAATTAATTTTGATTGTTCTAGAAAACCCCAATTCCTTGTCTCCTTTTATACTATAATGATAACTATAGACCTGGTTAGTGTCGTAGCGTATAAATTACTGAAATAATAAATATTTTAGAAAATGAAAATATGAGAAGAAGAAGAATTTTTAAATACTCGAAATGTCATTATTATTATTTTTTTATCTTATACATTATATATTATATATTGAGCTTATAATTTTGCTTTTAGGGAATTTTATTCTTGAAAGAAGCTTCACGTATTGTACAAATGTAGATTCATATTTCGAAAAAGGGAATAAATATATCTCTACATATAAATCTCAATGATTTTAGGAAGTTTATGACTTTTGTTGGGCCACACTCATTGAAGTGCTGGGCCGCATGTGGTCCGCGAACCACGGGTTGGACAGCCCTCATTTAGAGTTTTGAGTTTTTTGAGTCTTGAAAATGTTTTTGCATCTTTCTTGAGGTGAAATCAAAGCGAGTTTATAAAAATACCAGTAAGTACATATAAGCTCAATTTCCCGAGAGAAGTAGAAAATAATAATTTGTTGAAAAAAATTCAGAAATTTTTTTCAACTGTATAACAGTTGTTGCGGATAATTTTTATTACATGTCCGAAAGCTTAAACTAAATTTCATTTCCAAGGAGGTGAATAAAGCCCTTTTGGCATTTAATAAAAATTATCTCCAATAACTCGAATTCAGTAAAAAAACTCCATCTCATGGGGTATTATCAACAAAAAGAATGTCATCTGCTTAATCCCAGGATTTATAAATAATTTTGTTTCCATGTCGGAAGGGGTGTCGCTCCATATTTTTTTTTAATGAAAATGATGAGAGAAGGAGTTACACCAAAAAGATGCACCCCCCTGGTTTGGCCCCTCCATCGTGAAAAGAAGAAGAAGAGGCGATTTTATGGGCTGGGAAGGGGTTGAAGGTATCTGTGGAGACGGGTCCCTCAGGATCTAACTCAAAAGCCAGCTATTCGGATAATTAGTATTCGGTTTAAACAAATCCATAGCAGGCAAGTAAACATATCTATATACTATTTAGTCTTTGATGAACCAGAAGACAACCTCTTTATTTTCTCTTATAAAATCAACTCTACTTCTACCAGAAATAAAACTTCCTAATTTATTTTGTTTGTAGGTAATTTAGATTACAAGGATTTAGGGAAGAATGGTATTAATTTAAATAGATCTGGTTCCTACAAGTTAGTTAATTCAGATATTAATGTATATGTATGTTTGCTTCATTTGTAGGATCTGGCATTGATTTGTGGAACAGTCTATTTATTACTACTTGGGATTATAGTCATCTGTCTCCTATGATTAAATCAATTATAAATTTTGTCAAGTCCTAAGTCCTAGAGTTGTACAAAATTTTATTTAGATCTCACAAGCAGAGATTAGCTGAGCTGGTGTTCCCCAAGGCTCTGTAATCTCCTCCACACTCTTCCTTATTTATATAAACGACCTTATTGATCAAACGGCAAACCCCACTCATTGTTACGCCGACGATAGCACTCTACACGGCAAACCCTCTCTCCCGAATAATCGAATCAATATTGCCTCACCAATTACTCTCGACCTAGACAAACTGAATAAATGGGGCTCTCAAAATTTAGTTAACTTTAATTCAAATAAGACTCAATGTTGTCTAATTTCTAGGCGCGAAAATAGAGATTTCCCTGATATTCACTTCGATTTGAATACCCTGAAAATGTGTGACAGCCTATCCATGTTGGGCGTCTCTGTCGCATCTGACCTGTCTTGGAATGAACACATCTCCTCTGTGGCGAAATCTGCAGCAAGGAAGATTGGCTTCTTATTCAGGTCCAAGCGATTTTACAAACCCCGACAACTTCTCACCATCTACAAGGCCCAAATCCGCCCCTGTCTCGAATACGGCTCTCATCTGTGGAGAGGAGCCTCAAAATATTCTCTTGCTACCCTTGATGCAATTCAGAAACGAGCCGTCAGGCTAATTGACGATTCTACCCTCACCGACTCCCTCGACTCACTGGCTCATCGAAGAGATGTCTCTGCCCTTTCCCTTTTCTATAGATACTATCACGGCAGGTGCTCTGATGAGATAAAATCAATAATTCCCCCCAAAGCATACTTTGCACGCAGCACACGTTTTGCCGACTCCCAACACTCTTTTGCGGTCAAATTGGAAAAGTGCCGGACCACTTCATTCGCGAATACATATATCCCCATGACTTCAAGGAACCGAAACTCTCTCCCAGCCTCTATCTTTCCCAGCACCTATGATCTTCAAACCTTCAAAACCAGGGTGCATAGACACCTACGTCTACACCCTCTCACTTAATCAACTTTCCCTTCTCTTCGGTAATGCAAGGGTCTTTCGAGATCCATAGGGGCTACACCTTTACTGGTGCACCCCCTTCTTGCATTCGATTGCATTAAAAAAAAAAAAAAAAAAAAGGTAGAGAGAGGTCATACCATCCTTGTTAAGGTTTTGACCAGGGTTCCTTAACAACTTATGGCAAATGCCGGGATGGCTAATGCGTCGCTTGCTCCTGGTATCGGGTTTTTGCGCGGAATTTTTAAATTACTTTTTGTCTTTTGATGGAAATCTATGTCATGTTATTTGTTAATGAGCATACATTTTTACATTTTATTTTTATTTATTTTTTGTACTTGTTTATTATTATAATTTGTTAAATTGTTATAGTTAATTTATATTGATGTTTATTAATGCATTGTAGCTAGATTGTATTGATGTTTGGAGGACCTTGCCGCCGAGGACTTGTGCCTCTAACCAGGTCGAGGAATAAAGATTTATTTATTTATTTAGAAAATTTTCACTTCACATCTAAGTAAATTGTTTAATAGCATATTCGACTTATTGCATTTGAGCCGTACTCGGGTGTACTTTGTACTGTGATGCACTTGGAATTTCTATTAAGAAATCTCAAAGTCCGCATGCTCAATTTATCCCAGAGCGATGCGACTGCATTAAGTTTGATACACTAAGCTGACCTTTAACATTGTACCATTGATTTTGATTTTTGCTAAAAATTTGTTCTTTTTCAATTACCTATAGTTTCAAAATGAAAAATATCGGAATTTGATATTTTAATTAAACTATCTATTAAATTTTGAAAACATGTTATTGATTGTTTTAATATAAATAAATATAAATCTTAAAACGCTTGGACGTTTTAAGATTGTTTTATATAAAAAATTTGTATTTATATATATATATATATATATATTTATATTCAATTTGTAAGTGATTGGGTTGAATAAAACAGACCTTATTCGATTCTGAAATAATAATAGATTTATTTACATTTGTACATTAGGAATTAATTAATATAATACATATTTTATAAATCATATTCACCTGAAATAATAATAGAATTGAATAAGTGTCATTAAACCACGTAACCGTTTATATTAAAGTATTGGAGATGAAAGATATTGTTTAGAATGGCTCTCGACATCATTCAATACTACCAACCGTTAATGGCTAAATATAACCAGCCACCTATATTTGTGGTGAATATGATTTACATAATATATATATATATATATATATATATATATATATATATTAATTCATTCGGTTTTGGATTAAACATCTACATACTTATATGTAGTATATGTTTTTAGTATTATTAGTTTTTATTTATTTATTTTATTTTTTTTTTGTTTAACCCTGACCATTCAGAGGCGTATTCGAGTTAATGATCTGATGCGAACAAGCAGACAGATTTAGTTTAACCAGGATTGGCTCGCTCTTGGTTATATCATCTAATCGGATTGTCGACATTAGTATTCTCTATTTCGAGGGATCGAGAAATGGAGTGAGGGACGTACGTTATCCAAATTCAAATCAAAATTATTAAAGGCCTATCCTATATACAAAACACTATTATTACGATAATCCTATTCAGACCGATCCCTCGAGGATTTCGTACTTACGCTCTTTGTTAACTTTACTTAAATGGATACTCTAGAAGATAAACAAATTCTTCAGTTTATATCCTATTGGGAGATGAAACTGGAAATGGAGGATGGGAGAATATAAATCTTTTATTCAAAGCATTCAATTCCAATGAATATATCACATAAAAAAATTTAAAAGAAAAATATTCTTAATACATCTTTCAGAAAATACATTTTAAGTAAATAATTGTAGTTTTTTAATACAATTAAAAATAGGTTTTTTGAATTTCAAAACAGATAGATTTTTTCAAAAATTTCAGCATCACGAGGCTCTGTAATCATATCAATATTAGATTCACAAAACAAGCCGCAGGCAAAGTGTGAGAGATTCGATTGCATATATATTTATATAATGATTAAAGTAAAAAAATCTGGTAATTATTAACAATAACTGGCTATTATTAATACTAACCATTTCTTTTGGTAAATGTTATAAATTATGCATATTAATCACATTTACAGGTAAATATGAATAATTTAACACGGTATCTGATAATGGAAATATTGTTTTTACTTTTGTAGCGATTTGTGTTCGAATTTATATTTGTAATATCGGAAATTTTGACCATTTCGATAAGAATTCTTGCGTTAAAATGTATGTAGTATATGGTTCGTTGATATTTTTTAATCTGAACATAAAAAATAAATATAAAATGATAACAAATTTAAAAATTAATTCAAATAAATAATATTTTATCTAATTGAACTGAACTTGACAAAAAGCCGAACTGGCTGACCGCCTAACGGGATCCACAAAATTTAACACCGACAATTTACAACCTCATCAGTTTATAGCCTAAATAATTTATAACTTACAAAATAAATGATATATTTGATACAATTTGATGGCTGTATATGTATATAATTAAGTAATGGAGAGGGATTCAGCCAATGGGCAGCCTCTGCTGAATAAAAAACTCCCAATTATAGAAAACGTTTCGACTTTAATTAAATAATGTCATCATCAGTTCCTAAGAGTTGCTTGATGAGTCCTTGAAGACTCTTAGGAACTGATGATGGCATTATTTAATTAAAGCCGAAACGTTTTCTATAATTGGGAGTTTTTTATTCAGCAGAGGCTACCCATTGGCTGAATCCCTCTCCATTACTTAATTATATACATATACAGCCATCAAATTGTATCAACTTTATAACCATTGAGGAATATCATCATGCTCGGACACCTTATACACAAATATGGGGCTCGTCTTCAAGGACTCATCAAGCAACTCTTAGGAACTGATGATGGCATTATTTAATTAAAGCCGAAACGTTTTCTATAATTGGGAGTTTTTTATTCAGCATAGGCTACCCATTGGCTGAATCCCTCTCCATTACTTAATTATATAAATGATATATACCTACTTAAAATGCTGATGTACGAATATATCTAACTGTATATGAAATTAAGGTTTTGTCTGTAAATTGCTTCAAATCGCCCCAATATTTTGAAAGTTCACTTTTCAAGCAAAGTTATCAAAGAAAACACCTTCAAGAAAAATTCCTGACTCTCTGTCTAAAATCTCCCCAAATTTTGGATGTAGACGTTTCAAGCAAAGTTATGAAAGAAAACATTCTCAAAAAATTTCTGTCTGTCTTTTTTCTTCTCCAATGGCAAATAAACTGCAACGGATCGCTGCTAAACTTTATCCAAAGTCATTTGAAATATCAATATTTTTATTCCTTTATTATTAATCATATAGCATAGCCTATTTGCGGTCCAGGTTTAAAATAAAATAAAGAATTAAAAAAAGTACTATTTTACTTCAGTGTAAAGTACTTTAAAATATAATTTTACTAAAAACTATATTTAACCTTTTTTGTGGTCCCCAAGATACTTAATTAGGATATTAAATTTAATCAAAATTGGTTAAGTCATTTTCAAGATATTTAGAAAAAACTAAAAAAGTACTGAAATAAAGTACTAATGTTTGAGGACCGATATGTACTAAAAACTAATCAGAGCTTCATTTTGTTAAAATAATGGTAGGTTTTCAATATCATTTCAATCGCTGCAACGATGTGGAAAAAATCGTGGACGAAAAAAACGATAACATACATCCATCCATCCGCACGCACTTCCAAAAAAAATGGCACTTTTTGGCCTCTCGACGAGAGCCCATGTAATTTTTGGCAAAACTGTCACGTGCTAAATAAAATTCAACCTAAGTGAATACTACAATTTGTGACTTTAAGTAAGACCATGTGTTCCTTTACCTGAGGAGCCTTTGAAGTCGCGCTTGCCGCGAGACCGATTACAATACTTTACCCATGCTTCGCATTGGATAAAGTAAAAGAATGGCATAAAAACGACTGGAGGTATTTTTATGAAATTCTGTATTTCGGTCACCTGTTTTCTAACTTAAAATCATTACATTGCTATAGAACATTTTGATATTTTGACACCGGGTTTGATTCCCGGGGGAGTGATACAACCCTTCTGACGTGTAATAAAAATTATCCATGATACCTCAGGTTTCGTAGAATAAAATCTCTCGTGATTTCTTAAATAATTAAATTTGATTATTTTGCCTCTGCTCGTGCATATTTTTTAAGAAAAGTTTTTGTCTAAAACGCTGTTTGCCTGCAAGAGACACACTCTTTGATTTATTTATTATATAATAAAAAATAAATTTTATACTTGGTCTTTTAATTTTAGATTGGATATTATGTAATTAGATATATAATTTTGAGTATTACTTAGTAGAGTTTAATTAATTTCTATAAAGCCGATTATGGATCTCGACCCTTAATATGCTCCACCAAATTATTTATCAGAGAAAATTTGCGAATCGGAATTCAATTACATTTCGAATATAATTGCTAGGTATTATTAATTATCTTAGATAAGTATTTATTAATATAAATTTCTTCCAAATGGTCGATATGATTGAATTAAATAAAGCATTTCAGAGACTCGTAGGAAAAACAGCTAAAACTTGACATTAATTCAATCCAGTAAATTAAATTAAACTAAGAGAATATGATATTGTTTTGTAATTTAACAATCGAGACTTCGGCTTTCTAAAGTGCTAAATTCGACTATAAGTATCGTAGTCAAACTATAATACAAGCCAAGCATTCATACGTTCAATTATCAACTTCCAAATCATCTCATTGAGTACAAACAGTACATTTTTTTATCCTTTTTTAATTTACCATACAGGGTTTGGTCAAGTATTTGTAATCGTGCATGAAAAAAGTGTTGTTTTTTTGCATTTTTTTTTTTTTTGAAATATCTCAAAAACGGCTGAAACTATGTATTTTGATAAAAAAAATTGGGCGAGGCCATGGCATTTCGGCCTACAAAAAAGCTCCAATAAGTAAACATAAAAAAAATATATTTTCCGACATAATAACTGTTTTGTCAAAATGTCTGTTAATCTGTTATTCTGTTAGTCTGTGCGTTTCCAAATTTTGTGGGCGAGCTAACTCAAAAACTAGTGTGAATATCAAAACCAAATTTCACTCGTAATATTGGTGCATTAAGATTAAGAATTAATAAGATTTTGGTGCATATCGACCTAAAATTAAAGGGGGAGGGTGAGTTAAAATTTAAAATTATAATCTTTTCAAACTTAAAAAAACAAGAAAAATGAAATATACTATAAAATGAACCTAAAATAATAAAAATATTTTTTCTGGCGCCAAAATTAGCGGGGGAAGGGGGGGGGCAAAATATAAAAATCTAAGCCATTTAATCAAACTCAACCAAATTTTGGATTCATAATCAGTGGGCCCCTAGAACACTAAAAATGCAAAAACAAACCCCCAAAATGGGGTGCGGGGAGTCAAAAATTTAAAATCTAGGCCCTGTACCAAACTCAACCAGAAGTGTATGGTAAAGTCAAGTGGGTGATGGCCACATCAGAACGTGTAAATTTATTTATATAGGTCATATACGATATCGTATATCTATCTACTCTTATTAAACGAGCAAAAATTGTATATTTATTTGTTTATATATTTGTATCTTGGTTCTATTTTGAAAACGACTCTACCGATTTTGATGAAATTCATGGGTTAGGGGGTTTTCGGGGTGACAATTCGATCTGTCACGGTCTCACCTTCGACAAAATTGTTTTTGATGGGTTTTTTCTTAATCAAATTAATTATTCTCAGGTAGACAAATCCCATTCTTAGGGTTTTAAAAAAGGTTTCCCCTTTCCTTTTGTACCCAGGCAGACAATGGCTTGCCTTAATTTATTGTTCTAAAAGGCCTTGAAGAAGTATTGTGATTGTGGATTTTAACATATTTTGTTCAACCTAAAAGTTAGAAATATTAATAAACGTTTTATAATTGTTTTTATATAGAACTTTATTTATTTAATAGAAGAAAAAATAATCAAGAATTTATTTAAAAATATATTTCGCATAAGCAGGTCTCAATTTCCTGAAAAACAACACATTTTGATAGGTTTTATTTATTAACAATTGGATGAATAAAAATGAATCATACTATAAGGTTGAATCAAAACAGGTGCAGGAGGTGGGGCGCAGTGGTGGGGGATCCGGGGCTAGGGCGAGGTTTTGGGGGTGGGGTCAAGCGGGGTGGGGGTACAGTGGGCGAATACTATATATATTTGTATTTTTTTAATTTGAAAACGGCTCTCAAATAAAAATCAACCTTTTTATCAGAATTTTAAATTAAAAATAATATTAAAATAAAGGTTTTAAATGAAGGAAGAAGTTACCGAGCATCGCTCGGTGCCTCCAGGTACTATAACATAAAGCACGACGAAGCCTCGATTGGAGGCGGAACCTCGCTGAATTTACGAGTTAAAAGTATATGTATATAAACTTATATGTTCTTAGTTTCAAAGGACCAATATTTCAATATATATATTAAACAGAACACAATAATTACGCTAAATTGTGTATTATTCAGAGGAATGTTTTTTTTTCTTTTTAAATGTAAGCTTTATCAGAGAAAAGTTGCGAATCGTTGAGTTTTATTTCAAATAAATATATTATTATTATTTCTACTTATTATTAATTATCTTTACTAAATAATGTATTTATAATTATTAATTGTTTTACAAAAGCTTTATCGAATTCAATAAATAAAGCATTTCGAATATTAATTTGAAATTTCAGATGAGAATTCTTTCAAATTAATTCAGAACCTCGTGGGAGTGAAATTAATGTGGGAAGTTCTTTAAAGATAAACAGCGTTTGTGGGTGAATTCTTGGCTGTGCAGTGGTTTGCATGCTTGAGAATCAAAAAGCATCTGCATAGACTAACTAACCTTTACATATCAGGATCAAAGAGATTCTAGCTCTTTGATACTCATAAAACAAACCCAAAGCCGAAACATTATTCATCTTCAATTAATTTTGATTTACATTACACATGTACAAGATTCAGATTCAAATGAGTTTCACAATTATTTGAATTAAAAACCGATATTCAATTCGAGAGATATTTCGAATATAAGAAATTTTTTCGGAATTTTCGAAAAATAAAATGGAGAAATGCGTTCTTATTAAATCTACATAATATCATATAAAAAAAAAATAAGCAAATTAAAACTTATTCTAGAAATCACCGTTAGATAGCATTCAGAATTTATAATTATTTATTTATTTTATTCATTTTGACGCGACAACGTCTTATAATTCGATGGAGCCGGCTGCGCGCACGAAAAAACATGACTCATGCGGCGTTACCTCGCTCTGAGGCGTTCCATTTAAGGCTTGAAGTGCAAGCGAGAGCGCGGAACGAGCGACAAAGATTGAGGCGGGCTTTTTAAAAGCTACAGTTACAAAAATTTTAATGATGTTTCCAAATTTTAAATTTTAAATTTAAGATTTATGAACAATAATTTAATCACAGTTTATTCATGTAATAAATTATTCAAAATTATTACATTTTTACAACAAATTACAATTAAATTTGCAAAAATAATTAAGTAACTAATTGAACAACAACTTGTATTCAGTTTGCTTGCTGAAAGAAATAATGTCAATAAAAAATTTATTTTTATAAAATAATAAAATCAAAAATTAAATTTTAACAGTCGAGTAGAAATTTAAACAATAAATTTTATTCAAGTATTTTGTAAATTTAAAATGATTTTCTGAACGAAGAATTTTATGAAAAAATCGGTTGTCTGTAAAGTCGGTTTACTGACGATAGTTGAACGTGACAACGTCATAAGAAAATACCATTCCATCAGGATTTTCTTATGACGTTGTCACGTTCAACCATCGTCAGTAAACAGACTTTACAGACCACCGATTTTTTTTCTTTCAAGTAAATTGTATTAATTTTCTGACATTGAGAAAACTATAGTTGGTACTAAAAACTGAATAAAACATTAATTAATTTTCTGTGGCATAAATAACCCTCCCAGCACAGTGTATGTTGTACGAACAATCCAAAATAATATTCGGGGTTCCGGGAGGCGGCGCACTTAAGATTTAGTAGGCAGTCAGAGGACATTAGGGTGCAAAAATAGATATTTTCGATATATTCTAACGAAATTGTATTTCAAATCTGATTGAAATACTGATTTAAATAAAAGTATAATTTATATAAGAATAAAATTTAATTTTCTTATTAAAATCGAAAAAATATTTATAAGGGGGGATCATTTGTAAAATTTGTAAAAGAGAGAACTCTTGGCGAAGAGTGCAAGGAAAGATTTTTCCGAAATATTTTAATGAAATTATATTTAATCATCTCTATATCAAATACTTAAAATAAAAGTATAATTTTCGAAGAAATAAACATATATTTTCTTACCAAAATTGAAAAATTACTTATAAGGGGAGAGAGAGAATTTGCAAAGTTTTCTCACTTGACCAAGGATGAACAAATATTTTTTTAAAGGATATTTTAACGAATTTTTTTATTAATCTCTATACAAAATATCTATTTTAATATATAAGTATAATATTTCAAAATATAGAGGTTTGATAGAGGGGCGCACCCAAGCTTTTGGCAACAGTGTACAGGTGACCTTAGTTACATCCGAGGGGTGAACCGCGACCTAAAATCCTATACACCTACTTCCACTTCCACTTTCATTTACAAGTAGAAGACAATAGATGACAATAGATTATCTTATGAATTTCAAAGTAATTCCAAATAATTGCAAAGACGGTGTACACCTAATTCCAATCGAGGTTCACCCCTCGGTTACATCATTGCTCATTTTGACCGACTTAGAAAAAAATGAGGTTATTATATACTTATACATATGTATTACGACAAGCATATTAAAAAACATTTAAGTATAAACTACTAGTATTTTAATTTATATTAAAAACATAAAATTTATTTACTTGAGAAGTAAGTGATCTAGCAGCGGATAGAATAATAAACCGTATACAATAGTAGCTTGAAGGTACCTGAAACAAAAATAAATAGTGTTTTTAGTATATTTATTTATTAATATCGAATGAAATAAATTAAATTCATCATATAAAAATAGCATCAGTATAACTAAAAAAATGAATACATAAAATTAAATTAATAAAATATAAATAAAAAATAAAAAATTACTTAAAAATTCAAACTAGTATATATCACTGAAACTAAAATCAAAATGATGATAGTGAATATTTAATATATGATTTTATTCTCAAGCCTGAAAGTTATATTCGAGTTGAACTGCTTGCTCATAGTCAAACTTTTAACAGGTTTTTAGTTTAAAGTAAAATAAATTAAAAAAAAAAATTTTGGAACCTTTTTTTTAATATAAAATACTAGGTAGGTTTCATATTTAATATGTTTTACCAAGAACCTTCACCATTCTCCCTTAACAAAAAAAAAGGTTTTTAGTTAATTTACTGAATTTTTTTTTGGAATTGACCAACTTGTGTAATCGTTTCTTAATTTTGAGTTTAGTCATTTTAAAATGGCTTTAAGTACAAAAATCACTAAAATAGCCAGTAAAAAAGCCCATCAAACAGCATCATATTAAAGTAAATAAAATTCAAAAAATAAAACTTAAAGATTATACTTAAGGAGATCTCTTAACAAGGATATCTCCCACTCTATGATTAAATATAAATATTTTTTTAACTGAAGATGGGCTAAATTAAGCCCGAAACATGTATTGAATAAAATATTTTTTATTTATTAAGTGAAACGTGTTTTTCTTTTCTTTTTGATGATTGGAGAATGGATAGAAGAATAAAAACTTATTTTTGCAACGAAATTTTCTCTGGAGAGAGACGGACTGGTAGAAACTTTAATTGAATGTAATGGAAGGCAGCCTAGAGGTAGTGAGGAAAGAAAAAATTAACACATATCAAATAAGGTGTAATTTATTGGAATCCTTCCTCCTTTCCTTTTAAACCGACGTTTCTTCCTGAAGAAGGAGGGAAAAATCCTCCGAAACGTCGGTTTGAAAGAAAGGAGAAAGGATTCCAATAAATTACACCTTATTTGATATGTGTTAATTTTTTCTTTCCTCACTACCTCTGGGCTGCCTTCCATTACATTCAATAAAAACTTATACTTAGATAAATATATATTATATAGGTAAGTATACAAGTATATTATTTTCGACATCAAAAAATTTGATTTCAAGGAAAATGAATGCAGGTAACCTGTTAATTTGAAGCTTGTATGTATTTTATCTAATAGTTTGCTACCATAGATGGACAGATCGACAGTTATTGTTTCAACACAAATAGGATATTAATAAATGTTTTGGTTTGAATATTTTTTACTTTATTTAACTTGTGATTGAATTATATTAATAAAAACAGATGGTAAAAATTATGTCGGTTTTTTGAGCATCACTGTTTTTTTCACGGCCTTAATAATTTTTCTCTTCGGGCGGCTAAGAAAAACTTAGATCTTATTTAAAAAAAAAAATTGAAATTTAACTTAGGATGGTCTTCTCTTCTAGATTATTGATTTATTATACAGTCGACTCTCGATAATTCAAAATTCAATCCTAGTACCACAATGTTTCAAACTGTATAGTAACTACATAGTGCCTATATAGATTTTGAGAATCTATATAGGCACTATATTGTTAGTATATAGTTTTAAACATTGTGCTACTAGGGAAGGGACTACAAGAAAAATTCGAATTATCGAGACTTAGAATTATCAGAAGTTTGAATTATCAAGAGGAAAGAAAAAAATCGAATTATTAAGAGTTTTTATGATATTTTTGAAAATATATATGAGCTTACCTAAATTTTATATATAGGCTCAAGTAAAAATTAAAAATAATGAAAACGACAAAAAAGAACAAAAAAAAATAATTATATATTTAGACGGAAAATGGGGAGTAAACATTGCTAAGAAATATTTAATTGAATGTAATGGAAGGCAGCCCAGAGGTAGTGAGGAAAGAAAAAATTAACACATATCAAATAAGGTGTAATTTATTGGAATCCTTCCTCCTTTCCTTTCAAACCGACGTTTCGGAGGATTTTTCCCTCCTTCTTCAGGGTTAAAAAAAATTGTTTTTCTATGCCTTTGTTAAAAATGAAGTAAGTTTTTGAACACTACTGTGGAGAGAAGAAGGAAACATTTTATTTGTTTCATTCATTGACCCTTGGAAACCCTGAAGAAGGAGGGAAAAATCCTCCGAAACGTCGGTTTGAAAGGAAAGGAGGAAGGATTCCAATAAATTACACCTTATTTGATATGTGTTAATTTTTTCTTTCCTCACTACCTCTGGGCTGCCTTCCATTACATTCAATTAAAGTTTCTACCAGTCCGTCTCACTCCAGAGAAAATTTCGTTTCAAAAAAATTGCTAAGAAAAATTCGAATTATAAAGAGGGGAAGTGGCCTAGATCGAATTATAGAACGTTCTCTCCTCCGCTTGTTACGAAAAAGATTTCGAGTTATTGAGCGGATCAAAATACGCAGCATTTTTTCGATTTACCGAAGTTAACAGCTGAAGAGTTCGAAAAATTCGAATTATCGAGGTTTGAATTATCGGGAGTCGACTTTATTACCATTCATCAAAAAATGACAGTATGTTTTTTTTGTTTTTTGTTTTTAATAAAAATAATTAAATATATCATTGATTTTTTGCTTTTACTGATTAAATTACGTTCATAATTTTTGTTATTTGATATCCACAAATCCACATATATATGAATCATACATTTTTTGTGGCTTAAATTTAGAATGGATTTTTCACGTTGAAAAAAATTAGATTATGAAAATTAAATAGGAATTATACGATTCGAAAGATTATCAAATAATCAATAATCATTTATATGAAACATGAATATTGAGAGAGAAAATATGTGAGTGAGTGTATGTGAAAGGGTAGCTGGGAAATTATTCGACGACATTAGTGCTGCATGATAAACCATGGATTGAAATGCGCGACTAAACTATTCTGATATCGACAATACGCTATCCGACTTCTATGATATATATGGTTATATTATTGTGTAATAACATAAATGAGCTAACTAATAAATTAGCTTAACTTTAATTCATTTCAGAAAATAAAATATTCCAAAAGAATACCAGTAATAAATTGAAAAAATTTTATTTTGCCTGGAGTAGCAGAGTTGTTGAATCATAAAAAGAAACAAAGAGGTTGTCCTTTGGTTGATGGAAATAAACATTCACACATATATATCAAATTATGTATATCAGTGTCGGTTGGTGACTTTTCAACAGCGGATGCTGGTCAAAAAAGTAGCTTTCATTTTTTTGAAATTTAATTTTAATCTTCGCTTTAGAAATGGATTAGTCCAAAAATTCTCGAATCATCTTTATTTATTCCTTTTTTGTATTATTACTATTTTAATAGTTTCTCAGGCTTGAACTGGAAGCTATTCCAGGTATTCCGCGCTCTTTTCGGGAAAATCATTCATTTTAATTGCCCCTTGAAACTATGAAACAATTTTATTTCATTTCAAGAACCAATATACTTTTCAAAACAAAACAATGTTTTTTATATTAATATTTGAAAAAACGGATAATAATTTGAAAATTTAAAGATCGTCTTGAAATTTTGAAATCGACCTTATATATTCATGTTAATACTCTAAATGTTTGAAATTTTAGGAATGCACCAAATCCATGGACCGCACGCTATTGATATATTTATATTATTTATTTGTTTGAGACTGTAGTTTCGAAGGCTTGGCTTTTTTAATTATAAATATTATTTTTCACGGGGTCACTATCGCGTGAATATTGAAAATTGACATTCTTACTTAGCAGGCAAGCTCAGTTAAACATGTTTATTTGTTACATGCTTTTGAAACTATAGTCTAAAAAATAAATAATGTAATAAATAATACTAATATAAATTGAAAGTTTTTGCCGAGAGTAGCAGAATTTTTATATATTGAAGGAGACAATAAAAGAGTGTGTCTTCTGCTGGAATTATAAATTTTATTTATTTATAACGAGACTATAGTTTCGAGGGCTTTGCCCTCTTCATCAGTCTATTACAATGTATTCACAGGAATTAATTTATGAATTAATATAATTCCAGCAGAAGACACACTCTTTTATTGTCTCCTTCAATAAATATAAATTTGACGTGTCTCATCGATTTTGGAAATAATTTGCCAATTTAGCGATACTAGGGGTGGGAAGTTTTCAAATTGACACACTGTATATACAGGAGTTTTGTATATATATATATATGTGTGTATATTTATTTGCACCAAAACCAGGACAACCTCTTTATTTCTCTTTATGATAAATTGATAAATTAAAATAATTATTTTTTACTTTATCCAAAGCAAAACATGGCTAAAATATTGTAATCTTTGGAGACTAAATTCGAGGGGTGACATTGATAAGATTGAGAGAGTTCAGCACAAAGTTCTAAGAAAATTAACATCGCTTACTGATAATCCAATGTCAAGATTTAATCATGATTACACTCTTGCTGCTGAGTCTTTCTGCCTAGCTTCTGTAAATTCATGTATGATCGCCTCTATTATGTCGGGCCAGATAAAATGTACAGAGCTTGCTGCTCTCTTTCCTCTACATAGCCCCAATTATGCATTAAGAAGAACAATGCCATTCTATCCAGAGGTGCCTACTGGTAGACATCCTGAAAGAAATCCAGTGTTCAGACTCTGCCATTGTTATAATGAGTTGGCACCAAAATTGGTTAATCCTCAGGAATTTTCTTTGGAAATCAATTAGGTAGCGGCTTTATTCAAGAAGCTCACACAAATCTATGAATAACTAATATAATGCTAATGTATAATTATGTAATGTGTTGATGTATTTAATGAGTATTATAATATATTGAGTTGTGTATGCAATATATAATTTTATAATTTTGTAAATCGAGGCTTCTAGCCGTTGAAAAATGAAATAAATAAATAATCGGTCTCGCACTAATAGAGACTTCAAAGGTTTCTAAGATAAAGACTACGGAACCCTTGGTCTCAATCAAGGTCACAAATTGTAGTATTCATTCCGCTTTAATTTTAGGACCTGTCGATTTTGCCAAAAATTACATAGGGATTCGTCCAGAGCAGTTAAAAGTGCAATTTTTTCATTTAGTACTAGGGCAAATGATGGATGGGTTCCTTTTTTTTAGATGTCAATTTTTTCCAGACCGTTTAAACGAATTAAATAAAATGAAAACATGCCATTACTTTAACAAAATGATGCACTGATTAGTTTTTGTTACTTATGCACTCTCAAACATTAGAACTTATTTATTCTAGTACATTTTTTGTAAATATCTTGAAATTGGTTTAACCAATTCTGGTACAGCTTAAAAAATTATTTAATTTTACCTACTCCTGAGAGCGACAGAATCTTTTCCTTAAAAGTGGATTTAAAAAAATGGGGGGAAATCAAGTACACTCATGTATGTCATTATCGTATTAATAAAAATGATTATTTTTCCAATTATAGAGTATTTTATTCAGTTTATCTATTTATTTTGACTTTCTAAATACACTATAATGTTTGGACTAGGCCATACTAGTTTATCCTAGAGTGTGCGTATTTATATCAGGATCAACTAGTTTGGCCTAGGCTAAACTGGTTTATCCTATCGGGCTTAGGACAAATTAGTTTGGACTAGGCTATACTAGTTAATCCTATCGCGTATAGGAAGAACTAGTTTAGCCTAGGCAAAACTAGTTTGTCCTGAAATCGGGTTTGGCCTGTAACATATATATAAAAATCATCTCTGCATAAAGTCGACTCTCAGTATCGCAGAAACAATAAGTAATTATAAACTGTTTTTGTCTCAGATTTCTAGGTACGAGGGTGTGTCGATAACATCCAGTATATATATATATATAATCTAAATATTTTATTGCATTTACCCTGTTCGTCCCAGAATTTAATCATAAAAGTAATTAAAGTTAAAATATATTGATTTATTAAACAAAAAAAAAAAAAAAAAAAAAATGAAATAACTTCTAATTTTATTTTAATAAATCAAGGTAGATAAAAAAGTTAATATATTTGAGCTATATTTATAGTAAATTTTACATTACTTTTACGATAACTTTTAAAATATAAAGGTCTTTAATATGAAATATGAATAAAAATATGTATTCTAAATCTAGATTAGGTATTCAAAATAAAATTCAAAATTTGAATATTGTATAACGATATTACTGGATATATATTTTTTATTATACACAAAAAAAACATTTATTAATCTTTTATCACGTGGGTAGGAATATGTTAAATTAATAATGATCAATTTTTTTGCACTATTAAAAGCGCCTCAATTCCTAAATGGAATGAACGGAAATTCATAGACGGCCTCATTAAAGCTTTCTTTTTGTTTTCTGCAAGTTTAGGCGATTTGTCAATTCTTTATCAATAAAAGCTTTGAGCTAGAAATATGAAACTTTGCAACATTTTACAAAACTTTGAATTTTGTAAGTTTTCTATGTTCTGGAGTTATTAAAATTTAAAATATTTTCTGCCTTTCCGACTTTTCTAAACAAGAATATGCAAAAAATGGACTTTATTTTATTTATTAATCTCATTACAATGATATAAGCTTCTTAATAATTTTTTTTTCATTCTCGACTTAATTTCCAAAAAAAAATTTTTAATAAAATGAAAATAAAAATAATAATCCAATCTCCTAAAAATATTTAACTTGTTAAAATTTTTAAAGGATTTTAATTTCAATTCAATCAACAGAAACATTGCATGTAAATTACAAATTATTTTATTTTATTTTATTTTATTGTATGTATTACCTTCAACGGTTTTACAAACAAACAGTTAATGCGTTGGTACATTTCTCTAAAAGAATTAAAATGAATCAAAACTAAGTCTTCAAAAAATAGTTAATTTTTCACAATGTTAATAGAAATTAGTCATCATTTTACTTTATTTAACAAGTTATCTTGTTATCTAGTACTTAATAATTTGAAAGTACCATATTGCATGAAATAACAATGGGTCCTCAGCCAAAAAGTTAAAAAATAAATAAATAAATAAAAATCTGTTTTAAGAGGCTTCTGTGCTCTTAAATTTACTTCAGATTTAAAAAGAAAGGCCCCAGTGGCTAGATATGCATTCTAATAGAACAATGTTTCTCAACCTTTTGTAGAGCGAGAAAACCTAGAGCACTTATATTTATTTCTGAGGAGGAAGTTTTAAGGGATTTAAGAGGTTTTAAGAGACTTCTCTGCTCTTAAATTTACTTCAGATTTGAAAAGAAAAGCCCCAGTGGCTAGATATGCATTCTAATAGAACAATGTTTCTCAACCTTTTGTAGAGCGAAAAAACCTAGAGCACTTATATTTATTTCTGAGGAGGAAGTTTTAAGGGATTTAAGAGGTTTTAAGAGCCATCTCTGCTCTTAAATTTACTTCAGATTTGAAAAGAAAGGCCCCAGTGGCTAGATATGCATTCTAATAGAACAATGTTTCTCAACCTTTTGTAGAGCGAGGAAACCTAGAGCACTTATATTTATTTCTGAGGAGGAACCCTCTTAGCATTAAAATATGAGATATTTAATTTTTCCCCAAAAATATCAACATCACGCTACTTTTATACCTTCCAAATATAACATACCGCCGCCGATGACGCTGTTGCCACATTTTAAAAATTTACTAGATTTTTGAGAAATTAGGTACAAAAAACGTGCATTTTAACAATACCTAACATTTTTATTTTCATAAATAATATTTTTTTTTTTTTTATTGTTAGGATAAATAAACTGAATTTGCTTCTTTCCAGTAATTTATTTTGTTTTTCAAATTGTTATTCCAAATATTTCGAGAGCGTTCTCAGCATCTCTTCCTCAGTGGAAACTGTGAGACCACACAATAGGCAAGTCAGTGAGTTGTTATAATTACAGGTGTCAAAAAAGTACTCACCCACTCCCTCACCAATGTGCCGACTCCATCAGTTTGTACAGAACATTGATAAAAAGCTCGATCACACAACACACACATACATATATATACAAATTCAGTTTATTTATCCTAACAATAAAAAATTAATATATCCAGTACACACCAAGCCAGCAAAATTCTTATAAATAAATAATATTATTATTAAATTTTTTTTGGTAATGTCATTGGTATACCCATATGCCCCTTTCAGATCAGATTTTTTTTTACATATTCAATGTATACTCATAAATAATATTCTCATTTATTTGAAAAGCAATATTATTTCAAACGTCATTAATCACAAAATAATAATAAAACAATTTAAATAATTTTTTCATTTTGTTACTAATGGAACGTAATCGATGTATTAAAATAAAGTTAAGAAACTTTAGATGCAACAAAAATGGTACACTGAGATAATAATCGTAATGTTCACCGCATTCTTAAGTATTAAGGGTTTTATTTGACTATAAGGTAATATTCAGACTCTAAAATTAGTGGGGTTTTTTTACATGACAAATTTTTTAAGGGGTGATGCTACTAACTACTATTTTTATTTTTATTTTTTCGCATATTGACCTAAAGGCGTGGGGAACCCCAACCCTCTCTTTGTGGAACTCTGGGGTTCCGCGGAACCCAGATTCAGAAACACTGTAATAGAACCTACTGTCGACGTCGCTTTGGTTGCATCCTCAAGGAAAAAATATATACATTAATTATTGATAATAATATAAAAATAAAAAATAGAAATAATATAAAAAATGTCTGTTTTTCTTACCAAAAGACACTCATTACTTTTCCTCTCCATTTGAGAGATTTTATACAATTTGGTTTAAGAAATAAATTAAAATAAATTAAAATTATATCTAGTTCGTCTTGTTATGTTAAAATACTCCAAATTCAAATAGAATTAGTTGAAATTACGACATCGAATCAAATTCACTCTTGTCGCTTTTATTTTTTATTTTTTGAAAAAGTACCTAATAACAATAAAATAAAACAATCAACAAATAATAACTAAACTAAACTGTTAATATATAAAGTTTAATTAAAATGATGAGAAAATTTATTTATGTATTGTTTTAAATAAACACACCATGTTTTTATCTAATGAATAAACTTCGCTATTATATATATATATATACCAAAACTGAAGAGAAAAGGCTAAAACTCCAATATATAATACATTCTATCGTTTGAAATATATTAGCCCGTGGAGAAAAGCATTGCAATTTTCTCACCCCTTGCTACCCCTCACCCTACCCCTTTATCATCCCCTCATCGCGAACTCCCATTCATTTCCCTCTCACTCGCTAACTCGAAACTCGCCCGGCTTCCACTCTATATCTTTCTCTGGTCAGTGAGAGTATTCTAGCGTAAATGTAAGTTCATGTTTCCTATATACTTATATATATATATATATATTTCATATATAATATATATCTTATCCATTCGCCCGACCTTCTTCTTTGAATGAAAAGGGTTTCGTGTGAATTGGCCCAGGGGCATAAGCAAATTCATATAAACATAACAGTTGATGTAGATGCTACAAATGGTCCAGTTTAAATTAACTAGTGAGAAATGGAATGATATTATTGTTAGTAATAGTAGTAGGCTCCAAATTCACTAGATAGAATATTTACAGTATATATATGTATATTCCACTTGTACCATTTATCATCTCAAATGTATAATACTATATTAAGAATAATGAATGAACAACTTAGAGTTTTCGAAACCTAATAAGTCCCTTAAGATTATTCTAGCTCTAAAAAGGCGAACCATTTACCCAAGGAGAATGTTTTTTAACCGACTTCAAAAAAGGAGGAGGTTCTCTATTCGACTGAATTTTTTTTTTTTTTTTTTTTTTTTTTGTTCCTATGTTACCTCATATCTCTGCCAATTGTCAACCGATTTTGAAATTTTTTTTTCATTGGGTCCAGTCTAGCTTCCGATTGGTCCCATTTTTTTTCGTTTTTTTTTCATAGGTATTAGACCTTTTTTATTAGGTTTGTTTAGACCTCTTTGTTTATGAACCGATTTCGATGGTTCTTTTTTTATCCGACAGGGGGTGTCTTAGGGATGGTGTCATATTAATTTGCTCAAGTTCTGATGATATAATCACTATTAATAACATCACTAAAAAGAGAAAAATAAAAATAATTTTTAAGAAAAAAATAAAAACCGACTTCAAAAAATTAAATTCAACAAATAAAATACACTAAAAGGTATAAAATAATTATTATCTTATTTTAGGTTAAAAATAAAATAAAATGAGAGAGTCTTCTGTTTTTTAAATAAAATAATTTTTAATTATTTCTAGATAATTAAAAATTATTTTATTTAAAAAACAGAAGACTCTCTCATTTTATTTTATTTTCAACCTAAAATAAAAACAATTCTGTTTTACCATCGACAGTGAAATCTTTTATTCAACTAATTATTATCTTATTTAGTTACAACTAAACGACGAAATATTAACATGAAATTACTTTTTGAAGTAGGTGCCAAACATATACCTTTTATGAATCGCACTCGACGGATCTTACTTAGTACGTTTGGCGGGTACGCTTACTTATAGGTATAGTTTGCTTGGCACCGATTATATTATGACCGATCATATTATGAAAAAATTTATTGACTTGGCACCGATTATATTATGACCGATCATATTATGAAAAAATTTATTTTTGTGCCCTTTTTCAAAGGGGAAATTTTCCATAGTCTTCTTACCAACAACTTAGGATCTCGATCCCCTATAGTTTAATTAAAATACAAACACTTTGAAACTAGTACAAACTTTCTACGGCCTTATCTCGTTGTAATATTGAGGATATCTGAATAGAGGCAGAATGATGATCAAGCACAGTCGGATGGAAAGAATTATCGAGCCCCAATTATCGAGACTAATTAAACATTATAGATGAAATCTTTGTATCCTCTAAATAAAAATATTTTAAATTAAGCAAAAGACAAAATCTTTAATTTCCTTATTTCAAATTAAAATAAATAAAGTTAATATTGAGGTCGCTATTGAATTTAGAAATATTCCTATAAGTAGCTATATCATAATAAATATGTCAAATTGATTTTAATCTCAATGAGTTTTCAAGTTTATAGAATCCAATATCTGGTAGGCAATAAAATATAAAAAGTATGCTTTATTTAACTAGTGCAATTTTAATTCAATTGCTTTTAATTAATGTCATATTGATAAGAAAAATATTATAATAAAATATTTTCAATAATAATTAAATGATACGGATAATTTAATGTTTTGAATACCGACTCATTTTGTACTGGATCTTAAATTTATGTTGAAAAGACCTCTCTTAACCAAGTTTTCACTAAAAGTTAAGTTGCACATCAATAGAAAGTTTCAAAACTTTCAGCAAGACTTGAATGAATATTTTAGCTCGATCTAGTTTTTTTATGTCTACATGCGTACAAGTCGACTTGAATGAAATCTTGCATGAAATAGTGAAATCCAGTTTTTAGATAAAACAAATTCTAATAAGTAACTTGGGAAAATTCAAAACTTTTGGCAACAGAACGGACTTTCTACGACTTTCCAATGGCTTAACGAAAGTTACCTGCGTTATTAGGGTGCATCTCCTCTCCTTATACATAGGATAGGTATATTTTGAAATATTCAACTTGTATTTAAATTAGTATTTTATATAAAGATGAAAGAATATAGAATCGTTAAAATATCTCGATAAAAATATTTTTTTCGTCTTCCTTGAAGAGCAAAAGTTTCATTAAGGGTTCCTTACCAAATTCCTTATGAAATTTTTTGATTTTGATAGAAAAATAAAAATTAATTCTATGAAAATATAGTTCTTTTATTTAAATGAGAGTTTTACATAGAGACGAAAAAACATAATTTGAGAAAATTTGACAAAGAGTCGTGAAGCCCTTTATGAAAATGTTGTAAATTTGATAAGGAAATAAAATATAAATTCCAAGAAAATTACACTTTTATTTATTAGTTTTTCTCGTGGGTTCAAATTCCAAATTAATTTTCGATTCCGTTTTGTACCTACTTTCATCCAATCGGTTATTAATTAACAATAATTTTAAGATTTAATAGAAAAATTCTAACAAAATGGGAAATTTTTTGACAATTTTCTTAAATGTGGTATAAATAGGTGCTGTTTATTTATACAACAATTTATATTTAAGCTTATTATTAATTACTACGGCATATCTAGCTACCCGAGTCTTGAAAATGTTTTCACTTTTTTTATTAATTAATAAATGTGCGGGTGAGCGATTCTTTCATTAGTATCCGATCAAAGAAAATTACTAAAAAGGGCATGGATAGAATTATCTATCTTCTTCCTTTGTAGAGAAGGAAATGCAAGGAGCCAAATCAAGACCAGACCTGTTCAGACTATTAAAGATTAAATTTTTAATTTCTATTATTCTAGGAATGGCCTTTTGCTCTTGGATCAAAATTATACTCGTTATAGAGAGAGCAAATATTTAAAATTCAGACAATAATGTTAAAAAAATATTTCTTCTAGCTGGCAAAGGTACTCGGTCGTGAAAAAGATTTTAAAGTCTTTCTTTATTTTTATCATTCAATAGAAAAATTATATTCATAAATAGAAATCATTATTTATTCTACTTTGTCACTCATAGTTTGAAAATTATAATTAAAATAAAACATAAAATTGTCTATTATATTATAGACTTATTAACTATTTAAATGAAAATACAAATATGTTAAGTACATATATTGAAAAATATATGGCATGGTTGTGAAGCTTACCTTAAGCCGCTAACTTTGAAATCAGATTCTCAGGCTCTCGTAGAAAATAAATAGACTTAACTAATACTCGAATTTATAATTTTATTTTCTACTTATATTCAAATAATTTTTGAGAAATAGAAACACTCTTATGCATGAAATTATAGACACATGATGATATAAAATTAAAATTAAAATTAAATTTTCTCATAAAATATTAAGAGATGAAACATTGAGAAATGGCAGCAATCAAAAAACCAATTGACTGGTCAATTTTTAATAAGAAACAAAATGGAAATTTTTTGAAAATTAAGGATTTTTAAAAAGAAGACATTTCATTTTACTCGAAATATTGTTAAGCTAATTAAAAAAACGATTTTTACAATTTTTAATGAAAAGTCATTTAATTTGATTCAGAACGGGTAAGAGAATGTTAGAGATTGATTCTGGGACAAGAGTTTATTGAATCCATCTCTTAACAGTCTTAAATAATTTCTCAGAGTTTCATAAAAGAGAGTCACAAGTGAACTGATTCATTGTCTAGTTCATACTCTTGCCTCGGAAAGAGTCGAACGACAAATGATTCTCTTGTTATGTTCACTGCCCATATAAGGAGAAAATCTATAGAGGGAGAAATTTCAAATATTTAAAAAATTGTGCATTTCTAGATAAAAACCATATTTTCTATTCAAACATTTAATTATTTTGCATCATGGCCTTGGTCAAGAGGGTTCAAAGGGGGCCCAGCACCCTCCACCTAATTTGATTTAATAATATCTAAATATCATTGAAAAAAGTTTTTAAACGCTTATAATGAATCTTATTATAATTAATAAACTAATAGAACTTTTGAAGATTAGTGATCAATAACTTTTTATTATCAGCTATAATAAAATATTTTAAAATGTTTCCTGATTGAATGATTTCTTCTGGTATCTGAAAATATATTTGATTCTCGGCTTTTAAGTTCTTTGTAATCATTTTGCCACAATATATTCACTGTTAATTAAAATATTTTGATTTATAATTTTCATGTCACAAATATTTTGGAAAGTACTAGTTTCAAGTATCGGTATGTGGCCCGACTCGAAAGTATTTATCTTTTTTAATGAAAAAGTGATAATAAAGTGATTTCTTAATCTATCCTAGTGGGCCTTTCTAGCCTGAATTCCAGGGCTGATTTGTTTTGCAGTGCGTCTTTGTATAGCGTAACATAGCGAAGCTTTATGGAATAAAGTGTAAATCGTTAGTGAAGCCTACCTGTCAGGCCCTACTATTGAAATCAATTAAAAAAAATATATATAGTATATTTTTTGTTGTTCTAAAAAATGTAAAAACGTAAAGAAAAATAATTTTAAGCATGTTTTTTTTCTTCGTCTGTCTGTTTGTCTATGTGCCCGGATTCCAATACGCACAAAAATTCAAAAACGAAAAGTCTTAGAAAGTTTGCTCTCTAATTCTTATAATTTTTATTATTCTAGAAAGACTCTTTCACTTGCGATAGACCGAAACTCTTCAGATATAAAGGGAGTAAAGTAATAGTCAATTATTTCACTAGACTCAAATACGGGCAGGTTTCTATAAATTTAAAATGTAAGTAGAGAAAAGTTTTACAGAGTACTGTTAAATAAATCAATAATAATTACAAATTTTAGTTACTAAGCTCAGTTGGAGATCCCAACACCCTGGATAACCAAAGTATTTAATTCACTAATTTTTGGCTTTATTTATGCTTAGGAATGTCTTTTTTATCTGACTGTTATCTCTCTCGATTCAAATACCCACGATAATTCAAGAACAGATACACGTATAAAGTTTTATTTGTAGCCAAAATTTTTGAGGTTCCTTAACCAAAAACTGATTAGATTTCGGGTTTAGTAGCTTCACAAATTTCAATTTAAAAATTCAGAAAATCCAAGTATACAGAATATAGAGAGCTGAAATGTATCATACATATTGGACTCTTGAGCTAAGATTCAACTTTAGCTCAAAATAAAGTATACATTCTCGTCGGGCAGCTAGAGTAGGTGTTGAAATTGAAATTAATTTCACACTCATGATAACTTTTTACAAAGTGGGAAACATTCTCGAAATGATTGGACTCGTCTAGCTTCTACGCAGCTTCTAATCTTGTACGCCGAATGAGTTGCCTAAATACAGGAGTACGCGAAATTCTCAATTAACCCTCTTGCTTACTGCTAAGTTAAAACATGAAATTCGACAGATCTTTTGCATATTTTAAAGCAACTTTGTTTGTTTTATGTAGTGCTAAGTAAACATATTAATATTTCAAATGACTTTGATTAAAGTCTAGCAACGATCCGTTGCAGTTTATTTTATACGAGCAGTAACTGGCGTGCCTACGGCTGGTGGCTCTGGCGGGCAGCTTCTCGAGATGTGATTATTAGCTGTCCGTAATTATAGGTTTTGAAAAAATATTTTTTTGAATACTGAATATTGATCAAAGAAAAATATCATTAAATGCTTTATAAATACTTTATTAAAGCATGTTACCATTTCTCTCGAAGTTCCCGATCGGTTGGAAACCTATTTCATTTTTAATAATACATTTCAATATTTAAATTTATCTAAAAAGTGTCTCTAAATTAATTATATATAATAATTTTAAAATTAATTTATCTACTAAAATTTCAAATGACCCGCGCAGTAATAAATTAAGAATTAATCTCATTATCCCATTAAATCATATCTCATTAAAACTTATATTATAAATTAAATATATATATATTTTAAAATTAATTTGTCTACTAAAATTTTAAGAATTTATATTTTTCTTAAATTAAAAAAAAAATTAGTTTTCGCCGTATGAATTATTTCCAAAAAGTTAAATATATATTAATATATAATATATTTAAAATTAATAAATTTGTCTACTAAAATTTCAAATGAGACAAGCCGTAAATCTAATATTCTAAGCTATATAGAGGAATATATTAATATATAGAGATATTATAGATATATAATATAGAGAATAGAAATGTTTTATTTGTAAAATTTGACAATATAACAACTGTCATTGAATATTAGTTGCTTTTTCTCCCACATGGTCACCTTGCTGCGCCACGGGTACTGTCTGACAATCGCTTTTATATATATAGATTCAGGTGGGCTGCAAATGATTCTAGATATTTTTCTAGTGTCGTCAACCAAAAAAGGTTGAGAAACACTGATTTAAACTAAATGGCATGGCTATGTGTTTAAATTTAGAATCACTATACCGCGAAATTTTACAAATGAAAAATCTTTGAATAAAATATTGAACGTGTTTACGTATGTCACAGAGGTTCGCACCTCACAGAGTAGCCAAATGGCCCGGCTTGCTGTTAATGGCACTTGGGTTCGATTCCCTTTGTGGTGGAAAAACTGCCTTTCTGACATATAAAATAAAAATAATCCATTTCATCGGATATAATAGATGACACTCTCTTGTGATTGTACCATATATATATATATATATATATATATATATATATTGTTATTTGGTTTAAGTAAATGTCAATCTCATTGATTTCTACTTATATATATATGCTAATAAAGATTTTAAATCTGGCACTGTTATTCATGAATTAAATCAACGAATCTAGGTTAGTATTATTTGGATGGCAGAGGGTGACAAGTGGAAGCTTCTCTTCCCTGCTCTGTTCGCAGATGAGCGGATTTCATTCACGTCTAATTAAACATTTGGGTTTTAATTGTAACGTGTGTATATCGATTGATTTCCGCATGAGATAATAATTCAACTATATATGGTCGAGTTAATTCAACCTTTATAGACAAGTCACAATGAAAAAATGAAAACAAACAAAAAAAAAACTGAAAAAATATATAGATATACTATATAGTATAGACACATTCACTTCAATTTATTACCATTCAGGTCACCAAACATTTTTTTCAGTAAAGATTATTTTGCTATTTTTTTTTTTTTTTAATTAAAATTCAAAAAATATGCTGACGTGTTCTGATGTCGCCACTCACTTGACTTTAGCATATAACTTTGCCCCTCATTTATATTTAATATTTAATAAAATTATTTATAATCATGTAAAGGCGGGGGGCTAGTTTTTGAATTTTTATTCTTCTGGGGTCACACTGATTATGTATACAAAATTTGATTGAGTTTGGTACAAGAGCCTAGATTTTCATTTTTTGACCATACACCCCCCCTCCCCACCATTTTTGGCGGTTACTTTTTGTTTTTTAGACTTCTGGGGTCCCACTGGTTATGTATACAGAATTTGGTTGAGTTTTCTCAAATGGCTTAGATTTTTAATTTTTAACCCCCCCCCCCCCACCTCCTTAATTTTGAGTCGATATGTACCAAAATCTAATCAGCTCTTAATCTCAATGGACCAAAACTTCGTGTGAAATTTGGTATCGATATTTCCACTAGTTTATGAGCTAGCTCGTCCACAGAAATTTGGTAACGCACAGACTAACAGACAGACAACCAAACAGACTAACTAACTAACAGACATTTTGACAAAACAATTATTATCTCGAAAAATATTATTTTTTCGATGTTCACTTATTAGGGATCTTTTGTAGACCGAAATGTCATGGTTTCGCTCAATTTTTTCAATCAAAATAGTTTGAGCCGTTTTTGAGATATTTCGAAAAAAAGAAGGAAAAAAAACACGTTTTTCATGCACGATTACAATACTTGACCATACCCTGTATGGTAAAGTAAAAATGGGCTTAACGCATCGTCACAGTGACATACTAGAGCAAGCCTTTATTTTTATTTTTTTTATTTTTATTTTTACCCCTTCAAATTTAATAGAACTAATTTCTTTTTATATAATATTTTCTTTCTACCCTTTGTTCTCAAAGACACATGTCCTGACAGGCCATTCACCCCACCCTTTCTGCAAGCCTCCTAATAATCTCTATACATAATAATCTTATAATTTAAAATATATATATTATCAAATCTAGTAATTAAATTAATAACAAATAATTTTTATTATAATTCATACATAATAATCTTATAATTTAAAATATATATCAAGTCTGCCTCGGAACTCCAACGTGTCAACAACGATTATTCCTGTTCCCGTCTAATTTCCAATTTATAGGCAGATTTTTCACCCCAATAGCAGCTCTCTCTCTCACAAACTCAGGATAAACATCTGATAAGTATTTTCAGATATAAATTATATTTTTTACTATTAAAATTATAATTTATAAGTGTAAATTAACATATTTCTTAACCTTAAAAAGTCTAGAGGCTTTTCTTTACTTAATAACTCACAACGCCACCAGCAGGTGGCATCTGCGAGCCGGCGCCACAATCTAAAATTTCAAATTTTAAATTCAAAACTTTGTTCTAAATTTTATTAACTAATTAACCAACTTTATTCACAATTTCTCTTAACCTCCACTAATTTCAATTCTCTCAAATATTTCCACCCGATATACATATTTTATTTTATCTTAGAACATTCCTTATTAAATATTATATTAATTATTTTATCTCAGAACATTCCTTATTAAATTAATTCAATTTCAACTCTTCTTAATTCTAATTAAACTTAGACTCAATCTCTAACTTTATAGCTAGCCTAATTCACCTCTATCGTATCATATTAATTCTTATTAATTTATATTTTAATTACTTTTTTTATTAAGCCTAAGTAGTAATTAAGTATATAATATACCATTTCTTTCCCTACAGGTACAACCTAAATAATTAAGTGGTAGATAATTTTAAACTAACTATCGCTCGGCGAAACACCACTGCTCAAGTTATTAAAACTCAGTAAACTAGATTTCATCTATCTTTCTGAGATCAGACTTGTGATTCCGATTTCTTTCTTTCTTTCTTTCTATTCAATAATTTACACCCCCTCGCTCATTCTACATCATGTCTACGTTGAGCATCCACTATTCCAATATTCGCGGTCTCTTTAGCAATAAAACTTCCGTTTTCCAGCATCTCGAAGACGAAAGACCCTCCATTTTGGCCCTCACTGAAACCCAAATTGACACAAACAAATCCGATACTCCAGATCTCAAATTCGGAAAATATATTCTACACCCCAAATTCCGCAGGTATAACGGCGTCTGTTGCTACGTTCGCGATAACATCCCCTGCGAACGACTTGGATTTTTAGAAAAAGCTTACGACGCATTATGGCTTAAAATTAATACTAAGACCTCAAGTAGAATTCTCTGTACAATCTATAGATCTCCTAATGATAAAAAATTTAATGAATTTTTCGACTATCTCGGCAATTGTGTGAATGTAATTCTTTCATGTTTTCCAAATTCTGAAGTCTCTTTCCTAGGTGACTTCAATGTACACAATAAGGACTGGTTGACATTCTCCAGGTCCAACACCCCTGAAGGCAACGCTGCTCACATATTTGCAACTTCATATGATTTAACCCAAATTATAGATCGCCCCACTAGGATTCCGGACAACACAAACGACACCCCATATCTACTCGACCTCTTTCTGTCATCTGCCCCTTCTCAATTCTCTTTTATTATCTCTGCACCTCTAGGTAACTCAGACCACAACTTAATTAAAATAAAATCACATATCAACTTAGTAAAACCCGCTCTACCCTGCCCAAAGCCCAGAGAAATAAGGCTTTTTCTTAAAGCCAACTGGGATGAAATGCGTAACTTCTTCAGCTCTTTCCCATGGAATGATTACTGCTTCAGAAACAAAAATGCCACCGAATGTGCCTCTGCATTCTCGGAAGTGATTCAAATGGGCATTGAGTTATATGTCCCTTTCAAACGGGTAATTGGAAAACAGGACTCCAAGCCCTGGTTCAATAAGTCTTGCTCCGAAGCAGTTAAACAAAAAAATCATGCTTTCTATAATTGGTCTTCGACACCATCAGAGGATAATCGCGTTCTCCTCACTAAAGCCCGCGCCCACTGTAAAAAAACAATCGATAATGCGATGAAGTCCTTCATTCAGAAAAAAGCTGACAGGCTAGCAGCTTGCCCCAGCAATTCAAACCAATTCTGGTCCCTTGATAAGTATGTAAAAAGAAATTTTACAAACTCATCATTTCCACCTCTCAATCTCTCCGACAACTCGATAGCCATTGACGCCCCCGACAAAGCCGAAGCTTTTGCCTCATATTTCGCGTCCAACTCAAACCTGGACGACAAAGGGCTTGAACCACCCACATACCCCCCAGTACTAATATAATGTCAGATACTGTTTTCAGGATACCAGCAATTCTAAAGATCATCCAGAATCTAAAGAACAAATCTTCTGCTGGCCCCGACGATATCCCTGCCATTCTCATTAAAAAATGTGCCCCTGAACTTGCTCCTATACTATCCAAATTATACAATCTCTCCTATAACTCTGGAATATTTCCGGAAGCCTGGAAACTAGCCAGAATCCAACCAATTAAGAAAAAAGGCGATTCTTCCAACATAAAAAACTATCGACCCATAGCAATCACTTCTGTCTTATCCAAAATTATGGAAAAGGCCATCAACGAGCAAGTTCTACGACACTTAGAGTCAAATAAATTTATCCACGATAGGCAATACGGCTTCAGGCAATCCCGGTCGACAGGTGACATCCTAGCATATGTAACTCATATCTGGAACAAAACCTTGGAGGCCGGGAATGAGACCCTCGCGGTAGCTTTAGACATTTCAAAAGCCTTCGATATGGTCTGGCACAAAAATCTTCTTGCCAAATTGACCTCCGTCGGCCTTGCACCGAAACTCTGTAAGTTGCTCGAAAGTTTTCTTTCAGACCGTAGTATTAAGGTTGTCATCGATGGAATATCATCTTCCCCCTTCCACACCAACGCTGGAGTTCCTCAGGGATCGGTTATCTCCCCTACGCTTTTTCTTATCTATATCAACGACCTTCTAAACTTGCCCTCCAATCCGGTACATTGTTACGCAGATGACAGCACCCTACATAACGCCCCTGCTTCGCATAAAAACCGTGCAGACATTGCCTCTTCAATTAATTTAGACTTATGCAAACTTAAAAACTGGGGATCCCAAAACTTAGTTAACTTCAATGCAGGGAAAACTCAGTGTTGCCTTATTTCTAGGCGCGTCGACAGAAACCTCCCAAATATATCATTCGACTCAAACTCACTAGAATTCAGGGATAAAATTTCAATGCTAGGCGTAACTCTAGGGTCTGACCTTTCATGGAATGACCATATCTCAACCACTGCTAAAGCTGCAGCGCGCAAGCTTGGTCTCCTATTTAGGTCTAGACGCTGTTATACTCCCAGTCAACTCCTTATGCTGTATAAGGCTCAAATTCGTCCCTGTCTCGAATATGGCTCTCATCTGTGGAGGGGTGCCTCCAAGCATTCTCTTGCCACACTGGATGCAATTCAGAAGCGAGCAATTAAACTAATAGGAGAACCGGCTCTAACCAACTCACTCGACTCCCTGGCTCACCGAAGAACCGTTTCTGCCCTTTCCCTGTACTACAGATACTATCACGGTGTCTGTTCAGTCGAGCTGAAATCAATTATCCCCCCTAATGCCCTCTTTGCGCGAAGCACGCGGTTTTCTAACGCTCAGCACCCCTTCGCTGTCAAATTGGATAAATTTCGAACAAGCGCTTTCGCCAACTCTTTTATCCCTTTGACCTCCAGAGACTGGAACTCGCTCCCTGCCACCATCTTTCCCGCGACCTATAACCTTCAGCTATTTAAGACCCGTATCCACAGATACCTTCGACCCCCGCCCAACCCATAAAATTCTTTCTTCTTCTTTTCACGATGGAGGGGCCAACCCAGGCCTTTAGGGGTTGCACCTTTTTTGGTGTAACTCCTTCTCTCATCATTATCATAAAAAAAAAAAAAAAAAAAAAAGAGGGACATAAATAAGCTGGCCAAATGCGAGATAGACTCGCATAGTGAGGGATCCGCATCTTAAATCTTTCCAGATACTTGTATCAATTTTGTTCTTTTTTCGATGATAAGGAAAGAATGGATCTTTTTCTATAATTTTTCCATAATTTTATCTTCGCTGGTTTGGAAATCTCGTTGGGTACAAATCGAGTAAAGGTAGGCACGTCAGGTAGCATCGTCTACACGGTCATTTTAAATTGAATTAAATTAAAAAAAAATTAAACTTAATTCTATTTAATGAGATCTTTAAAGGGATATCTCACACATCATGTTAAATAAAACATTGTTTATTTTCTACCCCCGAAAAATCGACTCTTTCCAAAAATTTTGTTAAGCTAGATTGGGGTGGGTTTTTTGGTGAAATATTTTAAAAAGTTTCAAAAAATTTTAAAAATTTTCTTTACTCTTTCCAAAATAATTTTTAGGTTAAAATCTTTTAAAAATTTTGATTTAGGCGAAAATGAATACTTATAAATTTCAAGAATTTATCATATTTAGTTTACAAGCTTCAATGCTCTGACAAATAGTCAGAGAGATAGAAACATAGTCCATTGTATCGACACTAATAGGATCCCGTTTTACTTTTGAAATGAATCATATAAATAGTCTACATGTAGATGTTTGACATCAGCGACATCAATAGTATGGTATCTTAAACCTGAATTAGATAAATAATAGGAGAATCATGCTAGATTCCACTCAAGTTGACTTGTATGAATATAGACATGGATAAACTAGTTAGATGGACATTCATTGCATTAACACTGATAGGATTTAGTTTTACTTTTGAACGGAACTCTGAAAAACACATTTTTCTCCCTAGAGACATTGAAACGATAATATCTTCTAAAAAACCCTCAAACAAATTTTTTTGGTCTGCCAAAATATTAACTATTGTAAAATAAAAATATATTTTTAACTACATGTGAACTTCGATTAGCCCGGATGGAAAAAAATTATTAAAATAAAATATTCTAAATTAAATTGAATTATACGCATTTTGTTTTTGAAAGATATATATTGAAAAAAAATTGCAAAGTCTTAGAATCTTACCTCGTGGCCTTAGCTTCAATCTTTTTAACAGAGTATATAACACGATTCTCAAAGGTATATGATTCTTATAAAAACTATAGACAATAAAGATAAATAATGAAAATTATTATTATTTTCGAGAAAAAGAGGAAACACCTAGGTAAAGAGATATTACATATATCCCCATGACTTCAAGGAACTGGAACTCTCTCCCAGCCTCTATCTTTCCCAGCACCTATGATCTTCAAACCTTCAAAACCAGGGTGCATAGACACCTACGTCTACACCCTCTCACTTAATCAACTTTCCCTTCTCTTCGGTAATGCAAGGGTCTTTCGAGATCCATAGGGGCTACATCTTTACTGGTGCACCCCTTCTTGCATTCGATTGCATTAAAAAAAAAAAAAAAAAAATATTTCTAATTAGTTAATGTGAACAAAGCCTCAAATTTTATAACTGTGAAAATTTCAGACAGACCAATGAATTTTGTGGTAACTAAATTTGATAATTATTTTATACATTTTAGTGCATTTTATTTGATTTTTGTGTTCTTATTATTTTAATTGTTGCATTCAGTTTTTTTAAAGTCGGTTTTATTTTTTTTATAAAAATTATTTTAATTTTTCTCTTTTTAGTGATGTTATTAATAGTGACTTAATTTAATACCATGCATGCATCTCGTAAGAGAAAGCGTCGAGCGAATGAATCAGAAAATGATAATAAATTCAATTCATAGGTAGACAAATTATCTCGAGACGTTAGCGGGTTTTAAATGAATGTTTAAGATTTTTTTATAAAAGATTTTATTTATTATAATTTCGATTATTTGCTCATAAGAAATGGAGATTTACGTCATTTCGTCATTGATCATATCATCAGAACTTGACCAAATTAATATGGGGCAACTCCTTTCCAATAAAAAAAGAATCATCGAAATTGGTCAACGTGGCAAAAAGTTCTCGCTGAACATACATAAAATAAATAAATAAATAAATAGCTAGGTATCTTGTCTATCTTGGAGCTATATTGATCCAAATGTAGAAAGAATCATTAAAATCGGTTCATAAACAAAGAAGTTATCCCTGAATAAACATAACAAAAAAGGTCCAATAACAGTGAAAAAAAAACGGGACCAATCGGAAACTATACTGAACCCAATGCAAAAAAATCATCAAAATCGGTTCACAATTGGCAAAGATATCAGGTAACATAGACACAAAAAAAATTCAGTCGAATTGAGAACCTCCTCCTTTTTTGAAGTCGGATAAAAATACTAAATATTTATTTTCCATTGTAGCTAAACATTTGTACTAAACTATATATTATAAATACAAATATTTCATTTTATTTAAAATAATAAGCAACAGCTAATAATGTATATATTATTTTTTCTCTCATTTCACTAAAAATTAATTATCTCTACAATAATTAAATTGAATGAAAACACAATTAAATTCTCACTTTAATTAATATTTCATTGTTATACTAAATTAACGACGATTTGTTTGTAGAATAATTAAAAAAATATATATATGAATATATACCTGCATATTTAATAAATGCATTCTCTGTTTTATAATTTGTTTGCTTAAAATATATTTTAGTATAATCTAAAATAAGGTAATTAAATTTTTTTTATCGCGACTTAAAAGAGTTAAGAACCGCTGCAATAGCCAACGACTAGGAGACGAGTAGAGTTTAAAAAAATTTAAATAAAAAATATTTTTTCACAAAATTACAATCATTTTTAAATTTATTGAATACGTTTAAACATTTTATTAATTCATATATTTAATAAATAGTTTTTATCAAAAACTTCTAATATACTTTCTACTTTTCTCCACGTTTCGAAAATTTCTCAACACACATAATAAATTGAAATTTTGTTATTGAATCCTATACTTCAGCAGAACAAGGTCCCGAATTTTGGAAAAAGTTTTAAAAAATGTATATATATTTAAATATGAATTTCTCGGAAGAAAGAACAAAGTACCTCGTACTTAAATTAAGTGTCTTACACATCTTAGTGTTTTTATTTAAAGAGAATAATACCATAAAACAGTGCTTGTACTCGTAGTATAAAGAACCTACTCGATTAAATTTTATTGTTAAACGATGACATTGAACCTAATGATCTGTACCACTACAATACGAAATTGATTCTACTCAGGTCTAACCCGACAGTTCATCTTTAGTATTATCGTATCAAGCCATCCTTTCATAACTGTTATTTTAAACTTTTTCTCAACAAAAAAAAGACTCGTTTTATTTTCGGTTTTTCAACTAACTTTTGAGTGAATAAAAAGTTTTTGTTTTTTTAAAGACACTTATGAGGTTGCGTTTGAAAAGGCTCATCTATCGTAACGATCCTTTCTTCTTTAATAAAAACATAAATATAGAAGAGTCAAAAAAATAAGAAGATTATAAAGCCCGTGTAGGTCCATTAATTTAACAAGAGAAAATAAGTTGTTGATTATCAAGTTTACATGGAGTAAGCTCAAGGGCGGATCCAGGGGGCGGAGGGGGCGACCGCCCCCACCCCCATACAGGCCCGTGCCTGGCGGGCCCCGCAACACGTACGTCGCACGCAGAGGCCAAAAAACGGCGGCCAAATCGACAGGGAATTTATAACAATTTTTTTTAATTTTAATGAACTTAAAATATGAGATATGAAATTTGTAAAAAAAATTGAAAATAAAGTTCTATGTGTGTCTCTGCCCCCACCCCCCCGCTTGGTCAATTCGATCGCGACACACTTTCGAGATAAAAAGTAGATCTTATATACATCGGGCACCTTATATACATTCTCCCCCCCCCCCCATAAAAAATTCCTGGATCCGCCCTTGAGTAAGCTTGTGTGAGAGTTAATAGTATACCAGCTAGCTACTACTGACCTCGCATAAACAGATCGACCGAGTTAGTGTCCTAGATAAATGGCCATTCGAGATATAACAGATTTTTGTTTGATTAACTACTTGTCCCTTTCCATCACATATTTATTTACATTTTCACACTGGTTGGTATATTCTCACATATTAATGTATCTATGAGTGCAATGAAAAGTTAGAGACAGAAGAATCTCATCTTTTTTTAATGTAGCAAGAATAAATATAAAATAATGTAACAAAAAATCTAACAAAAAAACTAAACACGATGTCTAAGTATATACAACCCAAGATATTGGAGAAAGTCAGAGGCGCGAGCTAACTATAAAGTAAATGTATTGTGATGATACAAGCCCCTACCCCTAAATAGCTGGTTCCTCTTCTTTTATGTCTACAGCCCTTGAGACTTGGACGTGATGCATGTATATTAGAGTGGTCCTTATTTTCGGTATTTTCGGATTTTAACGCTGATAAGGGCTCATTTGGTTCGAAATAAATAAAAAAAAATATTCCAAAGTTTCAAGTCTCTATCACAATTATAACCTGTGCCTCCAGCGAAGTAATTTTCTCATCTAAATAACATGAGGTTTTTGGCATTAAAATATCAATTTTTTATTCCGGCCAAAGTAATGGTTCAAAAAATTTGAAACTCTGTAGACTTTATCCTTATAATACTAGCTATCCATGAGAATTATTACATATTTTTAGCTATTATAATTTTGGAGTTACAGCTAGATAAAATATTAGATAAAATACTTCTATACCTTAGGGTTACTAAGTTTTATACTCCAAAATTATAATAGCTAATTTGTGTTTATCAAATGAATTTATTTTATAGGTCCATTTTATAATCATATCTTATTTTATTGTTCAATCAAATATTAAAAATAACCAAGAAAAATATTACAGTCATGCAAAAATATATACATGTATATATTTTCGCGAAATGTTTTAGGTATAAAGCTAAAATTTAGTACAGTGTAATGTGAAAATACATAGATTCGAATCGAGTTTCATTAGATAAAATTATTTAAGATTAGCAATTTATACTCACAGGAAACGTTTTCAGATATAAAGAGTAAAGCTAAAATTTGGCTCATTAAAATGCAAAAATACATAGTTGCATATCAAGTTTCAGCTTATTAAATAAAACCATTCTATATTGACAATTCATATTCTCGGAAAAGATTTTCAGATAAATACCTAAAATTTGTAACATAATTGCGTACCAATTTTCAGCTCATTAACTAAAATCATTCCAGATTGGCATTTTTACTTTTAAGGAACGTTTTCAGGTATAAAATTAAAATTTGGTGCAGTGTAATGTGAAAATACATATTTATGTACCAATTTTCAGCTCATTAGGTATAATTAAAACCATTTATACCAAATCAAAATAATTTGTATCTTATATAGGTATCAATAATTTTTTTTTTACTTAATTGATATTTTTTCATCAGAGAAAATGAAAAAATTCGAAATATTCGAGAAAACATTTTTTCGCAACTAATCCGGCAACACGTCTCAACTTGTCCAGCTTGTCTCGACTCGATTGAAATAATCTCGAGAAAATATTTGTAATTGGAAATAAGCAAAACGGTCAATGCTAGAGCAATTGAGTACTGTTATTATCTAATGTTTGACTATTTCCTAATAAAGTTAGAAGATAGAGGGAAAGCTTTATATCGCCCTCTTTCCCACTATGATTGGAATTTTATATGAATATAAACACGGCGCAAGGCGTTCCAGAGAGCCCGAGGTCTACGAAATTTTACCCTCAATTCAGAAATAACACCAATTTTGATTAACTTTTTAGAGAACGAGTGATGCCATTAACAGATGTAATACATTCTTTGAAGTCTGGTGGGTAAACAAAAAAGTTGTCGTGCGAATTTGAATCTTTTTGGTAGGTTTTTATTAGTTATTTTTTGTCTCTTTTGAGGAAGGGGGTTTGTTAACTCTTCTTTCCATTTAGAGATAGAAAAAGCAAGGGTTGGTTTTGAAATTAGGCTGGAATAAGGAAATCTCTGCGTTGAATTTATTTTATAGGTCCATTTTATAATCATATCTGTATTTTATTGTTCAATCAAATATTAAAAATAACCAAGAAAAATATTACAGTCATGCAAAAATATATACATGTATATATTTTCGCGAAATGTTTTAGGTATAAAGCTAAGAATTTAGTACAGTGTAATGTGAAAATACATAGATCTCGAATCGAGTTTCATTAGATAAAATCGCCCTATTTCCCACTATGATTGGAATTTTATATGAATATAAACACGGCGCAAGGCGTTCCAGATGTGACCCCGAGGTCTACGAAAATTACCCTCAATTAAATAACACCAATTTTGATTAACTTTTTACAGAATGATGATACCATTAACAGATGTAATACATTCTTTGAAGTCTGGTGGGTAAACAAAAAGTTGTCGTGCGAATTTGAATCTTTTTGGTAGGTTTTTATTAGTTATTTTTGTCTCTTTCGAGAAGAGGGTTTGTTAACTCTTCTTTCCATTTAGAGATAGAAAAAGCAAGGGTTGGTTAACATGCAAATTAGGCTGGAATGCCCATTGGATAATCTCGGCGTGAAAACTCAATAGTAAATATTTTGTTTATTTTTAAAATATTTGTTCTTTTTTAGATAATATGGTTAAAAGGGATAGTCAATCCAGGGTTGGGACTAGAAGTATAGGTTTATATTCCCTTAGAACAATGAATCCTCAAGTACCCATCCTTTATGGCCTCCCAAAACTTCACAAAATTGGTAATCCCATAAGACCTGTGGTCTCTTATATAAATGCCCCGGCATACAAAATATGTAAATATTTGAATAATCTTCTCAAGGATATGTTTACTTCTGACTTCGCAGTTAAAAATTCACTAGATCTAACAAATTCTCTTCAACACGTAAATATTCAAAATTCTCATAAGCTTATTTCTTTCGACGTGAAAAACCTTTTTCCCCTCGATTCCTCTTTTAAAATTAAAAGAAATATTAGTCGATCTGATTGATTTGAATATTAAAGATCCTCTTCATAATAGTCAAATCCTTAAATTATTAGACCTATGCATAAACCAGAACTATTATATTTTTAATAATAAATTCTATAGGCAAACTGATGGTTTAGCTATGGGCAGTCCGCTTAGTCCTATCCTTGCTGAAATTTACATGGCTAATTTAGAAAAAACAATTCTCGGTCCGAATAATTCCTTTGCTAAACAAATTGTTTTTTGGCGTAGATACGTTGATGATATTTTTTTAATATGGTCAGGCACTCTTAGACAATTGAGCTCTTTCCAAAATTACTTAAACTCTCTTCACTCTAATATAGAATTCACTTCCGAAATTGGAAATAAAACCCTTTCTTTTTTGGACCTCCAAATAACTATTTCGAAAAACAAACTTAATTACAAAATTTTTAGAAAAGATACTTTCACAGACACAGTGATTCCATTTTCGTCCAACCACCCTACTAACACTAAATTTGCCGCTTTTTATTCGATGATCTACAGACTTATTTCAATACCAATGGACACTTCAGATTTTAACAATGAACTAAATATAATTTATAATATAGCTATGAATAATGGCTACAACAAACTGATAATTAATAAAATTTACAAAAAAATTAATCAAAAAATAAGTATCTCTCATACACACTCACTAAATTCCGGAACTGTTAAAATATTTAAAAGACTCCCCTTCATTTCGAACCATGTTACAAACCCTATAGCTTCAAATCTTAGAACGTCTGGTATAACTCCTGCTTTATATAATAAAAACACTTTAGGTTCACAGCTAATTAATAATAAATTAGACAAAATTCATAAATTAGATAAATCAGGGGTATATAAATTGACTTGTGATAATTGCGACGCAATCTACATAGGACAAACTGGACGCTCTTTTAGAACTCGCTACTCGGAACATGAAAGAGCCTTTAATAGTCTCAGCAGATCAGATGATATTAATATGGAATCAACTTCTACCTTCGCCAATCATCTACATTTGAATAAACACACCTCTTCTATTAGCCACCTAGTTCCGTTACATTTCGAAAGAAAGGGCTTACGTTTAGATTTTTTAGAGTCAACTGAAATAAAATTAGCTCTCTCAAATAAAACGAATATACTAAATAATCAATTAGAAGTTAAAAAAAGTACAATCATTGATTACATTCTTTAAATATTTGCAAATTTGTTTTGTGTGTAAATTCTCATTTCTCAGAAGACCATTCAAAATTAAACAAAATAGACTTCTCCCTCCACGAATTTTAAATATTTACTCTTTTGTTATCTTAAAAATTAATCTTACCATTGAGTTGTATTCAAATTCGAAATCCTCTTTTCTCAAAAGGCCATTAAAAATTAATCCAAAATAGACTTCCTACCTTTTCTCCCTCCAGTAATTTTAAATATTTACCCCTTTGTTATCTTAAAAATAAATTTTACCATTGAATTGTATTCAAATTTGAAATCCTCTTTTCTCAAAAGGCCATTCAAAATTAATCCAAAGTAGACTTCCTATCTTTTCTCCCTCCACTAATTTTAAATATTTACTCTTTTGTTATCTTAAAAAATAAATTTTACTATTTACTTGTATTCAATTTCGACTTATTCAGATCAGTTACTTCCTGTATCTCCTGAAGATGGGTTAGTCACCCGAAATATATATATCGAGATTAAAGATTCTCTAAAAATAAATTCGTTTTATTTTTTTATATCTTAATGTGAAACCTACCAAGTATTTTTATCCAATAATTTTGGCAAATATGTTTCACCAAGTACCAACACCAAATTCCTGTAACCACTATGAAGTATAGGTGTTGAAACCAGTGGTGGGGATTTTTTCTTATAAGGATGATTCAGATAGTTATTTAGATTATAAGGATATAGGGAAGAATGGTATTAATTTAAATACAGTCTGGTTCCTACAAATTGGTTGATTCAGATATTAATATGTAGGTTTGCATTCATTTGTAGGATCCGGCATTGATTTGTTCAAGTCTGTCTATTTATTACTACTTGGGATTATAGTCCTCTGTTCCCTATGATTAAATTAATTATAAATTTTGTCAAATCCTAAAGTCCTAAAATTGTAAAAAAAATTATTTAGTTCTCACAAGCAGAGATTAGCTGAGGTAGAGAGAGGTCATACCATCCTTGTTAAGGTTTTGACCAGGTTTCCTTAACAACTTATGGCAAATTCCGGGATGGCTAATGCGTCGCTTGCTCCTGGTATCGGGTTTTTGCGCGGAATTTTTAAATTACTTTTTGTCTTTTGACGGAAATCTATGGTCATGTTATTTGTTAATGAGCATACATTTCTATTTTTTCTTTTTCTTTTTTTTTTTTTACTTGTTTATTATTTGTTAAATTGTTGTAATTAATTTGTATTGATGTTTGTTAATGTATTATAGATAGATTGTATTGATGTTTGGAGGACCTAGCCACCGAGGACTTGTGCCTTTAAGCAGGTCGAGGAATAAAGATTTATTATTATTATTATTTTAGTAGCGATGATTCTGTTTAAATGAGTAACAAAAATCATCAAAGTTTAGTGTAACTCCATAAAGTCCTCATGTCCTGGAAAGTACTTTAGATAATAAATATCCAGACGCTTTCAGAGAAATGTACCTACTTTTTAGAGAAATTAAACTACATCAATAGTTTTTTTTGCAAAAGTCATACATGATTACAGATTTTGTACTTTCATTGAATTTTTTGCCTCTTGAAAGCAAATTATGGATGCGAAAATATATTACTTGAATTTGTTTAAAAAACTGCTTAAAAATAGAGATAAGACTCCCCAATTTTTGGAAGTCTGTCGACAGCTCCTACGAACTTCCATAGTCAATCTCTGAACGCGTGACAAGGATTATTATTTAAAAAATATATACTTAATATGTAAGAGTATTTGTAAATAAATAATTCTTCGTTGTAAACTTTAAGTGTAGGATTTGAAAGTGTATACAGGCCCCGCAAAATTTTAAAAGCCGGCCCCACAAAAGGTCACGCAGGCCCTGAGTAATTTATTAATCTGATTTCTTGTTACTACCATATATTGCATCCAGGCTAGCAAGAGAATGATTGGAGATGCAAGCTGTATTTGAGTCAGTTTGGCATTGTAGATGATGAGAAGTTTAGTTTAATAAACTAACTGAATAGGAAAATGTTGATATAAATTTACTGATTAAATAATTTATCTGTGAATGCCTGAAATAGTTAAATCTATTAAATTCACAAGAATATGATGGGTGCTATTCTCATAGTAACTTTTATTCTTACAAGTAAATATTGGTCATTTATTTTTTTCATAATTACTCGTAATACATGAGCCTTCAAATATTTCTGACACTGCCATTTCTAATCAAATAGTTGGCCCTTGTCGAAACGCTGCCTGGCCCTTGTAAACAGTAAGGGTGTGTCGTATAAGCTCCGAGGTCACCTACTGTCTTTGGCTAGCTAACAAGCCACTCATTTCAATTATATTAATATTAGGGGCAACCCCAGTCTGGTGGATAATATTGCGGAGCGATTTGGCGTCTGGGCGGGCTCGGTCAGGGTCGAGGCCATCACACTCTCGTGGAAGGGAGTGTGGTGACATAAAGCGGTGGAGTCCCTCATCGCCCTGGGTATATCCCAAAAAAAATAAACGATTTGACATATAGGGCGATGAGGGGATCTCTCCTTAATTTTTACACTTTCAGCAGAAGAACATGATAGAGCGGGTGGCGTATGATTATTTTTTGTAAATACAAATAAAAAAAAAGAAATGTGAAATGTGAGTCAGGATTAAACCTGGCACTCTCAGTCACCCGCTCTGGATCTGAATTAATTTATTCTGAAGCTGAAAGTGTGAAAAGTTTGTAAATAAATTTATATAATTGTCTTTTATCTTTGTAATAGGCGGCCCGCTCCTCGGAGGTCCAATAAACAAAATCTACTGTCAATCTATAAAATAATTTTATTGGACCGAAGATTTTAAATTATTTATTTCAATCAGTTAAATCTTTTTAATAATGAAATGTGTTGAATAAAATCTACATATCTATCTTTTCTATATATAAAGGAATAGTACCGCAGGTGGTTGTGGTCGCAGTGAAAGAGCTCGAGCATTAGTAAAAATGCCTGAGAGCCACGCCTGAGCATCTCGATACATTATGACAAGTTTCCAGCTGGTTTATAAAAAATAATTAAATATTATCAAATTCAGGGGAGGGGCGAATACCCTTTCTTATTTCCCATGCCTGCGGTTCCCCGTGACTGAGTCAAAATTTCATGCAATTTGCTCATTACTTTTCTCTCTGTTTCGTTCGAGTAATGAACGCTCATGATCTTTAGAAAAGCTACTTTTAGAGTGCCCAGATTTTGCTTGCTGCCTGTTTATAAGATGTCTATATATAGTATTCTATTGTATTTATATATAAATCCATTGTATTTTACATTTTCATTTAAATATTCCTAGTAATGTACCCCTTCAATTAGACGTAATTAGGCAGAATGAATTTCTATGCCAATTAAAAATTGAGCGTCGATTTTAATGAAATCATTAAATTAATGGGAGTTGAATTGAAATATTTAACAATACCTTTTCTCTCATATATTTTGGTTTAATAAATGAAATATATATATGTATATTTGATAGATTATTATTAGAGTAATAACAACTGATGTTAATGGGAAGAAATTCCATTAAGTAGATAATTTTTACTATTTACAAGAGTTACATTTGATAATAATAGGTGTGCAAGTCATTAGACTCGTAACTCCCATTAAGTCTTTGGATATTACTTTAAAAAGAATATATCGTATCATAAAAAGAAACAAAGAGGTTGTCCTCTGCTTGATGCAAATAAACGTACACATATATATATATATATGTATATAAAGTATATATGCTAACTGGCTCCTCGGGTCAGTAAGATCAAAAAGATTTTCAATATCCACGCGATACTGACCCATTGAAAAATAATATTTATAATTAAAAAATACTGATGATGAAGGTCAAGCCTTCGAAACTATAGTCCCAAACAAATAAATAATATTTATATACACACATATATATATATATATATCTGTGTATGTTTATTTGCAACAAGCAGAGGACAACCTCTTTATTTTTCTTTATGAATAAAAACTATGCTACTCTCGGCAAAATAAAAACTTTTTAATTAAATATCGTATCCCTGATATCCAGCTCGACATAGCCCTTCATATGTATATGTTTATTTGCTTCAAGTAGAAGACAACCTCATTGGTTTGAAAAAAAAGCGCTTCTTTGCATCAAGAATACAATAACATACCATAGCCCATACTCCGTATGGAAAATTAAATAGAATAATTGGACAGCATATAAATACAAGCTTAAAAGAGATTTTCCAAGTCGATCAGTTCATTTGAAGGGATCGAAGAAGACGAATTTAATGAAAGACAATATTGGAGATAAAGAACGAGTGCAACTGACGAGAAGGAAACGAAAAGGGCAAAAATAAATAGCAATCAGAAATAACAACAATCCTGACAATCCATTTTATTATTAAAAAAAAAAAAAAAAAAAAAAAAACATTGCAGAGAAAGAAAGTAAAACAAAAAACAAAAAAACAAATTGACATAGTCACACAATTAAAAATAAATTTAATATCATCGTCCCTGTCCATTTGTGGGCCTAAATCCAGGGCTGTGCGGGGCCTGGGGTATGGTTTTATATCGCCTCCCCATTTTTATTAAATATCTATATCTATACTATATAATAAGCGGCTTACGACAGCGGTGTGATCGGCGTGATTGGCCTCGAAATTTTAAATATTTTGATTTATTTGCTCCTAAACGGGAGATGTATCGATAATCATTTTGGTGTAAATTTTTAAAAATTTTAAAGTGCTTTTTATCTTGTGGGGTTTTTTTTAAGTTTTAGCATTCCCTTTTGGAATATAGGTTTATTGTTTAAATATCTCGAAAGAATTTTTTCATTTTTACCAAAATTTGACCCCTGAATCGAAAAATGGGGGATTTATAATCTTGGGATCTTAAACACAAAGACTTTGTATCTCTTATTTTTTTAAGTTATGGAGTTCATATTTAGAATAAAGTGTCTTTTTTATATTACTAAAAAAGGTTAAGAAACGTTTTTTTAAATTTTACCTCACTTTATAGGTAGAGGATTTTTTTCTTTTTTTTTCTAAAATCACATTTTAACAAAATTTCATTTCAAATATATTTTTTGAACTAGGGATGTAGTTTTCACTATGAACGGTTAATTTAAAAATACAAAAATACATAATTGCTTTATTCCCCCCCCCTCCCCTTTTGATCACAAACTTACAAATAAATAGTACCATTCTACTTCTATACTTAATTAAATGTTGTATTTCTTCTGGCCTGCACTTTTGTATATATCAGTGAAGTCCAATCCATGGATGCTGTGGATGCGGCGCATCCCTAAAATTTCAAACATTTTGAGTATTTTCATAAATATCCACTTCAAAATTTCAGGAAGATCTTTAAATTTTCAAATTATTATCTGTTATTTCAAATATCCCTATAAAAAAATATTTTAAAAATGTCTCTTTATGTCTCGTATATGAGCTTTTATACGATAAAAGTATGAACAGTTTCGAAGACAAACAATAAATGATCGATTTTCATTAAATTCATTTTTTTTCGATATCATATTTATTAAGTCCCCATGAATTAATCGAAAGTGCTAACATTTTAAATTATGTCTATTATTATTCAATTTATTTTGGTTCTGTTATTTTATAAGGAAATTTATTTTAATTCATTTTATCAAAAAATAAAAAATAAAAATTATCAAGTGTCCGGTTTTTTTTTGCTGTTGGGTGTATAAGATCAGAAATAACTATGAGCGCTATAGACAAGTCATAGCTTGCTATAGCATTAGAATTAGGAGAAATTTAAGATTTCCATTTTAGAACAGGCTGATTCATTGTGGAAGATGGTCGATTTCCATCTCGGGGACTATGGAGTTTAAGCCAGAAGAATTAATTTTTGACTCCTATTCTCACTCACACAAAGCTGAATCCGTTTGGGGCGAAGGTCCAAAATATATTTTTAAAAAATCTAATGTTGAATTTGAAAAATAACGATAATGATGCCGTATTCGATGAATTTTTCAAAAAAATCAAATTAAGGATACTTTTTTAGACAACATCCCCTGAATGAAAAGTCACTAACCGCCACTACAGAGGTTAAAAACAGAGTAAAATTTTAAAGTTTAATAATTAAAAATGATTTTTAAGTGATTGTTTGTAAAAGAGGAAATTAACATTCTCATTTGAAAATGACTAACGTTTAGCCGTTCAGCAGAGTTTTTAGTGGAAATTCATAGGATACCCGAGCAGTAAAAACAGTAATCAGAGTTAGAGGATGAAGCTATGACAAAAAGCGGCCGAATGTGAGTGGGGATCGCATACTTAGAATCTCGTTTCTATGTAATAATTTTTATGCTGTTTTTTGTATTAAATAAATTGAGTTCTTTTATTAAACCAATATGAAAATGTTTTGGAGAAATTCTGTTTAAAAATGGAAATTCGGAAAAATTGTTTTAAGAAAAAATTAAACAATGATACAGATTTGATATTACCTTGCGGGCATTGTTTTTATTTTGTTTGTTCAAAAAAATAACAAAAATAAATTAGCGAATCTCATTTAAAACATTTTAATTAAAAGATTTTTTTAATTTTTTTAAGCCTCTCCCACTTTTTGCATTGCGGGCTTGCATGTAACTAACCCACTCTTTTAAATAAAGGTTTTTTTCTAACTAAAGCTTGACTATTTTCAGTTTCTGAATTTTGAAATATAGTAATTTAAACTTTTGTAGCATCAGAATCTTGTGAATGGTATTTTGAGGCCACAGTTGGCTACTATGAGCCTTCTGTCACTTCCATACCATGATCCAGCACGCTGCGTATCGTAATTCTCAAAATTGGGACCTTTTAAAAAATAGGGTGCCATAATCAAATAATCAAATGTTCGGTTTGATCGGATTATCTGAATTATTGATTGACTTCGAAGAAGGAATTCGATGTATATTTAGAAATAAAAAATTCCACGATAAAATGAAAAATAATAATTCAAAGAAAAATTAAACTTAACACACCTCAGTTCACAATATTTTACCACCAATAAATATGAAAAGTCATACTATGCTTAATGGCTTTTATAAAACAAAAAAGAATTATATCGATTTTCAATAGAAATAAATCATGGTCGGTTGTCCTCTATAAAAAAAATTCCCTAGACAGAGGAACTTAAAAACAAGTGTCGATACAATTGGTAATCAATACTTGGAGAATTAATAGTTGAAAAAGGAAAATTTGTAGAATGATTAATGATCCATGTAAAAAGGAAGAGCGATTGATATAATTTAAATCAGAGACTTTCGTTATGAAATTTAGATTTGATAATTTTTTTTATGGCCTCGATATTTGATAAATAATTTAATCCAAATATTATTTGTTTAAATATATACTATTGTATATCAGTGCTTCTTAAACTATGGGTCGCGACACTGAATTTTGGGGTCGCGAAACATAGGTCAACAATGACAATGAAACAATGAATGAAAAAATAAACTGCAACGGATCGTTGCTAAACTTTATCCAAATTCATTTGAAATATTAATATGTTCTAGAGTAAAGTACTTTAAAATATAATTTTACTAAAAACTTTATTTAACCTTTTTTGTGGTCCCTAAGGTACTTAATTAGGATATTTAATTTTATCAAAATTGATTAAGTCATTTTCAAGATATTTAGAAAAAACTAAAAAAAGTACTGAAATAAAGTACTAATGTTTGTGGACCGATATGTACCAAAAACTAATCAGCGCTTCATTTTGTTAAAATACTGGTAGGTTTTCAATTTCAATTCAATCGGTGCAACGGTGTGTAAAAATTTGTGGACGAAAAAAACGATAACACACATACATACATCCATCCATCCGCACGCACTTCCAAAAAAAATGGCACTTTTTGGCCTCTCGACGAGATTCCAGGTAATTTTTGGCAAAACCGTCACGTGCTAAAATTCAATCTCATTGAATACTTCAATTTGTAACCTTAATTGAGTCCATGGGTTCCGTAGTCTTTACCTGAGGACCCTTTTGAAGTCGCGCTTGCCGCGAGACCCATTACAATACTTTTCCCCATGCTTCGCATTGGATATAGTAAAAATGAAAAAATGATAATACGCAACGGCCAAAAATTAATAGTTGGTGAATTTGAGGTGTATCTGTCATCGAATTTCCAATAACTTTGAAATTGTGATTTTGTATTAGATATATTTATTTATTTATGTGATGCGACGTTCTCAGCATTGGCGATTATAAAATCAAAATACAGATAAAAATTTGACAAATGTTGAAGATGATGAACTTCTGTTTGACTCGTTATTTAATAAGAAACAAGCCGATCCATTCATTATTATTTAGATTTAATAGAATTATTATACCGGGTGAGTTTTTTATCTTGAGACATTCTTATACTCAAAAACAGTGTATTATATTATAAAAAAGTTTCAGATAAAAGTTTATTAATAAGGAGGAGGAAACTAATGTACGCTATTGTTTGTTTACCAAGAACAAGCTTTCAAGGGCATTTCAAGGTCAAGTTCTGTTTTTTAAATAGAAACCTATATATTTGTTTACATATTATGAATTTACAAAAAAAACTGAACAACTTTCATAAGAACTATTTTTTATTCGATATCAAATAAACAAAATATTAAATCAATTAGATCTCAGAAAAAAATCCTAATAATTGTTTTTAACAATTATTCAACTTAATTTTTAAATAATAATGATTAAATAATTAATTATTAAATAAATATTTATTAAATCGAAAAGTCAAAACAATGAAAATAAGTGTTTGTAATGATCTTAAAACTTCATTATATTCAGATTTAAGAGGTTATTTTCTACTTAATTGAAATACTTAAAATTCTTGAGTTTAAAAAAATTTATTTCTCGTGTCAATCCAGCAGATACTTATAATGTATTATCATAATAAAAATGGTCTTAATCTATGCGGGGAATATGGAAGATGTGTTAGGGGCTGCCATTGAAATGGATGCTAAGCATTTTCCTGACAGGGATACTCCCTCAAGAGCTTCATTTTATTGTGTTGTAAATCTATTTAAAAAAATCAGGAAATGTAAAGTTAACGAAGAAACTTAAAAGACCAAAATAACGAAATTGGAACTGGAATTCATCCAGAAAACTTGCGATAACACTCTGGAATTTCACAAAACAGTGTCGAAAAATTATTAAATTATTTATTTAATAATTAAATATTTGATCATTATTATTTGATAATTAAGTTGAATAATTGTTAAAAATAATTATTAGGGTTTTTTTCTGAGATCTAATTGATTTAATATTTTGTTTATTTGATATCGAATAAAAAAATAGTTCTTATGAAAGTTGTTCAGTTTTTTTTGTAAATTCATAATATGTAAACAAATATATAGGTTTCTATTTAAAAAACAGAACTTGACCTTGAAATACCCTTGAAATCTTGTTCTAAGTAAACAAACAATAGCGTAGTTTAGTTTTCCCCTTCATTTAAATAAACTTTTATTTGATTTTCATATAATGCACGGTTTTTGAGTTATAGGACTGTCTCAAGATAAAAAACTCACCCGGTATATAACAGGTATTTAATATGAAAATTTGAGTGTCTTATCTTTTTTGTAAAAGTGGATGGAAAATTTTAATGTATAATAAAAAGGTCCTATACTGAAAACTTTAGAATTTTACTTATCAATTCTTTTATGATTAGAGTGAAATTTCCTTGCCTTGTTTATATATTTATGTCAAAGGAAATTCGTCTCTAGGGTTAGGCTAACTGCCCGAATAGCAAGTTAGCGCTCGGGTTTGACTCCTGAGGGGACAAAACCTTCTGACATATAATATATACATAATAATCTACTAAGATTTTTGATAAAATTGACCTTATATAAATTCTCATATAATTATAATAGGTATGTTTATAAAAATTTGTTTCACTATAAATTTATTTTTGATTTTCTAGTAAAAATGATGGTTTATACTTATACGCAGGCTGAATCATGGAAATTATTCGAATTTACGCGGTTCAATTAATTTAATTAATTACAAAAAAAAAATATGGAACTTAGTTCGTTAAAAATAAAATGTTTATACAAAATCAAAAGTCACTAGACTAGTCTAGAAGATAACCGCCAAAAGGAAACATGACATCGATCTTATATGGCTTATCTGGTAGAATTCATCTGTGGCGCAGTTGGTTAGCGCAGCCTCGGCTAAAGAGGAAGACGCAGGTTCGAATCCTGCCAGATGCCAAATTTCATTTTTCCTTTTCAAAACAAAAATAATGAAATGATTTATGAACTGCAAAAAATTCGCAGGCTGAATCATGGAAATTATTCAAATTTACGCGGTTCAATTAATTTAATTAATTACAAAAAAATATGGAACTAAGGTCGTTAAAAATAAAATGTTTATACTTATACCATATATTTTTACAAATTAGGGGCGCGAAAAATTTCTCAGTCAAAATGGGGTCGCGAATGAAAAAATTTTAAGAAGCGCTGTACTATATATAATCAGCAGATTCAATGGAAATGATATAGGGTAAGGCCGGGAGAGTATGAGAAGTGCTATTTTTTAAGAAAAAAAGCAAGAAATGTCTCTGATTAGTTGGACTAGCAGTTAATGCATTGACAACAGCCAAAAAACTATTTAGATAACAAATTAGCTTCAAAACGATTTGGGAAGATAAAAGTTTTTCCACCGATCTATAATGTATACAATATTTATATAAGTTTATTTAAATTATTTCGATGTTGAGTATTAAAATATGCATGAAAATAGAGTAAAATTAAAAAAAAAACATTCATTTATACTTATATTTATTTCATATTACTTATTATTGATCCAAATAGTGCTTGGATTTATTCTTAAGAATGTTCGAAATAATTTAAAAAAAAAATGAATCTTATTGGAAATATCTTACTTTCTCAAAAGGATTGAAAAGAAACCTCGCCCATGATTCAGATTTTCGTAGATTTTATGGTTTCTTTTTAAAAAGAAATTTATTGAAGGAATTGGATAGAGAAATACATCAAAAATATATATATTTTCCAATTCAATGAACCTCAAAACGAATCGGTTCAGAATTGTTCATCGTTTCATATATAAAATATTGATATATCTATGTATGGCAACCTTTGGCAAAATTTAAGAAAAAAAAAAATAAGCCGGCCCATTGGGATGCTGACACGCATACCGAGAGTTCCGTACAATTTATCCTCCAAAATACTTTAGTCTTTAGAAATCAAATTTGTTCTTATTTGTTGATGATATGGAGCGAATAATAAGTATATGTTAATTGTAACTATTAAATGGTCTACATTCACATTTTTATCGAGGCTGGTATTGAGACTTTCGCGCTAGCTTTAGATATTTCAAATGCCTTTAATATAGTCTGGGTTAAAAAGCTTATTGCCGAATTGGCCTCATATCCTTATTTTGAAAAATTGAAGTTCAAAGTTTTCAGATCCATTGTTTTTATATCGACATAGTACTAACATTTATTACACTGAGTTTTAAAAGATACACAACCAAAAATACTATGTGACCAAAAGGACTTGGTTCATTTTGTAAAAATAAAGTCTTGTACATTAAGAGTTAAATTTTTTTAAAAATGGACTTGGTTCACTCCAATTCTAGGCCGGCGATGTGGTGTTCCGCCAAGGCTCTGCAAGTGGTTTGAAAGCTTTCTCTCAAACCGTAGTATAAAGGTTGTGGTTGATGTCATCCTCTTCTTTCTAACCTAATACTGGAGTTCCTAAGGGCTATGTCATTATATATCCATGTCTGTATCAAAGACCTTCAAAATTTGACCTCCATTCCAAAATATTGTTATGCATCCGACAGCAACTTCCGTCACCCTCTTATTGCAAAACAATCTTCACTGTCAAATTGGATAAGTATCGAATCAACGCTTTTGCCAATTCGTGTATCACTATAACTTCTAGAGACTGGATCTGGCTTCGTGCTTTCTCCCTGTTTCCCGCTTTTCAGAACCCACATCCACTGGTAACTTCGAATAGAACCCAGTCCATAAAATCTCTTTCTCTTGTTCTTTTCACGATGCAGGTGCCAATCCAAACTTAAACAGTATGCACCTTCCTAGTGTAAATCCTTATCGTATCAATATCATTTAAAAACAAAATTTTAGAAATATAATTTTAAAATAATTATTAAGAAAATTAAGTTTTCACTTTATTAATCAAGTAGAAATAAATAAAAATAACACTTGCACTTAAGGAGGTTCGGGACTGTTTATCATTTTTATAAGAAAATTCTCAAATTTTTACCATCGAATCATTGATACATTAAATATTTATTACCGAAATTTGAAGTTGATCGTCTGTCTCAATACCGAGAAATAAATTATTGAAAATTATCCTTTTAACATGGAAGTAAATGGACCGAGCTTTTAAAAGGGCTATAACTTCTATACAAATTATACCATTTTCAACAAATTTATACAAATCAATAATTCAACTTTTATGAATCGAATGAAACATTTTTCAATAGATTTGACAGTCTAGTTAATTAGTTATTCATAAATGTAAAAATAAAAAATTATTTGCTGCCAACAGAACATGACAAAAGAACTAGCGTAGAATTCCAACTCTATTTGTTGAAATCAATTTTGTCTTAAATGTTTTTATAATGAGAAAAAATTTATCTCAATATTCTTTTTACTAATATTATCAAAACAAAGATTTATATTCGAAATTAACCTCATTATTAAAAATATTTTTAATAAAAAATTTGATATGCAGATGTTGTCACTCTGAAGAAATACAAAAGATTTTTTCGAAGATCAAACAGATAGATAAGGAGTCTAGAACTCCCTTAAGGGTAGCAGTTAGAGCAGTTAGTTAAATTCAAACAGCTTTTGTACCCCTTTGCTCTTAGTACCTCCAGTAAAATTCTGCCTATTAAATCACCTATACACATTATACATCTCATACTAAAGTAATTGACAAATTTTATAATAAAAGTTGGATTGATTCTTGTTTTTTGTTATTTTTTTAATCATTTTTATTTCAGTACTCCATTTTTAGAAAGGTTTTTTTATTTCTTCGCCCGAATGCTTCTTTTGAAGGAAATAAATTAATTTTTAATAGCATCTGTCAATTTTCGATTGAACTTGTTAGTTACACGATTTAGCCGTGACTTAATATTTGTTTTTGACGTGAAATGTAATAGAAATATATATATATATATATATATATAAATTATTATTATTATTATTAATTAAAGTTGAAAGAAAGAAAAAACTTAATGTAGAGGTCATTAAATACAGACTGATTTGCTATCAAAACAAAGTTTTGGTTTCTTTTACCAAGAAAATCAGTCACATTTCTTTTATATTAAAAAATATATATAACAATATAAATCAGAGAGGGGTTCATTTCACAGAGTCAATTGGCCCGAATTCTCTAATGTTGATACTCGAATTCGATTGCCGATATGGTGATAACAACAATTATGACATATAATTAAAAATATCCATTCCATCTCGGATCTACGAGATGACAATTTCTTTTGATTTCCTTAGAAATATATCAGCTATTTGTACTCTTATAAAACAATTTTACTATGGCACAAAGCTACCATTAATAAGCATTTCGGACCATGTTTCAAATTACCCCCAAAAAATAGTTGACACAGCTATTTAACTTTTCATAAGCAGTAAAAAAGTGAAGGTTGAAAAAGATTTAATTTTTCTTGATTTGTGAAATAAAATAAAAAGTATATTTTGTAATCGAAAATACTATCTAAGTACACTAATTTTCAAAAAAATCGGCGCAGTACATGTGGGACAAAATTTGATTAGAAGATTCTACACAAACTGAGAAACAGAAACATAAATAAATCATCATCATCATAGAGTACGCACACACACACTATGATATAATATACAACAAACGGCCTAGGAGCCTGAGGCTCATCTCTGCCCATGCAAACTTTCCCTCACGCATTCATACATACTGGAACTTCTTAGCTAACCCTAAGGCAGGTTACAGAATATCAACTCACGGAGGTAAGTTTTTTTTAAATGGTAGTTGTAACAAGGGTGGATGCAGGAATTTTTTATGGGGGGGGGGAGAATGTATATAAGGTGCCCGATGTATATAAGATCTACTTTTTATCTCGAAAGTGTGTCGCGATCGAATTGTCCAAGCGGGAGATGGGGGGGGGGGGTCAGAGACGCCCCACACACACACATAGAACTTTATTTTCAATTTTAAAATTTTTTAAAAAAATAAATGTTTTTTTTTTACAAATTTTATCTCATATTTTAAGTTCATTAAAATAAAAAAATTGTTATAAATTCCCTGTCGATTTGGCCGCCGTTTTTTGGCCTCTGCGTGCGACGCACGTGTTGCACTCCCGCCAGGCACGGGCCTGTATGGGGGGGCGATCGCCCCCTCCGCCCCCTGGATCCGCCCTTGAGTTGTAACGAGTCACTAAAAATTAAGTTTCAAGGCCTTTGTCCTCAACTCTCTTAGTGTCTAGCTTATTAGCTGGATTTTCTATTTTTAGTTTCTAATTTGGAAATACAACAGTTTTGGTACATCTAAATTAACTAATTTTAATTTACAATGTATCTTTAGATACATCACTAAATAATTTATTAAAATAGAGGAAACAAATGGAAATATGCAAAAATTGTATTTCTATTATTATTAAATTTCAAACACTGCTGAGGAGAGAGAAGCATCTTGTTTGTACCCTTCATTGACCCTTTAAAACGCTGAAGAAGTAGAGAAGAATCCTCCGAAAGGTCTGTTTAAAAGGAAAGGAAGAAAGAAAAGAATGACAATCTAATAAATACACCTTATTTGGAAATGGGATAATTTTTTCTTTCTTCACTACCCCTGAGCTGCCTTCTATTACTTTCAGCTGATTATTATTTGTTTTTTACTCTATCATAAGGTGAATGGTGAAATATTGTATTCGTGCATGAAAAAGCATTGTTTTTGCATAGTTTTTTGAAAATATTTAAAAAAAATTGAAACTATTTTGATAAAAAAATTTGAGCGAATTCACGGCGTTTTGCCCTACAATAAAACCTTTTATAGTGAAAAAATTATATATTATTTTAAAAGATATTAATTATTTTGTCATTATATCGGTTAATGTGTGAGAGGGGTGTTTCTGTTACTAAATATTGTTTATGTTCTAGCTTAAAAACCAATAAATCAAAACAAAATTTTATATTTAAATATTTTATATGAATAAAAGCTGATTAGATTTTGGTTGGAATGTGATTAAAAATTAGGGGGGAGAGTTTTTAAAAATTCCCGATTTTCGAGTTTGGGCTAAATTTTTGCAAAAAAATCTCATTGATTTCTTTTTGTATAAATTAATTGTTAGATACTATAGTTTCGAAGGCTTGACCTTCATCATCAGTCTTTTTAATTTGAAATATTCTATCTGTTATTTATCATGGGCTCAAATAATCAAGTTGATGTAGCTAAAATCATTTTGTTGTAATAGTTTTGTTCAAATCGGGTATTTGAATCCATGTTAAAAAAAGATATAATATTTATAATTAAAAAATCTGATGATGAAGGTCAAGCCTTCGAAGCTATAGTCTCTAACATACAACTTATATAAGGAGAAATCAATGATGATTAAATTGGCCCAAATCTGAAAATTGGACACTAAAAAAAACTCCTAATTTTTGATCGAACTATGGGCACTAACAAAGAAATTATATAGATGCATAGCTATATGTCAAAAATGTCATTGATTTCCCTTATCAATTATTAACTCTGCCACTCTTTAGGCAAACAAAATCTTTTTATGGTTTGAAACAAACACTTGTCTAGTTAAATAAAAGCATATAAAAATGTAAATAAATAAAAAATGTTAATTGAACGCCTTAGGTGGCTTATATAAAATTTTTAATTACATAGTAACCTAACTACCCCATTGTGTCAATGCTTGATTGAATTTAATCTCTCTTTAATTAGAAGATAAACGAGTAGTAAATCATGGGATCAAGTTAATTAACAATACTTAATGAATGTAGGCGGGGTAATTAATATCTCTCACTCTCTAGTCTCCGTAAAAGATCAAGAATGAACTTTCCCTATCCATTAGATAGGTATAGTAAAATTTCTCATTTTAAAGATTCCATTCGAAAAATGATGGAAATGTATTATTTTTTTTCCATTTCATTTTCAATACATAAATCGAAATCAACATGAAAATGTTATCAGATATTCTTTTTTTTTTATATATATATTGAAAGTTTATTGATGTTGAAAATGATTTTCAAATCTATATTGAACAATTTGTTATTTTGCATACATTAAATTTGCTTGAGTTTATTGAATAAGAAATAAAACACCTATTCTCAGGTATCCAAAGAAAAATATTTTGAACAAAGAAAATTCAATTTTAAATAAATTTAATTCAAAAGAAACAAGTTTTATATGTGAAATTTTTCAATTATAGTATTTTTTAATGTGATTAATACAGTCTTCTTGACATATCTTACTAAGTAAACGTACGAGGTATGATCAAAAATTTGGAGCAAGAACTAATTGTTTTTTCGATTATCGTGGTATTGTGCACCATGAATTTTTTCTACAAGGTGCTACAGCTAATAAAGAATACCATTTGAGCTTGCTGCGTAGAATGCGTGAAGCAATCGGTAGAAAAAAGTCAGATTTATGAAAGGATAATTCTTGGAAATAACGCACTAGCCCATACTTCATCGCTAATTCAGAAATTTCTGACCAAAAATGGCACCGTAATAATAACGCAACCACCATATTCTCCAGAATTGGCCCCAAGAGACTTTTTTATCTTCTCAAAGGTGACAAAAACAATGAAAGGAAAACGTTTTACAATCTGGGAAGAAATAAAAACAAAACCGCCGGAGGGGCTGAACGAGACACCAAATGTTCAGAATTGTTTCGAAGATGGAATAAACGGTGATATAAGTACCTACATTATATACGATGGAGACTATTTTGAAGTGGACATTATAAAAATTGATGAATAAATAAATATTGTATTGGTGGTCAGGTCGATCGAGTGGATACATGCCTTCTAATCAAGCTAGTGAGTTCAAACCCGAATCACTGCAATCCGACTTTAATCTGATCCCTACATAATTAAGTAAAATAATATATGACTGTCCAAAATGGGCTATGTTCCCGAGGACAATAAAAAAAAATTGTTTTATTTAAATTTGATATTTGTGAAGATGGATAAGTAATTGAAGGAGACAATAAAAGAGTGTGTCTTCTGCTGGAATTATAAATTTTATTTATTTATAACGAGACTATAGTTTCGAGGGGCTTTGCCCTCTTCATCAGTCTATTACAATGGATTCACAGGAATTAATTTATGAATCCATTGTAATAGACTGATGAAGAGGGCAAAGCCCTCGAAACTATAGTCTCGTTATAAATAAATAAAATTTATAATTCCAGCAGAAGACACATTCTTTTATTGTCTCCTTCAATATATAAAAATTCTGCTACTCTCGGCAAAAACTTTCATTTTAATGGATAAGTAAAATGATTACGTTCTATTGTTTTAAAACAGTGATGTCTGATTCTGTTTATATTGTTTCTAAAACTGTTTATCTAATTTAATTGTTGGTAAAAAAAAGAGAAAAATTGTTTATGTGAATGTGCCGAATTTTTTTGAAGTTTCAAGTTTCTGATGGTTCTTCATTGGTAACGGAGATAAAGGAAAATATATTTTAGACGAATTTTGATACTCTTTGAAGCCCGACAAAGTCGACGAAAAGTTAGTTGAAAAATAAAAAAAATCACACAAAAACTTGTCCTTAATTCCCATTATAAACTTTCAAATAAATATTGTTTTGAAGGAGACAATAAAAGAGTGTGTCTTCTGCTGGAATTATAAATTTTATTTATTTATAACGAGACTATAGTTTCGAGGGCTTTGCCCTCTTCATCAGTCTATTACAATGGATTCACAGGAATTAATTTATGAATTAATTCATAATTCATAATTAATTCATAAATTAATTCCTGTGAATCCATTGTAATAGACTGATGAAGAGGGCAAAGCCCTCGAAACTATAGTCTCGTTATAAATAAATAAAATTTATAATTCCAGCAGAAGACACACTCTTTTATTTTCTCCTTCAATATATAAAAATTCTGCTACTCTCGGCACAAAAACTTTCAATTTAAATATTGTTTTGTAAATTAAAGTATTGCACGGCATTGCTTGGTGAATGAATAATAAAGAAATTATAAGCATATTTTGAAAAAATAGTCAATACTACAGACAGATTGTCATGGAGATGATATTACCTTTTGAATAAAAAAAAATATCTTTTTATAGTGGTTTACATTTTTATTTATACGGTTTTAGTTGATATATAGAAAAGGTTTAATCTACTGATAAATAGAAAGGAGGGTAGGATAGAGACCGCTTTATTTCAATATATTTTGACTCGAACTAGCTATACTGTTTGGAAAAAACCACAATTGGTTCAGTCAAGCTTTGAAAAAGCAGATTGCACAATAGAAGTCAAAAAATTCAGATTTTTATTTTTTCATAACAACCAGTAGCAAAATATTTAAAGATCTTTCTATTTATATTAAATACATATTTCTCTCACTTAATAAAGATATTTAGATTCCAAACAAAAATATTTCCATAAAATTTATGAGAGTTTTAATATCATTTTATAGTCGTAATATGCTAGTAATATTCTTCCTCACTGATAAAAAGTTAATTATCATATGAGTTTATTAAACGAGTACTGACTGTAAATTAAATTGAAATTTAATTTAATTTTAAATAGTTATAAATTATTATTAATTTATTTATATATAGAAGAAATGGGATTTTTTACATTTTCACTGTAATGTTCGTGTAGTGTTTTTATTATTATTATTATTAATATTCAATACTACTATTAGATATAATCAGTACAAAAGTAATTAATCAAAAACAATAATGTCATAGAAGTCTAGAAAAAAGAGAAAAAAAATGAACATCATAAAATCATTACTAAACAATAAATCATGTTCATTAAAGGGCAAAATTAATTATTATTGAATATAAAACTAAAGAAAAAATATTTTTACTCACTGTAAAAAGAGAAAGAGATCGAAATAAGTATCTAGCTATATATACATTTACTATTTCACTAGTCTACACAAGCTTTTGTGGAGGGGATCTTTGTAAAAAATTGTAAAAAAGCTCATAAAAAGATTTTTTTTAACCAAATAAGATTTTTCTTTTAAATATAAAATATAGATTTAAATAAAAATATAATTTCTGTTTAAGGTAGTTGTATCACCATATGGGTTTTCTTGGGATTTTTTTGAAATTTAGACAGATTATTATTTAAATACTTCTGCAAAATGAAATTTATGAACAATATAGTTCCGGAGATATTAAATTCCAAAGATAGAGTTTTTCAGACTCTTATACACTGCACTATACGGGATATCGGAAAGTTTACATACATATTTAATTATAATTAAGAAACTCTTCTTTCTATTGTTATAAAAAACAAACCCAACATTAAACAATAACGAATACAGTTTTTAAAAAATATTAATTCATAGTTACAACGCAGTTTCTGAGATAATAATGAATAAATAATTAAAAATGTATAATGAAACATTTACACTAAAATCAATCTAGCAACAACGCATTTATTTAACCTAAAAAGTGGGTTGACTTTAGTCATTTTTTTTTTTAGTTGAATCAAATTTTATTTGAATAATATTTTGTTTATTTTGATAATAAAAAAAGTGTATAGGTACTATAAGTGGGAAAATAGATAAATAGAGAATCATTGGATATTAAAGAATTTATATAATAGTTATTGTAAAATTATGACAAGTAAATTTCATATCATTAAAATATTTTTCTATATCATTTAAAAAATCATTAATTTCATCATGAATTGTCAAAATGAAAATTATTTGAAATTTTAAAAATTCTTTTAAATCAAAAAGTATTTCAATTTATATATTGAGCGCCGCCTGACGATGCAACATGCGCGACGGATCCTTCTATTTGAATGCATATCTTACCTTTACTAGGCGGCGCTGAATCTTTCTAATGTACATTGTACAAGTAATTTTTTTTTGAAAAGTCCAAATATGATTTTTTAAAACACATTAATAAAATGAAAGTTTATAATAGGAAAATAAGGATAAGTTTTATGTGTGACTTTTTTATTTATTAGCCAACGCTTCGTCGACTTTGCCGACTTCTTCAGGGCTTCAATGGTAACGAAGATAAAAATAAAATTTAGACGAATGTGTGGCATGACTATTTGAAGCCCTGAAGAAGTCGGCAAAGTCGACGAAACGTTGGCTAACAAATAAAAAAGTCATACATAAAACCTGTCTTTATTTTCCTATTATAAGCTTTCAAATTAATACAAATTATGGACAGAAATGATAATAATAATTAATAAAATGTTGCTTAACTTCTGATCTTTTAGAAAGCGGTGTTTTCCACCAACCAAGTTCTGACTATGAGAAGTTATCTAAATATTGGTTAATGCATCAGGTTTAAGATTATTGAGGCAAAATCAAATTCTCCTTATATGGCATGTGTGAACAGAGGCCATGCTTAGTAGACTACGGAGGTATGTTCATATCTTCTTGGTTCCGCTTAGTGTCATCGTGATGTAGCAGACGCTTCCATTGCAATGAGAGAACTCTGCCTGTATGGGAAGTTTACGTCATCATGATGACTCTAAGCCTAAGTTATGAGCAGATCTGTGTAATCTATTTATCCTGCATGAGTCTTTGAAATGGCTCAAATGAAAAAAAAATGAATTTCAATCATAATTAATTCTGTATGCTTGTATGACTTTCTAGTTTTCAATACTCACGATAATTTTAGAACGAAAACTCATAGAAAATTCATTCTGGTGACAAAATATTTGAAATTCTATCATAAATAACTTAATAGATTCTATGCTCATTAACTTGAGAATTTCCAGAAAAAAATAAGAAAAAATGAATTTCTTTAAGTCGTAGTATCTTAACAATTGTCGCTAATGATCAGACTTTAATCCCCAAAAATGTCTGTTAATGAGTTTCACTTTTGTGGCAAGTTTCAGTTTTCTAGCACAAACTCTTCAAATAAATGATTTTCCTATGCTGGAGGATTCGCCTCTGATATTTATTCCATGTTCTTATACTTCATGGTTTAATTTTTTTTTATTCCTAATTAAATGACGACGTAGATTTATAGATTCTATATTTTTAATTTAAATTATTTTTCTGGAAATTCTGAAGTTAGAGAGCTCAAAATTTAATTATTTCACCAGATTGAAAATATACACATTTTAGCACTAGAACAAACTTTCTACTACTTATTGTTTTTGTGATATCGAGGTTATCGGAATCCAAACACACAAAAAGAAACAAGTCATTGCTAAAAATATTTTTTTCTCTACGTTTCAGATATTTTAAAACACAATCAGAAAATAAAAAAATGTTGAGAATTATATTCTAGTGTGTACCGAATATTAGATCTAGATAAATATACAAAATGGGGGAGGTATGGTCAAGTCATGTGGTGGGCTTAAGTCATACTAGACTTTGTTTCAGGGCTGTCCAACCTGTGGCCCGGGGGCAGCATGCAGGCCAGCACTGCAATAAGTATGGCCCAACAAAAATCAAAACTTCCTCGAAACATTGAGATTTACAGGTAGAGATATATTTATTCCCTTTAAAGAAATATGAATTAACTTTGTACAATACGTGAAGTATTTTTCAAGAATAAAATTCAGTAAAAGCAAAATTATAAGCTCAATTATATAAGATAAAATAAAAATAATGAATATTTAAAAATTCTTCTTCTTCTCATATTTTCATTTTCTTTACCTATTATTTCAGTAATTTATATGATACGACACTAACCAAGCCTATAGTTACATCATTCTAGTACAAGGAGACAAGGAATTAGGTTTTTCTAGAACAATCACACTTAATTGATAATTTCTCTCCAGGACTAAAACTTGTCAGGACTTGTCTTTTACTTTGCACGTTCTTACATGTTAATAGATAATGGATTAATATGACCCTTTTAAAAAATAAATTATCATTCCTCATATTCTTCTTTAATCCTATTTGATTTAAGCCAGGGTTGTCCAACCCGTGGCCGAATATAAAGTTATAAAATTGCTTAAAACATTGAGATTTATATGTATAGATACTGGAAAACACACAACGATTTGGTCTGATAAATTTTTCTCTCTAAAATAAGAAATCTGAAAATCTACTGTGCTAATTTTAAATTTTGAATCTGGAGCTAGATTTCAAGATTTTCGAAAAAATAATCATCATTTTGGTCTATTTTCGAATCCATTTTCATTAGAAATAAATTTTCTATTTGAGAACTTTCTGTTGAATTTTCTAGAACAACAATTAAATAGCGATCTTTTTCTAAGAATGTAGGTATGTATTTACATATACGAGAAGTTATTTTCAGGTATAAAATTGAAAGTAAAATTAGAAGATCACTATGAGCTAAAAAAATAATAAAGTTCTTATTAAATCAGGTTGGAGTTGGTGGTATTTCACAAGGAGAAAAAAATTAAAATACAAAGATTTTTTTAAGTTTACTCCAAATATTTCAAGCTCTTAATTTAATTTTAACAATGTTTCAAAACCGGGTTCCCTAAATTTGATTAATAAAGTTCTACTTCATTATTAACTTTGCTGGGATGGCTTGATTAATAATTTAAAACTCCTGTGACGAATTTAATTAAAAAAAAAAAAAAAAAAAAAAAAAAGAACTTTGTATATATTTTGTAAAAATTTTGGGACTGATAATGACCATATTTATAAATGTGTAAATAATTGTAATATAAATTTAAAAAAAAAAACTAACAACTATACCGATATGCGCAACGATATTCTGCGCATCCAATGATTGGTTGGGGACATGTTATACATTCATTCATTTATATATATCTCATTAACATATGGATCATCAATTGCTTTTTACTGTTTTCTATTCGAGATGAAAAAGAATTTTTATAATGTTTTTTTGGCTTTGTCAAAGGAGACAGAAAGTAACTATTTTTTGAACTACTTTCATTGACTTTTTGTTGTAAGTAGATTTATGATTATTATTTTTGTTTTGTGTATATTGCTTTTATATTATGAATGATTTGTGGAAAATCCCAATACTAATTAATGTTCGTCTTCCCTCAATTATATAGACCCTGAAGAAGGAGAGAATAAATCTCCGAAACGTCGGTTTACACAAATAAATGTAAAATAATAAAACCTCTATAATCTTATTTTTTACAACCACCGTGGACTGCTTTCATCAACATCCAATTACATATTTATACCAGTCCGTCTCCTAAAGAAAATCTCTATCAATTATTAACTATCTTTTTTCAACAACAAATTTTAGAATTATAATATTTTATCGCGGTCCGAGACAATTTTTTTCCCTCAAATATGGCCCGTGTAAGACAAAAGGTTGGACACCCCTGCTTTATTTAAACGTTTGTTCCCAATGGAAAAAATTATTTCGCTAGAGGTATTAAAATATACGCGTATAAATGTAATAAAAAGTTTAATTGAATTCGTAATATTAAACTCTTGGTTCAGCACATTATTAAACTAAAGAGATTATTCAATTGCTAAAGAAACAATCCAGCGTATCCTCTTCATTGTGGTAAGGAATATAGATAAAGAACGCCTTCGCATGAATGGATGATTCAATTATTCAAGAGTGGCACTTACAATTTTTATTTCATTACCCTTTGAATAATTAATTGAATGTTGGAATTAAAAGTGGCTAGGCTTCCGTTATCAGCTTCGCTTAATTCAAAATGATAGGCCAGATTTAAACTGTAGAAGCCTAGTCAGCAAGCAAATGCTGACGAGGACTCTCCCTTCGTTCTGTATATATCCATCCTTCCCTTGTGCTCTCGAAATCCTCAGGAGGCCCTTCGGTGGCCCTTGAGCCCTTCAAACCGATCCTTAAACTACCCCTTTTCTATCCATTTCACAATCAATAAGAATTTTTGCCAAGAAGTAATTTCAAGAGAATAGCTAATTAGAAAGATACTAGAGTACTAAATGATTCTCTATTCAGCATTCTAGGCTTTGAACTTTCGAGAAGTTGAGATTTATGAATTTCTATTCGGTAATTAAGGTCAAGTTTTTTTTCACTTTTATTTCTATCGGTTTTTTTCTGTTGATGACTGAATGAGAGAAATTTAATTTTTTCTTTTCTATTAAATGAAATATCTAATAACGAAGAAGAAAAATTTTAATTTTATATCAAAATCGAAAAAAATTATTGTAAACGGGGACATTTTGTAAAATTGTCGCTTTTTATATAATGGAGAATGGAAAAAGTGATTTTCTACTTCTAGACCAGAGGTCGCCAACCTATAGCTCGCGAGCTACCGGTAGCTCGCAGCTTCATTTTTAGTAGCTCGCGACAATAAATATCTAAAAAAAGAGTTGAAAGTAAAAATTAAAAAATTATTTAATGATATATAGAAATAATTTAGAAAAAAATATATTAAAATTACTTTCTTTTTTTTTTTTGTAATTTTCGAGTTGTCGTAGTTATAAGGGAATTTTAAAAATTATTTGATTAATAAATATAAATTTTTTTCAAATATTTAATTCAAAAGAGCGCAAAGTCAGCCAAGACATCAAATGTCAAGTTAATTAAACCTTTCACACCTTTCAAATTATTAAATTTAAAATTTATTTAAAAATTCTATACTTGTAAACATATTTTATAGACTATTTCAAACTCCTTCCAAGCCCGGCTGATCATTTTGTCTGTAATAAAAAATATTTTCGTTGTTCTCTAATTTAATTTAATTTTTTTATAGTATTAACAATTGTTGTTATAATTATTGTATTTTTGTGTCCTTTGTTTAAAATTTTAGATATAATAAACTATTACTTCTTAATTTTTGTTTTATTTTAATAGAACTATATATAGTATATAATTATAAGTGCCTGGAGCACCGAGCGATGCTCGGTAACTTTTTGCCTTAAGTAGCTTAAGTTTCAAATTTCAAGGCTCTGCGACTTACCGAAGACGATATATGAATGACTAATAACTCAAGCCATTTGATAAGTACACCAATTTTTAAAAAAATCGTTAGTGCCGGCTTTGAGAAAATAAAAAAAAACGAAAAATCTTTCATGTAAATGTCCACTTCCGGTGTTCCGATTTTAAACAAAAGCTTGGTGTACTCCTTCTAGTCTATATATGAATGAATAAATAAATAAATAAATAAAAAATATATAAAAGCTTTGGAGATATCTAGGGCTACAGTGAGGATTTCTTTTCCGTTCTCTAGAGTTTTCTTCCAGATATGGGTTACATAGGTTAGGATGTCGCCTGTGGAACGAAACGATTTTGTTCTCATCTGGAATTTCGCATTGAGCTGTTTCATGAAGTGTTTATTTTTACTATTTGTCTTTTAGCGTCGGTAAGAATGCAATGTTGCCAGATCCAAGAAACGACTCAGTGAAAATATTTTTGCCTTTCTGCGCATGTGAGAGTAGGGGAAAGAGCGAACTGCTTCTGAGCTACCGTATATTAGGGAACGTCCTTAAATTTTTATTAAAATAAAAATTTAAATGTCTATGGATGTATTAACAGATTTAATTATTTATTATATAAATAAATTTAGAAAATTTAGAAATTATATCGAGCTTAATTTTCGAATTTCGTAGCTCTGAGATTTGTGGTTGCGAAACGCAAGGAGGTACATTCTTACTTAGTAAAATCAACTTCCGGTACTTCTATTTTATCCAAAATCTTGTGCTACTTCTTGTAGCCTCTAGATAGCTTAAGTTTCAAATTTCAAGGCTCTGCGACTTTCCGAAGAAGAGATATGAACGATTAAAATATTTATTTTGCGACATGATTAATTTACACCCCCTTCCTTTATTTCAATCTGATTAAAATTTATACACGACTAACAACTCATGAGACTTGATAAGTACACCAATTTTTAGCGAAGTCGTTAGAGCCGTTTTCGAGAAACCGATTCTATATATATACAAGCTGCGTCAGGCGTGCCTCCGGCACGCCATCTGCACCTTGGCCCTCCGGGCGGGTGGCCCTGGCGGGCAGCGTCTCGAGACGGCCAAAAGTTTGTTTGCAATATAATTTTGTTCAACTGTATTTTAAATTAAATATATACTCGTATTTTAGTCAATTAAAAATCAGCTTCAAGAAATAATCTAACAATTGCGAAAAGCAAAAATAAAAATTCTGAGTGTGTCAAGCTTACGCACGACGGAAGTGAAACTTCTAGTATTCCTCTCTCTTTTCATTTCATTCTCTCTTTTTCTCTCTTACGTTAGTTTGAAGATTATAGGTTAAATAATTCAACGACGAAGCGTAGATTTATCTCTTTCTAATATTTTCTTATACATGAATGAATTTTGATTTATGTACAGTTCCAAAAATTCTTTTTAATGTTACATACAGCATTTTCATTTGTTTGAATGTTCAATAATAATTTTAGTGTTAGCAATGTGCTGTTTCCTCCGTCTAATAAAGTGGCAGCAATTTCAGATGATGTCATTGTGTGCCAATATGAGCGAAATTAAAAATGTTTCCTGTTCCACCTGGTGCATCCAAAAAAAGAAACCATCTTCTTGAGCAGCGACTGCATGCATAATCTTATCATAAAGTAATTTTTGTTCTAGTAACAATTTTGGTTCATTTGCTTGAACATATGCATGTAAACCATCAACATTGTACGATTGTTCACGTTGCATATCGCGATTAAATAAATCACTTACTGGCCGATTAACTGATGGCATCCCTAATTTAATTAGTGGTTGATTCGAAATGATCATGATAAATCTTCCAACTTAATCAAAGATTCATTATATATTTCTGGCGAGAAATTTATATCTGGATCTCTCGAATTCTACGTAGAGCATGTAATACATCTTCACTCATTGAAGCCTTATATTTTCCCCATAATTTAGGCCGGATTAGTTGGAAAACACGTTGTCAATAAAATGGCAAACAAACATCGTATTTGATGTTGGCGATGAACCGAGAGCAGCATGGGCAAGAGTTGTATCCCAATGCGAATCTTCTTCTAACAATCGTAATGCTAGAGCATGCACCATGATTCGATTGTATGTAATGCACTGAGATACTGGGAAATGTATTTATAATAAGAAACATTGATTAAGATTTGGAATGTTTCTTTCCGACAGGCTCAGGTTAGCCAACTAATAACAATAAAATAATCACATTTAAAAATATAAATTTTTCTATTTACTTAAGAGAGAATGGTGTATTTCTGTGAAACAGTTTAATTTCTAAAGTTTAGGGAAAACAAAATATATCTATAATATAATCATAATACTTCTTCAAGGCCTTTGAGAACAATGAATTAACCCACACTCATTGTCTGCCTGGGTACAAAAGAAAAGATAAACCTTTTTTAAAAACCCCAATTGGCATTTCTACCTGAGAATAATTATTTTAATTATGTAAAATCGTGTGAAATCAAATCAAACCGATTTGGCCCAAAATTAGATAAACCATCTGGAGCACTAAACAAACATATGGTGTGAATATGGCTTTCGATACGTTCAGTGGTTTAGGCATGGGTCGATCACGCACATACATACTAAGGATTATACTATATAGTATATATATATATATATATATATATATATATATATATAAAATTAAATTTACAAATTATGTCTGTATTCAAAATAGATTTTATTATCTTAAAAAAAAAGTTTCTGAAATTTTGACCTGACTACCTGTATACCCCTTTCTTTTGTTAAGAGGGGTTTCATTGTTTAAGACCTGACCTTTCAGGGCAGGGATAATGTATTGTTTGCTTGGCCCTTTTAGAGGCTCTATTTCTATAGATCTTATCTGTCAATCAATTAAATATAAAAATAAAAAATAAAATCAAACCGATTTGGCTCAAAATTTAGATCAAACCATCCCCAGCACTAAGCAAACATATGGTGTGAATATGGTTTTGATACGTTCAGTGGTTTAGGCGTGGGTCGATCGCGTACATACACACAAAGGATTATATACATACTGCACAAGAATTGCTCGTTTAATATAATAAGATTTTAAAGATTTTTAAAGATTTTTTGGTTGTACATATTAATAAATTTGTATAAAAAAGGTTGTATAAACACTAAGAAATTTTTTTATAACGAGTAGCATGCCGGATGATTTTAACTTCGAAAGTAGCTTACTGCTGTTCAATACTCTAGAAACGCTTTCAAAAATGGACTGAAGAAAATAATAAAAAAGTCATTTATAAATTAAAAATTTACTTTATTTATATACTTATATAAATAGAATTCATAACAACCGATTAAAATTTAAAACAAAAGAAAAACTATTATTTATATATGCATTTATATTTATTTATTCACTGTGAAATACAACCAACTCCAACCTATTATAATTTTAAAATCTTTTACTATAAATATACACCGCGTTCCATAACTTTTATTGAAAAACTAATTAATAATAATATTTTCCATTTTAATCTTGTAATCTTTGTTTCTATTTTTCATCGATGTCAACGCCGTAATCCGATTTCTCTTTCCTTTCGTGATTTCTTTCCTGTTATTATTTCTTTTAATCCAGCTATATGATGTTTTTTTTTTCGTTTTATTTCTGTCTTTATCTCCGAGAGAGATCTTTTCTGCAATAAATTTTCTGCGGACACGGAGCTGTTTGCTGTCTCGTCCAGAAGTTTGTCAGCGTCATTCGCAGTCCAAAAGAAAGAAAGCCGATGGGGTCCAATCGGCCCTCGGCTATTGGCTTTTTTACAGAGCGTTAATAAAAAAAAGAGCAGCCAAGTCTTAATGCACCATTTTTACAGCCCATTTGGTATCGCAGTCTCAGCCTACATACTTCAACCTTAGCGAGGCGAAACACTCTCAAGTCCATCTCGTTCTCCAATATTTAACAGAGGCTCTTTTCATACGTATATACACATATAAGTATATATTCTTTCAATGATTATTAGTATTGGAAAAACCAGTTTCGTTTACTTTAGATTTGAGGTTCATTGTCCTATTCAAATATTAGAAAAATAGATGAAACCATATCTTGGATAAAAAAATAAATTGGTGTTTGCACTACAAGATTTTCTCTTACAACCTTCCCTTAGTTGAAATCATTTTACAAATTCTCCTTTTTCAAATTTGTTGCCCGGAATCCCAAAAAGGCAAAGGTAAATAAAAAGTACTTTGTGGATTAATCTGGAACAAAGCTTTGTTTTATTTAATTTAATAGTTAAAATTATCTTCTGACGTGTTATTCAAATTATCCATAAACTACGGCTCATTAGATGACATCCCATGATTTCTTTAGTAATTAAAGTCCGCTTCTATTTGTAATTTGAGATTTTTTTTTTTTAATGCAATCAAATGCAAGAAGGGGTGCACCAGTAAAAATGCAGCTCCTATGGATCTCGAAAGACCCTTGCATTACCGAAGAGAAGGGAAAGTTGATTAAGTGAGAGGGTGTAGACGTAGGTGTCTATGCACTCCGATTTTGAAGGTTTGAAGATTATAGGTGCTGGGAAAGATGGATTGCCGCGAGTCGGGCTTGAACCCGCCCTAGCTTGATTAAAAGGCATGTACTTTTTTTTAAAGTGTTTATTAGCCAAAAATAAGATTTCTTATATACATTTTTACAGTAATATCTCCAAGGGGTGAACCGCAACCTAATATCGTGTACACCTACTTTCACATCTACTTTCATTTCCAAGTTGAAGACAAAAGATGAAGGGGCATTATCTAATGAATTCCAAAATAATTCCAAAGACGTGTACACCTAATTCCAATCGCGGTTCACCCCCCGAATATCCCTTCATAGATTATGGGATAGGAATATAACATTTTTTTTTTTAGAAGGCATGTACGTTATCCACTCGACCAATCCGAACCCATTTTAAATCGAAATAAATTTAATAAATTAAAATTTCCTACTTCTTCTTAACGATAATTTACAGGAATGCCTAAAACTATGATAAAAAATATTTTTTTAATGATTCCTAGTCCACATATAATAAAATTCGATCCTTCCTTAAATAAACATTCAATTAAAATTAAAAACTTTGATTTTCAGGAAAATGAATATAGAACTTATAAATTTCAAGTTTTTAATATGTTTAGTTTACGAGCTACATTGCTCTTACAGATGCACACTAAAAGGGCTCTACTTATTAAGCGGAACCGTAAAAAAAGGAGGAGAAAATCAGTGAGGTTGATAGGCCAGGGAATCGAGTGAGCTAGATGAAGTCGGATTAGTCTGATAGCTCGCATCTAAATCGCATTAGCAAGAGAATGCTTGGCCTGCCCTTCTACACAGATACTAATGAGAAGGAATTCTGCACTAATGTTTGTACCAATAAGCTGAAACTGAGAGCCCAGTTTTAGCTCATACACCACGCTGACAAATGATTTGAAAATCAACAATATTTGTGGGCAGGTAACAAAATTTAATTTTGACTATTTATTTAATCTTATACCAATAAAGGTAAATTTTTAAGCATTTCTTGGAGTTATTTAATTTAATATCTGACAAAAAAAAATCTTTGGATATATAAAAATAGAATTAGAGTGAATAAAGGAAACGACTAGATGACAAGTTAGGGGTTGGCCAGACAAAAGAAAAAGTAAAGTCAAAACATCGGAATTATTTCCAGACGAGTGAGTGAGTTGTACAAGATTAGGGAGGCAGAGCGAAGTTTTATGGGACAGCAAAACTCCATTGAATGACTTCATTTCCCCAAACAAAAACCCAATTTGATCTCTTATTCATATTCTGTTTTAAATATAATGAATCTAATTAAACATTAATTAAAGTTAATTAAAGAAAAAACAGGATCCATTTAATTTACAAGAGCAATATTTGAAGTTGAAAATGGTATCGACGTCAAAAACAGAACGACTGAAAATTTGATGACAAGTCGCAGCAGCAGCAGTTCATTTTAATATAATAAATTTTCCTTCATTTTTTTTAATTTTTTTTTTTTTTATTCATTTCTACTTTATAAATTTCGCTCTTTAGCATGCAAAAGACATCCAAGTTGCTATATATTACTGTCAGGAAATATTTCGCATTGCAATTTCGTTGTTCATTAGTCGTGAGTACTTAAAAAAAGAGGATTTGATAAAGCTTTTATTTAAAGGATCAACTATGAATTTTTATTATGCGTTTTAATATAAAGATATATATATATATATATATATTTATAATCTAAAAATAAACACGGCAAAAACAGCGATGGCGGATTTTGTTTTTTACTTGTGATTTTAATAAACAGGGCGCGACATAATATGTCATACTCAATATTTAACTACATATAATATTGGCAATTTTAAATGAAAGGAGTCTGAAAATATCAGACTATTTTTTTAATGGGGATATATTAAACCACTTTGGAAAAATATTCCTAGCTTTTGACTAAGAAATGTATAAAATGGCGAATTTGCACTTAGCGAAAGATATATTTTATTTAAAACTTTCCACTATCAAATTATATATTCGCCCTTATATTTATATATATCAGTGGTGTGCGGTCCACAGATGCTGTTGATGCGGCGCATCCCTAAAATTTCAAACATTTAGAGTATTTTCATAAATATCGAGTTCAAAATTTCAGGAGAATCTTTAAATTTTCAAATTATTATCCGTTATTTCAAATATTTCTATAAAAAACATTTTTTGTTTTGAAAAGTATATTGGTTCTCGAAATGAAATAAAATTGTTGCATAGTTTCAAGGGGAAATTAAAATGAATGATTCTCTGAAACTGCCACGGATAGAAGGTTTGTAGTCCCTGGCTGGTATATCTTCCAGTTCACGCATGTCAAAGACAAGTTCAGACGAGTTTAAATCGAATAAAAATTGTTCTCGCTGAGGAACAAAAAAGGAATAAATAAAGATGGTTGGAGAATCTTTAGACTAATCCATTTATAAGATCTCTCAATATATTATACATAAACTGAAAAGCAAAAAAATAGGACATTTGATAATTTTTATATAAAATAAATAAGAACAATATTAAAAAAAATATTTCCATATTTTGACTAGATAGGTAATTAAAAAAATTATTTCTAAAGCTAAAATGGCATTTTATTTATTTTTTTTTTATTATTTTCGTCCTTTCTAGCCACAAGCAAATTTACGATACTTATTATTATTATTATTTTAATTTATCTCTAACCAGGGATCAGATTTTAGCCGGATGAATCAAGTAGGATTCGATCCCGGGTCTACTTGGTTAGCAGGCTGGTACGCTAACCCCTAGCCTAACCCGGCCCTTTTTTTCTGGCTTATTAAAAATGATTTTAAAAAAACAGAAAATTGTAACGGCTATCTATTAAAAAAAAAATATGATTAATTAAAGAAAAAGTCTCTTTATGTCTCGTATATGAGCTTTTATACGATAAAAGTATGCACAGTTTCGAAGACAAACAATAAATGATCGATTTTCATTTAATTCACTTGTTTTTACTTAATATTAAGTTCCATAAATTAATAGAATGTGCTAACATTTTAAATTATGTCTATTATTATTCAATATATTTTGGTTCAATTATTTTATGAGAAAATTTATTTTAATTCATTTTATGGGGGGGGGGGGGTCAGATAGGCTAGGCGGTAGCGTGACAGCGAGCTAACCAGGGGACCCGGGTTCGAATCCGACTCGAGGCATCCAGCTAAAATCTGACCCCCGGGGGTAGAGACAAATTTTAAAAATATAACTAGTATCGTAATTAGGCTTATGGCTAGAAAGGCCGAAAAGTCAAAAAAAAAAAAAAATTCATTTTATCAAAAAATAAAATAAAAAATTATCAAGTGTCCGGTTTTTTTTGCTGTTTAGTGCATAAGATCGGAAATAACTAAGAGCGCTATAGACAAGTCATAGCTTGCTTATTAGAATAGAATTAGGAGAAATTTAAGATTTTCTTTTAGGACAGGCTGATTCATTGTGAAAGATGGTCGATTTCCATCTCAGGGACTGTGGAGTTTAAGGTCACAAGAACTAATTTCTGACTCCTATCCTCACTCACACAAATAAGTATCCGTTTTTTTTTTTTTTTTTAATGATAATGATGAGAGAAGGAGTTACACCAAAAAGGTGCAACCCCTAAAGGCCTGGGTTGCCCCCTCCATCGTGAAAAGAAGAAGAAAGAATTTTATGGGTTGGACGGGGGTCGAAGGTATCTGTGGATACGGGTCTTAATTAAATAGCTGAAGGTTATAAGTCGCGGGAAAGATGGTGGCAGGGAGCGAGTTCCAGTCTCTGGAGGTCATAGGGATAAAAGAGTTGGCGAAAGCGCTTGTTCGACTTTTATCCAATTTGACAGCGAAGGGGTGCTGAGCGTTAGAAAACCGCGTGTTTCTCGTAAAGAGGGCATATAATAAGTGATTTCAACTCGACTGAACAGACACCGTTAATGATTATAAAATAGTGTTTTGTTTTTAAAAATTCCAATATATTAATCTAAATTGAGATGTAGTCTCAGATTAAGAAAGAAAAAAACACGATGAACAAAGTTAAGCAACATCTAACACTGTTCCTTCATAGATGGATCCTTTAATAATCATTCTTAAGAATTTTGGCACTGGAAAATTTTTTTATAGACTGTTCTAAAATATAATCTTAAAAATGTAATTTCAACAATAAAATTTTACTTTTATCTATAATTTTTAATTATTTAAATTTATCATAATTAAAGATTAATCCGTTTAGATATATGAAAATTCCCTGGATCTTTTTTATTTATATTTATTTATATATTTTTTTATTTTATTATTATTTTAATTGAAACATTAAACGTCAAGTTGCTTTATTGGCGGACATCTATTGTCATGTGATGTTGATAAAATGCAAGTGATGGATGAATATATATGGTTACCTCAAAACATGAATGCGCTTGCCACGGAAATACAAATATCAAGCCAATAATTGGCAGGTGGCAAAAAAAATAAAATTTATAACCAACAAAATTTAGAGATAGATATATACAAAACACCTATTATGTCGGGGGTTATAAAATCGAGCTAATTATTTTTCATTTTTTATTAACACGTACATTTTTAAATGAAAAAAAAAATAATAATAAAATGACGTTTTTATGTGTATAAACTGAAATTTTTCTGAATTGAGTTCATTTAAAATTTTTTTTTAATATTTATATTATAAGAAAAATCTATTCTTGATAAAAACCCTTCTTCATTGTAAAAACAGTATTCCCGTTAGAAAATGTGTGTTTAATGTACCAGTCCCAAAGTCTACATTTATCAAAAACGAATTATATATCTCGATTAAGTCAAGAAAAAATTTAATGAAATCTCAAATTTCTAATTATATTGAAAATTTTTGTGCCGAGGGTAGCAGAATTTTTATATATTGAAGGAGGCAATAAAAGAGTGTGTCCTCTGCTGGAATTACAAATTTTATTTATAACGAGACTATAGTTTCGAGGGCTTTGCCCTCTTCATCAGTCTATTACAATTGATTCACAGGAATTAGGCCAAAGCCCTCGAAAATATATATTAGTCTCGTTATAAATAAAATTTGTAATTCCAGAAGAAGACACACTCTTTTATTGTCTCCTTCAATTTCTAATTATAATTTAAAGATGATCAATAAGATTTTTTAATTTATTCAGCCTTCTCCAGATCATTTGATATTATGGCTCATCAAAGAAACGTCTCCGCTCTTTCCTTTTTTTATTCCCCCTAAAGTATCATTTTGTTGAATATAAGATTTTCCAACTTCGCGGTCAACTAGATACACACTAAACAAACACATTGTTTTTGTTTACCCCTATGGCTTCCAAACATTATAACAACTTGTCTCGAGGGTGTGAGCTGACTGCCCGGATAGCGTGTTAGTTCTCAGGTTCGACTCCTGGGGGGATGAATCCTCTCTGATATCGCAATTTAATAATATTTCTACTAAAATCTTAGAATTTGTCCGAAAAAGATAGATTGAATTCTTTCTCTTTTAAAATACATCTTGGTTAATCTGAACCCGAGCTGATTTTTTGAAAAAACTACCAACTATTTTCAAAAAAAAGATGCTCAAAACTTTAATTATACATTTAAATAAGAGGACTTTATGAAAAAATTATTTTTCATTTTAAGCTAAATTTTTTAATTTTCGTTCTAGAAGAATGGAGTGAAAAATTTCTGTGCTTATATCATATATTTCGATTCAGAGAGGTTTTTATCTCGAGGGTGTGAGCTGACTGCCCGGATAGCGTGTTAGTTCTCAGGTTCGACTCCTGTGGGGATGAATCCCCTTTGATATCGCAATTTAATAATATTTCTACTAAAATCTTAGAATTTGTCCGAAAAAGATGATTGAATTCTGTCTCTTTTAAAATTATAACTCCCATCAGGATTTCGTCTTTGCCATAACATGAGCCTTTAAACATTCAGTATCAGCATTTATGAGTACCTTCGGCTCCAATTCACTCCTTAAAAATTTTTTCGCTTCTTTTCACAATGCGAGCCTGAATTACAGTTGTTGCAACTTCTTACCTGTATATAATATGAAAAGAATTAATGTTAAGTTTATTTAATCATCCAGACTGCCTCTTTAATATGATAAATAAAAAAATGGTACCTTAATTTTAAATGACCATTTATCTAGATCAACCAAACCTGGAGTTATGATAAAGGACAGAAAAGCACCCTACTGCGTTTTTATATCATAGTGGCATTATTCATAGAACTGTATGGTAACAAAAACAAGTTCTGATAAAAAACAAAAGGTACTTAACTGAAGCGGATTTTTTTTTAGAACAATCAATAGGGGTACTAGGGTCCAAATACTCAGCTAAGAGAAGAGCTAATTGTGAAATGTATAAATTGATATGTCTAGAGAATATCGACAGCAAAGGGCCCACTTAAAACGATGGGAGTACAAGGGATTCTGAAAATCCCTCTCAGACTCTAATCAAAGAGAAAACGAGACATCGGATGGGTGAGAAAACGCTGGAACTAATAAAACCGGATATGAAGAAACAAAGAAGACAAACAGGATGTCGCAAAATCTCTGAAGAAAATATTATTTTCACTCAATATTTGACAAAAATTCCCTACATTAGATTCGCGATTGAATCAAATGTAGAAAACATTCGGTTAATTAATGGCAAGCATCTAACATACATGCTAATAGATCTAGTGCTCTGGACTGGGAGATCGAATATATATCATCTGAGATTTCAAATTGACTTGTGATCCATCCGAATGTCTAGCGGGCTATACGCGAAATGACGTTGGATTGTAGCTAAGTGGATCACATCTTTTTCTCTCTTGGTCCAGGCTTAACTCCGCAGACTCCAATAGCGTAATCCGCAGTAGTCTAGCGAGATAAAAATATATTTTTCAAATCAGCTCGGTCAAAATAATTCTCGTTGACGTATCAATTATTCTTTGATATATTAATGAGAAAAATTATAAAATTTATCTCTGAAGTGGTTTAAAATAATAATATTTGTTTACGTTTTATATGCATATTGCATACCTACTATAAGTATCCACTTCAAGATCCTGATGAAGTAGTGAGTGAAGCTTAAAATATTGATCATTAAAAATTAATTTGAATATTTTCTTCAAAATGATAATTAGAATATTTGGAAAATGAGATGGCTGATGAAACTAAGGAATTTTTGGTAAATTATTTTTGTCTATAAGGAGAAATCAATGAAGTTGTCTTTTGCTTGATACAAATAAACATATATATACCTATATATAAGTGAATATAAATATATAATTTATTTGATGGAGACTATAGTTTCGAAGGTTTGACGTTCATCGTCAGTCTTTTTAATTATAAATAATTTATCTGTTATTTCTCATTGGTTCAAATACCCAAATGTATGCTGGTGAATTCGATTTTTATAATAGTATGCCGGACACTTTATAAACCTTTATAAAAGTTTATATGCTTTCCGTAAATTTTAGTGATTTAATAATTTCTTTGTCAGATAACGGTTTGTATTTACTATGTAGTTTAAACTTGGTTCAAACATGTAGTTCATTTTGGCTTTCGAGCTTCAATACATCCGGTTGAAAAATAACAAAAATATATGATCCTGAACAACCTCGCGATTTAGAGGTAACATTTCATTAAAAGTCAAACTAATAAAGCAAATTAACAAATATTTGGAAAGTAATGGCAACCTACCAAGAGTATAATTGCTTAGTCACCTCCGCAAATTAGCCGTTCGGAACCGGCGTTAAAAAGTAGGTCCAGTAGTATATCTGTGTAAAACAACTAAACACACTCAGCACAGGTATATGTGGAGAGGAGCCGACACCCGTTTCGGGTATGGCACTCGAAGAAGAAGAACAAATATTTGGAAAAACTTGAAAGATCAAGTTAGCTGAGTAGATAGAATCTTTGCCTACGATTCTGGAAGCCCGGCTTCCTGCAAAGGTTTGAAACTATAATCTGGCCGCTACACCAATTATATCTACTCAGACTCGCATATGAAAATGTAAATCTTCACTTAGGATCTGATTAAATGGACATTGTTGCCCGGGCTAAAGAAAATATAAATAATTTCTAGTTAAAATTAATATCACTCGATACGCTGAGCTCTCAGATTGGTAGGCGGCCGGAGTAATGAATTTATTCGATTCTACTAATATAATGTTTTTATTTTTATTTCTGGATACCTAATATGCGGAAATTAATCAAAGCCCTGTGTTTGACACCTCAGGCAAGATTGAAAAATGAAACCTTGACAAAAAATATTATTCTCAAACAAACAAACGAAAAAATAAAAAGAGAAAATATTTTTAAAGAAAACACTCTCTCTGCGTGATATTGATTTTTATTTTTAATTTATATAATCGTACAGGATAATAAAGCCGTAAACAAGAATCTTTAAAGGAGCTTTAACGATCAGAAAAATAATAAAATAGATGGTTTCGAAAGAAAATAATTTTCTTTTTTTTTGTTACATATGTAGTTAATTGGATGGACTCACGGGCTTTTGATTTCTAGAAGCCCTTTGGACACTGCATTTTTAACTGAACGATGTTTAAAAACTCTAAATTAGATTCGACAAAAATACCTTCGACTTCGATCAAGCCCTTGAATATTACAAATCTGGTTCTACACCATCTGGATTTTTTTTTCTAACATCACTAAATAAATAGGATGTCAGTCTGGTCGATATTTTAAATATTCTGACAAGCTTCATGGAAAATTCACTTGAAAAAGAGCAATTTCGGAAGCTGAAAATAGAAGTCGAGGCTCTGTTATATTTTATAGTGAGCCAAACTGGTAAATTCACTCAAATTTTTTTTTATAGATTATTCGTATTTAGAAATAAAACTTGGAGAAAAATACTTAATTTTCTTCTTTCTATCTGTACCCAAGTTATCCATGATGACAAAAAAGATAAAAAATTCAAACTTCATTTAGATCTTACAATCTAAAAATATGAGCTTGGAGATTTTTCATGAAACAAATAGCGTTTTAAATTCAAATTTATTTTCCAACTAAACTATTTAAGAAAAATAAAAAGTAAATTATATTTTAAGTCAAGATAATGAGTCACTTAGAAGCCAATTCGGTTAAGTCTATAAATCTACAAAAAAAATGATATTTTTTAAATCCTCTACCCATAAAAAAACATATTCAGAAAAAGTAAAATGTAGGCCTTACTGGGGAAAATCGAAATAAGGAATAAAACTTAATTTGCTTAGAAGATTAAAATTAATTTGTTAAATAACAATTTACGAAAATTTAGAAATTTCCCGAAGTGGACGTTACCGCATTTGATTTTGAACGACTCATATAGGTATAGAATTAATATAGTAACACATTCGAGAAAAAGAGGAAACTAGAGCATTCTGCAAGATTAGCTCTTTTGGGATTACAGTGAAGTAACACATCAAGGCAAACTGTCTAGATAAACAATTCAATAGATAACATTAAATTATTTCTTAGAGAATGGAGTTTCGAAGGTATGGCCTTCATCGTAAGTCTTTTTAATTATAAATATTTTATCTATTATTTTTTATGGCTTAATTAACCGTTTGGATATAGAAAAATCGTTTTGTTTTTATAGCAAGCTAGATACATAAACGATCATAGCTGGTTGGCAGCTGAGGTCTTTAATCAAACCCTGAAAAATGAATTTTTTCATCTAATATGGTTGCCTAAATATAGGCGTTGTCATCAAGTGCTGCCATCTACTAATTTTATAGCGGACACATTGGTAAATAATTAGAAGCAATGAGAATAATTTCTATTATGTCGATTCTCCAGAAATCTTACATATTTTGTTAAATACAATCTGCTCTTAAATATAAGATACGCTTCATTGGAGAAATAATGAAGACAAAACCTCCAAAAGTATTTTAAAAAAAATTGAAAAGTTGAATTTTTTAAAGATTTTAATTATGATGAGTTGGAAAACAGCGAAGGATTTGGGCTAGAAAGCTGAAAACAAGTGTATTTCAAACTTATCAATTCAATGTTTTCAATTAAAGTGACCATCTTACTATTACAACAGGTTAATTTTTAGTAGACAGGGTCATTTTAGCGATCTCCTCTTTGCAAAATTTTCTTTAGATCTCTAGCCACATGTGTGTTTTTTTACGAGGCAAGAGATTCAATCCATTCAGTCGTCACTTTGACAAACAAGGGAATCTGTGAGCCAATTCTAGCCACAGTCCACAGGGGGACTCTGGGATAATTCCAACCCAAAACTTTAAAATGCAACGTAGAATGGTTGTTCCTCTAGTATTAGATCAAATTAAATAAATTTAAAAAAGTATTTAATCGAGGAAAATTACTAAAAAGTGCGCTGATAGAATGATCTCATTTCCTTTATTGATGCTAAGACAAGGATACCAAATAAAAGTCCGAATTTGTTTTAGACCAGAAGTTAATTTCTTAATATCTATTAGTCTAGGAACGGCCTTTTGATTATTATACTTGGACAGAATGGATACTTGTAATTATATATTGACAGAACATTCAATTAATTAAAGAACTTGGAAATGTTTAGAAATAATTCAACTCGATATATTTCTATAAGAGTTCAAATTACTAATCGAAGTAGACTTGAAATTTCTAAGGAAATCACAAGTGGTTTTCATCTACTAGGTCCAAAATGGAATGTATTATTTTTGTATATATATATAAGGTTGTTTTCACCCCCTCGGAAATTGAATCAGAGTTCTTCAATTACCTGATTTCACTAAAATTCAGACAAAAATGTAAAAAAACATTTATTTGCTGTGGAGCGTAGATTTTGAATTTATATTATAGGTAAGAAAATATTAAATCTACATAAAAATCACATTTAGATCATATATTTATCATTTATAATAATTAATTCACTGAAACAGCAAACAACGAACCGAGTCATGAAAAAGTTTCACTTTTTCCACAATTTATTTTGAATTCTTTCACTATAGTCAATGGATGGTCTGTGGGTTTTATATATACCTATATATATATATATAGAAATAGAATAAATATAGAATATAGGGGTAGATATTAAGGGTTGTTTACCTTTGGGTGAGTGTAGGTGTCCTCTGCTGTTGCCCCAATGAATTTTCGACCACAACTAAAGCGAAAATACCAGGTCGAAAGAATCCCGTTACTCGATTAGATTAGGAAGCGGGCCAAACTTCTCCGAATTATATTCAATGCAAAATTATCAACAGCACTTTTTAAGCTATTTTATTATTTTCAAAAAAAAGCGTCTAATTAAATATAGATGGTGTCACGAACCGTACGTATGTAACGCGATTAGACTCGCAATAGACTTTGTGATTCTTTTCATAATATATAAATTCTAGAACTCGGTGGGCTCAAAATCTCAACAGCCATTAGACATAGAAAATATAAAGTAATTCTTAAGTAGGTTTTCTTTACATTCCTAAGTGGGCCAGAAGCCTATCTCTCATCCACATCCATTAGATCACAGTTATGTGTGCAGTGGTGTAGCCAGAAAATGTCTATGCGGGGCTGGGTCAATCCTCGAAAAATATATTTAATGGGAATTTTTTTTTATTAAAACAAATAGGTACTTCAAGAAATTAAAAAAAAAAACATAATTCTTGATTAAACATCTCCCCTTACCTCTCATTTTCGGATTTTTTTTTAAGAAAATAAAGTTTTACTTTTAATTAAATTTTAATTTATTCTAATTGTATATTTTATAGAGACCTCGAATATAATATTTATTTTTATATTTCCCCGGAAAATTCAATTTTTGAACCACTCCAAAAATGATGAAGTGATAGAAAGGGTCCCCCTTACCTCTCATTTTGTGATTTTTTTAAGAAAATAAAGTTTTACTTTTAAAGAAATTTTAATTTATTCTATTTGTACCTATATTAATATACAGAGCTCCAATATAATATTTATTTTTATATCTCTCCTAAAAATTAAATTTTTGAACCACTCCAAAAATGTTGAAGTGATACAAAGGGTGCCCCCTATCTCTCATTTTCGTTTTTTTTTTTAAGAATTTAAAGTTTTAATTTTAAATAAATTTTAATTTGTTCTAATAGTATATTATATCAATGGCTTAGCCAGAAAATCTCCATGGGGGGGGGGGGGGGTAAATCCACAAAGCAAAATATTTAGTGGGAATTTTTTTTTATTGAAACAATAGGTACTTCAAGAAATTAAAAAAGAACAGAATTCTTGATTAAACATGTGAAATAGATTTAATTAATAGTTTTTAAGGAATTTAGTGTTGGTACTTGGTGAAACATTTTTTAAAATTATTAGATAAAAATACTTGGTAGGTTTCACATTAATTAAGTTTAGTTTGCCATAAGAAATGGTTTGTCGTTGCCGTTACTCATCCCATGAGCCCTTCCCTTGGGGGGGGGTCTGCCTCCACCCCACCCCCACCCCAACCTCCAGTGGCAACGCCCCTGAATGTGTGAATAGGATTTATCATGAAAGCAACAATATATAGCCAGTCAATGTTGTACATTGTAAGCACTACACCAGAGAGGATAATGGGCAGATATTTGAAATAAATAATAAAATTTCAATTAGTTACTTAATTATATCATTAGTGAATGGTCTAATAAGCTTTGAGATGGAAAATTTATTATCGAAATAAAAATGGGAAACTGATAAAAAGAAATTAGTAAAAACATTAAAGAAGATAATGTAGCAAAATAGGGAATGTGAAATGGAGAAATGAAAATGTTGTTGATACTAAAATGCTCAAGCGAGCCCTTGAGAGCGAGGAGCCATATCAAAAGTCATGAAACTGATGAAGTTTCGAATGTTCAGCTAAGTATAAATTAAAAGTTTAAAGTTTTATTATGTGATTTATTTATTTAATCATAAAATTAGATAACTTCGAAATTGAGTAGATTTGATTTTGCAATGAAGATATTGAGTTCGAATACATAAAAAACAAAAAAACATATTCGATCATCAAATTCCAATCTAATTTTTATTCGTATTATTTATCACTTCGTAAACATTTCTTAAATTTGACAACAGCTCTAGAAAATATGAACATAAATGTTATATTTATGAAGGATAACATTTGTTCAAAAATAACAAATTTATTCTAAATTCGAATAAAAATATTTTGATAAGTGTTTTTCATAAATCAAAAGATTATTTTCACAGGTTTTAAATATCAATAATTTACAAGTCGAAGAGCTTCGGTTGAAGTTAGAAACCCCAAAATCTAATCAGCTGTTTGTTTCAACAATACATACATTTTCGCACTTGCATAAACCTACTACGACTTTCTATTATTGAGTTTTAATGTGGATATAATACAAAAAAAAACGAAAAAACTATTTTGCTTTGGATTTCAGACTTCTAAATATTATACAACATGAAAAAGCAAAAAAAAGTGAGTGTGTATTAGGGTGGTCCTTATTTTGGGTATTTTCGAATTTTTAGGCTGACAGGGGCTCATATGGTTCTAAATAAATAAATAAAATATCCTCCAAGTTTCAAGTCTATATCTCAATTTTAACCTGTGCCCCCAGCCAAGTAAGTTTCTCTTTAAAATAACATGGGGTTTTTGGCATTAAAATATCAATTTTTTTATTCAGGCCAAAGTAATGGTTCAAAAAATTTGAAACTCTTTAGATTTTATCCTTATAATACTAGCTATCCATCAGAATTATTACATAATTTTAGCTATTCTAATTTTGGAGTTACACTTAGATAAAATACTGCTATTATCTTAGTATCACTAAGTTATAGACTCCAAAATTACAATAACTAAAAATCTGTAAATATGGATAGCTACTATTATAAGGATAAAGTCTACAGAGTTTCAAATTTTTGAACCATTACTTGGCCGGAATAAAAAATTGATCTCCCAATGGCAAAATCCCATGTTTTTTTTTATTAAAATATAACCTTGTTACAGAGAACATTAGGTCATTAGGCCAAACAAAATACATAAAATTACATAAATATATATACATTACATTATGAAGAAAGTATTACAATGTTTTTTTAAAGTTCAATAAATCAAAGGATATGTAACAAACTAAATGGTCAGAACATTAGTCATAAATAAAATAAAAATTTTATGAGATAGCTTTTTTACCAAATTATAATACATGTATTTATAGTAATTACTAATAGATAATAGACAAAATCAGAGTCTGAGCTCTTAGATTAACCAATAAGAAATAAATATGAAAAAAATCACAAGTTTTTACATTCTCGTCTTATTGAGATAATGAATTTATAAAACAACTTTAAATTATTCGGGTTTTCAAAGAAATATTTTAGAATAAGAAGCATATTGGTTGGATGCACCAATAATTTACCAGTTGATTGAAAAAAAAATTCGACTTTATTTTTTATTCTTGCGCAACCAAGAAAGAAATGATTAAGATCAACAACCTCACCCGAATCGCATACACATAGTGGGTTCTCTCTCAAACCTATACTGTGTAAATACTGGGGGGTGAACGTGTGACCCAACCTTGAAAGAATTATTTCCACAATCAGACCTCTAAACAAAGGGCAGGAATCATACCAGGATCTACGTGGTATTAAAATCCCAAATTATTTGGATGAGAAACTTATTTGGCTGGGGGCACAGGTTAAAATTGAGATAGAGACTTGAAACTTGGGGGATTTTTTTCCATTCATTTAGAACCATGTGAGTCCTTGTCAGCCTAAAAATTCGAAAATACCCAAAATAAGGACCACCCTAGTGTGTACCTATGCCTATTCTAGGAATATCACACGATAGAAGTGAAGCTTTAAAGTAAAGTTTTCTCTCCCCTCTTTACAAATTTCTTGAAAAAAAATAGCTGGTTAAAAATATATTCAATAATAATCAATTGGAACAAGAACTTCTGAATCATGCTCTAGCTAGTCATTCAACTAACCTAGGACACAATTATGACTTTTCTATTCCAGAAATTTTAGATAAAGAGCGGAATTTAGGAAAAATATTAATTTTAGAAATGGTCGAAATTTTAAATAAAAATTCAATTAATAAAAGGTCAGATTTGAATTGTTATTCTAATATTTACCAAAAGATTTTTAGAGGAAAATAATTAATTAATTAATAATATTTATATTTTTTTATTTTTATTCAAGGAAATTTCTATCATTGTTTATTTTCACAATTTTTATGTTTGTGATTAGGGAGAAATTCTTCCGAAAGGTTTGGATTTTACATAAACGTTTTAAGATTTTTATTTATTTATACTATACTTCACTCAAAGATTTAGCCTTAATTTGTCAAATTTTGCAGTTAATCGATTCTAAATTTAAACATATAAATTAATAAAGTAAAGGGTGTGTAGTTTCACAGTGAATGAAATAAAACTCAAAGAGGTTTATACAAACTCAATATATTTCGGATTATTAGTCATCAGCAGGAGTTTACAGGTTAAAACTAATAATAATTGAACGAGCGATCACAATTTTTAACGTTAAAAATTGTGATCGCTCGTTCAATTATTATTAGTTTTAACCTGTAAACTCCTGATGATGGACTAATAATCCGAAATATATTGAGTTTGTATAAACCTCTTTGAGTTTTATTTCATTCACTGTGAAACTACACACCCTTTACTTTATTAATTAATATCATGTTTCACCTAAAACCTACACCACTTTCTCTAAGTAAAATTAAACATATATAGCCATGTCCTATAGAATAAATAAAGATCGGTGAGTTATTCAAATTTTGACTTTCTTAAAAATTCGCCATTTCGCTAAGAAATTTGGCTCCACCACAAAATATCCCTAACTGTCTAAATGATCCTCGGTCCCTCGATATATAAATCAAGTTTTTATATTAAATAATATTCATAATATTTCAACAAACTCACAATTTAATTTATTTTTAGATAGTTAAAATCCCATTTAAATTTTCTTTTAGCATCTTAAATCACATAGTCCAGAAAAAAAGCAAAAGTTACGGAAATAATGGAATAAAGAATAATCTACTCTATATACATTATAATACAATATAATCTCCAAAGAAACATAAATAAACCTTTGTTTTCTTTAGATTCCGTTCTCACTTCAGACAAGCATTGATTTATCTCAAGCAGAAGAATATTCCATTTATTCCTCTACTATGTTTTATGCAGATATTTATTTTTGATTTCCCAAGGGAGATCTCAACTTTGGAAAGATCTCACCTGATTGCTCAATTACTTTTCTCCAAATATTTTTAATGTTTTCTAAATGATTTTCTAATTAAGCCCTATGCATTCTTTAACAATGAAAAATATATTTTACGTTAAAATTTAAAACATTTGAATAATATAAATTTCTTTTCTTTTTTTCACCCCCATCGCTAATTGATTAAAATAACATTGGTGGTTGAATAAATTCACTAATAAATATACACAAGCACAAATAAACGATGACTTTTCTATCTCTTCATCTGTGATCGAAACTTTGAGTATTTGGGTTTGTGTATACTTGTTAGTATTTTAATAAATACTATATTAGATATTACACAATGTGGTTTATATTATAATTTATTACTGTTGTGTAATGAAACTAAAATTATTTAAATATAGGAGAGGAGAGGGGCAGATGAATACATTTAGATTAAAGTCAATTGGTGTGTTTTATTCTTTTAATACCTACTATATAATTATTATTACATAGGAGGAATTTAATAATTAGATAAAAGAGAACCCTGTAGAAAAATCTGAAGAAGAGAGCTTAAATTACAGTGCATACATTAAGACACGGAGGATTGCTAAAGGATTTTAGGAGATCGATGTGGAAAAAAAGGGGTATGAAGGCCTAGTTGGGGTATTTTCTCAGATAATGAAAGATATGGGATGTAGAACTTATAGAGAAATGAAAGAACTAGCTAGAGATAGTGTTAGTTGAAGGCGGATGATTGCGTCAAACCAGTCTTAGACCATTTATTTTACATGAATTTATGCATACATTGTTTTTGAGCTTCGACTCCGGAGATTACTTCTCCACCATCGAATGTCCTTGATCATCTTTTAGTCCTTGTTTTTAAAAAGAGGAAAAAACCTGTTTTCCGATAATTATTTCAATTCCATTGTCCTCCTCCATCCTTCAACCAGTCTTAGAATTGTATATTCCATTTTGATGATGAATTAAATTTAAATATTTATAGGAATTATAGAGGCTAGAATGAAGGATGTAATTAAAAATTTGCTTATTTTCAGTAATTTTATTTAATTAAGTAATTATTAGTTCCAAATATTTGATATAATGATGAAGATGTGCTGGAAGCTCTTGAAATATTTGGAACTAATAATCACTTAATTAAATAAAATTACTGGAAATAAGCAAAATTTAAAAGAATCAAAAATAGTTACTAATAAAATGATCGAAAAGTCAAAATTGCAATGTAGAACTATTAATCCTCAAGTAATAATTGAGAATCAATGGATATTCTTGATTTTAATTCAACATCGCATTTGATTAATAATAAGAGAAATAGCCAATGATATCTGATAATAAAGGAATAAACGAATTAATATTTCAAACAACTATGGATTAAGTCTAGCAACGATTCGTTGCAGTTTTTTATTTTAGACAAAGGACCAGCCAGGGTTCGAACCTGGAATTTTCGCATGTCCAGAGCGATTCTTTTTACAAGACCGAGGCTTATCTTTTTAACCACTGATGCCTGACCCGAACTCAAGCTAATAACTAATGTCTATATGAATTTGGAATTTTACTTATTTAATATTTAATCTACTCTTTATTCAGTTTCCTGGCTCTTTAGTGGCCTGACTTTATTATTAAACTATAGGGGGATGCGTTTGAATATTATTCTTAACTTGGGTGAATTAATTAAAATATAGTAAGAGATTTTTAATAAGAAAATGGACGCCTGCATTTATTAGGGTAGGCATTCGTGGAGCAGAGATGCTCGCTACATTGCATAGTTGTCAGGGATTAAGAGAAGTCCATGTATAAGCATGGCTATAAAAATCACTTAAAATTATTTTAGGTGATTTTTTTGCCTGCCTTAGTTTAGAAATGGATAAACTTGCACGTCTACACTATTGCGTGATTACCAGCTTATTGACATTCATATTATGCGAAAATAAAGCAATGAAAGAAAACGTACTATAAAATTCACCGTTCAAATTTTTTAAATTTTAAAAAATAAAAAGGTCACATTGACCGGATAGTTTCCGTTACGGGTTAAGATAATAATTTATTATTTATTTATTCTAGACACAATACCGATTGCATGATGAATAAATTGAATCCTATATGATCACCGAAGTTAAGCTATTTGTGAGATATCCAGCTGCTGGATTAATGTCTGCTGTTGGCTTATTTCAGCTGACTTAGTTTCAGTCATGTATTTGCATCTCAATTTGATTTTCGAAGTCTGGAGGGCGAATCTAGTTTTCACAACCTTATAAGGGTAGAATTTCAGAGGCATGAGTTTATCAATAAGTATCCAACAAGAATGAATTAGACGAATATATATTGTTAAGTTGCAATTTGTCTATTTTATATATTACGTACAATCCCTCTTTGACAACTTTATGGGTTGATTACCCAATAAAATCGACTGGAGTCGGCGAGTAAGGACTTCACTTTGGGGTTGAGCGATGAAAATACTACAGTATCGGATATGTTATTTCCATTCTGAAATAATCGTCTAATGTTCACTAGATCTTAAATTATAATTAAATATATAATTATATTAAAAGTTTTTAGCTCAACAGAGTTCCATTGATGAATCAATTATGAGCGCTATTTGGATTTCATATCTACTCTTATTAAACGAGCAAAAATTGTATATTTGTATATATATTTATATATTTGTATCTTGGTTCTATTTTAAAAACGGCTTTACCGATTTTGATGAAATTCACGGGTTAGAGGGTTTTTGGGTTGGCAATTCGATCTGTCACGGTCTCATCCTCGACAAAATTGTTTTTGATGGGTTTTTTCGTAATCAAATTAATTATTCTCAGGTAGACAAATCCCATTCTTAGGGTTTTAAAAAAAGGTTTCCATTTTCCTTTTGTGCTCAGGCAGACAATGGGTCGGGTAAATCCTTTATTCTCAAAGGCCTTGAAGTAGTATTGTGATTGTGGATTTTAACATATTTTGTTGTCCCTAAACGTTAGAAATATTAATAAACGTTTTATAATTGTTTTTATAATGAACTTTATTTATTTAATAGAATAAAAAATAATCAAGAGTAGGTCTCACTTTTCTGAAAAAACAACACATTTTGATAGGTTTTATTTATTAACAATCGGATGAATAAAAATGAATCATATGGTTGAATCAAAACAGGTGCAGGAGGTGGGGTGCAGTGGTGGGTGATCCGGGGGTAGGGCGAGGTTTCGGGGGTGGGGTCGAGCGGGGTGGGGGGGGGGTACAGTGGGCGAATATTATATATTTTTGTATTTTTTTAATTTGAAAGCGGCTCTCAAATAAAAATCGACCTTTTTATCAGAATTTTAAATTATTTTTAAAATAATATTAAAATAAAGCTTTTAACTGAAGGAAGAAGTTACCGAGCATCGCTCGGTGCCACCAGAGCGAAAACTTTTTCATGACTTGGTACACTCTAAACAAATTTTGTTGATTTGAAATTGATTTCCTTCAGTTTATTAAACCAATTTTAGCTGGACAAGAATTAATAAAGAACCTACGCGACGTTTCAATCACTATATGATTTCAGGCAAAGAGAGGGCGGATCAAACTTTTTATGGTGGAAATGAAAAATACTTGAAATCAGCCATTAAGTTTGAGAAATCAATGGACAAATATATTTATTTCTGGACAGCGCATTATTGTTTTTATTTTCATAATTTTTCAAAATTTCCATAAATACCTTATCTATTCCATATCTGGGACAGAGTTCCGCAAATGATTTCAACTGGATGGCTGGAAATTTGGAAACAGGAGGGTTCAAAATTTATGAACAGAAAGCGAGTAACAACAGTTCCTAGTATCTCACTTTAAGTTATCCCAATTCTAATGGGATATCGATGCAGGTAGCATGTTTGGGATTTGGAAGGCTGTAAATATTCCACATGGGGTTCAAATAGGGTCACCCACACATATGCCGCATAACTTTGGTATCCTTTGTGAATCGGTGATTTAAACATGTGAAGGCCTTTTGCTTGCCAAGAAGCCATAACCTAATTTACGAACATAGATATTTCTTTATAAAAATATATAATTATACTAAAATTATGTTAATAGATTAGTTTTTTCAATTTGTTAAAGTCAAATAAAGTTTGATAAATACATATGTTAAGGAAGCAACAATTGACTTGACACACTTATTTAATCATTCCTTAAATCATATTACAATCAACACACAATCCTCAACAAGGTTCAACTAATATAAGTTACAACATTAATATACAAGGATTTTAAATGAGTTTACTTGCCAAGGTAAGCGATATTAGGCTTTTTATAAATAAAGAAAATACAATTCTTTCTTTGTGCGGAAATATTTATTATTGGCCGAGCACCATGGCTGTTTGGTTGCCGGGATGCTGGACGCTCGTTCTTTAAAAAAAGTTTGGAAACAATAATTGGAATTGAGGTAACAATATATTTATATTAAAAAGTAAATCTTGTATATAAAAATAAAATTAATGTGCTTTTAAAATCTGACACTTGTACTGCTATCGTTTTTCAGGCCTTGACAATGGCCTCTTAGTAGACTGAAACAAAGAAGCGAAAAATAAATATTTCCGCGTAAAGAAAGAATACTATCTTCTTTGTTTATAAAAAGCCTAATATCCATTTACTTTGGCAAGAAACTCACTTAAAATCCCTGTATATTAAATTAACCTTGCCTAATAGTTTCCTTAATAACTGATACAGTATTAATGATTATCGTTATATTTATACTTTACTTCTGAGATAACAAGATCAAATCAGAGTGTTAATAAATATCCAGCAAAATATTTGATTAAAAAATTTAATGCACAATCCATTATTAGTGTCGGGAACTTCAATCAGTCTGTCGAATAAAACGCATTGCGAGTCTATAGGTACAGCTTTCAAGTCAGGCAGGGGTCATTTATAGTCGAGGTCTAGTCAATACAGTCTCCAATTCGACTAAAATAATGAAAAAACTCTTTCGTCATTGGTTGACAATGGATCGGTACCAGGTTAGCCTATCCGAATACGAAACCAGTATACAAAATTTTGGGCCTAATTTTCATCGAGTCGTCGCAGAGATAAGATGCGTTCATTATTTTAACATTTACTAACTTAATTTAGACTAAGTGTAAGAGTGACGAGATATAACTACTCCTTTTAAGAGCTATACTTCTTATTTTAAAAAACATTTTATAATCAATCTTTTTAGAACTAATTATTTATTAATTATTTTTCAAAAGCATTTGTTGATCTGGATTGGGATACATGTAATTTAGAGAGTTTATTTGAAATAAAAAAATGAAGAACTTCCATATGAGAGAATTATATTTATGATCAAAGTATTTATGGTTCAAAAATCTAAGTCTTTTTTGTGAAGTGGTTAACGAAGATAAACAATTAAGTATTAATGATTTTTAATTAGTCTTAGCTGAGCTAAACTATTGAAATATATCACTATAAAATGAACTCAGGTTAAAAATAACTCTCCTCCCAAGCGGCCGTATAGTAGATATTAAATCACACATAAAAATAAATATTTGATCATTGTGCTTTAAAATGTCTGAAACACGGAAAACATTATTTCTCAACAATGATTTTTTCTCTTTGTGTGTCTGAATTCCATTACACAAGATAGCCCAAGAACGGAAAGTTAAAAAGTTGGTTTGTATCAAAATACATAGTACTGATTAGATTTTGGAAAATCTCGTGCAAAAGGCAGAAAATATTATTTTTTGAATTATTCTATTGAGATTTTAAGAGGATGTTATAGTAAAACCATAAATGAACAATTTATATTTAAATTTATTGATAATTACTAGGGCAGCTCTAGTTTTTAAAAAGTTTTCACTTTTTTATTATTTAATGTGCGGGTGAGCGATTCATTCATTAGAATCTGATCGATGAAATTAACAATAAAGAGCGCTCATTGCCCATATAATCATTTCTCATTCTCTAGAGCTAATGGGTATTAAAAGGATGCCTGAAACAGGTCTGGGCATGTAAGAGGCATCCACTTACAAGAACAGACCCGTTTCAGACTATTAGAGATGAATTTCTTAATTTCTATTATTCTAGGAATGGCCTTTTGAACTCGGACCAAAACGATACTCGTTATACAGAGAGAGAATATGCAATTGGACTTGATTAAAATTCACACAAAAATGTAAAAAATACAAAAGAAATTACTTGTTGCGGCTCTAACTAGCAAGCGAACCAAGTTTTGAAAAAAATTTACTTTTTCTTCTATTTCTATTTGTATTTTTAGTTCACAATTAATGCCATCAGGTGTCTCAAGAGAAACTGAGGCTGGTCATGGTTATGTAGAATTTAATCAAAAGATTTATTTATTTAATTCTCTTAAGTACATACTAACATTAACAACAACGAGATTTGAACAGTGGTATGATAACTATGATAATTTTTACTTAGCATCTCCTGCAAGGCAAGTTGCAACAACTTTCAAGGACTGTGCTTCTGACTGTTAAAATTTTGAATCCTCACTAAGTAATTTTCATGAATTTTGTTTAAGGAGACTGGTGTCGGTTCGAGGTTTTTATAAGAGTCAGACTCAATATATATTTCGGGCTATGACCCCTTCTCAATGATAGAATTTTTAATTTTTAATTTTAATTTTTATGAGTTACAAACTTGAATTCACGCTAAGCAAGCAAGCCATCATACAAAGTACATATTTATTTTATTAAATTTATCATGAGATTGGACAAATTATCAGTAGTCGACCTAGACCCGGCCCAGGGGAGGTCATGACCCCTATGACCCCCCACCTTCCTCCTGAATCCGCCCTTGCTAAAGAGTTAGACTTTTTAAGTTTGTCTCCCGCTTCTAGCCAAAACCAATACAGCCTATTTTAATGAATGAAAATTTCATTCATTATCAAATCTAAAAACCAAGAAAAGTCAACAAAATTTCAGAGGAGATTTTTGAATATAAAGAAAATATTACAATTTATGTCTGACTTATGTTATATTATGTTAATGAACTAGACCAAAACCAGGGAGCTAATTCCGGAATCGTTTCAAATGGCTGTGGGATAAGTCTTGAAAGACCCACGTCTCAAACAGGTGTCAAAACATCGTGCATTCTGATGAGATTCTCTCATTAAAAATGTGCAATCTAGGTGGTTTAAGCTGAAACTTATCTTTCGATAAACAACTCAACAGCATCAAATATTAAAACAGTTCTCTTCCAATTTCGAATTGAAAAAAAATGTTAGAATCTAAATAGAAATAAATAGAATACGAATAATATATCTTATGGGCTTATTTAAAAAAACGAAAACTCGATTCATTTATTTCTTTTTAAGGTATGCGAAATATAATAAAATATTTCATTCCGAATTATTTCATTAGCGAAATATGCATTCAACTTTACCTGTTATTTTATTTTACTATTATTATTAATAAAATATTCTAAATAAATTTATGAATTTTTTCTCTTTTAGGAAAATAAATAAATAAATAAAAAATAAACATATTATATTCTTTGTTTTATTTTATTATGTATATGGAAATATTTGATAAAATTTATGTATGTGTGTCATTTGATATTTAAAAGAGCTACACTGCTATAAAAACAGTCAGATAATAACCGAATCTTTTTTTTTATTATTTGAATTGACTCAAAAAATGAAAAAAGTTGAGAGAATTGGATTTGTATGGTGAGTATATGATAAGTTTGTTTACTCAAAAACAGTTTATTTAAAATTTTTCCTTTAGCTTTTTTTTATTTAAATGTGTATTTGTCTTTATTAAAATTCTTTGAATTATATAACATCCACAAATAAATTAAACTTTTTTTTTCAATGAAATAATATATTCTAAATCCTTTATCCTCTAATCTCAGGATAACCCACGCTTCGATTGGTCACGGGGTGAATATGTTTTTTATATTATAATATTTTACCTTTCTCAGTTAAAGCCATATCTATCGATATCTTTTCTGGTTTAAGAGATCTTAAAAAACTCCGAAAACATATTTTAGGGCCCTTTCTCCCGTTTAGGGTACGAATTTCAAGAAACCCCTTCTTATCGGATATCCATGTCATTATGGCAATGCATTATCAGAATTTCAGCCCTTTAGGTCCAGCGGTTTGGTCTGTGAATTGTCTGTCACTCTGTCACAGAACTTTTGTATATACTAGGTAAACATTTTGTATTTATTTAAGTAAATACTAAATAAATAATACATACTCCAATTAGACTCTAGGCTCTAGCTTTAAAAGTCCCGGTTCAAAAATGCAAAAAGAAAACATTTCATTGAGATTTTATTGCGAAGTTATAATATAGGCATAAATAAACAATTTATATTTAATTTTATTATGAATTACCATGGCATATCAAGCAACGCGAGTCTTGGAAAATTTTTTACTTTTTTCTTAATTAATAAATGTGCGAGGGGGCGATTCTTTCATTAGAATCCGATCGAAGAAAATAACTAAAACGGGTGTGGATAGAATTATCTATAGTAACTTCTTCCTTTATAGAGAAGGAAATGCAAGGATGGTTTCAAATACAAGACAAGACCTATTCAGACTATTAAAGATTCAATATTTAATTTCTATTATTCTAGGAATGGCCTTTTGCTCTTGGATCAAAATTATACTCGTTATAGAGAAAGCAAATATTTAATTGAACTTCAATAAAATTCAGACAATAAGGTGAAAAAATACTTGTTCTAACTGGTGAACGTACTGAGTCGTGAAAAGCTTTTACTTTCTTCTTCATTTTTATCATTCAATAGAAAAATTAAATTCATAAAAAGAAATCGTCTTAGTAAGTTTGTTCTGTAGCAAAGTTTTTATATTTTCATTGCAGAGAACTTTTTAAATTTTGGGGTCTCCAAGCAAATGTTTGTCAACCTGTGTGCCGCGGGAGATTGTCAAATGTGCAGCGAGCGTAATAACTATTTAATTATAATTAAAATTGCATGAGTTTTCTAAATTTGAAATAGTATTTATAATTACTTCATTTTTTATTTTTTTTTGTATCATACAACTTTTACTTTTTTCAAATTTAGGGATCAATGATATTTAATTTGAATTGGAATGTGATGAGGATGTATGGTGGGAGGTTTTTATTTTTATTTTTTATTTTTAAATAGAAAATAAGAGATGGAAATTTTCACTATGCATCCTCATCACATTCCATAGGTTATTGCCCCCTTTATGGTACATACATAATTTTCGGCAACTTCCAAGTATAAATATCTTTTCTTTATTCCCAGTTTAGCCCTCTGTCCGCTCCATCTGTTCTTTCGGCTCTAAGGCCATCCCATCTTCTGATAATTCTTTTTTATTTACACTAAGTCAACTGTCCATCATATTAAAATAAATTCTGTTCATTATTTCATGTTATCTTTAGTCAATGTTCTCCTGACGATGAGTTAAGAGCTCGAAATATATAGAGTAAACTAAAAAAATCTTTGTATTTGAATTTTTCTCCTTGTGAAACACCACCAACTCCAACCTAATTTAATTTTACTTTTTTATTTATATTTACTTAGGTGTGCCTCAAATGATTTCAGATATTTTTGATGTGCCGTCAACCAAACATACTTTAAAAATGTATAATTTTTAAAATAATTTTAATATATTTACAAAGTACTGTGATTGAAAGAGCAATTGCTGATAATGATAAAGAACCAAAATAATATGCTTTATTAGAGGATTTTAATTTTAAACACTTAATACGGGGTAAATTAAAAAGATTTGTTTAGCTTTTTTAATTAAATTAAAATTATATTTTAATTATAAAATTTCATTTTTATTTTTATTCTGAGCCTCCAGTTGATTCTGATCAAGCCTGTGTGTTATGCATTCGAATTGTAAGTGCTGTCAACTTGTTGCCTATCTATAGACGATTTTTTCTAAATAGTTTTGCTTTACCTGTATAAATAATCTATTTAATTTTTTCTAAAAAATAGAATTTGAAAATAGAAGAAAAACTAAACTATGTACCATATTCCAAAACTCGGTGTGTTGACGCAAAATTTCGGGAATTTTTTCAACGTTGTTTTTTCATAAAATAAAGCTTATATCTCCGGCTATAATCTGGCTACTTCATCAATTTACATACACACACCCACACATAAAAGTATATATAAAATAAAAATCTCATAAGAACTGAATAAATTATTTTTAATCCAGGATTCATAAAAATAGTTGACGGTGACTATTTTGTATTTATGTAAATTTTTTTCTTAACCTAACTCTAATCAAAGTTACAGCTATGAGCTTTTTATCAGTTTTTTATATAATAGTTTTACCTCGTGTTTTGAAAATTTTCGGACCCTGAAAAAAAATTATATTTTTGTTCTTAGAGCATTTATTTTGAATTATTATTATTATTTTTTTCAATTCATTTTTATTTCATCGTTCTAAATAGAGATCCCCAAGTCATTTACAAAACTTATTCATATAGCTCATTATATTTCCAGAGGAAGCTATTTGAAAATTTTTTATATTATTAATATTAAGGAGTTTCGAATTTCAACAAAGCTTTTCTTAGCGATTATCCATATCATTATAAGAATGCAAGTGTCAAAATATCAGCCCTTTAGGTCAGGTGTATTGGACTGTGTGTTGTCTGTCACTATGTGACGGAACTGTTTTATATTTAGAGATCAAAGAAAAAATTAATGTAATTCCTATAAGAATATTTTAACCGGAGCACGGAGAAGAGCTGGAGCAAATATTTGGATGCCGGAGCGGAGCAACTCAAAAAAGTGAAGCCCTGATAAAATGCTCTTCTAATTCTTTAAAAGTGAATAAATGGGAGGGGGGACTTTCCTTGAAACTGGGGCACTTTTCTTAAAACTGGGGGATACTTTTTATGAAACTAGGGAGGTAGTCATGAAACAAGGGGGAGGTAGAGACAAATTTAAAAAATAAATAATTAGTATCGTAAATTGGCTTATGGCTATAAAGACTGAAAAGCCAAAAAAAAAAAAAAAACTGAAATCATATTTTCCAAAAGAAAAAAATATTTATTTGAAAAATAAAATATTATTCACAAATTCCGGATTTGGAAATAAATTTAAAATAGTTTAGACTTAATTTGCATATAAAATTGAAATCACTCTCGACCTTGACAAACTGAATAAATGGGGCTCTCAAAATTTAGTTAACTTTAATACAAACAAGACTCATTGTTGTCTAATTTCTGGGCGCGAAAATAAAAATTTCCCTGATATTCACTTCGATTCGAATACCCTGAAAATGTGTGACAGCCTATCCATGTTGGGCGTCTCTGTCGCATCTGACCTGCTTTGGAATGAACACATCTCCAAGACCCAAATCCGCCCCTGTCTAGAATACGGCTCTCATCTATGGAGAGGAGCCTCTAAATATTCTCTTGCTACCCTGGGTGCAATTTAGAAACGAGCCGTCAGGCTAATTGACCATTCTACCCTCACCGACTCCCTCGACTTGCTGGCTCATCGAAGAAATGTCTCTGCCCTTTCCCTTTTCTATAGATACTATCACGGCAGGTGCTCTGATGAGATAAAATCAATAATTCCCTCCTCATTGTTACGCCGACGCGACGATAGCACTCTACACGGCAAACCCTCACTCCCGAATAATCGAATCAATGTTGCCTCCTCAATTACTCTCGACCTAGACAAACTGAATAAATGGGGCTCTCAAAATTTAGTTAACTTTAATTTAAACAAGACTCAATGTTGTCTAATTTCTAGGCGCGAAAATAAATATTTCCCTGATATTCGATTCGAATACCCTGAAAATGTGTGACAGCCTATCCATGTTGGGCGTCTCTGTCGCATCTGACCTGTCTTGGAATGAACACATCTCCTCTGTGGCGAAATCTGCAGCAAGGAAGATTGGCTTCTTATTCAGGTCCAAGCGATTTTACAAACCCCCACAACTTCTCACCATCTACAAGGCCCAAATCCGCCCCTGTCTCGAATACGGCTCTCATCTATGGAGAGGAGCCTCTAAATATTCTCTTGCTACCCTGGATGCAATTCAGAAACGAGCCGTCGAGGCTAATTGACGATTCTACCCTCACCGACTCCCTCGACTCGCTGGCTCATCGAAGAGATGTCTCTGCCCTTTCCCATTTCTATAGATACTATCACGGCAGGTGCTCTGATGAGATAAAATCAATAATTCCCCCCAAAGCATGCTTTGCACGTAGCACGCGTTTTGCCGATTCCCCATATATCCCCATGACTTCAAGGAACTGGAACTCTCTCCCAGCCTCCATCTTTCCCAGCACCTATAACAATCTTCAAACCTTCAAAACCGGGGTGCATAGACACCTACGTCTACACCCTCTCACTTAATCAACTTTCCCTTCTCTTCGGTAATGCAAGGGTCTTTCGAGATCCATAGGAGCTGCATCTTTACTGGTGCACCCCTTCTTGCATTCGATTGCATAAAAAAAAAAAAAAAAAAATGGAATGCTCATATAATATAGGAGCCCACAAAAAAAATCTTCAGCAGTCTACTCTATCTATTGATCAATCTTAGAAATGCACTTGATCTCAGATGGAAAATTACTGTATATAATTTTTAATTAACTTGATGTCGGTTCTAGGTGAAACATTTTACATAAGGGTTAATTAAATGCGCGTACACTTAATGTAAATAGCAATTTTTAGTTGATTTTAGTACCTATCTGTAGGCATTAAGAAATGGTTTGACTTAAAATTATTTAAAAATTCTACAAATTTTTGCATTCTCTCCTTATAATGACAAATAAGAGGAATAGGATATATCAAGTATTTTTGAATTTAGAAGGCTGCATCATTTTTGCATCAATATCATTAAAAAAAGTCAAATATTATTCTTATCCACAAATAAATTAAATAATTTTTTTTCTTACATGTATTTTAATCTTTATAAATTTTATCCTGACTGAAATTTTATTATTTGTTTGCGTGATTGATTTTAAAGTTATTTTTTTGGTGTGGATATTTTAATCTACATTCATATTAAAGAGGAAAGAGATGGTAAAATAGATTTGATTCAAGCACTCACACATACACCCACACATGTTTTTTTTAATATATAAAATATAATATATTCGAAGCTGGATGTTTGAAGCTTTTTATAAAATGGTGTTAATGTATTTCGATTTTTGGCAAAAACTTCCACTCCAAAGCTTATATATATAAAATATAATATCCGTATATTATATATATATACAAGAAGCATAACCAAATATACATCTAGAACGTCTGTCGGTCTGTCTGTGGGCTTTGAAGGACCGGCAGCATCTAATCTCCACGCTCTGCATTATAAATGATAGCGGTGGCAGCCAAATAGGGTGTTGGAGAGCAGAGCTAGAGGGCTGTAGGGCTGTAGGCCCATTTATCCAAAGGCAAACAGGTTGGCAGCTGTGCGTGCATACTGTGAGAATGGGGTGGAATCCATAGCAAAGTTTTTATTTGAAAATTCACCCCCGTGCTTGTTGTGCAGGCGCCAGCCATCTCATTCCCATTCAATCTACATTCTCGATTTCTTATTCACCGAATCCTTTCCTTCATGATCTGTTTATAAACAAACCTACGCTAATAATAAATAAATTATATTTATTTTACTATTCGATTAAATACGGTTAGTTTCATATTTTAGAATAGTTTTTATGAATTCAGGTGCCATCTACGAGGTTTATTGAATGTCAATTATTTAAATAAATTTAAAATTCATTTATTCGAAAATTATCGGTTTTTATTTATTGTAATAGATCTCAAACAATATTTTTCATCAGAGAACATATGAGATGTAGGAAGCTGTAACTTGGCACAAAAATGCAACAATCACTGCAGGATTTACGTATAAGCTACACAAGCTAAAGCTTAGGGCCCCCGAGGGGTGATCCGAGATTGGAATTAGGTGTACACCTGTACACGTCTTTGGAATTAAATGGAATTATTTTGGAATTCATTAGATAATGCCTCTTAACCTATTGTCATCTACTTGAAAATGAAAGTCGAAGTGGAAGTAGGTGTACACGATATTAGGTCGCAGTTCTCCCTCGGGGCCCCTACTTTCTTAGGGGCCCCCAAAAAAAATTATCCGAGTGAGCAATTGTCTTATATACTATGGATGTTGTTGGAAAAATCAAAATATTTTATTCTTTATCTAATTAAGTATTAATAGAATTTGCTCTTATTTCATATTTTTTTTCTTGCTATTTTTAGAAATCACCAACCAGAATTTACAATATTTGAGTGGAAAACTTTAGGGTTTCTTACCTAAAATGGTAAACAACTTCTGTTTAGAGGTGAGACTTTTAGAGTTGTTAACAGTAACCAATGCTAGTTTGCGGAAGTTAACTAAAAGCTTGTTGTTAACTATATGCGCACGACTATGTCGCAAGAAAAATTAATCGATTTTAGTAATCTGAGTATGGAAGACAGAACTGCGATCTCTTTGCCTCAACGAAATTTTCGACCAATTTTCCACCGTCAAAAATAGAAAAAAATACTATAATAAATTTGATGTTTTTGTTGTGATTAAATGTATTTAAATTGGAAATATAATATATAATTCAAATTTAGGGAACGAAGAAAAGATTATTTTTATTACAGACAAAAGGATCGCTGGCTGGATGGGAGGCGCTGGAATAATTAATTGTTTAGTTAATAATATATAATTTTAATTTTAAATAATTTTTTTCTTTTCATAAGTATTTATGTTTATTATGCGTATATATGCGTGAAATTTTTACATTTTTTTACAATTAAACTTTTTTTGTGTGTTAAGGGGGAAGCAAAAAATGTTGTGCTTAGGGACCCCGCAATACCTAAATCTGGCCCTGGCAACAATAGCCATCGATTCTCAAACAACAGAAACAGCAGACAAAACAATAATCCTACATTGCTTATTAACGTTTCAAATATTAATGATAACATAAGAAAAAAATCAATGAGTTTGACCTCTACTTGAAATAAACATCTACAAATATACATAATGAATATATTAATACAAAACGAATTTACCTGCATCGAATTGGTTATGTGAAGACATGAGAAATAACAGGTAGAATATTTTTATTTAAAGACAGATTATGCAAGTCAATCCTTCGAAACTATGGTCACTAACAATTAAATTATATTTAGGTTTATTTGAGCAGAGGACATACTCAATGATGAATAATTAATTCGGTAAAGTAAATCTTTTCAAGTAATGGTAGTTATTGCTAAACAAGGAGAAATCCATTTAAAATAAAAAATGGCCATTGATTCTAATCTAATACTGGAGGAATAAACATTATATTTATAATTATATGAGAATTTATATAAGTACAATTTTACCAAAGATCTTAGTAGATTATTATGTATATATATTATATATCAGAAGGTTTCGCCCCCTTAGGAGTCGAACCCGAGCGCCAACTTCCTAACCGTGCAGTTAGCCTAATCCTAGAGACAAATTTCCTCCGACATACATATATAAACAAGGTAAGAAAATATCACTTCAATCATTAAAGAATTGATAAGTAAAATTCTGCCTTAGCTGAACAAAGTTTTCAGTATAGGACCTTTTTATTATAGATTTAATAAAATTTGAGTGTTTTATCTTGTTGAAAAATGGATGGAAAAAATTTTTCAAAAAATAACTTTTGGTTTTCTTACCTGTATTTTAATTATATGAGATGAGATCTTTGATAAAATTGTCCTTATATAAATTCTAAAATAATTAAAATAGAAATATAAAACCCGGAAGTTGTTCTTTTTTTGAAAAAAATTTTCCATCCATTTTTCAAAAAAATAGACACTCAAATGTTCATATTAATATTTATATTTATATTTATATTCAAAATTACTATAAGTAAAGAAGCTTAGCAGCCAACCATCGTTCCAACTTTATTATTATAATTATTTTAACATATTTATTTTATCGTTAATAATTTTTTTTTTTTATATTTATAACTGTATTATTCTCATTAAAGAATTTCGAATTTAAATGGTCTTTGATTTTCTTCTTTTCTAATCGAGAGAGTAATATTGACGTATTCAAATATATTTTGTTGTGTTAGTTAAAAAGTTCCCCAATTCATGTTCTAGTACAACGGAATGGATATTTCTATAATAATTTCTAATCGATCAAAACTCGTTTAGACTTGTTTTTATCATCAGCTTCCTATATATTTTAACAAATAGCAGTGAATAATACAATTCCTCTATCCGTGGCCTTTTTGGAAAAGAAACTCTATATCCCAATGTAGAAAGCGTTCGCAGAAAATTTTTCGGAGGTGGGGGGGGGGGGTGAAGCTTGGAAATAAATAATTACATTATTAAATTTTTATTTTTTTGAGTTTTTTCACAAGGAGTATACCCTAAGACAGTAGTGCTTAAAACACACAATTGATACATTAAACATAGTTTATAGTGTAGTGAGGCTAGGCCGAAAGTCAGGGCTGTTACATAATTTTTTATAAGGATCCCATGAGGGGGGCACGTGCCCCCTCTTTCACCCCCTGCGGACGCCCATATCTCCATGGATTCGAAAGAAATAAACTCCTTTAAAAGTTTATTCATCAGAATATAACAAGAAGTTTAAGACTTGGAAGTTCGATTTTGTTTTAGCTCTGAACAATTATATTTTTTTAAATAATTAACCCCAAGTTTTGAGTATCTTTTTTTTAAAAAAGATGGAATTTTTTCAAAATTACAACTCACGGTGCAACCAGATATATCAAGATAAGAATTTATATTTAAGTTCAAAATCTAAGATTTTAATAGAATAATTTTATACTCTATCTGTGGGGACGAGGGCCTCTGATATGCAATATAAAATTATTCTATTCAAATCTTAGATTTGGACCTTAAATATAAATTCTTATTTTAAATTATATTTATATTTAAAGGAAATTGCGATTAGTGGCCCTAATATATTTATTTTAATAAAATGGCTAAGGGGCAGTATCATACCAATACAGAAAATAAAAATTTTAAAGTATTGAATTAGGCAGATGTAGGTCTACATATACACGTTTGGAGAGCATTTACTGTAGCTTTTCATCAGTGGACATCCACTGAAAAATCAACAGATCATGCCTAAATATTTTATTTAAAAATTTTTTTAAATCAATCACTGATGATAATAAGTTTTTTAAACTAACCAATTCATAAAAACACGCTCAGTTAATATCTAGAAGACGTTTTACATTTGAAATAATTCCAGTGGCAGGTAAGTCAATTTAACAGAAAAATCACAATTAATCATTCTTATTCTGATTTCTCACAATAATTCATTCTTATTCTGATACTTTCATTGAGATCAATGTACCAAAGCTTATTTATAAAATCCACATAAATAAAATCTATTATCACAGATGATATATTTTGAGTTTTTTGAAATATTAGGACGTTGTGAGGTAGTAAGGAATATATTTCTAGACTTCAAGATTATGAAATAAAGGAAGAGTCATAAGGTAGATGGTGATTTGTGCCTATACAGAAAATAGCTATACAGGGATCCAGGTTAATTGAGATAATATATTCAGAGTATAGAATCCTCACAAATAAACATGGGAAAATTACGTGAGGTTTCAAGCAAACAAAAGACCCAAAGAACATGACATAAGCATTAAGCATACTAATCATTCCGTATTGAATTCATTAGAAATTTTCCTGAAATTAAAATTTTTTCAAAAATCTCCTAAAATTTTGATTAATTGACAATTTTTTTGTCAGAAAGCAGTTTGAGATAGAAATATGAAACTTGACACATAGGCGAAATTAATAATAAAAGCACGGTTCAAAATTTCAATTTTTTATAAACACTCATTCAAAATCTCTCATATAATGATTAGATTTTTTTGAAGTTTTATTTTCTATATTTTTCAAATATGATTTCTGAAGCTAGAAAAGCACAACACCCAATTAAATCTTTATTTTGGAAATACAAACATTTTGTCAACAAAATTAACTTTATGTTCTTTGTTCTTAAGATATCGTGGGTATTGCAGTTTAGGTAGACCTTTGCTTATTTGTGTTTCGAAATGTATGAAACGAAAAAAAAATTTAAGAATTATTTTTATCACTCTGTCTTACTGGTGTCAGATATTTCCTATAACTTAAGAATTGGAAGTTGTAGAAAGATTATTCTAGTTTTAATATATATATATATATAGGTATATATATATATATATATATATATATATATATATATATATTTCCAAAATGTAGAATTTATTAGATTGAGCTATAGCTTCAGAAATTCCTGTTCAAATATACGGAAAATCAACAAAAAAAATCATATTGTCACAGGATGGTTTAATGAGCTGAAATTTGACATATAATTATGTTTGAATTAATTAAATGCATATCTATGCCAATTTTCAACTTTCTAGTGCAATCCGTTCCTGGACGAAAAATTGACAAATCACTGAGATTTTCTGATAGCATACCAAGTCTTGAAAGGGTTCCGTTTATGAAGTAAACCGGATCTTATTAGTGACACGACAATGCCTGTCTGTCTGTCTACAGCTCGTTAACTAAATAGGATAAAAACTGGAAATTTAGAAGTTATATGTTTTCATTTTATTGAAAATCAAAAATCGAATAAAATTTCAATCGAATAATTATTTCGGAGGGGAGAGGTGGGTCGATTTTTATATGAGTTCAAAAATAAAAAATAGGGGATCAGGTTGACCGAGTGGTTATCGAACATGTCTTCTAATCCAGCTAGCGTGGGTTCAAGCCCGACTCGCTGCAAATATTTGACCGACTATAATCTGATCCCTACACTAATTTACACATACAAACACAAATTGCCAAAATGGGCTATAGTTACCGAAGGACATAAAATAAATAAATAAATAAATAAAAACTATTTTTTTATTATAAAAAAGGAAGTATCCTTGTAAAGATCTCATAAAGTAGATTGAATTTTTTTTGGTTTTTAATTTATTTCGATTTAACATGACGTTATGAGAGAGTTCAAAGCGGCCATTTGAAGGTGATTTTTGTACCTGTCGGCATTTAAAAACAGCTTAACTTAAAATTATGAAAAAATACACAATTTATTTATTCCTTATCAACGACAAATAATAACGGATTTGATTTATCAAGTATTTTGGAGATTATAAGCTACAAAAGGTATGGGGTCGAACTCGCACTTGGCAGGATTATTTTTGATTATATCTGTCGCTTAGTTATTACTTTTTTGAAATATTATTTTACACACAGACATTTTTTAATGTCGTTTCAAAGATCATATCTAAAAGAGAAAATTTTTCATTCTTTTGTTAATCTACTTTTTAATTTATTACTTCATTTAAATTATTGTTAACTAGGTGTTTATCTTTAAATATTTTTATTAATTAAAAGAAAAAATATTTCCTATATATTAGAGATTTTTTCTTTTTTTTTCGTATCCAAATGGACAAAGTTTAATAAAAAATGTTTAACAATTTTTTTTTCTTTTCAAAAATTAAATACTTACCGAGAAGAAATAAAACTACCTTAATTGTAATTTTTGGAAATTATGAAACTTTTTTTATTTAAAGTTCAAACGTTAAGAATGTTGTGTTGAACTTGAGTACAAGAAGTAGGTGGGCGTGAAATTAATCAACATTTTGTCGAAAGAAAAGTAACTTAATTTACGTTGAGAGTAAGAAACTTTGATATTAAGAATATTTTTAGAGAAACCTTTACTAATTTAAATCCTAATTAATTTGAACAGTTTGTTGTTCACTTAAGTCGGATTTATTCTGATTTATTTATTAAATAAGAAAATAGAAAGCGCAAAAAATATATGTATATATATATAAATATATATATAGGTGTAGGTAGATACTACATATATATTATATAAATATATTGTTTAGATCAGGGCTGTCCAACCCATGGCCCGCGGGCAGCATGCGGCCCAACACTGCAATGAGTCTGGTCCAACATAAAATCATAAACTTCCTTAAAACATTGAGATTTATATGTAGAGATATATTTATTCCCTTTTTCGAAATATGAATGTAAATTTGTACAATAGGTGAAACTATTTTCAAGAATAAAATTCACTAAAAGCAAAATTATTATGTCAACTATATAAGATAAAAAAACAAAAATAATGAAGTTTCATATATTTAAAAAATTTTCTTCTGGGTGTTTCTAGAACAATCACAATTAATTGAATTTTGCTCTCCTGAACTAAAACTTGTCAGGACTTTTCATTTGGATCTTTACAAGTTCTTGCATGTCAATAGATAATGGATAGTCAGGGATTATCCGTGACCCTTTTAAAAAATAAATTATCATTCCTCATATCCTTCTTTAATCCCATTCGAATTAAACCAGTGCTTTCCAACCCGTGGCCCAATAAAAAGTCAAAAAATTCCTTAAAACATTGATATTTATAACATATGTAGATACTGGAAAATACACACAAATTTCGCCTCATAATTATTTTCTCTAAAATAAGAAATATGAAAATCTACTGTGAAGTTTTCGAAAAATAAAAGTGCTAATTTTGAATCTAGAGCTAGATTTCAAGATTAGAGAAAAAATAATCATCATTTTGTTGAAAAGTTTTTGTTTGTTTGTTGTAAAACCTCTTTGTTTCTCTTTGTGAATCATCATTTTGGTCTATTTTCGTCTCCAGTCTTATTAGAAATGAATTTTCTATTTATAAACTTTCTGATTGAATGTTCTAGAACAACAATTATATACCGATCTGAAAGAAAAATTGAATATTGTCTCTTTATCAGAATTTTATATTAATTATCTAGCCAGGAAAAAATATAAACAAATACCTACTAATACATAATATCAATTTTTGTAAGTATGCAGGTTGTAGATATGTATTTACATATACGAGAATCTATTTTCAAGTATAAAATTTATGAAAAGTAAAATTAGAAGCTCACTATGAGGCTCGAGACAATTTTTTTTCTTCAAATCTGGCATCTGTAAGCCAAAGGGTTGGATACCCCTGGTTTAGAGAAAAATATTACTTAAATGGTATTTTTTTTTTTTTTTATTTTTGAAAAATATAAATGAAAGTCAGTCAGATATTGAAAATTCAAGGTACCTAACAATAAAAACAAAGTGAGAGGTCTGCTTAGACACTTTTCGCTTATATTAAGAAGACCAAGTGCAAACCTTTCACACATACTATGGTCTAACTCATTATCTAGTAATGTACCTCCTCTCTTGAAAAATACATGAAATATCATCTAGTTTGACTTTTTTTTTTTTTTTTTTTAATGCAATCGAATGCAAGAAGGGGTGCACCAGTAAAGGTGTAGCCCCTATGGATCTCGAAAGACCCTTGCATTACCGAAGAGAAGGGAAAGTTGATTAAGTGAGAGGGTGTAGACGTAGGTGTCTATGAACCCTAAAAAAAGATTAAAAATGGCGTTGTGTTGTTGCAAAAACTAGTGAAAATTTAAAATTTAAAAGCCAACGTGCCTAAAGTAGCATACGATAGTTTTTGAATTATTTATTTATTAAGTATTTGATGTATATTTATAAATTATGATTGAAAACTCGTGAATTTTTTTTAATTTTGAATGTATCAATATATTCAAATCATACAAGAAACTAAGAGCCAGAATCAAGGAAGTTATAAGATATGTTTAATTTATTTGTCAAAATGGTTCACCCCCTTGGGAGCCGAACCCAAGGTCAATAATATCTTTGATATTGGCTTTTAATTTATTTTTTTCTTAATTTTTTTATTTATAAGTATGGATTCTAGACTATTTCAGCATTTCCCAAACTTTTTCCATCTGGGGACCTGTATTTTCTTGACTATATTTCGCTCCTTATTAAATATAACAAAATATGATTTATAATATAGCGGTCACTCGCTTTTTAATGGAGTTAATTTTCACAAAAAGAAACTGGAAATTTTCGATGAATTGTAGCGATTTTCGTTAACTTTATTTATATCTATATCGTGTTTAAATCAGGTATCAAGAGTTTTGAAATTTGTAATTTAATCGATTTAAATTTATCTTCCGTTTATATTAATATAATTTGTGCATGTATACGTGTAACATGACTATTAACTTATTTAAACCAACTCCTATGAAAGGATTAAATTTGGCTTTCATCTTTAATAGAGGTGACGAACAAAGAAGACTTTGCAGTTTCCTTTCTTGTTTAACAATAAACCTAAACAATCCAATTTACCAATAGAAATTACGAAAAAAATAACTAAAAACCAAAAGGTGTTTGTGGTATATGACTTTCACGTATAACCTTTACTTTTTGAAATCACCCTTCCTGTTTTCCTTCTTCATATTGGGCCACTGGAAACCAAAAACTCCAGAAATAATACTTACAGAAAACCAAAACATTTGTTCATTTTTTCTAGCTGATACCCATTTTGAATATAAAATTTAATTTCTCTTCGAGTTAAATCATGAAATAGCTATATCGTTAGAGATATTTTTTGAATCCGCCTAATCAGCTTCTCTCATTTGATTTCTATCGAAATACATTTTTGCCAGTCAAACAACAAATAATTCTTGATAAGCACACTGATTTAAAAAAATTATTAGTCATTTTTGTGACACTCCTAAACAACTCCATTTCGTTAATTTTTGTAAAAACAAAATTTATACCAAACAAAGAATATAAAATACTTCTTCAATACACCAATTTGATCAAATTTCGAAAATCCAAAACACATCTGAAGTAAAGCAGTACATAGAATAGGTACATGATTTGAACCTCAAGTTAGTTGTAGATGAAGGTTCAAATTTTGTTGTTCTGTGACTTATAATCGCTAAATACACGGAAGCATCAACGAACAAACAAAAGAGCGAATAGGCCAATGAATTCTTGAGCAATTTTCGATCCCGATGGACCCCTAAACATGTTTGTTTCTTTTTTTATTTCTAAATTGGATTTCCATTTTTTAAGACTATTGTTTGCTTTCACTTTGAATTGATAGCTTGTATAACTTGTATAACTCTGAAAACCCTCACAATTTGAAGGCTTCAAGAGAATAATATAATATATATTAACTTATATTATTTTTAATAAAATGAAATAAAGTAAAAAGCAAATTAAATTTTGATAAGGATAAGTATTTTCATTTTTTTTTTTATTTAAGTATATTAATTTGAAGTATTTACTTATATTTTATAAAAATTAAATTGCATTTTATAAAATTGGAACAAAAACTTAATATTTTCAAGACTAGGTAGGCTATGAGCAAATTTTCGCTGATTTATATAATTCTTAAATTCATTTTCTTATAGAAAGAAATTTTACTCGGACGTTTATTTTTCTTGTAATTTTTGTCTCTGCCTAAACTATATTCTTTATTAAAATAAATATTTCACTAAAAGTTGCCCATCCCTGCTTGTATATACAATCTACATTATAAAAATTCAGCGCCGCCTAGTAGACGTAAGATATGCATTCATTTAGAAGGGTCTGTCGCGCCTGTTGCATCGGCAGGCGCTTAATTCGAGTATACTATAAACTAAAATACTTTTTGTGATTTAAAACATTTTTTAAAATCTCAAATAATTTTCATTTTGACAATTCATGATTAAACTATTGAATGATTTTCTAAATAATGTATTATTTAAAGAAATTTTTTCTTATAATATGTCATTATTATTCAAGTTCAGTAACATGCAGTTTGTTCTAAGATGAGTAAACATTTTCAGACACCATGTAATGCTCTTGGTATATTTAGGAAATTTTACAATCCCCTTAGCCGTTTTGAATGGATTAAAATGGAAATGATTGATAAATACTTGAAGAAGTTACTCTATATTTGATAGAAACGCAGCGCGGAACAGTTTTCGGACTTGCCAGTAATAGTACAAGCTGGCCAAATGATCTTGCTGACACATTAAAAGCTTCAGTTTTAATAAAAATAATCGCATGTTTTAAGACATCAGAGCTAGTGGATAGTTCTTTAGATGAAATTATTATTAATATTTAGTCCGATAAACTTTTGTTGAAATTTAATAATACTGACTATAATGGAGTTTAATATGGTACAGATTTCTAAATGTCTATAGACAAAAAGCCTATTGAAATTTATTATCTAATTTGATTCACGTTCTTAGCTCAAAAAATATTTACCTATTATTCTGAAAAGGAGTTCACAGTTTAGTAATAAAAAATAAATTTTACATATAGGTATAGGTATATTATTTTTCATAAAGTGACAGAATTGGTTTTTAATAAATTTTTATAATTTTTCTAACTAATATAACAAAGAATAATTGCTCTATCAATGAGAATTGTTTTTGACAGCTCTTATTTGAAAAAGATATTTATCGCGAGACTACTGCTGATGACGCTATTGGAGTATGCGGAGTCTTAAGTCTGGACCAAGAGAGAAAAAGATGTGATCCACTTAGCTACAATCCAACGTCATTTCGCGTATAGCCCACTAGACATTCGGATGGATCACCAAGCGAATTTCAGATCTCAGATGTTATATATTTAATCTCCTAGTCCAGAGCGCTCTGTCTATTAGCATGTATGTTAGATGCTTGTCATAAATTAATCGAAAGTTTTCTACATTTGATTCAATCGGGAATCAAATTTAGGGAATTTTTGTCAAATATTGAGTGAAAATAATATTTGAACTTATATATTTCTAACTTGAAATAATGATCTGAAATAAATTTTTATAATTTTTCTAATTAATATAACAAAGAATTATTGCTATATCAATGAGAATTATTTTTGACAGGGCTTATTTGAAAAAGATATTTATCGCGAGACTACTGCGGATTACGCTATTTGAGTCTGCGGAGTCTTATTACATTCGATTAATTTATGGCAAGCATCTAACATACATGCTAATAGACAGAGCGCTCTGGACTGGGAGATTAAATATATAACATCTGAGATTTGAAATTCGCTTGGTGATCCATCCGAATGTCTAGCCGGCTATACGCGAAATGACGTTGGATTGTAGCTAAGTGGATCACATCTTTTTCTCTCTTGGTCCAGACTTAAGACTCCGCAGACTCCAATAGCGTAATCCGCAGTAGTCTCGCAATAAATATATTTTTCAAATAAGCGCTGTCAAAAACAACTCTCATTGATATAGCAATTATTCTTTGTTATATTAATTAGAAAAATTTATTTCAGATCATTATTTCAAGTTAGAACTATGTATATAAGTTCAAATATTATTTTTCACTCAATATTTGACAAAAATTACCTACATTTGATTCGCGATTGAATCAAATGTAGAAAACATTCGATTAATTGGTTTTTAGATATTTAATGTCAGTTTAAAAAAAAAGGAAACTTATTTTTGGTAAAAACTCCGACACAAAATTTTAAGTTAAAATCATAAATAAAACTTTATAACTTTTTTAAAAATATTATATTTTTCCAATTTTTTCCAATAATTAAAAGGGAGAAAATCCTTGTCTCGTTTTCAATTTGTAAAACAATGCCTTATAATAGGAACAGCACAAGAGCCACTGTATTCTAAAGGAAATTTAATTAACTTCTTTTTATACTTAACGCATGGCCAAAACCGAAACAATTTAGTTTCTAACTATAATATAATGCAGAAATTTTGAGGCCAAGTGAAAGAGAGAGAGAGAGAGAGAAGGATATTCAATGGCTCGTTTATACAATATAGCTCATCATAAATAGGAAGATTACATGCATTAGTAACTAGAATTTCTATATAGGAAACAGTCTGCTTAATGTCCACAATTTGATTAAAATACATATAAATTATACGAAGCTCTAGAATTATCTCTATAACAGTCCAGTAAGAGATGAAGAGTCAGCTAAAAGGATTACTGCTACTAGTTTTTATAGTCCTATACATTTACAAGAGTATTTATCTGGTCAGTTTCTGTCTATACTAGAAATATCATATGCTTTTAAGGGGACATAGCCGTGGAGTTTCTAAAGAAAATAAAGAGTTGCACACACACACACACACACACACACACACACAAACACACTATAGTACATTCAACAAGCGGCATAGGAGTCTGTGGCCCATCTCCGCACCATGCAAACATTCTCACATACATTCATACTGGAACTTCTTAGTCCACCGTGAGACACCGTGTGGAGCTGAGTTCCATTTTAAATATTATTTGTAAAAACTCTCTAACAATTAATAAGTTGTTAGAAAGCTTTTGTTCTAAACGCTAAATGCTAAAATGCTAAAAAGAGTATCTCCATTTTGGCTTTCCTAATCATTTCTAATTGTATTCTCGCGACACGACTTAGATTGGGAACGTTGTAAATATGCCAAAAATACACAGTTTCTGAAAAGGGTTGCCAATTTAGAACAATCCGAAACATGCTATTTAACTTGTATAAAAATAGAACACAATAAGTTAATATTTTTATATATGATAACTATTTATTAAAAAATTCATTAATTTAATCATCAAATTTCAAAATTTTATTTTAAAGTTTATATTAAAACACTGTAATGTTTTAAAATTGAGCCACCCATGATATAACTAATATGGTAACTTGCAACAGAAAGTGTTCTATTTGAATGCATATCTAACCTCGAGCAGGCGGGGTGCAGCAATCTTTCTAACCAAATACAAGCACAGACGGAGAATAAATAATAAGTTATAAATGATTGAATTATAAAAATACTAATTATAATTGAAATATTTTCTGTCAAAGGTACTATTTTTTTTTTTACTTTATCCAATACGAAGCATGGGTAAAGTATTTTTTATTATAAATATTATTTTTTAAACACACTTATATAACTTCTATTAAGTGTTTTTTGTTATTTTTTCGCAGAGTTTCATATAAATATAAAAATAAATAAATAAAAAAAAAATTCAACCCTTATGATGAGAGACTTGTGGTCATTTATCCTCTTGTTTTTTTTTTTTTTTTTAAGGAATTTGGTGTTGGTACTTGGTGAAACATTTTTTAAAATTATTGGATAAAAATACTTGGTAGGTTTCACATTAAGATATAGAAAAACCCTAGTTCCGTTACATTTCGAAAGAAAGGGCTTACGTTTAGATTTTTTAGAGTCAACCGAAATAAAATTAGCTATCTCAAATAAAACGAATATACTAAATAATCAATTAGAATTTAAGAAAAGTACAATCATTGATTACATTCTTTAAATATTTGCAAGTTTGTTTTGTGTGTAAATTCTCATTTCTCAGAAGACCATTCAAAATTAAACAAAATATATTTCCTACCCTTCTTCCTCCACTAATTTTAAATATTTACCCTTTTGTTATCTTAAAAATAAATTTTACCATTGAGTTTTATTCAAATTCGAAATCCTCATTTCTCAGAAGGCCATTCAAAATTAAACAAAAGTAGACTTCCTACCTTTTCTCCCTCCAATAATTTTAAATATTTACCCTTTTGTTATCTTAAAAATAAATTTTACCATTGACTTGTATTCAATTTCGACTTATCCAGGTCAGTTTCTCCTGAAGATGGGTTAGTCACCCGAATTATATATATCGAGATTAAAGATTCTCCAAAAATAAATTCGTTTTATTTTTTTATATCTTAATGTGAAACCTACCAAGTATTTTTATCCAATAATTTATTCTCTTGTCTGTCCCCTCAGATTGTTTTAGCTTCTCAAATATTAGAGTTAGGAACTCGAAATTCAGCAGGTAGAGTATAATAATCTGCAGATAGTCAGACAGCCAAAATAGGGGGGGGGTAATGGCTCTTTCAATATACCTGATATGGTAAAAAAATTCCGAAACTCTCAATATTCAAGTCCTATTCGTATTACTTGCCACTTTATTCATGTACCTACCTATAGGTACTTTTTATTTAATTTAAACCTTTTCTTAAATGATTTCTTTAAAATTATTATGGATTTGATTAAAAATTGTATATAAGTATGCAGTGATGCAATCATTGAAATTTGAAATACGAATTAAACACTTTACTATCTTAAAGAAATTTTTGAAACCCTAAAAGTAACAATTTCGATCATTATCATAACATATAACCTTAAGTGAATTTTCAATTTTTCTAATAAACAACTCAAGCTATGGCTTTTAATATAATTATTGAATTATGTATCTCATTATTAAAAAAATCGTAATTGGCTATTTCTGATAGAGGAAAGCTAATCTTTAAAATGTATATCTAAACTATATAGCTACACTCAAAAGCAAAGAAAACCGGACACTTGATAATTTATATTTTTTATTTTTTAATAAAATAAATTAAAATAAATTTTCTCATAAAATAACCGAACCAAAATATATTGAATAATAATAGACATAATTTTAAATGTTAACACTTTTGATTAATTCATGGAAATTTAATATTATATCGAAAATAAAAAAAAATGAATTTAATGAAAATAGATCATTTATTGTTTGTCTTCGAAACTTTTCATACTTTTATCGTATAAAAGCTCATATACGAGACATATAGAAACATTTTTTTAATTAATCATGTTTTTTTTATTTTAACAGATAGCCGTTACGAATTTCAGTTTTTTAAAATATATTTATTAAGCCAGAAAAAATTAAAATCCCATTTTTCTTTAGAAATAATTTTTTTAATTATCTATCTAGTCAAAATATGGAAATTTTTTTTTAATATTGTACTTATTCATTTATAACAGACTTCAAAAAAGGAGGAGGTTATCTATTCGACTGAATTTTTTTTTGTGCCGATGTTACCTCATATCTCCGCCAATTGTGAATAGATTTTGAAAAAAAAATTTGCATTGGGTTCAGTCTACCTTCCGATTGGTCCCATTTTTTTTCATAGGTATTAGACCTTTTTTGTTAGGTTTGTTTAGGCCTAACTTCTTTGTTTATGAACCGATTTCGATGATTCTTTTTTTATTCGAAAGGGGTTATCTTAGGAATGGTGTCATATTAATTTGGTCAATTTCTGATGATATGATCACTATTAATAACATCACTAAAAAAATAAAAATAAAAATAATTTTTAAGAAAAAATAAAACCGACTTCAAAAAATTAAATGCAACAAATATAAAATACACTAAAAGGTATAAAATAATTATTATCTTATTTAGTTACAACTAAACGACGAAATTTTAACATGAAATTCCTTTTTGATGTCGGTACCAAAAAAACTATACCTATAAGCGAGGATACCTTCCAAACGTACTAAGTAAGATCCGTCGAGTGCGATTCATAAAAGGTATATGTTTGGCACCGACTTCAAAAAGTAATTTCATGTTAATATTTCGTCGTTTAGTTGTAACTAAATAAGATAATAATTATTTTATACCTTTTAGTGTATTTTATTTGTTGCATTTAATTTTTTGAAGTCAGTTTTATTTTTTCTTAAAAATTTTTTTATATTTAAAAATTATCAAGTGTCCGGTTTTTTTTCTGTTGAGTCCTTATTGAGAGTTTTTATAAATGGATTAGTCTAAAGATTATCGAATCATCTTTATATATTCTTTTTTTGTTCCTCAGCGATAACAATTTTTATTCGACTAAAACTCGTCTGGACTTAGCATTGAGATGCTTGAATTGGAAGATATATCTACCAGCCAGTGAATTCAAAACTTCTATCCGTGCTCTTTTCCAAAAAATCATTCATTTTACTTGTCCCTTGAAACTATGCAACAATTTTATTTATCGATATTCAATATATATACTTTTAAAAACAAAAAATGTTTTTATAGAATAATTTGCAAATTTAAAGATTCTCCTGAGATTTTGAAGTCGATATTTATGAAAATACTCAAAATGTTTTAAGTTTTTGGGATGCCCCAGATCATATTAATTAATAAAAAAAGAATTAAACTGCCATTTTAGCTTTAGAAATAATTTTTTTATTATCTATCTAGTCAAAATATGGAAATATTTTTTTAATACTTTACTTATTCATTTTATCTAAAAATTATCAAGCGTTCGGTTTTCTTTGCTTTTGAGTATACATAATTTCGACAACACATGCTGGCTACGATAATCAGATCAAAAGAAGCTAACGAAAAGCCACTAAGGTTACAAACACTTGTCTAAATATAATATTTTTGTTTAATTAAGTTGGTCGTAAATAAACACGAAAATTCCCAATTTAATCGTGTATCTTGGTTTCTTTTAGTTTAATTAGAAAATCATTTTGAACGGATCAAGCTTATTTTAATGGCAGAAATTAAAGAAAGATTTCTCTCTAAAGCAATACCGTTGCGGTGGTAATTTATCTTAAGGCAGCAAGTTTTAATAGAACAACCTCAATGAATTCAGGCTCGTATTTGTTTCGAGAATGTAATTAATCAATTATATAAAGCTGTTAAGTTTTAAGGATAAATTAAAATTGTATAACGCTTTGGACAAAAGGTCTCGTTAGGGAGTTAGGGTTTTTGTTAAAATTCACCAACTCTTTTTCTCAATCCGCTAAAGAAGCTATCACCTTCTTACTAACCATAATTGAAAATTCCTCAAAAGAACAGTAAAGAAATTGCTACCTTCTTCGTCTCATGGGTGAGAAATACTATTTTGCATTAAGTCGAAGGTTTCGTCCCTTAATGAATATTCATCAGAAAATATGGATAAATTAAAACTTTTAAATGAATTAAAATCTACCTCAAGAAAATTGTATATTAAATTTAAGATGGAATAATAAATATGTTCGAAACGATACGTGACATTATATGTACTTTTTACCTTAATTTGTTTATATCTATCTATTAATAAAACACTTGAGTCTGTCATCGTAGTCTCCGCCTACTCTTGGGCTCAATGAAGTAGTTCGCCGAGTAAATCAAAGAATGTATCCTTTGCTTGATGCAAATAAACATATATATTCTCCCGAAATCTTTGGTTTCAGAATAAACGTGTTCTTGATTGTTTTTTCAAAGATTTGTATTTTTTAATATTTGATATACAGTTAATAAATATTTTTTTCTTTGAAATATATATACTAGTATATATATCCAATCCTTTTTTTTACGTGATTATCGGTACCAGCAAATCAACGCGAGTGTAGTTGATGCTCTAAAAGTCTTTTATTATACTTTACACAATATAGGTATTCTGGGATTCGTGTTTGAATGATCTGTCTTGGTCACAATAATATAATAATAATATTTAATATAATATAATAATAATAATAATAATTTAATAATTTAATATAATATAATAATATTTATAAAGTTACAGGTACAGTATGTTTTAAATCAATTTGAAAATTTTCAAGAAAAATTATGTGGAAAAAATCGCGTAAAAAAAGAATTTGTGCCATCCTAACAGATTATATTATAGCGAATTCGCGCAAAAGAAGTTCGAGTAAAAGAAGCGCTGGGTGTATAACTGTACCCATATATAAATATATTTATATGCCCCTTATAAGATGAAATTTTTTATTTCCTCGGTGTTAAATCGATACCAATTTGTGTAAAAATAATTGCGCAATTTTTTCGAGCCTTTCAAAATAATAGCCTGTAAAAGATTTTGTAAATTTTCTATATATTAAAGGTTTTTTATGCCAACTAACATAACTTTGCCACATAAATGACTTAGATTGTTAAATTTCTCAAAGTAATTTTATTTTTGTTTTATGTATCAGAAAAACAATTCGTCCCTTTATAACCCTTTGGATACGCTTACGTAACTTGAAAATCGATTTTATTTGTTATCAATTTTAAAGCGACTTGGTGCAAATCTAAAAACATCTATAGGTAAAATTACATTATGATCTTTACTTTTTAATCGACTTCGAAATAAGAAAGTTCATTTAAAACCCGCTAACGTTTCGAGATAATTTCTCTATATATGAATTGAATTTTATTATCAATTTCTGATTCATTAGCACGAATCTTTCTCTTACGAAATGCATGCAAGGTATTATCACAAGTCACTATTCTTAACATCACTAAAAAGAGAAAAATAAAAATAATTTTTAGAAAAAAAATCGATACTTCAAAAAAATTAAATCAACAAAAAAATAATAAGAACTCAAAAATCAAATAAAATGAACTAAAAGGTATGAAATAATTATCTTTTTTTTTGCTTTTCGGCTTTTCTAGCCATAAGCCAATTTACGATACTAATTATTTTGTATTAAATTTGTCTCTATCACCCCCCCCCCCCCCCAGGCGGATCAGGTTTTAGCCGGATCCCTCGAGTCGGATTCGACCCCACTTGGTTAGCAGGCTGGCATGCTAGCCCCTAGCCTACCCGACTACCCCTCAAAATAATTATCTTATTTAGTTACAACTAAACGAAGAAATTGTTACATGAAATCACTTTTTGAAGTCGGTGCCAAACAAACTATATAAGCAAGCTTATGCGATGTTGTCTTCATTACCCGCCAAATGTCATAATATATATATATATTTTTGGAATCGAATTCGAAAAGTGATTTCATCCAACAATCTCATCGTTTAGTTATAACTAAATAAGATAATTATTTAATACCTTTTAGTGCATTTTATTTGATTTTTGAGTTCTTATTATTTCTTTGTTGCATTTAATCTAATGAAAATTTTTCTACTTAATTCAAGTATAACACGTTTAAAATAAATTTATTTAATCTATTAACATAAGATTGTTAATATTTGAAATATTGATGACAAATGTTAATTCATTTTTTGGATTAAATTCATTTTTCCTTTCTTTTTACATTTATTTTGAACAACTCAAAATAATTGTAATGAGGTAAACTATTGTATACATCCTGCAAGAAAATACGCACAAATTAATAATTAAAAATTATTAATTATTAAAACTAATAAATAATTAAAAACGTAAAACAGCTTTTATTAAATAAAAAAAAATTGTAGGAAAATTTACATTAGAAAAATCAAAATTATTAATTATTTTATGTACCTAATTATAAAACAAAGAAATATAATTACTTAAGAAATTTTAATAATGCAAGTAATTTATGTGGTATAATTATCTTAGATGGACTAAAAACATCACCCATAATATATTGAAGAGTTACAAAAACGTTTTACAGACACATGTTATTATTATTTTTAAGGGCTTGGATAAATTGCTCAATTATTTTGACACAATTTGGAATCGATTTAACACAGGGGAAATGAAAAAAATCGCCTTTTAAGGGCCACCCTAATATATAAACTCAAGTGCCCTTATCAAACAAATATGTAGCTAGTCAACAATTTGCAGGGACGTATTTATCCAGTGGTTGGGAGTCATGAGTCCCCTGAAATCACTTAGTTGACACTATACAAATAAGTGTAGGTAAACATAAATATCTAATACAAAATATCATGCATACTTTTTACTTTACCATACAGGGTGTGGTCAAGTATTGTAATCGTGCATGAAAAAATTGGGTTTTTTTTTGCTTCTTTTTTTCGAAATACCCTCAACTTTTACATTTCTCTCCGAAAGGCTCAAAATAGATATATTAGAGTCTGCCGAAATCAAGAAGGCAATTTTTAACAACAAAACAATTCTTAAGAACCAACAAGATATTAAAAGCTCCACTATAATCGATTTATTATTTAAATAGGTTCAACCCTCAAATAATCCCTTTCTCCTATTGTTCTTTTTTTCAGTTTTACTACAAAATCTATCCAAAAAAGACTTACTTCTCTTTATAGCCTTTATATTTAATTCTGTGTCCTCCTTTATTAGAGCTCTCCTTTACGTAAATAATTATAAATTATTTTAATTAAATATAAAAGAATGGCCAGGTGTATGGTAAAGTCATGTGGATGGCCACATCAGTTTATTTTAATGGAAATTTTATTCCAATATTTTTATTTTTATAAATTATTTTAAAAATTTGAGTCTCCCCTTAGAAAAAAGTCTCTGGATACTTGCTTCACACTATGTGTTTATTTGTAAAAGAAATAGGTAATAAGTTTAATTGTTTAGGTAGACAGAAAAGTATTTTTAAATAATTTAATAATTTTATATATATTTCTTTAATTAATATTTATGATTAATAGTTCAAAAAACCCATTTGCGGTTTTTGAATAATTATTATGTGTAATAATTAGCTTCTCTTGCGTCAATTTTGCCACCCCTGCCACAGATATATATCTACATATTCTAAAAACTCTGATTAGATAAATAGAGAAAGAAAAGATGTCATTAATAGAAAAGTTATATGGATAAATATTTGCTCTCTAAAGCCATCATATATCTGAATAAATTTCAAATGTGAAAAAAACTCATAATTAGAAAAATGAATGATTAAACGAGATGCAGACAATACGCAAGAAGATCCCGTCATTGTTTGTTTGTTCACTCGCTTTGTTTTGTTTGCCTTCTTCTTTTGAGTTTATCTTTCATATCTCACTCTGAATATGTTTTTTGTGGGTGTGCTCGTGTGGCTAAAGTAATCCTTATATTTTGAAACAGAAGAAAAGAGAGGGGGATATTTGAGGGAAGCCGAAATGGGATTGGTTGGGGAATAAAAAAAAAAGAGGGCGCTGTCAAGTGGGTGGCTGGAGTGAATGACTTGTCAAATTAGAGCTGTGCTACTCCACTCTGTTCTCTTACTTGAGTATAATGGAGTTTTTGTTTCTATTTCGATAAAGAAAATTTTATTTATCTAAAAGTAAAATATCTAATTACATATATGAAAGATTGAAACATGTAGGTATACAAAAATTGCTTTAGATTTATTATTATGAGATGCTTTCATTTAATTTGGTGTCTCTGTCTATTAATCCGTTTATGTGTGTTTTAGTAAAGCGTTCCTCAAACTATGGTCCACAAGTAGTCTTCGAAGTCTAACCTTGTAGTCCTTCAAAAAATTCAGAAGAAAAAATAATATTCAAATTAATTGGATATCACACTATAGATGAAAATCACAAAGTTTGCTAAGTACACATGCATCATTTAATTGTCTTTCACTTTTTCTCTAAGATATATATAGGTAAATTAATTAATTTTATGTATATTGTCAAAAAAAATAAAAAAATAAAAAATAAAGAAATTGTCTTAGAATAAGGTAAGAAATATAATATAAATGATTAATTTTTTAAAAAATAAGTTACTGAAACGTAGAATGACAAAAAATAAGTGCTTCGTATAACTTGAAGTAGTTCTTCTTTAGCATCCGTAACATTATGTCTATTCATATAGAAATCGCATACAAGATACCAAAGACTCAGATATAAAGAAAGTGAAAAAACATGTAATTTAATTAATTTGTAAAATTATTATAATATCACTAGCCATCAATGAAATATTAATTTTTGAAAAGAGCCTTGAAAATACTTGACCATACCCTGTATGGTAAAGTAATAAAAGATTTTAAATATGGATTACGATTGTAATGTGCGGAGTAAGTTTGATAAGGTAGTTGTTTGGCGACAATACTACCAAACAGTTAATGCTAGAGTATATAGTACAGGCAATAAGGATTCATAATTCATAAGCCCAAAACTTTTTTAGTCCGCCTCGGTGGTGTAATGGTCAGAACAACTGACTGGCAACCCGGAGGTCTCGGGTTCGATTCCCGGCTATACCCAGACATTTTTTCTGTAAGTATAGGGTCTGGTAATAAAAATTAAGTGCGGAGGATTTACCACTGCTCGAAGCCCCTAAAACCTTGGTAAATTGGATATTGAATTGTATCTAAGTTTCTGAGATTGGCTCGTGATCCCGGCTTCTTTTCCTTCTGCTCTGTTCTTTTCACGATTGAGGGGCCAGTCCATACAGGCCTTTAGGGGATCCACCTTCTGGTGTATCACCTTCTCTCATCAATATCATTAAAAAAAAAAAAACTTTTTGCTGTTTATGTACTACTACTAGCCAATCCCGTGCTCGTTTGACAAATCTGGCAACACTGACCGGCCTTGTATATATTTTTCATAGAAATTTCAGATAAAGTACATTATAAAGGGAGATTTATAAAACAAAATGTTCTTAATAAGCGATTGAAAGCTGTTGCGACATTGGCTGAAGCGGAAAAACGTCTAAAAAAGTACTAAAGTTAACCCACTTTTTAGGTTAAATAAATGCTTTGTTGTCAGCTTATTTTTGGTGTAAATTTTTCATTATAGATTTTTCATTATTTATTCATTATTATCTCAGAAACTGTGTTGTAACTATGAATTAAAATTGTCTTAAAAAATGTATTAGTTATTGTTTAATGTTGGTTTAGTTTTTTATAACAATGCTAAGAAGAGTTTCTTAATTATAATTATATATGTATATAAACTTTCCGATATGCCGTATAGTGCAATGTATAAGAGTCTGAAAAACTCTATCATTGGAATTTAATATCTCCGGAACTATATTGTTCATAAATTGCGTTTTCCCACCAATCGATGCAGAAGTATTTAAAAAATAATCTGTCTAAATTTCAAAAAAATTCTAAGAAAACCCATATGGTGAAACAACTACCTTAATACATGCGTTGTCTCCGAAATCTTCTCTAAGGGCTAGGTTCAATTCTCAAGTACTAGGAAGGGCTTAGATAAGCATCGTCATTGGCCTTTTAGTGCTCGGAGTTTTCAGGCTTCGTGGACACGCCTCTAAAAATCCACCAATCATTTCTAAGCAACGACAGCATGAATAGGAAGAAAGGCTGGCCAGTAAGTCAATCTCAAGCGCTTTGCTGGTTGCCTAACTCGGACATCTAGAGGCCATGCCTAAAGGTGCCGCCTCTACACTAGGCTCTCAGGTCTCGCTAGAGCCAACTGTCCGCTAATCACAATTAAGTATGCGTGGCTTAAGAGTCACTTATTTCAAAACACTTGGACGAAGTTGCACTTGGGACCATGCTCATTTTAATCTGAATGGCGGAGAGCCTCTCTATCTAGAGTTACTCTAATAGTGTATTTGCACCCTAATAAGTAGAAAGTATTTTCCGAAAAAAGTCGTCCAAATAGTCTCGTTTTTGTGCATAAATAGTTTCCAAAAAGACTGTTTTGGGCACAAAAGTCTCTAATAAGTCTGTAATTTGTAGATAAATAGTCTCTAAATAACCTTCGCCAGGAATAAAGTATCTATACATATATACTGTGGGGCCCATACACCACAAAAAGGGGGGGGCAATTTGATTGTTAAGAGTGTTAATTTAAAAATAGGCTCGTCCAGATATATATAAAAATATACAAAATCAGTTAACCATATTTGAATTATAAAACAAAATTTGTTAAGAACTAACTTCAGCAATATATAGTAAAATACACTTAAATGTATGTAGGACCATACAAAATACTAATCAACAAAATTTTTATAATTATATTTATATGAGTCTAATAATTCATTTTTAAGCAGAAGGTTTTCATTCTTTGTGTCTGTTTGTCTAGATTCCGATACCCATGATAATTCGAGATCAAAAGCTAATACTGGTGACAAAACAATCGTATTCCATAATAATAAAATCACCTATGGGTTTTCAAACTTGAAAATTTCTGTTTGGAAAATGCAGAAATCAGGAAAAATTGTATTTTTATATAGGAAATTATCAAATGGTTCTAGCTAATGTGCTAAAATTTTACACACAATAAATATACCTATATAACCTTCACTTTGTGCTTTGTTAAAGCTTTCTAATTAAGCTTTTCACTAGAAAAAAAAATGTCAAATCAGCAAAATTCCCAGAAAGAGTCTTGAAAAATCTCCCGCATTTCCTAATTATTATTTCATAATAATCTTAATTAAAAATCTTGTTTCTCGTCATTAAAAAAGGGTAACCTACGTATGTTATGCCCATGATTTGATTAAGAAATATTTTGTATAGCGTTGCGCAGTTAAAAAATTATAATCGAATTTTATTTTAGACGAGGGATTAAATCAAGTGAGAATAATATATACATTTGTGAAATAATTTACTTAACTTATTAAAGCAGTGGCCAGGTTCAAAACCACAAACAAACATCAAAATGCATGTTTAAATTATTCAATCTTGAATATAATTTCAATGGAAATAAAGCTAAAATATTCAAATGATTTCTTTTAGACCATTTGACATTGTTCAAAGCATATAATTTAAACTATAGGAATTTAATGAATTCTAGGGTGATTAACAATTCACAATTAAATATTAAAACTAGTTAAACAATAGGTATATGAAGTCTTACAAAACAAAACTCTAGTCATGGGAATTGAAATTTTAAAACACTATTATTATTTATTTTTTTTGGCTTTTCGGCCTTTTAATATAGCTCATTTAACCTTGCTTAAGTAAGAATGGATAAGCTTCTCTCTGTGAAATGCTAAAAATTTGGAAGGAAATTTTATAAGTAACCATAGCAACTGCGTTGTTTTCTTATCCGTTACCTTTGCTGAAGACATAGATGGAATCGAGTTAAAATCAAAAATAGCGATTGATTCTCAGCTAGTATTTGAGGAATAACCATTCTATATTGGATTTTTGACGTTTCGGTTTTTATTGGTAACCATTGCTGAAGACATGGAGTAATCCAGTTAAAATAAAAAATAGCGATTGATTCTCATCTAGTGCTTGAGGAATAACCATTCTATATTGGATTTTTGACGTTTCGGTTTTTATTGGTAACCATTGCTGAAGACATGGAGGAATCGAGTTAAAATCAAAAATAGCGATTGATTCTCAATTAGTCCTTGAGGAATAACCATTCTAAATTGGATTTTTGACGTTGAAAAAATTTCTTTTATGGCAAACAACTCAAGCTTGAGTTGTTTGCCATAAAAGAAATTAGTCTTTTTGATTTTAAGTCGATTCTTTCACGTTTTCAGTAGAGGTTGCCATTACTAGTCAAAATATCAAAAATGGAATGCAATAAGGTTATTCCTCTAGTATTAGATAAGAATCGATCGTTATATTTGATTTTAAGGCGATTCCTCTATGTCTTCAGCAATGATTACCAATAATAATCGAAGCGTCAAAAATCTAATGTAGAATTATTATTCCCCAAGTAATAGATGAGAATCAATCGCTATTTTTGATTTTAAGTCGATTCCTCCATGTCATCACCAATGGTTACCATTATAACCGAAATGTCAAAAATCGAATGTAGAATGGTTATTCCTCGAGTACTAAATGAGAATCGATCATTATTTTTAAATTAAAGTCAACATGAGCTGCAAATTGAAAATGATATCTGATTAATAATAAAGGAATAAACATATTAATATTTCAAATGAATTTGTATAAAGTTTAGCAACGATCCGTTGCAGTTTTTTTATTATTTTATATAGTTGAGCTTATAATTTTGCTTTTAGTGAATTTTATTCTTAAAAAAAGCTTCACGTATTCTACAAATATATGATACATTCATTTTAGTTTATGATTTTATGTTGGGCCACACTCATTGCAGTATTGGGCTGTATGGGGATATCTAATAAAGACCAAGATATATTATAGACATCTTAAAAACATCTTAAAGGCAACAAGACCTCACTAAGACATCTTTTAGATACCTAGAGCGTGTTATCAGCGTTATAGTTCATGAGAAAATGGAAGCAGAGAATCAATTTCACTCCTTATAAGTCATAGTTAACTCTATGAATTGAGATTTGAGTTGGTTCGATTGGTTTAGAATCACTTAACCTATAATGGGGATTGGATGCTCATACTTGAGAATGAAGGCAGAATAAGCCGATCGAAAAGTCGTAGTTATATTTTTGTATTATTTGTTGTTGTGTTTAATAAATATTTTCAATTAATTTGTTTGTGATTTTAATAAAAATTTTGCCTTTAATTTTTTATTTCTTTATTTGTCAATTAGATAATATTTAAAGTACAAATTGGATTCTACCTTTTAGCGAATTGAATGGCTTTGAATAAATTAAATTGAAAAGAGTAAAGACAGGTATAATTTTGTTAAAAGCTTTTTTTTATTTCGGGTATAAGCTTTGTCCACTTCAGTAGCCAACGAAGCGACTACCTTAAAATACAAACACATTTCAACTAAACCTTAAAAGAGGATAAAAAAGAACTCCGAATATTCGTTCTAGCTCATTTCTCAAACAAAAATAAAAATGTAATTGATCTATTTAAAAAAAAAAAAACTTTCTCGGATGAGTGAAAGCATAAAACATGTTATTTATTTTCATTTAGCAATAGAATCAAATGTACATGAAAACTTTAAATGATTTATTTTTTATTTTCCTTCATGATTTATTTATTTAATAAGTACCATAATACGTTTGTTTGAATCATAATGGAAATTTTCGTTGAATATGCTGCTACATTATAGATTAGTTTGTGGCTGTTCTGGTATGTCCTTCATTCTTAGGAATTTAATATCTTTGTAATTTTAATGTTGTTTTTCCCAGGGTAACAGAGTCGATTATATCAATTTTTTTTTTTTATTAAAATACGTCCTTGTCTTCAGCTTAATTTGCGATATTACAGATAATTTTGCTTACAGAAGGGCTGTCATCCCCCTTGAGAATTTAACCTAAGTGCCAAAAAGCTATACGGTTCATTGACGACCCGACCCTTCTGGTATGTAAGGATAATTATCTCAGATTAAGCCAAGGACAATCTCTTAGATTAGATTTTACAAAGTCTTTGTGCTAACGGTCTTAACATGATCAATTATGTCTTGAAGTTAAGAAACATATAGTGCAGATAATTCTTAGGCTGAAAACATTGAAATGATGAAAAGGAATGAAGTGAGCAACGCGACGAAAACAAACTTAATACATTGATACTCTGTTCTATTACATTTTATCCTAAAAAATTTTATTTTTAAATCGGGGACAGGTTTATATCCACAGCTATTTAATTAATTAATTTTAATTTTTTAATTGGTAATTTTTGTTTTTATTTTTAAATTTTTCTTTATTTATGTTGAAAAATTTTATTTTTTATCGTATTTAAATTTAAATTTATTATTGTTAAAATGTTGATGTTTTTCTTGTGTTATATTGGTACGTGTGAATTAGATCTGTGGTGCCCAACCCTTTTTTGTCCGCGGGCCGGATTCAACATGACATAGGATCTCGCGGGCCGGATTCTTTATAATTGTATATCTTAGCGGTACCTTTAATTTAAAAAAAGCAACATTTTCAATGAATTCATCAATATTTTTGTGCAGATTCATTTTTTTTTCAAAATATTTGTAAATTTAATGAAAATATTACGTTTCTAAATTAATGGTGCGGCTAAAATATACAATCCTTTTTATTAAGAAATTACTAAGATATCTAGTTTTTTAATCAACTTGTAATTTGAATACATTTAAAAGATTGCTGATACCTGAATTAAATGAAATCATAATAAATTTGGGATAAGATTAAAAAAAGACAAAATCTGTAGTCACGATTTATTAATGTGGAGTCTGATGTTGCTTTTCAGAAACTAATTTTTGAATATTTCGTTCAAGTTAGGTAACGTTTTTCCTTAATATGGAATGAAGGTGATCATCTGAAAGCCGAGCGCGAGACGCTGGTTTAGCTCTTTTTAAAGTAGAAAATGTTTGTTCACAAATATATGTACTTGCAAACGCCGTCGTCATTTTCATTCCAAATTTCCTCAAATTAGGATAAGAGTCTAACGCTGCATAAAAATCTGGTAAAGATTTCTCGCGAAAAAGATCTTGTAATGGCGCGTTTGTGCGGCGCAATTTGAACTATATTTTTAAAAGATTGTCAGTGACACTAAAAATATTGATGTACATAAAAAAATGTAGAAATATTTGATTTTAATTATCCATATGATTTATAATTTTTTTTTAGATATTTTACAAAAAATACACATTTAGTGTCAACTCGCTCGCGGACCGGATTGAGCCTCTTCGCGGGCCGTTGGTTGGTCACCGCTGATTTAGATGTTATATTTTGCGTTCACATGTTCAAATATTATTAGTTTGTAATCTGTAAACTCTTGATGATGGACTAATAATCCGAAATATATTGAGTTTGTATAAACCTCTTTGAGTTTTTTTCATTCACTGTGAAACTACACTCCCTTTACTTTATTAATTAGTTTAATTTTAATTTTAGTTTACAGCAATATGGATAGAGATACGTAATGGAGGCTACTTGCCTGAATTCCATGCCTAGTTCGTTAAAGGGGAAAACATAGTGTAGTGGACAGGGTCGGTCCAAGACTTTCATTTGGGAGGTCATGTACCGGGGACGTTATGGTTGATATAACTATCTTACAAAATTAAGACCTATTTTGTTTTTTAAACCATTTGTGGGGTCATGACCCCCCTCTCCCCGGACCGTTCTTGGTAGTGGACAGCAAAGAAGTGAACAACGCATCGAAAACAAACTTGTTTGTTTATTACATTGCACAGAGTTGACTGCTTAATTCAAAAAAATTTGTTTTCACCCATTTGCTCTTTTCTTTGGTCTTTATTCATATGTTTGAAGCCTTAGATGGATGACCTTGTAAAGAGAGTGAGTGGGCTTTGATAGAATATTTAGAAAGAGAAATAAGGAAACTTGTGACGCCATGTCATAGGGCGAACGGAGCGACCGCTCCAGGCGTCCAGTCCCAGGGGTAAAAAAAATAAAGAAAAATAAAGGAAAAAAATATTTTTTTTGCTTTTCGATATTTTGTTTGCATAATTGGGTCTCGCTCCATGCTAAAATTTGCCTCGGGCAGGTATTGACGCCTTATAGCCAGAAACTGACCAAAAATTGTTTTAATTTTTCTATTTATTATAAAAGTTTACATTGACACTTCTAAGTCTTAGTAATCAATTTCAGTGGAGTGCAAGAAAATATATATGTTTAAATAGCCGATAGAAGCAGATTTAAGATTTCTAATGTAAATCATGAGAGAATATTGAATCCGAAGTTTTATGATGGTTATTATTATATGTCATAGGATCAATACTGCTCTTCTGGCATATAATAAAAATCATCCTTAATTGACTATCATTAGGATTATGTAACCTTCTTTGAATATAAGTACTAGCCTCAGAAGTAGGTTATATGTATTTGGCCAAGGAATTCAAAAAGAACAAATTTGGGAATTGCAAAAAAATGAAATTTTTTGTATAAACTGATTTATTATTATCATCTATTTATATTCTCAACTTAATCTGAAGAAACAATGAACTAGCACGATTAAAAATAAATTATTTTTTTTCTTTATTTTCATTTCGTGTGGCTATTAAATTACTCGTATCTGTTGTTTTTTGCTCTTTATATACTTATCGAATCATTTTTGTATGAAATAACCTTTCAACAAAGATTTAACAAGCCACCACCCTTGTTTTAAACCAGTTATGACCAAATTTGGCCCAAGTCCAATTACAAGTTTTTAATGAACAGAACAGTTTTTTCCTTGTTGATGTAATATATATATAGTTATTACTTGGTTTCCACCCCATTTAGGTCGACAATAAAAAAATAGGCATCCGATTGAATTTCCAAATATTAAGTGTTTGGGAGTGAAAATTAAAGGGGATGTTTTCTTAATTGTATTTAAAGACACCATCAAACAACCATCAATTTCAATGGCAATGGACGCGAGAATGCCAGTTCACACTGTGTGGTTTTAGTCTATTAAGCTTTATCTCACTAGAATGAATATCACAGTAATTAGTGACTAATTTCTTGATAACGTGAAGAAAACAATAAGTGATAATGTCCAATTTCTCTTATCCGCTTTTGCTTGTTCGCAATGTAAAGTTTAAATGGAGAATAGATTTGAGCTTTCAGAGATTAAACCCGAAAATATGCAATTCGGAAATGGGAAAATTCAACTCAAGCTAGCTTTCTTGAACACCCTTGTTATTTGAGAACGCTAGGCTAGCGAAGCTTTTCGGGGAGTTTGAATATTTTTTTTTTTTATTTAATGTCACCGGGAACAAAGCCCATTTAGACAGCACATAAGTAAAGTGTTAGTAGGGTTAGTGAGGGAGCCGAGTTTTTAGCCTGTAGAAATTTTTATTTGCCAGCCAGGATCGAACCCCGGCCTTCCACTCCAGCAACGTCATAATCGATCGATGCAGAAGCGAGGCCAGTGCGTTAGCCGACTGAGCTAACCCGACTCCGTTTGAATATTTAAACAATATGAAAATTTCCAATTTTTTATGGACATGATGTGCCAAAAACAAAAAAAAATCACAAATAATAGAATTATGGAAGGTTTCAAATTATTTTTGAAATTTTAAGAAATGTAGAATTTATTCAAATTGAAAGTTCAGAAATGCCTGAATATAAAGTAAAATCATTTTTTCGATCTATCTGGATTCTGATACTCATGATAATATCTTAAGAATCGTAGAAAGTTAATTCTGGTGCCAAAGTGTTTGTATTAAAAAAAAAAAGATTAGTTTAAGGTTAAAGCTGAAATTTCACAAACAAAGTTTATTTGTATATTATATTATTAAACTGAATCTTTATAGTAGATTTCATTTTTTTCAAACCGTCTGCTGGCTAAAAATTTTCAAATCACAAAAATTTGTATAACAGAAAGCATAATATCGAGTCTTCAAAATGGTTTCTCTCATTTGTTTAATCTACCAAAAATCTTCAAAGAATTTTTCTTATTAGTGAAAAAGCATTCCAAAGAAGAAATAACATCTCTCAAAACCGAGTATGTCAAGAATTAAATCTAGTAAAATGAGTATGAAAAGTGATAATAAAACTTTTTATTTCATGTAGTTAAAATTATATTTTTATTTGAATTAAATTATTTTCAAATTAATTGATGGTAGGGATTACTTTTAAAACATAATTTGATATTAAATAATATTATATCGAAAGAGACGTTTCAGCCTTGATTTGGCATTTTTGATGAGACCTAATTCTGGGGTCATTTTTAAGTATATTTAATATTATACAGGCACGCTTAGTCATCCTGGGCTACCGAGTAAAAAAAGATATCTATTCTAGATGATTTTATAGTAGCCGAAACATTTCTACAAGCATCAAATCCACAAATAATTTTAACAAAAATCTTATTATTTTAAAACAAATTAATTAAAATAAATAAATTTTTAAAGAAAATTTAATTTTTTTCGAATATTAATGTTTTCAACTTTCATAAATATCTCAGCAAATGAATTTGAAATATTAAAGAGAAATCTTGTTAATTATGCATGAGCTGGAAAAAAGTCTTAAAAGAATTTAGAATTAATCCGTAATTTTTTTCTCTTTGATAATCAAAAAAGATTTATCAAACAGTCGAGGATCTGTCTTAAAGTGGAGCCGTCGATAATAAAACAAATGATGGATGTTGATGGAAACGGACCAATCAATTGCATATAATCCAATTATTTTAATCACAAATCACAATGCACAATTAATTAACGTAATTATATTAATAGAATAATATTTATGATTGTGGGTTTGGAAAATTCGATTAAAACGTTATTAAATAAGATAAAGTTTCAATCAATTCAGTATGCAACAAATGCAGCTGTTTCTATCAAATTTTCGCTTGTTCGGTACAAAGGAGCAAGGATCGAGCCTGATAGGGGCGTTGCCCCCGACAGACAGGAGGCATCGCCCCATTCATGTTCCATGCAAATAAATTTCCATTTATAGAAAAATTTAAATAAATTGAACTGATCTCTTTATACATCATATCTATGGTACATTATATTTTTCAAATTTCTATTTCGACGGGTTTGACATATTGAAACCTGAAGATTTCAATAGATTTGAATGTTAATTAATAGGAGCATAAGGTTAATTTTTAGATGGGTGGACCAAGGTATTTTAAAATAAATACAAAGGACTATAAAAAATATGAGTTTGCTATATTTATTATTCCTGATATCTTGAACAACTTTATATACCAATTTTATTTGAAAATAACCTCAAAACTAATAACCGAAACGTTGTAAATAAAATAAAAAAAAAATTTTAATGTTTGATTTTATAAAGTGACCAGACAGAGAATTCTGCAGTTTTGTTACTTAATGAGGGTGCCTTACAAATAGGCTAAATATGACAGATTAGGCCAGTAGTACCTACAGGAGCTTCCACAAAATGGAAGAATAATAAATTACATTATTTAAATATGAAACAAATTTTCGCTTTTAAAATTTTTACTTATTATATTACTATGGAAGACGGTAATCTAGTGTAGTAAAGTACTTTGGGGGGGCATGGTTGCGCCCAATTTATAGGAGCGCCAAAACTGAGTGATATAATAATAATCTTCTTAGAGTGCCATGCCCGAAACGGGCGTCGGCGCCTCTCCATATATACCTGTGCTGAGTGTGTTTAGTTGTTTTACACAGATATATGGGACCTACTTTTTAACGCCGGTTCCGAACGGCTAGTTTGGAGATGTTGACTAGGCAATTATGCTATTGGTTGGTTGCCATTGCTTTCCAAGAGTATATAATAATAATAATAATTAATTATTGGCTATGTTTGCTATAGATCATACAATCCAATAAATATATGTAATTTGTTTTAAATAATATAGTCAATTATAAAATACCTAGAAAAATTTAAATTTTTTCGATGATCGAAGAAAAAAGAAAATTAAAATTTTTCCTCATTGGTTAAATTTTTCTTCTAGGTTTTTCGAATTAATTTTTTCTTTCGTTTTTGAAAATATGTTTTTTTTCTCATGCTTATTTTGAGTTTTTCTAAGTTAAATTATTTTCTTCCTTGGGTAAAAAATTTTTTTTAGAACTTTTAAATAAATGTATGTAGGACTAGTAGTCAACTTCCGGTTTGATTCTATTTAGTTACACTATTAGCAGAAATGAATCTTCACATATGAGAAATTGGTCAGTTTGGATAAAAACACTATCCATAATAGAAAAAATAAAAGCTTCTAGAAAGTTCGTTCTGGTGTTAAATTATTAATATTTCCAAAAGAAAAAGATAATTAGATTTTGTGCTTAATATTCAGTTCAAAAATCCTGAAAATCTAATTGCCAAGAAATAGAGAGATTGCTTTCGAAGGGCGATAAGCTAAAATTTTTAATACATCCTTGTATTTACAAATCGCATTTCTCTGCCAAGTTTCACCTTCTATATTAAAATTTTTGTGGAGAAAAAAATTACCAAATAATTACAAATTTGCGGACAGCGAATTAAGTCTTTTGAAAAAGTTTTCCACATTTTTATACCATTTGTTTGTTTTATGGTAGAAAAAGATGTTTGCTTGAACAAGGAAAACATTCTTTAATAATAATTTCTTATCTCTTAAAACTGAGTAAGTATATAAAGAAAGAAATTTAGTATTTTCAGTCAGTTAACGTAGTTTAAATAAAGCCTTTAATATTCTTGTAATTAATATTATATTTTTGTTTAAATTAAATTATTTTAAATGTAAATGACGATCTTAATAATAAAGTAAATAATTTGTTTACCAAAAAAATAATCTCAAATAGCGTTAACAAGTGCTTTAAACTCGTTGTGCTATTCTTAGGGGAGCCATTACCTTTAAAAATTAAAACATAAAGCAGGATAAGAGATGCAATAACAACTTTCATGAACCAATAAAATTATTATTAATATTACTTATTATACTAGATATATTACAATCATTTCAGTTAAGTTTAATTTAAAATATATCCCTGTTTTTTATTTATTTTTCATTTCATAGTTTAGTTATTTTTTCCAATTAAGATTTAATATTTAATTATTTATATATCAAAATATGTAAATGTTTGGATTATAACCAGAAAAGTTAATATTAAAACTATTGATTTAAATTCCTTGCGTCGTAGTAATTGAGTTTTTGCTATTTTGCGTTTACTCTATAGATTATACTTTCAAACTTAAACAACCTCGTTGTGGTTAAGCTCGAAAGAAATTTGACCAAACTAACCGATAATCCTTATTAGGTTTAGAGATTGGGATTCCCACTCGCCATGTTTTTAAAATCTTTTTATAATAAGACTATAGGAAAAAGTCAGGATTCATTATTCTAAACTCCAAAATAGAAAGTAATAAAAAATTATAAGGGTTGGCACTGTGTAGAATCTTTAAAATATGAACCTACTTTGATTTTATTATTTTTTCAATGATTAAATTTTTTTTTAATTTTACTTAGGGAAAGTAGTGTAGGTATTCGGTGAAACATGATATTAATTCATAAAGTAAAGGAGTGTAGTTTCACAATAATATGAAATAAAACTCAAAGAGGTTTATACGAACTCAATATACTTGGATTATTAGTCTATCCATGAGGTTACAGTTTTTAAACTCTTGATGATGGACTAATAATCCAAAATATATTGAGTTTGTATAAACCTCTTTGATTTTATTTCATTCATTGTGAAACTACACTCCCTTTACTTAATTAATTTTCAATATTTTTATTTTTGTTAAGGGAGAATGGTGTAGGTTCTTGGTGAAACATATTTTAACAAAGTAAAGTAAATTTAAAAAATTTTAAATTCTGGGGAGGTTTCGCAAAAATATTTTTGTATTAAGTATCTAGAATTTTTTATTTTTTAAATTTTTAAAATTTTCTTTATTTTATTAATATTTTTAGTCTTTCATCCATTATCCACACTTTATATCTTTTGTTTTTTATTCTAAAAATACTTTTTAAAACAAATAAGAAAAACTATTTTTTTTTTCAAGAGTAGAAATCTAGCTTTCACAAATTTGAGTAATTTTTTGTTATTAAACGGAGTGGACTAAAAAGATCAAACATGGCATATTAATGCAGTTTATTAAAAAAAATTTTTTTGCCCAATTTTAGCTCATTTACCATTAGATAGATCCATATTTTTTCATGATTTTCAATCTAAAGCTATGAAACCTAAAAATTCGTCAGTTACTTGATGACCACTATCATCGAGAGTAGTTTTCAAAAACCACCATCCTCCAATTAACTTTATCTCTTGCCAACTCTTTTACTTCTCTAAAAGTTACATATCTCATTTCTTTCATTATCTAGGAGAAATACTCCTTCTCCTAATCTTTATTACTTCGCCCTTGAAAATATCCTTTAGCAATCCTCTATATTTTATGCTGTTCTATTTTCTTTAATTATTTCAAGAACTTCCTAGTTTGTAATTCTATCCTTCCATTTAGGTAATCTTTTATTTATTTAAATTGAAAGTTTTTGTGGGTAGCAGAATTTTTATATATTGAAGGAGACAATAAAAGAGTGTCTTCTGCTGGAATTATAAATTTTATTTATAACGAGGCTATAGTTTCGAGGGCTTTGCCCTCTTCATCAGTCTATTACAATTGATTCACAGGAATAAAATACCGCCATTTTTGAAGTAGTTTAAAAATGATTTCTCTCCTTTTTCATACTTCTAAACATAAATAAATGAAAAATTCAAATTTGTGAGTCAATTAAACATTCCGGTCACCCACTGAGCTTTGCCTACCAAGAATACATAGTAATAATTTTCACATGGATTTGTTTCACTTGGTAAGTGCTCAATAAACAGGAACCCAAAAGGAAAAATTCCTATGAAAGATTTCAATTACTTTCAATATACACAGCTAATGCTTCGACCTGAAAAATCTCTAGAAATTATTGTAATGGATTTCATTGAAACTTTTTTTGACCCGTGGTTTCCTGGACATAATGGATGGTGAGCGAGGCTCATAATTAATCTACTATTTTTTATTTATTTAATTGAAATTTTTTTCAAATGATAAGGAGGATAAGAAAAGTCGTATTTTGTTGACTTCTATTTTTCCCCCTTTGTACCTACCTATATGAAATCAGAATGAAAGTCATTTTTAATATAATAGAGTGCTATAAAATAAAATATAATAGTTTTTACTCTTACTTACATAGAATAAAAAAAATATTGTAATAGAATTTCGAGCAAAAGATTTTGTAATATTTCTAATTACTTTTGTAAAGATTTTCTTGACAAGAGTTGTCGATTTTCAGTACGAAATCATTGAGTGTCCTTTGTTTAATGCAAATTATATTTTAAAATTTGAATAAACCAGTCAATTTGAAAGTATTCATGAACAGAAAACGAATATTAATATTTAAAAGAAATGGTGTAGATGAAGGTCAAGCTTTTGAAAACTATAGTTTATAGTCCCTATCAAATAAAAATTTAAATATAGTATATTAGTATATAGAGTAGTTTATAGAATTCTTTTATGAAAAAATCTCAAAACGTATATTTATTTATTAATCCAAACGTATTGGGAATAATTCTAACATCATCAATGGATATTTCGAAAAATAGTTTCTTTGAAATTGAGATATAAAACTATAATAAATAAATAAAATAAATATTATTATGTTATCTTTTTTCTAAATTCCGTTCATCGTATCAGAGTTGAGGTCATAAAAATATAGCAAACAGAAATCATTTGTAGAGCTTTCGATTTATTTGATAATCTTCAACAGTACCTACAAGTGAAATCAGAACAATAGGCATCAAAAAATTATTTATTAGTAGCCATGAACAGTAATTGATGCCTTCCAGTTGTTCTGATGATGATTTTAGTATAAATGAAAGATCTACAAGGAATGTGAGTTTGCTATATTTATTATCCCTGATATCTTTGGCAACTTTATATACCATTTTTATTTGAAAACATCCTAAAACCTAAAACTAATAACTGAAACGTTGTAAATAAAATTTTAAAATTTTAAAAAATGTTTAATTTTATAATGTGACCAGACCCAGAGAATTCTGCAGTTTTGATAGTTAATCAGGGCGCCTTACGAATAGGTTAAAAATATGACAGATTAGGCAAGCAGAAAGCCTACCCTACAGGCGCTTCCACAAAAATAGAAACATAATCAATTAGAAATTATTTAAATATGAAATAAACTTTCGCTTTTAAAATTTTTACTTATTAAATTACTATGAAGAGAAGATAATCTAGTGAGTAAAGTACTTGAATGCGTGCGGTCTCAGAGTAAGTAATTGTAATTCCAACTCCAAATCCTGAGCTGTAGGGACTAAATAAATTACTGCGGATATTCTTTTAATTTGTAATAAAATTATTGAAATTAAATTAAATTAATTCTAGGTGTGTTTCACATGATAAATAAGATGTTAATAATTAGAATTTCCCAAAATTCGACCAGAACTTTTTTCCTATTTGGTGTACTACTAGATTTATTTTACTTTATGTTTAATCACTCAGGACAAGAATACTTGCATTTAGGACTGGGCAGTAACTAGTTGCAAGTACTCCAAAAACTAAGAGTATATCACTTTTTACGAAAGGGCAAATACTTGTAATCAGATGCTTTTTGGGGGAAATTAACTTTAACAAAGTATAACGTTACTAGATACAGAATTATTAAAATAATTGAAAAAAATCAATTTTGGATACTTTATTATGTTAAAATTAATTAATAAGACAACTCTAGCCCTAGTTCTGGTAAGACCTGCAAAATTCGTAGAAAGCATACCGAATCTTGTAAAGGTTTTCTCTTTTTCCTCTAATTTCTTATGTGAAACACACCAGGAATATTATTTTGTAAATTTTATGTAATATTTCACCTTTAACTAACATCACATTCCCTAAATTATATTAAATATTTAAATGTAAACCATGAAAAGGTAAATCTTGTTTAAAGCAATGCCTCTCAAATATTACACCGCATTTTCTCTTCTAGGAAGCAATAATCAACTTTGACTTAGAATTACTCTACCTTTTTATATGTGAATCCCTTATCTGGAAGCATTTATCGAAATCACTTTTAAAATAGGTGCAGAATTAGAAGTCTTTATTTTCATTCTAAGTAGTCTTATCATTTTTTTTTCAGCCAAATTTAAAGTGAACTCATTAAATGGTAGCTAGAAATTTAATTTTAACATTTTTAATTGTCTTACCATACAAATTTATATTTAATCTAACATTATTTGTTTTTATGTAGATTTCGAAGAATGGGCTCACTCTCATGGTGCGACTTCCGGAAAATTGATTCATAGTTTTTCCGATCATGGCCCCTAGACCCCAAAACCACCCTCCATTCAAAAGTTTATATATATGTGGGGGTGGGGGTATCTTTTTTATGGGTGCGCTGCAGATCGCACGTTCGCACCGATTTCAATAAAATTTGGCACGAAATTTAGACTTGGTGATTAGCTTTTGTTGACTTCAACCCCAAGGGGTGGAAATGGTTGGGGGTTGAAATCTTAAAAAATTTACAACAACGTTAATATGAATGATACCAGTTTGGTTGCAAATGGCTAATATTCTACTAATTAACCTCTACAACTTGTGTCTAAAACGTTTTTGATAGGAGCAGTGTAAAGGGGGGTAGAGCCCCTTCAAATTCTACCTCTTCCTACGGCCGGTCGTAGGAATTTTTTAAATATATATACAATATATTTTAAATAAGTCTTAAATCTAGAAAGTATTAATACACAATTAAAAAAAAAACATAATTTGACAAGATGAATTTACACCTACAAACTATTTGCTATTATCTCACTACCAAAGGGTTTTTCGGTAAATCAAAGATGGCCTCAGAAGAACATACTTTTTATTTATTCTTAAAATATAACAATTCTCATATTCTCGACAAGAAAAGCTTTTCAATGTTAGTTTTCTCTAGCTTAGTTTTTTTAATTCAATTTTTTACTTTATCCACAGTGTGAGATTCAGTTAAGGCAAGGCTGAATCTTCTTTTATTGTTTGCATTCGAATTGCTTCCAGGGTAGGAAGAGAATACTTGGATCTCTCCACAGATGTGAGCCTTAAGACATGGGCGAATCTGAGCCTTGATAGTTAAGAAGTTAACTAGGCATAAAATAGCGACTGGACCAAAGCAAGCCATGCTCGAGACATGATTTATAAGTCTATATAGGATAAGAAGTTGAGTGGGCATGTGGCCCTAAATAGAAAGTGAAGTCTACTTGCAGCTCTAGCCCAAATTTTTCAGGTCCTTTAATAATTTTTTTTTGAGTATTAAAATTATTTAATCAAGATTAAAAGGATGGAGTAGATCCAGGCCAACATTATTATAAGTAAGAGTTATACAGTAAAGGATAAAAAAGAGAAAGTAAAGAAAATAATGTTATACATCTACTGTAAAAATCAATTTAAATATGATTCATATAAGAAAGAATCTTTCTTGAATAAACAAGCCTCATAAATTATAAAACTTTTTGTGAGTGGATTCAACTTAAAGTTGAAAATAACCAACATCTTTTTTAGATTCGTCCTAATGATCTTATTAAAATACTTCTCATTTTTTTTTACTTAACCATCCAATCGTGAAAATATTTTATCCAGTTGTCAGATTTATTTACTTTTTAAATAATATTCGTTTGTAACTTCTGTTTTTAAATATTTTTCGTTTTTTAATTCATTTCATTCAAGGAGACAATTCCACAATTAATGACAAATTATATATTTATAGAGTACATATAGGCTAGAATTTTTTTTTAATGATAATGAATAGAGAAGGAGTTACACCAAAAAGGTGCAACCCCTAAAGGCCTGGGTTGGCCCCTCCATCGTGAAAAGAAGAAGAAAGAATTTTATGGGTTGGGCGGGGGTCGAAGGTATCTGTGGAAACGGGTCTTAAATAGCTGAAGGTTATAAGTCGCGGGAAAGATGGTGGCAGGGAGCGAGTTCCAGTCTCTGGAGGTTATAGGGATAAAAGAGTTGGCGAAAGCGCTTGTTCGACTTTTATCCAATTTGACATTTGAATATAATTATTTATTGATTAATTAATAAAAGAAACCCTAGAAAATAGTGTTAAAAAATTCGAAAATAATGCGCAATCAAATCTGAACCCTCTAATTAACGAAATATACCGGATGTGACACTTCATTTCTCATTTAGTGCTCTTCATTTCATCATTATTCATTTTGTTTTGTTTATTGTGTTTTTTTTCTTTTTTTATGTTAAAAATAAAAAGTATGGGGTTTTTTTATCAATTTTTTCCCTTACCAAAATAAGGAGTAACAAAAATAGGTTAAAAATTAAAAAAAAAAATGGACATTCGATGGTGAGGCTTTTGGGCCTCGAGGTCGAAGTTTTTTTGTATTATAATAATAAAACTAAGATACGAGGTAGGTTTCACAAAAAAAGAAATAAAACAAAATTGAGTTTTGAATTCGATATATTTCGGGGGTTAGCCCATCATCAGGAGTCTAAGTCTTTGTGAAACCTACCTCGTATCTTAGTTTTATTATTATATTAAAATGTTTCACCTAGAACCAACACCGAACTCCTTAAAAGTTATTTTTTGTATTTGTGAAACATTTGTAATTTTTTTTGTATTGGATAATAAAGGTCTTTATTTATTTATTATTTATTGATTAATTAATATTAATATTATATATTTTTTTTTAATTAGGAATGTTCACAAAAAAAGGCAGATTAAGAGAAGATGCTTTACCTAGCCAGAAAATTCCAAAAATTTTCCACGAAAATTATAAACGTAATCGTAAAATGTAAGTTTTTATCATAAAACAAAATTAATTACAATTATTTTAACATTTTTTATAGTAGTTTTCTAATTAATATATCAAAGAATAATTAATATAACAAAGAGAGTCGCCCCCGACCCCGCCTTCAAACAAGATATATATAAATATATGAGCGCGCTGGACTGGGGGATTGAATTTGCAATCGAATTTGCGATCGATCAATTTTGCAATCGATATTGTCGATTATAGTTGATTATAAGTAGGCTCACCATACGACTTGGTTTGACAGGGACTTTGCCTCAACCAAGTTCATTGTGAACTAAATTTTAGTGGATTTCTCGACTCATTTAAAAATTCAAAGAAATAGAAGAAAAAGTGAAAACCTTTTAAGACTCGGTACGATTGCTAGTTAGAGCCGCAACAAGTAATTTATTTTATACATTTTTCTCTGAATTTTAATGAAGACCATTTGAATATTCTCTCTATAACGAGTATCGTTTTGGTCCAAGTGCAAAAGGCCATTCCTAGAATAATAGAAATTAAGAAATTAATCTCTAATAGTCTGAAACAGGTTGGAACGTGTATTATTCAGGTTTGGACTTGTATTTGTCATCCTTGCAATACCCCTTAGCTGTCTAAAGAAAAAGCGATCATTCTATCCGCGCTCTTTGTGGTTATTTTCAACGATCAGGTTCTAATGAAATAATCGCTCACCCGCACATTAAATAATAAAAAAGTGAAAGCATTTTCTCGACTCAGTACACTAGAGCTGCCCTAGTAATTACTAATAAACTTAAATATAAATTGTTAATTATTAAATAAAGTAAATTATTTTTAATAAATTGTTCATTTATGGCTATACTATAACATCCTATTAAAATTTCAATAAAATAATTGAAAAAATATTTTCTTCCTTTTGAACCAGATATTCCAAAATCTAATCAGTTCGATGTTTGGATAAAAACGAAATGTTTGACTTTCCGTTCTTGGGCTATATCGTAGGTATCAGAAGTCAGACACACAAAGAGAAAAAATTTAGAGTTGAAAAATATTTTTCTCCACGTTTCAGACATTTAAAAGCACAATGATTAAATATTTATTTTTATGCGTGATTTAATAATCGGGCCGCCTGGGAGTAGAGTAATTTTAACCTAAGTTCATGCTAGTGATATATGTTAATAGCTTAGTTCAGTTAAGAGTAATTAAAAATAATTACTACTTAATTATTTTATTTGTTAACAACTTCACAAAAAGAAGACTAACTTTTTGAATCATAAATACATTGCTGAATATAATTCTCTCTTTGTGAAATCATATAGAAGTAGCTCATTTTTTTATTAAAAAATATTATGGTAAGTCTAGTTATAAGTAGGGTTTATAGACGTTTAAATTGCCGATTGAATATAAATATACTAATAAATTTAAAGATTTCGTGTTACATATTCAAGACAAGATATATATTTTCTATAGTGTTTTATTCATTTTAAAGATTCAATTGCTATGTTTTTGCCAGTATTATTATACATGCCCTTAAACAAAGAGAATTTCGAAATTCCAAATTATTTATTGACTAGTGAAACATACCTAAACTAGTTAGTGATCAATCTAACCCATAACAACACTCTGTTTGGATAAGTGAATATTTACATAGTTTCAGCTTAAATTTAATATTCGAGATACTTTGCATAGAACCAATAATCCCAGAGGTAGATTTAATTAAAAGATCTAAAAACTTTTAATTATAAGCTCTTGGAAAATAGAATAGCTGGTGTATACTACTGTCAGTGTACATTTTCAAGTGCCATATTCCGAGAGTATCCTCTCCATTGTAATTTTCCTGGGAAAATGTGTCCTAATTTTAAAAAAATTTGAAAAGATGCTTTTATAACGAATGAAGGCTAATCGAGATTCAAAATTGTGTTATTTTGATTAATATATGAAAACTGTAGTGATCAACTAACTACCAAAACTATTATGGTTTACGATGACACCCGACTTAAGACAGTAAATTTTTATCAGAAAATGTCTTTCATCAAATTTAGAGAAGAAGATGAAATAAATCTAAAGTGTTATAGTCTCAAAATTTGTACAAGCTCTCAAAATTTTTATTACCGGGTTAGGAAAAGCTTACCTTTACCTCTAATATCAACGGTTTCGTATATCCTCAAAGTTTTTTTTTATTTATTTGATTTGAGCCTTATTTATTTTTTAGGTCACTTGCCTTCAACCTCAATACGGTGTCTTAGTTTTTCGAGAAATATTTGTACTAAAGTGAATATAAAGAGTCTTTTGAAACTTTAATCTTGAATTTTTTTGAATTCTCAGTATGCTCTCCTCAAATTTGTGTGACTTTTAAATGTTTTATCAGTAAACGTTTTGAAATGAAATCTGACAAAAAGGCTTATCTTTTCAAACTAAACTTATGTTCCAAATTTCAGCTCATTAGCTAAAATCATTCGAATGACACCCTATAAGAATTTAAATAAATACAAATTCTTTTGAATAAAATCTGTTGATAATGAAAAATATGAAGTTTTTTTGAAAATTGAAGGAGACAATAAAAGAGTGTGTCTTCTGCTGGAAAAATATTTTTTTAATTTATTTATAGCGAGACTATAGTTTCAATTCCTGTGAATCAATTGGAAAAGACTGATGAAGAGGGCAAAGCCCTCGAAACTATAGTCTCGTTATAAATAAATTGGAAATTTATTTTTCCATCAGAAGACACTGCTGTCTCCTTCAATTTATAAAAATTTTGCTTCTCTCGGCAAAAATAAACTTTCAATTTGTTTTTGAAAACTTTATTCAACTATAGAACCAGTTTTGGTATCTACCTATGTATCTTGTATTTAAATATTTTGCAAAAAACTGTATCTGAATATAAATACATTTTAACAAGAGTACTTGTATCTGTATCTACATGCTTTTAAATATGTATCATTAACAACACTAGTTTGAAGATTCAAGTATTAAAATTTATAAATAAAAATAAGTGAATTTTTTGAAAAGAGACATAATTGTTTTCAGAATGTTGACGGCTTGTATATTATTAAATTTAAATTAAGAAGAAATTTAAAGGATAGAATCAAGAATCTTAGTAGATATGTTTGTTTTACATGTCAGAGGGGATCATCCTCTCGGGAGTTGTACTGCCAAACTTGCGGTTCTGGTAGTTGGCTTAAAATGTGTTTCAAGATTCAAGCAATAAGATGTATGTTTTAATATTCATGTTCAAAGAGACAAGTTTCAAGATTTAAAATTTATCTCTATTGACTACATTGCTTGTGAAATGATTATGAACTGGAATGTCTGATGGGAAAGTTTTGTTGGCTTTGTATATATCAATTTTCGTGAATAAACTGTAATAGAAAAAATAAAACAACACATTTTTTTGAAACATCCGAAAAAGCACCCGCACCAATTTTAGATATGATAATTAAAGGAATATCTAGTGCGGAATCTGACAGACAAAAAAAAAGTTATTCTTGAAAATGAGTTTTTCTTCTTGTTTAAGATATTTCTAAACACGAATTTCAAAAAGAATTGGCCTGGCCCCGCTTACTTGTAACAATGTAAATATAATTCTAAAAAGCGAATATGTGCAAAAAAGTAGAAAATAAATATATTATGAGTGACAAAAAAATATGTTTGTATCTTTGACTCAATTAAATAAATTTTACATAATAATGGATGTTTTTGTTCAAAAAACAAATCAGATTTAGTTAGTTAATTTTTGAAATCGGAGGTTTTATTGGAATTAGGCCAAAATAGTCTAGAAAGCAGTCATTTTCATTGATCGAGAAGGAAACCTGACCAGTTTGTTCATGGGTTGGCAACCGTCTAAAAATGTTGGCTTATTACTGACGTGATAATTCCTTTGTTTGCATAAATCTAGGACTCAAACTATAAGATAATTTTAGTTAGAACACGTTTTGTGAAATTCGGTATTTGGTTAACATTTTCTAGTTTATTTACGAAGAAGTAGACTTTAAGTTTATAACGAAATCACAAAAGATTGTCATTTACTAGAACCAAGATGGAATGCATTATTTTTAATTATATATCAAAAGGGTTGTGATTTTCTCCTCGGGTATCGAGCCAGAGTGCCAAAATTAGCCTATTGTCCCGGATTGCTAATTTTGGCACCCAGGCTTGATTTCCAAGGAGTGAACAGAACCCTTCTGATATTTAATTAAAAAATTATCAATTACATCTCTGATCTAGCATTTAACAATTTCTTGTCATTTATTTAGAGATAAAATATATAGTTTTAGTTTTTTAATATAAAGTGAATCCTCATAGTCAAATTCATCTTAAAAACAAGAACTGGAAGCGAAAAACTACGAGTAGTGCTATTTCTGAAATCAGCATGTCAAATATATCCAGAAAAAGATCCATCATTTTATGCAACAAAATATGCCAAATTTTGTTTGCACACGTTTCAAGAAAAGTAATGAACGAAAACATCTTCAACAAAATTCCTGTCTGTCTGTCTGTCTGTTTCCGTGGATTCAGCGAAAAGTTGCTCTCAATTCACGTAAAAACGGCTCAAGGGATTATTATGAAATTTCATATTTCCATCAGATCTCTTCTAACTTACGTTTTTAGCTATATAACCTTTTGATAATTTGATCCCAAAAGGGGGTTTGGGGGAGGCGCACGAATGAAAATTATCAAATAACTCTTAAGCTATTAACTTAAAGGCAAAGTTTATTATGGGCAAAGTTGTAGGGGATGTGATTTCTGATAACTTTTGTTTATAAAAATTCCACCAAAAAAACACCCAAAAAGGTAGGGAGGGTCAAAATATGAAAATTCTTGCTCTTAGACCAAATCAAATCTTGTATACATAATCTGTGGGTCACAAGAAAGCCAGACATGCAAAAACTAACTACCCAAAATGGGGGGGAGTGGTCAAAAAATGAAAATTCTTACCTTTATAGCTAACTTAACCAAATTTTGTATATATAATCTGTGGGTCACTAGAAGGATAGAAATGCAAAAACTGGGTGCGGGGGTTTAGGGTATGGGGTACGGGGGTGGTATGAGGGTCCGGAGGTGGTGCGGGGTGGAGTCCGGGGGGCGTAGCGGGGATGGGGTCCAGAGGCGAGGTGGGGTGGGGCGGCGTGGGGTGGTGTGTGGCGGCGATGGTTGAGGGCACGGGGTGGGGTTCAGGGTTGGTGCTGGGTGGTGGTGTGGGTTTTGGTGGGTGGGTGGGTGGGAGTAGGGTGAAGGGTATGGTTCGTGGGATGGGGGTCCAGGGGGCGTGCCTCCTGGCTAGCAAGAGGGCCGCCAAAGGCGGGCCTTGCAGCTAGTCGTTAATTAAAAATATTATTTAAATATAGGCTGTTGAAGCCTATATTTTTGTAATTGAATTTAGTGATCTTTAAATGTTTATTTAAATCACACATTATAGAATAAAACTACGACGTTTCGATCGCAGAATAAACCAACCGATCGTCGTAGTTATATTGTATTATTTAGTGATGAGTTCAATAAATAATTATAATTAAGAATGGGTGATCTAAATAAAAATTTAACCGTAATTTACTTAAATAAATTATGACTTCTAAAAGTATTAATTTCTTATCAATAATTATCATAGAAAATTTTTAAAAATATAAGATAATAAGTACATAGAAAACATCTTATTACTAGTGTTCGTATATATCTGAATTTAATTAAATGCTTATAGCAACAACAATTTTTTTCTAAATTTACCATGGGTGGTCATTCTTCAAATAATAAATTAATTTATTAACCTTACTATCAAATCTTCAACAAGTTAAAATAATTTATTGATCGTTTTTTATATCAAATAAATCCAAATTCTTTGATAAAACATTATCAAAATGTTTATTGAGAAATTACATAAATTACATTTAATTTAAATTTTCTAATTATAATAAACTTTATTTGTCATGAACTATTAGTGGATTTTAAAATTAAAAAAAATAACTTCGGCGTTGTCCCGCAAGCCGATTACACTACTAAACAAAAATTTCTCCACGTAAACCCAACAATGGACTCCAGTAGAGTTTTATACCCTGATTATCATGCAATTTCCCGATTTTTTACAACACGTCAGAGTCCTGAGAAATTATCGGTTAAAAAGACGAAAAAGGCCATTTCGACCTATTTTCGAGTCCCATTAAATATTAAACAGAAATATTTAAGATAAAAATATTTTGTTGACGAAATTAAAAACAGCTTCCTCTTTGATTTTCAAATTGCCACCTGCTTGTATCTCAATTAGAACACGAGTTATAACTAAAAAATTAAAACTATGTGATTATAAAGGATAATAAACATAAGGTCTTAGTTTTTTTAGTTATAACTCGAGTTCTAATTGAGTTACAAACAAGGTGTAATTTGAAAATCAAAGAGGAAGCTGTCTTCTATACGTCGACAAAATATTTTGATTTCAAATATTCCTGTTTAATATCTAATGGGACTCGAAAAAAGGTCAAAATACTCTTTTTCGTCGTTTTTAACGATAATATCTCAAAACTCTGACCTGTTGTAAAAAATCAGGAAATTGCATCATCAGCGTATAAAACTGTACTGGAATCCATTGTTAAGTTTACGGGGAGAAGTTTTTGTTTAATTTTTGTCGAACAGTGTTATTATAAATAAGTAGTGAATACTTTTATTCGGTTCCATGGTGTATAAGTGAAATATTTCACTTTCATACAAAAAAAATTATTACTATTCCTAATAATATAATATATTGAAAAAAATAAAAATAAATATTTGGTTAAAAAAAAATGGAAAAGATTTAAAAAAAATAATAATAATAATTGAAAAACTTAAATGTTAAAAATAATAGAGAAAATAATTTTTAAAAATTTAGGTTATAATGAAATTATTTAAATTTTTTTTATTCAAATTCCGACGTTTCGGAGACTTTTTCTCTCCTTCTTCAGAGTAATGAATAGTTATTGATGGGTGAGTATAACTCGTCTCCCATTTGTCTCTCTTTTCAATGATAACAACAATATTACAATACTTATCACAATTATATCATAAGTGTACTTAAAATTATTAGATAAAAATACTTTGTAGGTTTCACATTAAGATATATAAAAAAATAAAACGAATTTATTTTTGGAGAATCTTTAATCTCGATATATATATTTCGGGTGAAACCTACCAAGTATTTTTATCTAATAATTTTAAAAAATGTTTCTCCAAGTACCAACACCAAATTCCTTAAAAACTATAACTTTACTTAGTCAACTAAAGGTCTCCGAAACGTCGGAATTTGAATAAAAAATTTTTTAATAATTTGGACTGCCTTTCATTATAACCTACTTATTTCGCTTACCAGTCCGTCTTTCTAAGAAAATAAATAAAATTAAATTTAGATATTTTTACTTTGCGTAGCATGGATAAAGTATTGTTTTAATAGTAAAATTAATAAATGCATTTAATGACATTAATTTTTCAGAACTGTCAAAATTATTATATTTCAAAATAATTTTTCCTTTTTTTTTTTTTAAATGTCATTTGATGTCAAGAATCAAGTGTCAAAAAAGTGTTGGACTCCTACCTTGAATGAAGAGATCCCGCCTAAGCCAGGCTCTTGTTGCTCCGGGGGGCCCACGAGTGCGCGGGATGAGCTCCCACTTGTACGCGGTGAGGTTTCCCACGTGAGGACGTGAGGCCACGAGGCCTTCCGATCCGCCACTGGCTGCTGTGCCTCCGCCGCTCGTCAATCGATTGCACCGTGTGAGAGTACGCACTCCACTCCACTTGGGTGCACTCCACTCTCCTCTATCTCCTTCGTCCCCTCTATCTCCTCCATCCCCCCCACGGCTGCCATAGCAACGCTCCAAGAGTGGGGAGAAGCATTCAATGTGACCTCAGCATCCCCTGCACCACCACTTACATACAAATCCATAGCATGATCCATCTGTAGATGGGTGAGTGGGGGACGTCGAGATCACCCCACCTGACGAGAGGGGATGGTCGACGTTTTATGTCAAAATCGACCAGTGAAAAAATCTCAGTCACGGCGACGACGTTGCTGCTTTTTTCGCGATTCAACACCACCACCTGAAAATATATGTGCAAATTTTATAGACTCTTTTTATAGGCAATTCAGAAATAACTAGTGCATCACTTGCCATTTCAAAAAATAAATATATACGAGTATATATATGCAAAATACTTGGTAAAAGCAGAAAGAAAGCAAAGGATTATAAATAAAAATGTCATCCCAATACACTTCATTTAGAGGTACTGATGGCAAACTTATTATTCTAAGACAGTGTTTCTCAACCAAGGGTCAAAAAATGAAAATTCTTTCTCTTTGGGCCAAACTGAACCAAATTTTGTATACATAATCTGTGGGTCACTAGAAGGCTAGAAATGCAAAAATTGGGTGCGGGGTGGAATGGGGGTGGGGTGAGGAGTGAGGCGGAGTAGGGTGGGTGTGAAGGGGATGGTGCGGGGTGGAGTCCAGGGGGCTAGGCGGGGGTGTGGTGCGCAGGGTTGGAGGGCGCGGGGTGGATGGGGTGCGGGATCCGAGGTGGATGGGGTGCGGGTTGTGGTGTGGGGGCAGGGGTTGGGAACGGGTGCGGTGTGGGGGTGTTTCTCAACCAATGTCGATTGACGGCATATGAAAAAAAAAAAGAAGTAATTACAAATATTATTTCAAAGTTACAAAACGCATTCAATTTTAATTATTTGTCAAAAACGCTCCCGGCATACAGGTTGAGAAACACTGGCCTAGAGAGCCGAAAATCTAAACAAAAATAAAAATTTTAGTACAGAACAAACTTTTTAAGACGATTTCTTTTTATGAATTTAATTTTTCTTGAATGTAATGGAAAGCAACCCAGAGGTAGTGAGGAAAGAAAAATTAACACATATCAAATAAGGTGTAATTTATTGGAATCCTTTCTCCTTTCCTTTAAAACCGACGTTAATTTTTCTATTTAATGATAAAAATGAAAAAAAAGTAAAACTTTTTCACGATCCAGTACGTTCGGTAGTTTTAGAACAAGTATTTTTTTCACATTATTGTCTGAATTTTATTGACGTTCAATTAAATATTTGTTTTCTCTATAATGGGCATAATTGTGATCCAAGAGCAAAAGGCCATTCCTAGAATAATAGAAATTAAAAATTGAATCTTTAATAGTCTGAACAGGTCTTAACTTGTTGGCATCCTTGCATTTCCTTTGCTATAAAGGAAGAAGTTAGATAATTATATCAATACCCTTTTTAGTAATTTTCCTCGATCGGATTCTAATGAAAGAATCGCCCCCCCCCCCCAGAACATTTATTAATTAAGAAAAAAGTGAAAAAATTCCCAAGACTCGGGTCGATAGATGTGTCGTAGTAATTAATAATAAACTTAAATATAAATTGTTTATTTATGCTTATATTATGACTTCGCATTAAAATCTCATTAAATTTTTCTTTTTGCATTTTTGAACCGAAATTTTTAAAGCTAGAGCAGTGTTTCTCAATCTTTTTTGGTTGACGGCAAACTAAAAATATCTGGAATCATTTGCGGCACACTTAAATATAAAAAATGTAAAAATTGTATGATATAAAAAAAATGAAGTAATTAGAAATCGTCGCCTTAGAGAGTAAACCTACTAACTCACAACAAGGAAATTTTACAGGGCAGAGAAAAAACAAACAAAATTTAATATTGTTGTTATGGAAAAAAATATTTTTAACATTATTTTTACAACTTAAGATCGTGATTTTAAGTATCAGTTTTACTTGGACGATGCTGCATGTCTTCTTTTTTCGAACTGTATTAATATGTCATAAATGATAAAAATGGAGTTAGGAGTTTACACTCTAAGCCGACGAAATACTTTTTCAAAGTTACAAAATCCATGAAATTTTAATTATTTGTCTAAAAGCCTCGCGGCACATTTGACATTCTCTCGTGACACACAAGTTTAGAAACACTGGTCTAAGACCTAGAGAACATTTTATACGATTATTTCAGAATGCAAATAACATATCCCATACTGTAGTGTGATCAGCGGGGTGTGCCGTTGTTCAGAAGCTCATCCGACAAAATTTGTCAAAAAGCCTCACAAATAAGGTTTATTATTATATTTGTACAAAACTCCTGACTCTGGTTTTCATCAGTAGAGCCTTCTTTTTATTTCTTCTGAAATTGTTTTCTAATGAATTTTGGATTTAAAAAACATAAATTTTTAATTGGACTTAATTGGATTGTCCTCTGAACGCCTCATATATACGGATATATATATATATATATATTGAACCTATACTTAAATGTCTATAGGTTATTCCTAAGCAATATTTGAAAACATTTAGATTATTACCTAAAGTAAAATCTAGCCTTGTATTCACCAAACGCCTGAATATAGGCAAACGGTTTGTCGCCTCTTCATCAGAGCTGCGTAAAATATAGGCGCTCCCGTAAAATACTTGAGTTTTAGAGTAAAAAAGTCAACAAAAACATGGCTGCCTGCCGGCATGGCTAAAGTATTAAATTAATTATTATTACTATTTATTTATTTATTATAAGGAGATTCAATATAAAAATCATTTCCTTATTAATTTTAAAATAACGTGTAAATAAATAAGCATTAAAATCTCTATGAAATTTCTTAATAAGATCCTGTAGTATAGAAAAAAATAGATCTAAAAACTCAAAAATTACACAAACCTGGTTTCATTTAAAGATATCACAATTTCCAGCAATTACTGGAGGTATTAATGTTTGAAATTTAATATGATGTTACTTTAGGACTGTCGTCCACTAGAAGCGACAACTAGATACGGCGATGCAGCGCGACAATGAGCCAATACTCTATTTACTAAATACTAGTAGTAATACTACTCTACTCCATTTGCTAATTGTCGAGCTTCTTCTACGTAGCGCGCTGTCGCTTCTACTGGACTACTGGGATAAAGCAGTGGTCGCTAAAATTCTTTGACCCCTTCAAGAGTTTCTTGAAATTTTATCAAACCCCTCTATTTTAACTTGCATATAAATATTTTCATTGGGAATGTCCTGAAATCAAATTTAACTATTTTGAAATTACTTGATTTTACAATATTTTTGGCACCTTTAGTGGTCATTTACCTTTAAAAACAAGTGGATTCGGCGAGTAAGAATTTCTCTTTCGGGGTGTGTGCTGATCACACTACAATTTGGGATATGTTATTTGCATTCCGAAATAATCGTCCAAGTTGTTCAGTAGATCTCGATCCATATGACAAGCGTGCCAATGTTGACACAGCAAGACATTTTGACTGACACGCATTGTTTTACTGACAAACTTCATCAAAGAACACCCAACAGGCACTAATTATTTGTTTTTGCTTTTTTAATAAATAAATAAATGTATAAAAAATATAACTCTAATATAACACCACCACACTTCATTTAGAGGACTGATGGCGAACCTATGACACGCGTGCCAATGGTTACACAAAAAGACACCCATTGTTTTACTGAAGGTCACTGAAGAACAATCAACAATCACTAATATAAAGAATTAAAAAATATAATTTTTTTTACTAGGGCCGCAAATATCACCAAGCTATGGATATTTCTAGACGTGACATGTCATACGAGATAAGCTAGTTTTTTCTTTAATTATATCAAGTTCTTCCGTATATGCTTTTTCTGAAAGAGGTATACTCATTAACCTATGTATCATCTAATGAAACGCGACGTGTTGTTTGTTAGACAATGGTCTACATAAATCTTTATGTATTCTAATATATGTAGGTTTTCTATAAATTGTTTGCATCAAGTAGAGGATTTCTCTTTATGAGATCAACAACTTTGTTACTCTCGGAAAAACAAAATATTTTCAAATAAAAGTTTATAAAAAATCCCGAGAAATTGTCATTTACTAAATCCGAATTGTCGAGACCTTTTTATTTCAACGTAGCCAATTAGCCCTGATTGCTATTTTGGGCTCAATTAAAATTATCCATGACAACTCGGATTTAGTATATGACATTTGTGCTTGCTTTCTTTAGCCTGCTTCTATCGAAAATTGGGATACTTATATTCAATTTGGTAATAGCCATTTCATGCCCTTTGATTTTTCGTAGAAATAAAAAACTCGATACATTCAACGATCTTTATTTAAATGATATGACGTAACTATGTGTTTAAATTTATAATCACTATGAAGATTAAATCCTTGAGTGAAATATTTGAGTCCACTTCACAGGATAGTCAATTGGACCAAATTGCTTATTTCGCTAGAAGGCTTTGATTACTGACGGAATAAACATAACCCTTCCGACATGCAATAAAAATTATACATGGCAACATAGATTTATTCGATGACATTCCCTAATGATTTCTTTAAAAATTAAATTTGACCTTTTAATTTTTATTAAACTTGTAAAAAAGAGAAAATTTTAAATTACTAATTCAACTTCCAATTGAATTAATCAATTTCAAAATGGGAATAATTTAATTTCACAATGAGTATATCCCCGAATTTAAATTAATTTACTAATTACTACCCAGTCCTGTTTTTGAGTTTTGCGCCCACAGTATCATATAATACCGTTTGGTCAGTGTTCATTAAAAATTTCCACTTTAACTAAACAAGACCATTGTATTTTTCATCTGAAATTCAAAAAATAATAGAAGTGATAATATTACTGGATTACAACACTTCATAAATTGCGTTAGCAAAGTTGTCATTCCAATACTTCTCATTTTTAATTAAGTGAAGGCAAACAAATTAATTAAAAATACTTGATAATAATTATAATGGAAGCGGAAAATACTATAAATAAAAATTTAATCACAATTCATTTAGAAAAGTAATAAATTTAAAAAATGATTGCACTCTTTTAATTTTCCATTTTAAAATTTAATTGAAATTTATGCTATTAAAAATACGGAACCTACTAAAGTTACCAAATTCCAAACATAACTTCTCTGAGGTTAAATTAATAGAAACTAAATATATAGTAGATAACTAATTTTCAAGAGAAATTTCCGATCAGAAATACTTTCGATTTAAATATAATTATTTACAATAATTCCAATTAATATTTATTTGATTTCAACAAAACAAATATATAGATATATTATATATTTGTATAATTTAACAAGTATATAATAGAAAAAATATTGTTTTATTCATTGTAAATATTAACATATTTACTTTAACTTAATATAATAATACTAAAATTCAAGCTTAGTTGTTCAAATTTTTGAGAATAGATATATTTTATTACTACTATGGTATTTTTGTAATCGTTATTAAATTACACAGTAGTGAAGTTTATAAATACATACAAACTTGTGCGCTAAATTTCAGTCCATTAGTTACAACCGAGGGGTGATCCACGATTGGAAGTAGATGTACACCTCTTTGGAAGTATTTTGGAAGTAATTGGAAATATTTGGAAGTACTTGGAAATATTTGGAAGTACTTGGAAATATTTGGAAGTACCTGGAAATATTTGGAAGTACTTGGAAATATTTGGAAGAAATTGGAACTATTTGGAAATATTTGGAAGTACCTGGAAATATTTGGAAGTACTTGGAAATATTTAGAAGTACTTGGAAATATTTGAAAGTGCTTGGAAATATTTAGAAGTACTCGGAAATATTTGAAAGTACTTGAAATATTTGGAAGTACTTGAAATATTTAGAAGTACTTGGAAATATTTGGAAGTACAAGTGGAAGTAGGTGTACAGCATATTAGGTCGCGGTTCACCCCTCGGTTACAACTGTGCTATAGGTCCTGATTTATAAAAGAATGAACTTCCTACAACCTTGATTATAAAAGCTCAATAGATAATAGAGTTAGGATTTCTAATGATAGGCAGTTTTAGTTGTCAACTACTGAACCGAGATGCTAGAAATCTTCTCAAAAACTATCGGCAACTTGAACTTTTATATTCAAAAGATGAATAGTTATTTCATTGCCCTTAGTTTTTTGAAAATTTTAATAATAATTCAAAACCCTCAAAATATTATTATTTAAATATCGTGATAGTATCTATAAGAAAGCGGCAAAAATTGAATGGAATGATCGAATAAAAGATTAGTCAAACTAACCTTCTATATTTTCTCTGATTCTTATAAATAATATTTCTGATATTTATAATAATAAAAATACAGGTATGCGAAGAAGAAGTCAATCTTAGTATAAATATTTGTTTCTGATTATTATTGATGCTGAGTCCGAAAATAACATTAAAGGTATATACGTAAATGGACTCTATATTTCATTATGTAAAAATATTTCTGTTTTTGGTTGGGAATTTTTTAAAATCATATACTTATAGATGCACTGAAGAATAAAGAAAAGAAAATACTAAAATCTTAATTTTTGAGTTATGGAGATTTGAAAAAATTTTAAATTTTAAAAAGGACCAAAAATGTGTTATGTGATAGAACTTTTAGATAGCAATTTCCAGTATGTTTGGGTCTAGGAATCAAAATATTACTCCATAATACTAAAAACTTTTCGAGAGTTAAATTTAGCAGACCTGTGAAATTAAACATTTTAATATATAGCGCGTTTTAGAAATTGAAATATTTTAACATTAGAACTATCTTTCTATGGCATTCAGCTTTTGAGATATCGCCAATCCAGACAAACCTGTTACAAACTGACAGAAAAAATAATTCTTGAAAATTATTTGTTCGATTTTTAACATTTCTAAAACACGAAAAGTAATTAAAATTTGAATTTTTAATTAAATCACGCATAATTAATTATAATTATTTATCGAACACGAATAGTCGGCTGTGGGTCAGTGGTCAGAGTGACGGGCCGCTGTCCTGAATTATGCTGGTTCAAGACTGAGTCTCGGCAGATAACTACAGTCGCCTCCTCTTGGAAAGCAATGGCAAACTACCAAGAGTATAATTGCCTAGTAAACCTCTCCAAACTAGCCGTTCGGAACCGGCGTTAAAAAGTAGGTCCCGTATATCTGTGTAAAACATATAAACACACTCAGCACAGGTATAGAGTATGTGGAGAGGAGCTGACGCCCGTTCGGGCATGGCACTATAAGAAGAAGATCGAACAATAATAAATAATATAATAAAACTATGACGTTTCGATCGACTTGTCCTGCGATTGTTCACAAGTATGAGCACTAGAGTGGTCTTTATTTTGGGTATTTTCGAATGGTTCGAAATAAATAAAAAATACCTCCCCCAAGTTTTAAGTCTTTATCTCAATTTTAACCTGTGCCGTACATAATAATCTAAATAATATGGGGTTTTTGGCATTAAACGATTAATTTTTATTCCGGCCAAAGTAATAGTTCAAAAAATTTGAAACTCTGTAGACTTTATCCTTATAATAATAGTAGCTATCCTTAAGAATTTTTACACATTTTTAGCTATTATAATTTTGGAGTCTATAACATACTAACACTAAGATATAACAGTATTCTATCTAGCTCTAACTCCAAAATTATATATATTATATAAGGTAAAAATCTGTAAAAATTCTGAAGGATAGCTACTATTATAAGGATAAAGTCTACATAGTTTCAAATTTTTTGAACGATTTCTTTGGCCGGAATAAAAAATTAATCGTTCAATGCCAAAAACCCCATGTTATTTAGATAGGGAACTTGCATCGCTGTGTGGCACAGGTTGAAATTGAGATAGAGACTTAAAGCTTGGGGGGTATTTTTTTTATTTGTTTCGAACCATATGAGCCTCTGTCAGCTTAAAAATTCGAAAACACCCAAAATAAGGAGCACCCAAATAAGCACTCACTCCGATTTTAGGTTAATCTAAATAATTGAGAACGATCGCAGAACAAGTCGATCGAAATGACGTAATTTTATTGTACTATTTATTCGATAAATAATTATAATTAATTATGTGTGATTTAACTAAAAATTCAAATTTTAATCAAATTAATCACATAAATAAAAGCTTCAACGGCTTCATTACTAATGAATTAGAAATTTTTCAATAAATTTAACACTCAAGTCCCCAGCAAGCTTCGTCGAGTAATATTCGATTATTCGTACTTAGTGAAAATTAAAAAGTACCCAAGAAAATACTTTTCTTTCTTTGTTTTATCAAGAGTAAAGTGTAAAGTAGAATCTAAAATAACATTGATTCTCTCTTCCTCAGTTCCATCATTTTCGGTATGCATTTTATCTTTTCTTTAGTTAACGAAGAAAAACTTATCTTTTAGTATTTATCCATATTTATAGAGAGTATCGACATCTGAGTTAATCGATACTTAATAGATTTGAACCGCAAGGTAAAATTCGTTTATCTTGCGAAACTCGAAACTTATCTGCTTTCTTAAATATCTCATTCATTTTATAATGGTGTAAAGCAAACGCATACAAGTATGCGAATCGAAATTAGGTAGAAGAGATAACAGAAAACCGAATATATTTATTAAAAATATATATTTTATTAGTTAGATTACAAGTTTGAACCATAATTTCAGCTTGAGGAAACATTTTTTTCTTGTGGTACTAGAGTTTATTTATCAAGATCTTATATACTGTGTTACTTTTTATTTATGTGTTTATTTTAGTGTAGAATATATTATAGCCGAATGAATTTTTTAATTGATTGAACTCAGGTTCGGGGAGCCGGGTTGGCTCAGTTGGCTAACGCACCGGCCTCGTTTCGACATCGATCGATTATAACGATGTTGGAATGGGAGGCCGGGGTTCGATCCTAGCTGACGAATAAAAATTTCTACCGGCTGAAAACTCGGCTCCCCCACTAACCCTACTAACACTTTACTTATGTGCTGTCTAAATGGGCTTTGTTCCCGGTGACATTAAATAAATAAAAAAAAAAAAGAACTCAGGTTCCCTGGTCTGCAAGCAGAAACTCTGCGCCCTCGGCCAACCATAAAGAGTAGTAAAATTTACCCTTGGGACTCAAAATCAGTTAAAACTGGATTTCATTACTAAGAACTAGTTTAATTACTTTTATAAGTAATAGTAACTTGTCAATAATAGAACGTTTGTTAGATAATTCTAATATTTCACTAAAAAGTTCATTTATAACAGGCATGACAAAGACACGGCCCGCGAGGCAATTATAGTTGCGGCCCGCAATATATCAATTCAGTAATGTTTTAATTTCATGTGAATTTCAATTACTTTCGTGACGTACCTATTTTGGGTTTCTATTTAAACAATTTCTCGATCAATTTCTTACAGTGAGTGGATGAAAAGAATAGACTTACCCTGTATAAACAATTTTTTTCCAAAATTTTTTCAAAATAGCTATCCCAAACTGCCCGCATTTAATTGAAAGTTCATATCAGAGAGAACAGCTGTTTCCAACAATGAAGATTAATAAATTTCAAAACGGTTCAAGACTTACAGATGAACATGTTCAGTACATTTTGTAAATAACTACGAGTACAACATCGGTGACACCAAACATCGAGGAGATAATGAAGCGTAAAAGAAGTCTAGTTTTCTGGATCCTCAAAATAATATTTCAGCTTAATACGTCTCTACTTAAAAAAATTATTAACTTTTTTCTTTAATAAAATCATTTTTTATATACTTCCTACTTATACTTAGTATTATATTTTATTTTTGAACTGGTCCACTGTCATACTCGAGAGAAAAAATTGACACGGAGTTTTGAGTTTGACATCCCTGATTTAGATTATATTTGAAAAATCAATTATGGGACTCTCGGAATCTAAAGAATACGCAAGAGACTGTCATCTAATGAAGGGATGATTTTTATTATATTTCAGAAGGATTGAAATCAATCTGACATGTATATAATAAAAATCATCCTTAATACCGAGAATTCAGTAACTGAGAATCTATTGTGTTTTCTTTAGATATATTAACGCTGCTACTATCAGTAATTTGAACTTTTATATTTAATTTTTGACCTGGACTTTCTAGTCTACTGTGCAAGTCAAGATGTAATGCAGTCAAGACTCATCGCTCTCTAATTTCTAGCCGCCGACATTAAAATTATCCACACATTTTCTTCTGATCAAATACCTTAAGGATGTGGGATAAAAAAATCCATCAAGTAATCCGATTTCCGTATCGAATTGAGAATTGTCAGAAGTTCGAATAGAATATATTTTGTTGGAATTTTAATTTAAAATCTTTTTTAATATGTTTTTACAAAAATCCAATTTATTCAGAGTAAATGCCTGCGCAAATCTACTAATGTGGTTTGCAAATGAGTTTCTTTGCGTTGGTAATTAAAAGATAAATTTCTTTTTTATTAGGATTTTTTTCTCTATTTTACCTAATCTCTTTTTTAATAAAGTAACATTGTTCATTAGGTTTTAATATATTTCCTACCTAACCTTATTATTATTTACAATAAATCTTTTGTAAAAATTCTAACTATAAATGAAAATTCATAATAAAACGATCATGATCAAATTCATCATAATTGTTAATATGTATACAATTTATATTATTTGTATAAACTACAGACAAAACTTTTTTTCGACCAGACATTTTTTGGTTTATCTAAAAATGAAGACCAAATATGTTTAGATTAGTACAAATAAGTGTTGCGACCTGGGATGGTTATCCCACTGCTGCGAACAATTATGTTGAGCGCCAACCTTTGCTTGTAAGGTTTGGTGCGATTTGAGCCCTTCCGAAGAATGGTTCAGGTAACGTGAATGAGGAATGAGTTCTTCTGTCCACGCTCTGGTGTCAACAGTGGTGGTGCCCTGCTGAAGAAGGTCTCTAGGGATAGTTGATCAAAAGACGGTATCGGCTTTACATGGTAGTTTATTAAAAAGGTTCCGAGGCTTGTGCCTTGATTACATCTGTCTACGGAGAGCGACTGGCGGCATGTGTGCCTGGCAAAGATTTGGGAGTCACTCGTCTATTGGAAAGGAGAGGGTGGTCTTTTAATTAATCTTAATGCAAGCTAGCATTTCCTTTCTAGGTTGTGGATAATGGTTTCTTCGGCGCCTCTCCACGTGCTGCAAGCTAGTATATTTTAAGTTGCGAAACATTAGGCATTTGTAGAAAGGAGATTGCCCGACCAGCGATTTATCAATAATTAAAGGAAATTAAAGATTTGAAAAAGTACCGTGGGAATGTTTAGGGTGAGCTCAAGGGCCGAACCTCAACATAAGCTTGTCCTGGAAGTATTATATTGATTAAGTGGATATTGATGAGGCAGTCCAAAAAAGAAGAAGATAATTTACACTATCTTTTTATTCATAAAACCGACGTTTCGGAGGATATTCCCTCCTTCTTCAGGGTCTGTAATTGATTAAAGTGGGATTTGGCCATCATTACAATCAAGATCATTACAAATTATTTTTTTATATAAATACAATTAATATATAATTATATGGAATACAATTTTTTAATCAATAATATTCTACTCACTTTGAAAAGTCAGTGAAGGAAATCCAATGCGGCATTCCCCTCTGTCTCCTCTTTCAGTGGCAGTAACAATAATATCTTGTATTTCATTCTCAGCAGAATTACAATGTAATAATGATTTGGAAATATTTTTTTTTTTTTTTTATTAATATAAGTGCATATCATTAGCCACAATCCCTCTCAGATAAACCCTGCGCAAAGCAGTTGTGCGCATAATTATTTATTTATATAGTACCACAACATGTATTTTACTTTAAATTATACTTTACATATATTTTTATACAAACTTTTTATAAATCATTCATTTATTTATTTTATTTCATTATTTTTTTTTTTTTTTCCCCTCATAAATCTTAAAAAGGTTTGTCAAGTGTTTAAAATAAAATTACGAATTTACTATTTACAATTATTTACATATTATCTATTTACATTGTTATATTTTAATTATACAAGTTTTAGATCAGCAATTATGCCGTCCCAACAAATACTCAGGTCTATTATGTCCGTTCTGTAATTTACGGCACGTGGCAAGAGATTTTTTATAGCTATCATTTCCAGGATTTTTCTTTTAAAATAATTATTCTCTTGGAATATAATGTTACAATTGTTAAAGTTAAAATTATGCTTTTTTCCTGGGCATGAATTGCTAAAGCCGTGTTGTTTTTAATAGTTTTTGAAACCGAAAGCTCATGTTCAAAAATATTTCCAAATCATTATTACATTGTAATTCTGCTGAGAATGAAATACAAGATATTATTGTTACTGCCACTGAAAGAGGAGACAGAGGGGAATGCCGCATTGGATTTCCTTCACTGACTTTTCAAAGTGAGTAGAATATTATTGATTAAAAAATTGTATTCCATATAATTATATATTAATTGTATTTATATAAAAAAATAATTTGTAATGATGGCCAAATCCCATTTTAATTAATTACAGACCCTGAAGAAGGAGGAATATCCTCCGAAACGTCGGTTTTATGAATAAAAAGATAGTGTAAATTATCTTCTTCTTTTTTTGGACTGCCTCATCAATATCCACTTAATTCACTTATCAGTCCGTCTCCAAAAATTACTCCAATCTTATTATATTGATTTTGGGATAAACTAGTCTTTCTTAGTGTAGTGGAATCAACATAAAGCTGTAAAGCAGGTGTGTCCAACCTTTAGGCTTAGAAGGGCCACATTTGAAGAAAAAACAAATGTTTCGGGCAGCGGATAAAATATTATAATTCTATTGATATGTGTTATTCAAAAAAGATAGTTAATAATATAGAAATAAGAACTTTATTATTTTTTTAGCTGATAGTGAGCTTCTAATTTTACTTTTCGTAAAATATATACTTGAAAATAGCTTACAAATACATACCTACATACTTACAGAAAGTGATATTATGTATTAGTATTTGTTTATATTTATCGTGGCTAGATATCTAATTAATATAAAATTCTAAAAAGAGACCATATTCAAGTTTTCTTTCAGATCGGTATCCAATTGTTGTTCTATAAAATTCAATCAAAAAGTTTGCTAGTAGAAAATTTATTTCTAATGAAAATGGTGTCGAAAATAGACCAAAATGATGATTATTTTTTCGGAAATCTTGAAATCTGGTTCCAGATTCAAAATTTAAAATTAGCACTTTTATTTTTCGAAAACTTCATAGCAGATTTTCAGATTTCTTATTTTAGAGAAAAAAAATATCAGGCCTTAATTGTTGTGTGATTTCTAGTATCTACATAGAAATCTTAATGTTTTAAGGAATTTTATGACTTAATATTGGGCCACGGGTGGGAAAGTACTGGTTTAAATCGAATGGGATTAAAGAAGAATAAGATAAGGAATGATAATTTATTTTTTAAAAGGGTTACGGATATAATCATCTCTGACTATCCATTATTTATTGACATGTAAGAACGATCAAAGATCTAAAATACAAGTCCTGACAAGTTTTAGACAAGGAAAGAAATTTTAATTAATTTGTGATTGTTCTAGAAAACCCCAATTTATTTTGTCTCCTTGTACTAGAATGATAACTAATATACTTGGTTAGTGTCGTAGCAAATAATAAATATTTTAGAAAATGAAAATATGAGAAGAAGAAGAATTTTTAAATATTCGAAAATTCATTATTTTTTTATCTTATATATGTAGTTGAGCTTATAATTTTGCTTTTAGTGAATTTTATTCTTGAAAAAATCTTCGCGTATTGTACAAATGTAGATTCATATTTCGAAAAATAGAATAAATATATCTCTACGTATAAATCTCAATGTTTAATGGAAGTTTCTGATTTTATGTTGGGCCACAATCATTGCAGTTCTGAGCCGCATATGGCCCGCGGTGTACGGGTTGGACAGCCCTGCTCTAAAGGAATCACAAAAGATGTCATCTACTGAATCCGAGTTGTTAAGTAAAATTTTTTATTACATGTCAGAAGGGTTGTGTGCATAAAGTGTTTACCTTCGAAACCCTGTACCACAAATTGCAATCCAGACCAATTGGCCCCCCTGCGAAGTGAGACTCTTATTGTGATACTTTTAGAAGTTTAAAGTCTGCTTTTATCGAAAATTTGAACTTTTATTATTTAATATATATCTCTCTCTGGATAAGAGAGATCTCTATAAGACCTAGTTTAATCATGTTTGGCCTGTGATCGTGCATTATGTTCTAGAATAAATCACTAGTGCGGAAGTATTTTGAGTTTATTAAAACCCAAGATGGCATTAAACAGTGTCTTTATTAGACCATTTTGAACGCAAAGTATGCCTCTCTACTTCTCCATTGTCATGGGAGATACAAAACAAAATTAATGATGAGGAAGTTTAACGCGAAGACGAGAATTAGGTGGCTACAAGCCTTAAGTATACGCGGACAAGGAATGAAAAAGATCATCCGAAACGTTGATTTACTGTATGGTAAATTAATACTTCTAATATAATTAATGGAAAAATAGAAATATAGGGAGTATTTTTGAATTTATAAAAATATAAAATTTTTCGAAATTCTGTCCACTGGAGAGCTATTCCTCAATTTAATTTGGTCATAAATAATAAATTCAAAGGCTATGGTCTCTAAGATGTTTTTAGGTATATTTAATTTAGATGTCCAAAGAGTTCACCCCCTCGGACTCCTAAATTCTATATTCAATGTTTCGATATGAGACTATGATCAAAATAATATAATATAATCTATATTATAGTATTTTTTATCTCTATCTATCTAGCCGCATTACAGAGAAAATTAATAAGAGGAGAGCAAAATCCAGAATTCTATTCTCATTTCAAATATAAAAACGACATATCTCGATATCTCAAATCGATCAGACAATATTTCACTCAAAAATATTAAATGTTTTTTTATTTATTTATTTTTTTCAAAAAATAAGTATCCTTTTTAGTTTCTTTTTAAAAAAGTGAGAGAGAGGAAAAAAATACATTTTTATCTCTAAATCGGCCAGCGGAAAAAATCCCGGTGTCGTCTGTCGATTATATGCCGTTTTTTACGTTTCAAGTGCCTCCCTTTTTTCCCATTCCATTTCATATGATAGCAAAACCACTTCTCTCATTTTCGTCGTGCATTTGATAGAAGCAGAAACTCACGCGGGGGATTCCCGGGAGGGGGCGGCAAAAATGGGGGTGGTATTTGGAAATGTGCTCTGATTTATATAGAAGGGAATAGTCGTTTATACACACCGAAGCTCACAGGGAAATATAGATCATATATACAGATTACATCGCAAAAATCACTCTCGAAATGGGTTATCAAAAATTTCCATTTGCTGAGTTGGAAATTTTTTTTCGAAAATTCATTATATTTTAAATCTCCGGATTTATTAAATGTCTTTAAATTAGAAGATGAAAATAGCACGGTTGCGTTTTTATAATAATTTCTTTTCTAGAATTCATATTTCCTCTTTTTCTTTTTTAGAAAGAGTTTATTAGATAAATAATAGTCAGTACCTGGAGCTCCGAACAATACTCGGTAACTTTTGCCTCTAAATAGCTTAAGTTTCAAATTTCAAGGCTCTACGATTTACCGAAGACGATATATGAATGATTAAAAAATTTATTTTACCCCACTCCTAATTTACACTCCCTTCCTTTATTTCAATCGGATTAAAATCCGTATACGACTAATAACTCATGACACTTAATAAGTACACCAATTTTTAAAAAAATCGTTTGCCGTTTTTGAGAAAATAAAAAAACATATTTAAAAAAATTAAAATTATTCTTACAAGAAATCGTAAGTTGGTGTCATCTATTAAATTCGATGGAATTGAATATTTTTAATTATATCTAAGAGGGTTGTTTTCACCCCCTCGGGAATCGAACTCGAGTGCCAGTAACAGCAATCCGGACCACCTGGCTCACCCGCACGATGCGAACCTCTCTGACATATGTACAAGCTTAAAATATTTTACTCAAAGATTGTTATCTTAATTTGTAAAATTTCGCGATATAGTGATTCTAAATTTAAACATAAAAGCCACGCCATATAATTTAAATAAAGGTCGTTGAGTATTTCGAATTTTGAAGATAAAAACAACCCCTCTGACATATAATTAAAAATATTCAATTCCATCGAATTTAATAGATGACACCAACTTATGATTTCTTGTAAATTCGAATATATTGCCATCGGCAAATTAATATCTTTCATATTAAAATTATTTTTATTTGTGTAAGCGGCCCTTGGAAATTTTTAGGTCGTCAATGCGGTTCGTGGTGCGATTTAGGATGTCCAGGCCTTCATTAGATGATAATTTCTCGTGATTTCTTTAAAAGTTTAAACTAGTCTGCCTTATAAAAAACTTCGTTGATAAAACTATGATTAAAAATCATTGATGATAGATTAATGATTGAGGTCGAGGTCATGGTTTTTCACTCCTTGCCATTTGTACTTTTTATTTATTTTTTTAATATTAGAGAATAATTGATTTAATTAATCACCAATGACGACAATTCCTCCTCCGAACTTATTAAGCACACATTAAATGGTTTAAATTCAAATTCTATTCCATTTAGCTTGAAAGTGGATTGACCTTCCGAGCAACGTGTTTGTGTCCTGTGGTTAAGATCAATCATTGAAACATTTCCATTGGCTCAATTGTTAGCCAAACCCTTCCAAGAAGGTAACGAAATTTTCTAGCCAATTCACTAATTCCAATCCTAATTATAAATCAGCCATGCGGATTTTATCGATTTCCAACACACTCTTCTTAAATGGAACATTTCAATCCATTTTGTTAATTATTCTTAAACTCCAGCGCCATTTCCAATATTAAACAAAGAGTAATTGGAACGAAACTGTTTTTATCTCATTAATTTTTTAAACATTGATTTTTCAAAATACACCAATTTACAGATCCTATTATTATATTCTCTAATGATTAAATTTTAAGACAAACAAAATGTCTATTAAGGGATTATTTTGCTTTAATAAAGCTCGCAAAGTAATTTATTAATTCTACAGAAAAAAATATTAATAAATTATTATTGTTGACTTTTAGTAAAGTTGTTTTGAATCATTTTTTTTACAGAAAAACAACTTTCATCTTATATTATTAAATGAGCAATTCTTGTATATATATATATATATATGCGGACTGGAGAGAGACCGGACTTACCCGCCCGACTTAACCTGTATGGTAAAGTAATATACGGTTAAGAATATTCATCAATATTATGATTATGGGAATATGGGGTAACTAAGCTTTTGTATTTAAATAATTTATATGTGCAAAAAAAAATTTATTTTAAAAATTGCAAATATTTATTAAATATTAAATAGTGCCTATTATTCGAGATTCTAATTTTTGCTACTTCCGCAAGAGTTCAAGAGAACGCGCTTTCTACTAGCTTCTACCACAGTGACTGAATTTGTCACTGTAGCTTCTACAAGAGAGGTGAAGAAATTTTATGCAAAATTTTGCGATCCGGAAGAATTAATATGTATTTTTACAATGGAGTTTTGGCGCCTTATGTCGAGGGCGCCTATGGCCGTCGCCACACTCACCATAGGCTAGTTAGATACGCTTCTGTTCACAGGGATACTTCACACAACATGAGTAACAAATATGTTTTATTTTGGATAGTAAGAAAAATTCTACCCTTCCCAAATTAAACTTTCAATTAAACTTTTACACAATTTATTATTTTAGGAGAAATGACTAGATATAATATGTAAATTTCAAGTCTGAATCTTGTTTACGGGTTATAATGATCTTTCCGTCAGACGAACAAACAGACGTTTTGTATCTACATTTATAAAGTTCATTTTACTTATTAAACTTAAGCCTAACAAGTGTTGCAAAGTCGAAAATATTTTCAAACAAAAACTAAAAGAACAATATTTCTCGAAATAGCACCTATATTCATCGATTTGGAGGTTTCTTATGGCAAATCATGAATTTTATTTAAACATGTATATCATTGGTAAGCTTTGTAAAAAAATCCAAATGACTATCCTATCGTGTCTATAAGAAATAGATTCTATTAACATTCAAGTTAAATACCTGCTGGAAAAAAGAAACCCTATCGGAAATGCATCGCTAGCCCTACCACACAGTCGTATGAGGAAACTAAGGAGTATGATCGTTTTGGTTTCCAAATAAAAGACTTTTGTAATAGCTCAGGCTGCAGATGAGGAGTAAAAAATACTTCTGAGTGATTGCGTATTTCATTTTAGTGGCGGAATTTGGTTCTATGATTTATTTTAAGGAATAAAGATCTTTCGGTGTTTTTGTAAATTATATTTATTTTTTGATATATATTATTAAAACCTTTGGCCTGTTCAGGTTAATTTTGTTGTTGTTAAATGATTCCAAGTGGAAAAATAATTTTTCTGAATTCCATCAGTAAAGTTCAAATTGTCAACCTTTTCGAATTTGATTTTTTTTAATCCTTTTTCAGGTAATACTTATGTTTTGAGAAAAATATACAGCCCGAATTTCAAAGATGAAAATTGAATTGTTTAATTTTAGCCTAGATCTTAATATTTTTAATTAGATATTAACGTAAATTTGAGCCAAGTGGTAGTTAAGTGCCCACTATACTTCCGACGCTACCTATTAATTTAATATTATTAATAAGAAAAAATATTCAAATTGAAAATTGAATACTTTTCAATTTAATTAATTAACAAATTATTTAATGCACAATTTATTTTTTTGGGCGAGAGCCTGTAGGGTAGGCATCCTGCTTGTCCACTGTGCTTAAATAATATTATATTTGCCGGAATGTTCAATTTTCTGTATTAATGCACTTAAATGAGCTAGAAAAACCTTTTAATTGGCCACTTATGTCTTTTCAAAAAATAAATCAAATTCTCAAATATCGAATCCCCCTTTAATATCATTCATATTATAAACGCTTCTGAGGCGTATGCAAGCAATACTTGGAATCTATATATATAAATTGGTTAGGGTGGTGGGGGTCCAGGGGCGCAGCGCTCTGGCAAGCAAGAGGGCCTTGTAGCTAATATAAAGAGTGATTCACGGTCGATGGGACGTTAGACGTTTATGGAAAACGGAACGCAAGAATTTCCTGAAAATTTAGCACCCTACATTTTCTTAGCTGTTCTATCAATCTAAAATATTTCCAGCATTGCATCATTTCGGCTTCCATCGAAAAGTCGTAGCAACTTTATTTTTTTTAATGGAACACCCCGTATATTAGCACGTTTTTAGAACCGCCCTTTTATTAAAATACTTTTTTCTTAATATTGTCCTATACCTATCTATCGGTTTTCGAGATAAAAAATAATTTGTGTTAAATATGGTTCAAAACATCGCCCTAATTAAACTTAAATAAATTAGTGATCTCAATTCATAAAAAGTTGATATTTTGGTGGTAGTTTAGACACACCCAAAGTATTTAATTTACACCGAAAAATTGACTCCATATTATACAGGGCATGCTAAGATTACTATTATTTTCTGTATTCATAAAAGGGGTCAAAAGTTCGTTTTTTATATTAGTCAATAAATTGAAAGACGAAGAAAAATGCTTTAAGACGATATATCATATCCCTATACCTAAAACATCAAGTTTTCTTAATAAAGTCGCTTTTTCGTGAAAAATAACATTTTAATGAATTTAATTTTAACTAACCATGGAAATATCAAGCTTATGACAGTTTGTTGACTATTTATAAGAAACTTATAAACAGTTTATTGACGATGTTCAAAAAATATCCCAAAATGATCGCAAATATTGATTATTCAAACGAAGTTCTTATAGGACAAAATAAATAATTTCAAACGAAGTTCTTATGGTACAAAATAAATAATTTCATAGGAACTTCGTTTGAATAATCAATATTTGAGGTCAATTTGGGAGATTTTTTGAACACTGTCAATAAATTGTTTATAAGTTTCTTATAAATAGTCAACAATAAGCTTGATATTTCCATAGTTAGCTAAAATTAAATTCATTAAAATGTTTTAGGTATAGGAACCTGATATATCGTCTTAAAGCATTTTTCTTCGTCTTTCAATTTATTGAGTAATATACGAGGGGGGGGGGTCTTATGTGAAAAAACGAACTTTTGACCCCTTTTATGAATACAGAAAATAATAGTTATCTTAGCACGCCCTGTATAATATAGAGTCAATTTTTCGGCGTAAATTAAATACTTCGGGTCTGTCTAAACTACCACCAAAATATCAACTTTTCATGAATTGAGAGCACTAATTTATTTAAGTTTAATTAGGGCGATGTTTTGGACCATATTTAACACAAATTATTTTTTATCTCGAAAACCGATAGAGATGGGTATAAAACAATATTAGCAAAAAAGTATTTTAATAAAAGGGCGGTTCTAAAAACTTATTAATATACGGGGTGTTCCATTTAAAAAAATAAAGTTGCTACGACTTTTCGATGGAAGCCGAAACTTCGCAATGCTGAAAATATTTTAGATCGATAGAACAGATAAGAAAATGTCAGGTGCTAAATTTTCAGAAAAATACTGCTTTCCGTTTTCCATAAACGTCTAACGTCCCATTGACCGTGAATCACAATGTATATATATAATTTGAAAATTTCAAGATTGTGTAATTTTTACCTTACCAGCTACAAAATGTTTTGACAGATGGACAGAAGAGCATTGTAGTGACACTAATAGGATCGCGTTTTACATTTGAACTGAACCTTAAAGTAAATCTTCTTTAAGAACAAAGGAATAGGTATTTGATGATATTTAACTATTTTCATTCTACCTCGCTGTATGTGTATTATAAGGAATGTGGTGTTAGTGTTGGTGCTTTCTGCGAAAGTCCTGTGGTCTAGATGAGACGAGGAATCCGATTCGTCATCTCCGTTTCCTCTTTTCCTTTAGGCATTGCATTCATTCCTTTTTTCTTTCTTCTCTTTTAGAAATAGGAGCCAAAATTTCCCCCTTGGCTATAAATCAACAAACCCATAAACCATCGCTCAGTGAATCTAACACCGTTCCGGAAACTTTGGGACTTTTATAAACATTAGATACAAAACTCTGAAGGACTCCAACTTTTATTTATATCATATTGGACTTTAAACAAGCAACATCTGTTAGAAAGGGTACAATTTTTCTTTTTAATGGAAATATGAATAATGAAAATAATTAATATAGTTTGAGGTTTCAAATTATAATTACAGTTTAAAAGGACAAGGTAGCCAAGGGATGAAAACAAAATAAATTTTTATTTTTATTATAAAAGTCAACTTTAGGATAATTCGAGTATCTCCAAAGCTTAAATAATTTATTTTTTCATTATTAAGTTATTTAAAATATGTGTGAAACGTGAAAAAATATGTCTTAAATTATGTAGGCTATAACAAAGAGGGCAGTGCTTAACGGAAATTCATTTTTGAATTTTGAAGACTGAGCAAATACGGTGATTTTTGGTTGAGGTAATATATAACAAATATCACAACATATAATATATTTTAAAAAATTATTTAAATTAATATAATGTCTAACCATACCTAACATTCTAATTATTGTATTTGCACAAAAAAAAGGTCCACTGAAGAAGGAATATTGTACAAAATACCGAAAATATTTGGATAAATTAAAAAAAAAAACATTTAAAAATAAAAAACTGATGAAAAATAAGCCTTTCATTTAACACCTAAAAGTGTCCTCAGCACCACCATGAATTAATAATCATTTAATTTAATTTAGAGACTTTAATTTGACTTCTTCAAAGTCGAAATAAGTATATTACTTATTGAATTTTTTTATGTACAAATACGTAATAAAATTATTGCAAGTCTGAAGAAGTCCAAATTAAAGGACGAAACGTTGATAAAATACGTTTTTATTTAATACTGTCTTTCTTCCCGATACCAAAAATAATTAAATTTCTTTCATTAATTATAAAAAAATTCTTAAATATGATTTCTGTTTCTATAGCTTAAGTGACAATCTGGATTTTTGATACCTATAAAAACATTAAATCAGAAGCTCTTACAAAGTTCGTTCAAGAATAAAATTGTATATATTTCAAAAATGAAGACCTGACTAAATTTTGTTTTTTCTAGTTTCAGAAATGCTAGTTAAAAAACGTAGAAAAAATATTTTTTAGATGATTTTTTTTAGATTTTCATGAATTGTTAAGAGAAAAGACCATCCATAATCAAACAGGTATTTGAAGAAATAAATTTTGAATAGTTTTTAAATTTAAATATATCATTAAGTATAAGTCAATTAATATGCGAGCTACTATATTTCTTAACTAAGTTATCTTATATAGATCAGGTACTACCAACCTGATATCTGAATACGCATAACTAATTCTTCGGACAACCTAGTCCCCCAGCCCTAAAAAGTTTAAAGAAACTAAATTTTTAATTTGTTTCAAAAAATGATTTTTTCTACATTTTTAAACGGGATGCCCTAGAAGAAAGACCAGAAAAATCAGTTTTCCAGATTAAATAAAAACATTTTGGCACATGAGCAATCTTACTACAACTATCCGACGATGAGTTATCGAGTGTATTGGAATTCAGACAGCCTCACAGGCAGGAAAAAAGTCGTTCATGTGCGATTCGGAATGGAATGTCGTGAGTTCCTACCTAATATACATGTATATGTTACTAACTGAATGACCCGTGGCTGCGTGAATTCACTACTTCGACCAGCCCAGAGTTTGGCATTCAGTAGAAAAATGATTAGCGCATCAATAATTCTTGAGATATTCTTTGTTCGTTCATAAGGAAAAAAATGAACTAATATATAAAAAAATCAGATTTTTAAATTACCTAAGTGTTGAAATCGGGATAGTACAAAAATCACCTAAAAATGTCCAAATTCGGAGCTCTTAAAGCTTTGAAAGCAAAATAAATTAAGAAAAATCAAGCTTTATTGATCTTTAAAATATTTTGCAGGAAAAAGTCACACCTCATGATGAAAAATAGTTTTTATTTTGGACCCCACAAAAAATTTGTCTCATCCCAAAATAATAATTCGATAAGATTTTTGATTTCTGAGAAAATGAATACAAATATCTTGTAAATTTCAATTTTGAATGTTATTTCTTATATGAGCTACAATGCTCTAACACAAAGACATTGTAGCGACACTAATAAGGTTCTGGTTTACTTTTCAAACAAAACCTTGTAAATGGGGAAAACAGACTTTTCAGCTCAATAAATCGACCTATTTTTCAGGATCTTATTTTTTCATCAATTTCTACCTATCTAAGATATTTCTTTCAAAATTGTGGCGGTACAACGCTAAGAATGTTTTTCATTATTAAACAATACTTTTCCGTCATTTATATTAACAATGTCGACAATATGTTTCAATCACTTTGTTAAACATGAATTGTATTTTATAAATCATCCGCTCAATTAAGAAACAATAAAAAGACGAATTAACTAGAATTGAATTAGCGGATGTCATCTTGTGACTCGAAAGATTCGATACATCTTTATATGCGTTGATTCGGCTCTAGGTAACCAGCAACTCACCGGATTTCGGCTTTGCTCATTTCTTTTGTTTTTCCATTTATCCATTACCTACTCATCTGTTGCAGCTATATGTCGACCTCTAGCGAAGGTTAATACCGAGGGGTGAACCGCGACCTAAAATTTTGTACACCTACTTTCACTTTCATTTTTATTTCCAAGTAGAAGACAATAGATGACAATAGATTATCTAATGAATTCCAAAGTAATTCCAAATAATTCCAAAGACGGTGTACACCTAATTCCAATGGCGGTTCTTCTTCTTCGAGTGCCATACCCGAAACGGGTGTTGGCGCCTCTCCACATATACCTGTGCTGAGTGTGTTTAGTTGTTTTACACAGATATACGGGATCTACTTTTTAACGCCGGTTCCGAACGGCTAATTTGGAGAGGTTGTCTAGGCAATTATACTCTTGGTAGGTTGCCATTACTTTCCAAGAGGAGGCGACTGCAAGTATCTATCTGCCGAGACTCGGTCTCGAACCAGCGATCTCCGAGTCAGCGACCCAACACTCTACCCACTGACCCACAGTCGCCTACAATCGAGGTTCACCCCTTGGTTAATCCTAAGATCTGGGAAGGCACGAACATCCCCCACCACTTCCCCTCAGCTTTGATCACCCTATCACCAACAAAATTATATTTGGAAGAACCCAATATATCTAATTAATAGTATCATTTTGGAAAAATGGAGTGATAGGCCATTTAATATTTGCCATTAAAATAAATGGATGTCATATGAGATGGCAAGTTGATACATAAATATAAAAAAATACTTAGAAAAAATAAATTTTCCAAAGAGAAAAACAAATATTTTTGATATGAAAGAACTGACAACAGCTCTCTCCTTCTCTATTTCTCTGATATCAATAAAAATACATCCGAGGATACAAAAGATGCTTGCGATACTGACTGAGCTCATCCACGTCACCGAATCAATCCATGCACACTAATGCATTTGCAAATAGAATGAAATCAATCGCGTTTCAAGGAGTTTCGATCTTCGTGAAAAAATATATATACCTATAACAAGAGAGAGAAAACAAACAAATAAATTTACCATGAAAACGTTCTCGGTTCATAGTTGGCATGAAAATATTTATATTTTCCAAAGAATCGGTTTTCATCAAAATGTGAAAACTAACAAAGGAAAGGGATTTTGAGAAGAGAAGAATATTTATTCTTTTTGTAATTCTTTTCAATTTTGTTTCGCTTCTAGAGTTACATAAAATTGCTAATACTACTGGGTAGATACTAAGAGAATCATAAATAATAGATAATAATAATTAAATAATTAATTTTTCGAAAATTATTAAAGCTTTGGTGATTTATAATTTTTGAAATTAATCCCATTAAGTACGGCTTAATATATTTCTTAAAACACTAACAAATATACACGAAGATTCGATCACAAATGAAGTACTTCAATTCTTATTTTTAAATAAACTAATCTCATTTCGAAATTGACTAATTCCAATATGACTTTGAAAATGTGTATTGTAATAAATAAATTTATATATAATATATATTAATAATGATACAAAAAGAAGTTGCTCCAAAAAGTACAACCTCTGTAGTCCGCAGTGGACCCTTCTATCGTGAAAATAAGAAGAGATTTCAGGGATTGGGTCGGAGTTGAAGGTATCTGTGGAAAGACTGAAGAAATGTAGCTGGGAAGGCGGAAAGGGAAGAGAGTTCCAGTCTCTATAAGTCATAGAGATAAACGAATTGGGAAATTCATTTGTTCGGTTAGTATCCAATTTAAGCACATAGGGCTGTTGAATCTTATAAAATCGTGTATTTCGCAAATGAAGCTTTTGGAGGTCTTATTGATTTTTATCTCGTCAGTACAAATGCCATGGTAATATCTTTAGAAAATGAAAAGGGCAGAGACAGTTCCACAATGAGCTAGGGAGTCAAGGGTGTCATTTAATGCTGGATAGCCTTTGAATTGCATCCAAGGTAGTAAGGGAATGCTTTGAAGCTCCTCTCCACAGATACGAGCAATATTCGAGACAGGGGCGAATTTAAGCTTTGTATAAGATAAGAAGTTGAATAGGGGTGAAAAAGCGTTTGGACCGGAAAAGATAGCCAAGCTTACATGCTGAAGCTTTTGCTACTGAGATAATATGGTCAAAAATCTTTCTTTATAATCCTATTCATTTTATTATATTGTTGTGCTCAGAGTGCTGAAACTTTAACTGATAGCATCATGAGCTTGGGTGACGATATAAACCACGAAGACAGATGATCAACAAGAGCGCTAATAAAAAACAACGTCGGAATTGGACATTATTATGTATTGTTGGATAAAACCAGTAAATTTAAAATTTTATAATCATCAGTTCAACGGACTAGTCGAAAATTGTTAACAAACCCTCTATTAACATTTTTTAAAAAACAGTGTCTCATGGGTTTTCAACCTTGAAATATAAAATTCCAATTTCTTATTTTTTCACAAAAACAAAATCCTCATTATGTTGTATTTTGGAAATTCAAAGTTTCAAATCCACCCATGCTCGTTTCGTCATCGCAAACATTATCTTTCCAACACTCAAGAATCTAGGATCTAGATCACCACAAAATACAATTTTATTCACTTTAGTAAAAGACGGCTTTAAAACCGGCAAGTGAAATTGAAAGAGGGGCTGTGCCGGCCTTGTAACAACCAAACATGAACTTGACATGAATGATCCATTAATCTCCCAATCGCTTTACTTTATAGATATTTCGAAATAGTCACACCATTACTCAATCTCGCATCTATCACTCGATCTATTCAAAAAGCTAAAAGTATTGAAAGGCAAATTTAAAGCAACAATCTCATTAATTTAAAATAATTCAAAGGTTGTATACGGGATGAGAAAATAAAAGTTAAATATTTTATTGAAAAATAATATTCTTGATGAATATAATATAGGAAAGTGTTGTACCTTTGAGCGTTTGTACCTTTAGTTGAAAAATCATTTTCATCATTTATTTTTATCAACCAAATCTTGTATACATAATCAGTTTGAAATCGTCAATCAGAAAAGAGGATATATCTATTAAAAAGTGGAACATTTTGAATGAAGTGCAAATATTGATTGATAGAAATCGGAATTATCCCACCAAAAGTGGCAAGTCTTCTTAGGGAAGCGGGTTTCGACCCCAAGACCCGTGCTTAAAACTCGAAAATTCCAACATCATCCCCAAGATAGACTTTGCTGATGTTTGGTTGAGTCTGATTGTATGATTTGTATTCTTATATAATAATGTATTCTTGTAATTTATGTAAATGTATGGTATGGTTGTAAATATGTAAAAGGAATTGTTCCGTTCAAAATAAATAAATAGAGTTTCAAAAAAAAAAAAAAAAAAAATAGCTATTTCAACCTAAATTAATTTTAATTTAATTTGATGGAAACTTCTTGTTTGTTAAGCCACCACCTATGTAGGTATGACTTGTTGTCTCTTCATTTTTAAAACTGAATAAAAGGCGATTTATTTTCGTGTTTCTATTATGTCGTATCTACAAAGTTTAAATTAAAACTTGTAATTTGTTCACTAATTGAAAGCTCATGTCAAAAAAAAATATTTATGTTTATTAAAACTGATAAATAATGGGTTTTTTCCCTTCCTGGCTTTTGGTCTGAACCATTTAGGCAATCACTTTCGTTGTATTATTTTAGCTAGTTAAGTATGTATACATTTTCATTAGAACTTAATGTTAATTAATTATAAATATAATGTAGATTTAGTACATGAGTATATACAATTTTAAATATTTACACTAGCCCTTAGTACAAATATCTGAAGAGCCATAACAACTTTTTCACTGCACTCACACAAGCACAAAAGATAATCACTATTTATTGGGAATTTCACACTTTCGTTGATTTCACAGTATAGCATTTGTGTCCACTTTTTGTTTAGATCACATTCAAGAAACACATGATTGAGCCCCTCACTGGTAAGTTCACACCTACACAATGGGGAGATAAATAATGTTATTGCTTAAATAAGTTCATCCTATACAAGAAAAGAGAAATAATCACCCAAGTTCAATACAATTTCCCGGAAACCACTATGAAGAGAACTATCTTCATATTAATTAATCACGAAAACGAGTCCAGCACAAAAAGAAGAAAACCCTACAAAAGCGACACGTAAAATCATAAAAAAATGATTGGCCGAATGTCTAATCAAATCGATTTTCTCGATGCTCAATAAATATATTTATTAATGGGGATTTGATTAAGAGGCAGCTCAAGGATAATGAAATAAACTAATTCCGAAAAAAATAATTTATTAGAAAGTTATTTGGTAATATTTTAAAAACCGATGTTCCGAAATATCTTCCCATTTTCTTAAGGGTTTAAAAGGGTTAATTAAGGAATGTTGTAGCTATATTGACATTCTTTTGATGTTAACGGCAAACGATGGCTCCAAACATCCAATGTTAAAGAAGACAGGAAGATTCTTTCGATTACCCTTTTAAACCATGAAGAATGAGGTAAGATTCTCCGAAACGTCGAAAAATTAAGTTCCAATAAATTATTTCATTGGGAATGTACTTTTCATTATTGTTGGACCATCGATTTTCCATTGGGTTTTATCAGTCAATCTCCTCAAAAAATTCTTATTTTTAGAACGTTTTCAACATTTTATGGATTATGGCCAATTTTTTGAGCTATATAAATGTAAAAGAAAAATGATTTTACACAAATTACGACTATAAAAACCAAATTTTGATATTTGAAATAATGTTTAATTTATTCAACTTTAAATTTGGACACTCAAACGGTCTCTGAACAGATTTATACAATTTACTTAAAAAACGCTTTTTTTAATTATTGTTAAATAAAGATCAATTCTACGGTTGTATTTAATTAGGAGAATTTAGTCACATAATTTAATTATCATGTTTCTAATTTTAATCTTAAACCGTTTAATGAAAAATTGTCCCTAAAATTTCAATATCGTTTTTCTTTTGGAAGGCCTAAAAAAGATAAATGGGTATCGCGACCTTAAATCTTCGCTAGAAACGCCACAGCTATCTCCAAAAAAGTTGATAGCATTGAAAGAAGGAGTCTAATTTATTTTTTCCAAGTGTAAATTTCGCCTTTGGCTATGCAACCTATTAGGTTGTAAATAGTATCCGTTGCCTACCCTACAGGACGCTCCGTCTTGTCACAAATTTATTATTATCTACACTCTACTTTCTACTATATTATTCCCTAGCTCTCTGCATATATAAATTTTTTTAATTATATAAAATTAATTTTACAATATAATATGTGATATACATACATATTATGTGTTATGGCGTCCCTTTATTGCAAAATAATTCAATTTCTTTCTAAATAAATTACAAACATATAATTAACAGATTTTCAATCTTATTATAAAATTAATCACTTGCTAGGCATGAATAAAATGAACAAAATAAATAAATAACTAATATTAAAGTTTGAATGTTTATAATGATTATTTTCTGAAAAATAGATGGAAATATTCAAATACATATTTAAAACATCGTTCTATTGGCTCATTATTTGAATTTAAAAAACTAACTAAGAAGGTCAATTTTATTTAATCTTAGGGTTTGTTTGATATCTTATTATAAAATTAATTACTTGCTATGCATGAATAAAATGAACAAAATAAATAAATAACTAATATTAACGTTTGAGTGTTTTATAATGATTATTTTCTGAAAAATAGATGGAAATTTTCAAATACACATTTAAAACATCGTACTATTGGCTCATTATTTGAATTTAAAAAACTTACGAAGAAGGTCAATTTCATTTAATCTTAGGGCTTGTTTGATATATCAGAAGTTGAAACCGAAAAATTATAAAAATTATAGTTTGTTTGTAATTTTGTTTTTAATTTTAATTTTTTTATTTTAAATAATAACATTTTGTTTATATTAAAAAAAAAAATTTCTGAACGTACTCTTCTTTCTCAAAATTTTACTTGTTGAATGTTTTTACAAATTTGTATTCAGTTTTCATTTGAACTCCTGATGATGGGCTAATAACCCGAAATATATATCGAGTGAATCAAACTCAAAAAAAACATACATTTGTTTTAATATTTCCTTTTGTGAAACTTAACCTAGAAAATTCTCCTCATAAGTTACTAGTGAACTATTGTTTAAGGACTTTTTCAGGTCCGTATCAACTACATTTATCATTTTCAGGTATCTTATATATGACTCTAGATTTACTAGATCCGAGATGACTTGTGTAATTTTAGTGTAGTATGAATTGAACCCCTTTGACATGTATCACTCTAATTATATCACTATGTAATTTTCATTTACTCTATTAAAAATCTAAAGTTTATCGTTTAATTAATAATATTAAAAAAACTTTTTTTTGTAAATATAAATCCCTATTGAAAGGTAATTTGACCTTCAAGAAAAACCTTGGGGGAAGGGGGGGGTACCAAATTCAGGCTTTGACCCGGGCGCAGTTTTCCCTTCGCAAGGCTCTGGCCATTCTAGTTGAAAAGATTTCGATGCTGAGATTTTTGAGGACTTGGGGAAACTAATTTTTAAATCTCAAAAATCTTGCCACCGAAATTTTTCAAAATAATTAAAAAGGAAACATCTATCCACCGCTTTTGTAAAAAAAATGTACATCACCACATGAATATGAAACTATTCTATTTAAAATAGAAGTAACTAATATAAAGTTATTTTGGCAGAATCAAGAATTCCATTTCGACTTGTTCATAAAGTCGAGATTAGTTTGTTTATTTGTCGTTTGCCGGTGAGCGGTTTTTTGTTTCTGACAAACCCAGGCTTATTTCAGTTGAAGTATGTGGATTCATTACTAACAAAACAAATTTGACATTTTATGAAAATAACTTTTTGCATATCTATTCAAATCAACTGGAGCGTATTTTTAGAGAAATATATACAAAAATAGAGAAACATGCAAGAGTAAACTCTAAAATCCTATTCATCCTTTATTTGAATTTAACTAACACACAAGTTTTACTTTTAAACTTTGAAATAAATATTTCTAATGTTTAGAGTTTTATAATGTTTCTTTTTTAATATTTACTAGAAAAAACAGAAAGAGGAGAAAAAAGTGTAAACATTTTTAAGATTTGGTACTCTATCTACAAAGTGTGGTGATTTGACAATTTTTTTTTTATTGTTTGAGCTAGAATGCTTGATATAAAGGTGCTTGCTTATAAATTCAAATCTTTATGTTAATTTTCAACTCATCACCTACAGAGTTCGCCTACTAACGACTCGAATTTTGCAAATATATAACCACACTTGAATTCAAATAATTTATTTAAATAAATCAGATAGTTAAATCTACATTCTTCTTTAAGCTCGATACTCGATTTGGAGCGCGGGCGATTACTATGGAGAGTATACTCTCCATTGTAATTTTCCTGGGGCAAATTTTCACAGGAGTGGTAGGTTTCCCGTTGCCTTCAGCTGTATTTCTGAGGGGACTTCCATTTTTTACAAAAATGAAAATTGTTCTAAGGCGAAATTCGCTTTGGAGCAATCTCGATCCGAAATTAAGCCCCATAGCTATTGGTAAATATACCTACGCATATTGAAGGAGACAAAAAAAGAGTGTGTCTTCAGCTGGAATTATAAATTTTTAATTTATTTAAAATGAGACTATAGTTTCGAGAGCTTTGCCCTCTTCATCAGTCTATTACAATTTATTCACAGGAATTTATTTATTTATTTATAATTCCAGCAGAAGACACTCTTTTATTGTCTCCTTCAATTTATAAAAATTCTGCTTCTCTCGGCAAAAAACTTTCAACTTACGCATATATTGAAATTATTTTTACCATTTTGAAAAAAGGGAAGAAATGACATTCGGTAATTTAATTAAAAATAATAATTAAAATAAAATAGTAAATTTTCAAAATAAAATATGATTTTTCTTTCTGTAAATGTATTTTGATGTCAGGGCAAACTTTCTAAAGCGTCCGTTTCGAATAATATCATGGGTTTAGAAATCCAAAATGATTACCATGCTTGAAAAAAACAAACAAAAAAAAAACAATCAATTTTTATTTTTGGAAATACAAATATTTGACACCAAGATAAACTTTATAAGACCTTCTGCTCCCAAAATATCTTGGTGAATTATTTAATTAAAACGTTTAAAGATAGAAAGCCAAGAATTAGAAAACAGAAATTTTGTATAAAGCTGGTTTTGGTGTCAAAAATAATGTATTTTCAAAATAAAGAACTTTAAAGCTTAGACGTTTTAACTTTATCCCTTCTGATTGATCGCAGAATAAATTAAAATAGCACTTGAATGGTCAAAGCAAATGTTTATATTAATAAGATGCTACTTTGTACAGAGTTTTAACTTTTTAGCTCAAACAATTTGCTGATAAAAAAATTTGCAGAGTCTAGATCTCATTTTTATATCAACGCGAAGGTAGTAAAGTTTTATTCATTCCATGTAAACTTTTATATTTATTATAAAAAATTCATCTCTATTGTTGGACAGAAAGGGGATTGAGATATGGAATTTGAATAATTATCGGAAAAGAGGTTTTTTTACTTAATTAGTTTTTTCCTCTTATTAAAAACAAGGACTAAAAAGATGATCAAGAACACTCGATGGTGGAGAAGTAATCTCCGGAGTCGAAGCTAAAATACAATGTATACATTAATTCATGTAAAATAATTGGTTTAATCTCTATTGTTATTTAAAGTTTTTTTTACTTAGAGAAAGTGGTGTAGGTTTTAGGTGAAACATGATATTAATTAATAAAGTAAAGGGAATGTAGTTTCACAGTGAATGAAAAGAGGTTTATACAAACTCAATATATTTCGGATTATTAGTCCATCATCAGGAGTTTACAGAGGTTAAAAACAGGCTAAACTCCTGATGATGGACTAATAATCCGAAATATATTAAGTTTGTATAAACCTCTTTTGAGTTTTATTTCATTCACTGTGAAACTACACACCCTTTACTTTATTAATTAATTGTTATATGAAGCTTGAATTTAATATCTATATATCTCTATATATAGCACGCCATGATTTTGAGTGGCATGTTCTCCTCTAAGCCTTTGCTGACACTTGGTACCAATATGCTAAGTTTAAATTGAAATGACATGTCTAATCGATTTAATCCCAAGTAACAACATGATCAAGTTTTAATTTTGTTAACTAAATAAATTTATTTTAATTTATACGTAAATTAACAATGCATGGATAATCATAATAATCATGGGTTTGCTCTTTCACCATCACAACACACCTGTCTAATTTTGTGAATTTAACTTTTAGAATAAAATTTTTCATCTCATTATCTTTATTGTTTCTTTGGGAATTGGAGAAAATCAGCGAACGCTAAAATAGTAAAGTTAAAATATTATAGGATTGGAGTAATTTTTGGAGACGGACTGATAAGTGAATTAAGTGGATATCGATGAGGCAGTCCAAAAAAAGAAGAAGATAATTTATACTATCTTTTTATTCATAAAACCGACGTTTCGGAGGCTATTCCCTCCTTCTTCAGGGTCTGTAATTAATTAATTAAATAGCGACCAATTAAAAAAAATTACTCTCGGTGGGCTCTGTCAGTGTCGCGTTGAAGCCAACAAATTTGATCGCATCTTTGTTTAACCACAAAGATAAACTAGATGCGAAAACGTGGACTGGCACTGTCTATATGATTGAGTGCCTGGGGGACGGTGTTTTGGCGTGCAATGGGATATATATCGGTCAAACTAAACGGCGCACTGGAGAGAGATTACGAGAACACGAGCTTTCGGTCTCAAAAACCATTAAAAATAGCTCAGAATTAGCAATTCATGCCCAGGAAAAAAAACATAATTTTAACTTCAACAATTGTAACATTTTATTCTAAGAGAATAATTAATTTAAAAGAAAAATCCTGAAAATGATAACTATAAAAAATCTCTTGCCGCGCGCCGTAAATTACAGAACGGACATAATAAACCTGAGTATTTGTTGGGATGGCATAATTGATGATCTAAAACTTGTATAGTTATAATATGATAATGTAAATAGAAAATATGTAAATCATTGTAAATAGTAAATTGTAATTTAATTTAGAGACTTGTCAAACCTTTTTAGGATTTATGATGAAAAAAAAGAAAAAATAATAATGAAATAAAATAAATAAATAAATAATTTATAAGAAGTTTGTATATATATGTATAAAGTATAATTAAAACAAAATACACATTGTTGTACTGTATAAATCAAATAATTATGCGCACAACCGCTTGGCGCACGTTTAATCTCGGAGGTGATTTGGCTAATGATATATATTTATATCAAAATTTTGCAAATCATTATAATTCTGCTGAGAATGAAATACAATATATTATTGTTACTGCCACTGAAAGAGGTGACAGAAGGGAATGTCGCATTGGATTTCCTTCACTGACTTTTTAAAGTGAGTAGAATATTTTTGATTAAAAAAAAATTGCATATAATTATATATTAATTGTATTTATAAAAAATTTTTTGTGATGATCTTGTTTATAATGATGGCCAAATCCCATTTTAATTAAATATAGATCCTGAAGAAGGAGGGAATAGCCTCCGAAACGTCGGTTTTATGAATAAAAAGATAGTGTAAATTATCTTCTTTTTTGGACTGCCTCATCGATATCCACTTAATTAAAATATTATTCTTTTAGTAGAAAAATTTTGTTTTCCGATTATTATCTCCCAACAGATGTCAGGGGGATGAATTGGCTTGTATTCTTTTTTTTTTTTTTTTAGAAAACTCCATAAGAAAAGCATTACATCCATTTTTTGGAGATTGTTTTATTTAATCGTTTTCAGGAAATTAAATTCTATATAACGTAAATAGATGTCACACCTACACTTGCCAGAATAAGAACCTTTGTTGTCGGGTAGCCGGGCGCGTTAGAGCTACCGCTTCTGCATCTTCTTGGTGACGTTGTTGGTGCGGGAGGTCTAAGTTCAGGGCCTTGCTCGTGGCTGAATAAAAATTTGACCGGCCAAAACTTGTCTCACTCACTAACACTACTAAACCATAATAAAAGAATCATACTACATACCCACTACCCGAAGCCAATAAAAAAAAAAAACATGTTGGAAAGATATGCACATTCCTTCGTTATATATGCATGTGTTGTTCTTTTAAAACATAATTTTAGATAAATAATTTTTTTTTAATTAGAGATTAAGTAGGGTTTCTAAAAATCATAATTGACTATAACTGATCTTGGGTTTTATGGGAATCTAATAAAATTTCTCAAAATAAAGACAAAATATACTTAATAGGTTGAAATAAATTAATTGGGGAAAAATTAAAACATTTTCAAGACTCGGTACACATTTTGAAAATTTAGGAGATTTGAAAATTTTTTGAAAACAAATGTTTTAAGCTAGAAAGTTGAAGCTAAGGCCAATATATTTCGGCGACCATATCAGACACTTTAATTACCGAAGACCAGTGGGCAGCTTATAATAATAATAATAATAAATTCTACATGTTAAGATAATACGTAAATAAATATGTATGTATAGATAAACTTTACCTTGAACTTCTTCAATAGATATGCTAAGAACATCATTTCTTTCCATAATAATTTTACAACTCCTGATTAGATAAAGATAAGAGTAAATAAATATTTTATTTAATATGGATTTACTATGAGTTAAGGATACTGGGTCACTTATTTCACATTAAAATTAAAAGATATAAAATTTTTTTTTCTTTTTCAATATATATATTTCGGGCTATCAACCCATCTTCAGGAAATACAGAAAGTAACTGATTAGATACTAAAATAACCAAAACAAAAAAATATTATAAACATATATATATATATTATATTATCTTGAAGATATTATATATATATACATAATTCAAAGTGAAAAAATGTTTTAATTAATTTTATTTGAGAACCCGGTTTATTGCTGTTGAAAATTTTTATTTGGTAAATAAAAATTAAGAACATTTTAGATTATACCTACATTTACAAAAATTTTATCAAAATATTTGTAGCTTTGTTTTATCGTTAGTCATTTTTATCATTGAGGAATTGCCTCAAAAATTTGTTTTGAACTTTGGACTATCAAACTCGACCCGCATACCAAATTTGAAATTCCCAACTTAAATAATTTTAGATATTGATAGAGAAGGTGATACCTACACAAACAAAATACAATATCTAAAGGTATATCAAGATTGAATCTCTCGATCAGAAGAGTAATAAATTTGACAGGTTAAACAAGTAAAATTGAAGAGTTCCACTTTTTCCCGGAGAGTGTACATTACTTGATAACTATTAAAATTAGCAAAGTAGTTGATATTCTTGTTTTTAGGAGATGATATAAAAATATTAGTGGGGAGCTTAAGAAATTGAGTTAAAAAAAAAAATTCTAACCATTTCAGTATAAATTTTTGGATTGTAGTGTTTGACAACTAAAGATACCATAAACAGCACAAATAAATTTTCCTGTTTTATTTATTTATTTATTTATTTGAATAACAAAAAAGACACAATATTTTTTCTTAATGTGAATTCTTGGTAGCATTGGGAGACAAATAAAAAGATTTCCTACCTTTAAAAAATTTCATTTTGTATAAACTCGCCTCCTACGTCCCTCGTATATGAATCGTCCATACATTTATTGTAGAGCCTGAGGGGTTGAAGACGAAGATTTTATTGTCTGTTAAGAATCTACAATCGACAATATAAGAGAGAGAATAAAAAGAAAAAATACTATATCAAACAAAAAAATAATTTTTATAAAAAAAAATAAAACCGACTTCAAAAAAACTAAATGCAACAAATATAAAATAATAAGAACTCAAAAATCAAATAAAATGCACTTGTGGGGAATAGTGTAGGGAACCTATTCCCCACACACTAAAAGGTATAAAATAATTATTTAATTTAGTTACAACTAAACGACGAAATATTAACATGAAATCACTTTTTGAAGTCGGTGCCAAACATATACATTTTATGAATCGAGCTCGACGGATCTTACTTAGTAATGGCTACAACACACGGATAATTAATAAAATTTACAAAAAATTAATCGAAAAATAAGTATCTCTCACATACACTCACTAAATTCCGGAACTGATAAAATATTTAAAAGACTCTCCTTCATTTCGAACCACGTTACAAACACTATAGCCTCTACTCTTAGAACATCTGGTATAACTCCTGCTTTATATAATAAAAACACTTTAGGTTCACAACTAATTAATAATAAATTATACAAAATTGACAAATTAGATAAATCAGGTGTATATAAATTGACTTGTGATAATTGCGACGCAATCTACATAGGACAAACTGGACGCTCTTTTAGAACTCGCTACTCGGAACATGAAAGAGCCTTTAATAGTCTTAGCAGATCAGATGATATTAATATGGAATCTACTTCTACCTTCGCCAATCATCTACATTTGAATAAACACACCTCTTCTATTAGCCACCTCGTTCCTTTACATTTCGAAAGAAAGGGCTTACGTTTAGATTTTTTAGAGTCAACGGAAATAAAATTAGCTCTCTCAAATAAAACGAATATACTAAATAATCAATTAGAAGTTAAGAAAAGTACAATCATTGATTACATTCTTTAAATATTTGCAAATTTGTTTTCATTAATTCTTCCTCCCCCCCCCCCTACATCTACCTGAGTGTAAATCCTCATTTCTCAGAAGGCCATTCAAAATTAAACAAAATAGACTTCCTACCTTTCTCCCTCCACTAATTTTAAATATTTACCCTTTTGTTATCTTAAAAATAAATTTTACCATTGACTTGTATTCAAATTCGACTTATCCAGGTCAGTTACTTTCTGTTTCTCCTGAAGATGGGTTAGTCACCCGAAATATATATATCGAGATTAAAGATTCTCCAAAAATAAATTCGTTTTATTTTTAATATCTTAATGTGAAACCTACCAAGTATTTTTTATCCAATAATTTTAAAAAATGTTTCACCAAGTACCAACACCAAATTCCTTAAAAACTTACTTAGTATGTTTGGTGGTTACGCTTGCTTATATAGTTTGTTTAGCACCGACTTCAAAAGTGATTTCATGTTAATATTTCGTCGTTTATTTGTAACTAAATTAGATAATTATTTTATATACCTTTTAGTGTGTGGGAATAGATTCCCCACAAGTGCATTTATTTGATTTTTGAGTTCTTATTATTTTATATTTGTTGCATTTAGTTTTTTTGAAGTCGGTTTTATTTTATTTTTTAAATTATTTTTATTTTTCTCTTTTTAGTGATGTTATTAATAGTTACTTAAGATAATATTTTGTATGCATCTCGTAAGAGAATGCGTCGGGCGAATTAATCAGAAAATGATAAAAAAATTCAATTCATAAATATAGAAATTCTCTCGAAACGTTTGCGGTTTTAAATGAACGTTTTTTTTTTTATAAAATATTTTATTTATTATAAATTCGATTATTTGCTCATAAGAATTGAAGATTTACGTTATTTCGTCATTGATCATATCATCAGAACTTGACCAAATTAATATGGGAATACTCCAAAGGTACCCCCTTTCTAATAAAAAAAGAATGATTGAAATCGGTCCATAAACCATGCCTGAACATACATATCAAAAAAGCTACAATACCAATGAAAAAATCGCGACCAATCGTGAAGTAAACTGAACCCAATGCAAATAAAATCATCAAAATCGGTTCACAATTGGAGAAGATATCAGGCAACATAGACACACAAAGAAAAAAAATCAGTCGAATTGAGAACCTCCTCCTTTTTTGAAGTCGGTTAAAAAATAAAATAAAGGGAAATGTAACTTATAAAGTTAACTAGTTATTTTTGAAAGATATATTCATTTATCTTTTCAAAACGTTTTTCATTTGTTTCAAAAAACTTGAAATAACAAATTTGAAGATGTTAAATTTTATATTCTTTAGTTATAAATGGAAATAAAATTCTGTCCTGTAATTGATTTATTCAGCCTTCCACCGACGTTTCGGATCTTCATTGATATTCTTCTTCAGGGCAGATGCTAATTAATAAATATCAAATCCTCTGAACTTTCGACATTTAAAATTAAAATGAGACAAGTTCGGAGTGTTTTGATATTTATTAACTTAGCCTTCAAAAAGGATACAAGTGAGGGTCCGAATAAATATATTACACCAACATTTTGGTCAGAATTTTATTTCTATAGTATACGTAAAGAACACATTTTAATTTATATACAAAATACCCCGTAAAAAATATAATATTATTTGTTGTTTTTCTAGTCAGGCAACACTAAACAGAAATTGTTAAGTTTTTAAGGATGTGAGTTTTTTACATTTCAAAATATGATGTTATTTTTATATAAATATCATTAACATCTTAGTAATTGGCCTTTGAGATTTTGGAATTTTCGAAATTTTTTTTGTAAATTTTAAAATCTTAGAATCTTAAATAAATTTTTAATTTTTATTTTTTTATCTTACACATAAATTTTGCTGAAATTGCAGAAATACATAAGCCATAATAGTATCGTATAAAATAGGGAAAAAACTAGATACTTCTTCAATTGGTCAGTGAGTCAAGTGAGTCAGTAACCAGCGGACCATCTTTTAGAGCCAGTTGTATGTCGGTTGGTAAACTCTTTTTAAACGTTGGCAAAGGGTAAATGGCTGGGATGGCCAATCAGATGAAAGTGCCTGCCAATCAGATGACAGGCACTTTCATCTGATTGGCCATCCCAGCCATTTACCCTTTACCAACATTTAAAAAGAGTTTACCAACCGACATACAACCGGCCCTTAGTCTGTTAACTGATTTCAGAGTTTCATCCCGAGTAGAAAAATAAGGCTTGATCGTCCTTCTCAACCTTGTTCCATTTGAAAAATTAAGTTTTTTTTATTTTTCTGTATTTTTAACGTGAATTTTGGAGAGTCGGGTAGCTCAGTCAGCTAACGCACTGGCCTCGCTTCGGCATCGATCGATTATGACGATGTTTGAGTGGAGGTCCGGGATTCGATCCTGGCTGGCAAATAAAAATGTATACCTGCTGAAAACTCGGCTCCCTCACTAACCCTACTAACACTTTACTTATGTGCTCTCTAAATTGGCCTTGTTCCCGGTGACATTAAATAAATAAAAAAAAAATAAACGTGAACTTTTGAATCTAGAGAATCTCAAAATGTAATCGCTTGTTTTTTTTGGAAATACAAACTTTTGGGCACCAGAAGCAACTTTCAATCACCTTTCCGTTTTGAATTATCATGGGTAGTGTATTCCAGATAAACATACATTTATTCCATATAAATTAAACTAAAAGAATAACATTGAATCGGAATGGCCCAAGACCACGAAAAATGAAAACAGCTAAACAAGACTGTTGTTGTTCATCAGTAAACACTAAAAAATATTAACCCTTAAGAATTTTTTTAAATCTAGTTAAACCTAGAGAAAAGTCTCTTTCAGAAATCAAGGAAGGAATTGTGTATTCTGTATGATGAAGGAACTGTTCCTCAAAGATCCTTGATTCGAAGAGGTTTATTAAAGGCGTACGTGCTTTCCAAGTTGAATGCAAAACGAACGCTTGAGTGTATAACAAAGACTTCAGAAAATGTTCTTCAACCAACAAACCTTAATTATTTTCAATCAGAATCTCTTTTAAGTAAATTATTTTTTGAAAATAATCTTTCTAAAGGATCAATATTTTTGTAAAACAATATTCCCAAGTTATCTTGGAAATTATTAAAATAAAATTTAAAAGAGTTCTTAAGCTTCTTAAACTATGGGTCGCGACTCACGATGACTCTTCCATCTTGAGTCGAGTAACTGAATTTTGGGGTCGCGAAACATAGGGCAACAATGGTAATGAAACAATGGACAAATTATAATGAGTGGCAGCCAAAAATTAATTGATCTGTGAGCCTCACCAAGGAAGTGAAACTTCTCTAGCCGTAGATGTTATTTGTAGATAATACGGCCAAAAAGTATATCCCCTTAAATAATTACTCTCCATAAATACTGGATATTATTCGTATAATTCAATTATTTTATCGAATATATTATATTAAATATCAAATTTTATATAAAATTATCATTAATTTTAAATTAATTTCTTGATTGGTTTTTTGAGAATTTTTTATTTATTTATATAACTATATATAACCAAACTTCTTGAGGATACAAATTCTCATTTAAATAGGTGTTGGTTTTATTCTTTTTTGACAAAAAACACATTTTTATCATTTATTTTTCTTTATTTTATTTTATTGTTACCAGGAACGTTTCGACATTTTCAAATATGTCATCATCAGCCTAAAACATTTCAATCATTACATAATTATTATACAATGACAATTTCTCCACACAACAAGAACTTAAAAATAACAACAAAATGACATACCTTGGAACAATCTAAAGATGGGAAAAAATTCTCTCACATCGAAATTATTAGAGTATGTAACATTATTCTTTTGTTGATAAATTATGTTGATTAATGTCCATTATAATTAGTAGATTATAAATTCCAGTTTATTGGACAAAGTTTTTTTATTGAAGTTCTTCTTCAATTTTTGTACAACGATTCGTCTCTCTCAGAGACTTTTTCAAGTACTCAATTGGTTAGAACAACATTGGTTGAAATAAAGATAAAAATAACTGAGACATAGTAGAATTTTTTTCTTTCTATATTTTTTATCTAGATATTATTTCAGGATTTTGGATTTAAATATTTTTATTTCTGATTTGGCCGAAGGCGGGCGTCGCAGCTTGTAATATAATATATAATTGTATTATATATATATTTACTACAATGCTCATCTGTCCGATACTTTGGGGAATCGAAACAGATGAATTTTGTTCAAATATTCAATAATAAATTTTATTTAGAATGTTTATATGTTATATACTACAATGGATAAAAGTTTTAACTTTCGCGTTCATCTAGTTAACATATAAACATTCTAAATAAAATTTATTATTGAATATCTGAACAAAATTCATCTGTTTCGATTCCCAAAGAATTGGACAGATAGGCATTGTAGTAAATTTATAAGAACCATATTATTAGGAAAACAGGAGAAAGCGCGGCTGAGCTAAAGAGTTGGATATTTATAAAATTTGATTATAGGATCTAGTCAGGGGAGTCGCTTAAATGGAAAAGGCATCTGCGGGAATAACGCAGATGTCGAATCATACCCGGCTGGGTCCTGTATCTTTTTTCAACTCTTGGTTCAGTATCAAAAACGAATCAACAACTCTGCTACTCTCGGCAAAACAAAATCTTTTCATTTTCTATTTTAGTAAAAGTTCTTAAAAGAAATCTTTAAAAAATGTAAATACACTAAGATTATATGTCTATATAAAATGGTATGAAAAAAAGTCCTTTGAAAGCTTTAAGTGTTAATGGAAATTGATTTCCGGTTAGGTTCGTCGCGTCGGTCGTTTGGATCGTGTCTAGAATGACTTACTTCACTTGCATATCGAGTCGAAGCTCATTTCGCATTCGTTTTCAAGAGGAGGAATATCTCTTCAAAGAAAAAGTCGGGATCCCGAAATCAAATTGAATCGATACCCATGGAGAAAAAAATCATTCAAAATATATTTTGAAAATTCTTCACTTTCAATTGGATTAACATGATTTATCTGTTTTGAATAATAAAATTGAATCGAAAAACATTGGTACATCGTTCCATTTATGTTTTCATCAGTGGCAGCTAGTGGACAAAAAAATCTGCAGGTGCACAAAATTTCAAACATAAAAGTTTTTAAATAATAATAATATATATATAATTGAAAGTAATGGAAGTCAGGCTAGGGCTAGTGAGGAAAGAAAAAATTAACACATATCCAAATAAGGTGTAATTTATTGGATTCCTTCATCCTTTCCTTTCAAACCAACGTTTCGGAGGATTCTTCCCTCCTTCTTCAGGGTTTCAAGGGGTCAATGAAGAAAACAAATAAAATGCTTCCTTCGTCTCTCCACAGAAGTGTTTAAAACTTTTTTTCTTCCTTAGCAGAAGCATAGAAAAACAATTTTTTTTCTCTTCTTTTTCTTAATTATATATATATATACGAGCCCCGTCCCATCTCAATTGGCCCACCAATATTTTTTCTTTTTAAATAAAAATTATGCTAATTCACGGTAAATAAAATTTAAATATTTATTTTTATTATCATTTGGAACAACATTTTAAACAATTTAAAACATTTTATTGTAACATTTAACTTAAAATTAACAAAAAACATATTTTTATAATAAAAAATAGTTCTTTGCTTTTCACGAATTTTTTTTAAGAATCTTTGAATATGTGAAATAATCAAGTAGGCTTTGCCTTTTTCCAACAAAAGAAAGTTTGTTTTGTTTATTATTAGTAAAAATGACTCGTGGAAAGTTTGTTGATGAAAAAATTCGGTCAATTATTATCAATTTATTTAAAAAAGATCAAACGCGGAAATTGGCGATATAGTTAATTTATCAAAGTTTACTGTCAGAAATATTATTCGAGTTTATAAAACAACGGGTACAATAGCTACAAAACCTCGGAATGCGTCGAAATCCAAAATATCATATGCTGATAGACGGGCATTGAAGAAGATTATTAGAAAAAACAGGCGTTCGAACTATGGTGAATTATTTGTTCTTTGGAACGATGCTGTGGGGCGAAGTGTTTCAAGATCCACGTGCCATAGAGAAGCCCTTAAGTTAGGTTTTAAAACTTACAAGGTAATTTTATTGCAACTTATTCCAAAATTTTTTTTGTAATTTTACTAATTTTTTTAGGCGAAAGAAAAGCCACTCTTGACATTAAAACAAAAGAAAACCCGACTTAAATGGGCTAAAAGTCACATTAATTGGACGAGTGATGAATGGAATAGTGTTCATTGGAGTGATGAGTCTCGTTTTGAAGTTTGTGTTGGGGACAATCGAAGCAGAGTTATTCGTCAGAAAAATGAAGCTTTCAATTCAGATTGTTTAAAAAAGAAAGTAAAATTTCCTGCTTCAGTTATGGTATGGGGTTCAATGTCTGCTAGAGGTGTTGGAAAACTTCACTTCATTGATGGAATTGTAAACACCAATAAATATTTAGAGATTTTAAAAAAATCGTTACTTCCAACAATGGCAGATGCATTGCAGAATAATAATAATTTTGTGTTCCAACAAGACGGGGCGGCCTGCCATACATCAAGAAAATCTTTAAAATGGCTTTCTGTTCATAATGTTCCATTTTTGGAGTGGGTGGCAACCAGTCGCTGACTTGTCACCAATAGAAACTCTTTGGCACACAATGAAAAAGCTATTACGAATACAACCAGCTAGAAACGTAGTCGAATTAAAACACAAACTTCAAAATATTTGGAATACTTTCACTCAAGATGAGTGTCAAAACTTAATAAGTACGTTGCCCAAAAGAATTCAAGCCGTAATTAAAAATAAAGGCGACGACACACAGTAGGTAAAGGTTTTGGATTTTGTATGTTCTCCTTGTTTTTAACAATTAAAAAATAATTTTAAGTTAAATGTTACAATAAAATGTTTTAAATTGTTTAAAATGTTGTTCCGAATGATAATAAAAATAAATATTTAAATTAAATTTGCAATGAATTAGCATAATTTTATTTAAAAAAGAAAAAATATTGGTGGGCCAATTGAGATGGGACGGGGTTCGTATATAAATATTTTCTTACTATAGAAAATCAAGAGAGATGGACTACTACTAGATCCGGATCCGGGATGTTACAAATTATTAGATGTAACAAATCACAAGAAAAAAGGAAACATTTAAACACCTTGTTAAATCATCACTAATTTATGATAGCTTCATCAGGCTCTTGATCAGATTATTTTCAAACACTTTGTCATTTAATTTTTTTTTTTTTTTTGAAAATTGAATGACAAAGTGTTTGAAAATAATTTGATCAAGAGCCTGATGAAGCTACAATAAAACGGTGCGGTGTTTAATTGTTTCCTTTTCTCCTCTGATTTGTTACATCTAATAGTGATTATGGAACTGAATAATAATAATATTGTTACAAATTATGTTTATTATGTCAGAAGAAAGAGTGGTTTTGTCTCTTCGGGACTCGGACCCGAGTGCTAAAAGAGTGCACTACTGGCACTTGGCTTGACTCCGTCGTCGGATCTTATATAGGTCGGGTCGAAATTCTCTAATTGAGGGTTTGGGGGTGGTTTTACTTTTTATTTTAAAAATAACAGAGACACCACAAATAATGTCAGTTCTGAGATGGATGTAGCTTTCAGTAATTCACAATCATATGGGTTTAATAAATCAGCTATCGGAGAAATTTGAGTACCAGAAAATGGACAAGTAATTTAATGGTTTCTATTTATATCTCACTTAATCAAAGCATAAATAAAATCATCGAATTCATCCATTTACCCCAAAACAGGATCAGCTCTTCTCGATGGAAACCTTCATAATTTACCTTTGAATTTGAATAGAGATTTCAATGTTGATTTCTCAAAAGACAAATCAAAGATTTTAGTTGATTTTTCCAAATCAACATTAAATTTTAATATATCAAATGATTGATATGAAAGCACAACAAAATATAGAACGACGATTGACTGAGTTCTTTTTAGATATTATAGATTTAAATCAAAAGTATTTATATCATATTTCAGTTACCATAAGCCTATATTGTTTCATGTTTAGATTATGGTTGAAATGGATAGCAAAATTTACCTGAGTAATTGATTCACAATTATAATTGTATAGAAGGTAAATATTATTACTTGGTAAATATAGAAATAAAAGTAAATAATTGTATTTTTTAAAACGAAATTTTCTCTGGAGAGAGACAGACTGGTAGAAATTTTAATTGAATGTAATGGAAGGCAGCCCAGAGGTAGTGAGGAAAGAAAAAATTAACACATATAAAATAAGGTGTAATTTATTGGAATCCTTTCTCCTTTCCTTTCAAACCGACGTTTCGGAGGATTGGAGAAGGAGGAAAAATCCTCCGAAACGTCGGTTTGGAAGGAAAGGAGGAAGGATTCCAATAAATTACACCTTATTTTATATGTGTTAATTTTTTTTTCCTCACTACCTCTGGGCTGCCTTCCATTACATTCAATTAATGTATTTTTAATATTAATCTCGATTTGTTCCTAATTAGTCCAACCAATATCCATGATATATGTAATATTAATATAATTTTTATTACTTAGAATTATAAATACGGTATAAGTTTTTGTTTCTGTTCTGTGGTCTTAAGCACACACATATATTTAAAATTATTCTTTATGTTTTCAATTAGAGAGGTCATGATTAATCCAGTCCGTACAATGTGGTAATAAAACAATCTAATTAATTATTTTAAAATAATGCATTTATTAAATCCAAACTTGATACTTAAGGCTACAAATTAACACAATCTATATTAAATGATTAAGATATAGTTATTATATATAGATTCTACATAAACTTTTTTAAATGTGTATAATAATATTAGATATAAAATTTCTTGAGACCTGGAGCAGAGCCAGTAAGAACTGTGTGAGAATAGTGAAAGAATAATGGTTAATTAATAGATAAATTTATAAAAATTTTATCAATTAATTAAATATATATAATTGCATTTATTTTCTTTCAAAAAGATTCAATTTCTTTGTATAATAAAATCAAACAATAAAAAGACACACAAACAAAATATAAATTGAACTTTAGTATCATTTAAGCTTATGAATAACAGTAATAAATACAATTCTTAAAATAAATACATAGCTAGTAAAATGTTTATATATGTATATCAAATATTGTGAGGAAATTTTCCTTTTATCAAACAGAAAAATCCTAGGTAGGTAGGTAAATATAAATAATTTTGAAAATCTTGACAATCCGAATTCTAGTAATTTGGAATTTAAATTTTTTAACACTTATTTTTATTTTTATTTATTTTTTAGTGATAAGCATTTATAAATAAAAAGATTAACAAACGCTTATCTAAGCAATTAATTTTATAAACTAAATTATTTTGGTTTGGAAGAGAAAGTGCCGAAAAATACTATATATCAGGGACGTACTCTGAGGGGGGGGGGGGCTAATTTGGCTGGGCCCCCTCCAAAATCATCGAGATATTACTTCATTTAAATAAAATTGTTTTTCTTAAATGATTTTCTATGAGGTTTGTACTGCCTGCGCATCCTGTATTCGCAACGATTATATCTATTTTCGGGATAGCAAGTATTTTCCATTATATTATAAACACCACCAATTCCACAGTCATGATTTGTAATTAACCCAGTAGTATTATTGTATTTCTCACAATAATAAAATCTATAGCAAAATTTATAATCAGGAAATGTTTTGAAATAAGGACAAATCGGTTGTTGTTCTTTACTCTGTACGCACATTTCATCTGGTTCACACATTTTTGATATTTCATCCCACCTGAAGCCCTGATCACACCGCATTATAGTTAACCGACCATATAAACGTTTTCTATATTGTAAATCTGGTTTACAACTAAAATATGTATAACACGTACGTTTGTCAGCCGCATAGTCAAATGGACAAAGATCTTCTTCTTCAGCAATCTACAAAAAAAATATACATATATATATAGTATATTGTAGGCTGCGTTTACTTTTGATAAAAGATAAGAGAGGATACTAGCGAACTACACAATCATAACATATCTTTATAAAAATAATTATTAACTATTATAAAAATATATATATTTTATTAATGATATTGATCCTAGGAGTTACACCAAGAAGGTGCAACTCTAAAGGCCTAAATAGGAGTCTCCATCGTGAAAAGAAGAGGAAGAGAATTTATTGACTGTGTAGGAGGAGTCGAAGTCATATGTGGATTCGAGTCTTAATCAACTGAAGGTTATAGTTCGTAGTAAAGATGGTAACGGTGAAGCGAGTTCCGGTCTCTAGAGGTCATAGATTTAAATGATTCGGTGAAATATGTAAGTGATTATAGTGGAGCAATGAGTTTTTTAGTCGAGCAAGGATAAAAGCTAAGAAAATCGAAACATTATTATTTAAACCTCTTGTGTGGCACTTTTAGAAGTGAAATCTAAATCAAGCCAACTTATAAGATCAAAAAACCAGAATCATATTGAACGGATTGAAATCAAAGATTTTCATTCTCATAAATATTCCATAAAATCCATAATTGTGAAGATATTCTATTCAAGCATGCTTATTTTAAGTAATAAAATAATTTACAGTATCTTCTTGTAGAACTGTTTATTTATTTTTTCAATTTGATAGGACATGGTTTTGCTCTTATCGTTTGTCACAGATCCAAAATAAACCCGACATATTAGAAAAAAAAATCGACTTCAAAAAAATTAAATTCAACAAATAAAATAATAAAACTCAAAAATAAAATAAAATACACTAAAAGGTATAAAATAATAATCTAATTTAGTTAGAACTAAACGACGAAATATTTACATGAAATCACTTTTTGAAGTCGGTGCCAAACATATACATTTTATGAATCAAACTCGACGGATTTTACTTAGTATGATTGGCGGGTATGCTCGCTTATATAGTTTGTTTAGCACCGACTTCAAAAAATGATTTCATGTAAATATTTCGTCGTTTAGTTGTAACTAAATTAGATGATTATTTTATACCTTTTAGTGTATTTTATTTTATTTTTGAGTTTTATTATTTTATTTGTTGCATTTAATTTAATTAAAAAGTCGGATTTTTTTATAAAAATTATTTTTATTTTTCTCTTTTTAGTGATGTTATTAATAGTGACTTAATATAATACCTTGCTTGCATCCATAGAAAGGGTCGGGCGAATGAATCAGAAAATGATAAACCAATTATTTTACATGAATTTATGCATACATTGTTTTTGAGCTTCGATTCCGGAGATTACTTCTCCACCATCGAGTGTCCTTGATCATCTTTTAGTCCTTGTTTTTAATAAGAGGAAAAACTAATTAAAGAAAAAAACCTCTTTTCCGATAATTATTCCAATTCCATATTGATTACTATATATCGATTATCTCCAATCCCAGAAAATGATATTAAACAAATTATTTTACATTAATTAATGTATACCTTGTATTTTAGCTTCGATTTCGGAGATTGCTTCTCCACCATCGAGTGTCCTTATTCATATTTAGTCCTTGTTTTTAAAAAGAGGAAAAATCTAATTAGATAAAAAAACCTCTTTTCCGATAATTATTTTAATTCCATTATTCCCCAATCAAGTCGATTGGATCATTTATCCCTCCCTCTCCCCATCCCCATCTCCCAGAAAATGATATTATTTTTTTTTTTTTTATAAATTTTATTAAACCAATTATTTTACATTAATTAATGTATACCTTGTATTTTAGCTTCGATTTCGGAGATTGCTTCTCCACCATCGAGTGTCCTTATTCATCTTGAGTCCTTGTTTTTAATAAGAGGAAAAATCTAATTAGATAAAAAAACCTCTTTTCCGATAATTATTTAAATTCCATTATTCCCCAATCAAATCGATTGGTATCCTTCCCTCTCTCTCCTCCCTCCCCAGAAAATGATAATAAAATTAAATTCATAAATATAGAAATTCTCTAGAAACGTTTGCGGGCGTTATATGAACGTTTTAAGATTGTTTTTTTTTTTTTTATAAAAAATTTTATTTATTATAATTTCGATTATTTGTTCATAAGAATTGGATATTTACGTTAATTCGTCATTGATCATATTATCAGAACTTGACCAAATTAATATGGGATCACCCCTAAGGTGCCCTCTTTCGAATATAAAAAGAATCATCAAAATCGGTTCATAAACAAAGAAGTTATGACTAAACAAACATAGCAAAAAAGGTCCAATACCAATGAAATTTATACGGAACCAATCGGCAACTATACTGAACCCATTGCAAAAAAATCATCGAATTCGGTCCACATGTTAAAGAGAAATCGACGAACAAACATCATCAGAACTTGACCAAATTAAAATGGAATCACCCCTAAGGTACCGCCTTTCCAATAAAAGAAGTATCATTGAAATCGATCCATAAACAAAGAACATATGCGTGAACATACATAACAAAAAAGGTCCATGCCAATGAAAAAAACAAAAACAAGACCAATCGGGAACTAGACTGAACTCAATAGAAAAAAATCATCGAAATCGGTCCACATGGTAAAGAGAAATAAATGTTCAAACATAAAAAAAAACAGACATTCCGTTGAATTGATAACCTCCTCCTTTTTTTCGAAATCGGTTAAAAATAGAGACATTTAGATGATATTATTGTGTCTCCTGTCGTTTATCACATATTTAATATAAACGCTCTCAGAGCAAAAAAACAACCACAACGCGTTCTGGCTGATGTAAAAAGACTTTAATGGGAAATTGGAGAAAAAAATAATAACTTTTTCAAATCTCGATATTATCTTTGACTTTAGTCGACCTAGTAATATATTATAAACTTAAATATCATATTCCCTCTGTCCGAAAATAAAACACCATTTGAATTTTTTTTATTATTTATTAAGATCAGAAAAATAGAAAAAACGGATCAAGTCTTCGTTGATGAATATAAAATGTTTTTTGTTTTTAATATCCATCAACCCCTAACATTGATCCTTAGTCTCGTATAACACTCTTATATTAAAATGGGGCTCTTATTTTCGGCAAATTTTTGTTTGAAATGTGTCTCATATTCGGATAGAGGGAGTTAGTAATAAATAATAACAAAATAAAAGAAATTTATTCTATTTCCTTCTTTTATTATTATTAAAGAAAACGTTTAAAAATACAGAAAACTTCATTTTCTCATTGATTTTATTGAAATTTAAGCATATGGTACAAAAAGCCAAAAAGACAAAATAAGTTTTTACTTTTTCCTCCAATTTAAATAATTAAAATTGAAAGAACATCTGTTTTTTATTTTTTGCATAAATATCACTACGCCTTAAAAAAGATTTACATTAATAATTACTATAATAATTAATAAACTGATGCCTCATCCTTTAGACTATAATCTATTTTAGTATACTTTAATGTGAAATGTCCCGGCTAAAATCTGATCCCTAGATAGAAGACAAAATTTAAAAAATAATAGAATCGTATTGGCTGATTGCTAGAAAGGCCAAAAAGCCAAAAAAAATTTCGAAATGTCATGAAACCGAACGGAAAAATCTAATTTTACTAATCTTAAAGGCATCACAGCTTAAAATTTATTAATAAATACATTATTTTTGTTTTATTTTATTCATTTTTTTAAATAAACCTTAAGTCTAGTAGCCATTGACATTTGGTAATATACATCATTTCAAAAATTTTGGAAATATCTAAATAAATAGAAATTAAAAAAAAAAAATAGGTTTATTTGATGAAGGAGGAGGTATCAGCCAAAGATGGAATCACTGGGTTCAATAAAACACCTTTAATAAAACGTTTCGGCCTGAATTTTATTTGGCCATCTTCAATTAATTAGGAGTTATACACAAAATGCGTTACACATATGTGATCGAACCAAGCCTTGTCAAAAATAAAAATTTTTTAGCTTCATGTAAATTTATAACGTGCCTGGACCCAAAAGTTTCAAGACTTTCATTCGTTATAAGTTTACATGATGCTAAAAAAATTTATTTTTGACAAGGCTTGGTTCGATCACATATGTGCACCACATTTTGTGTATAACTCCTAATTAACTGAAGATGGCTAAATAAAATTCAGGCTGAACACGTTTTATTAAAGGTATTTTATTGAACCCAGTGATTCCATCTTTGGCTGATACCTCCTCCTTCATCTAATACAGTTTCATCACAGCCACGAACTCTAACAACAACAAAAAATAAGTTTGTTTTGTTTATTCAAAGTAAATGTGTCTCTTTTATTTCTTTAATTAAAATTTCAAACCACATGCCATTTAAGCAAGAGCTCTCTCTATCAGTGCTTAACTTTTACAATTCACTAACTTTATCGAAACATATTTATTTTGGGCTAGCATGATTAAAACTAACAACAATAATTCACTCGCAAAATGAGCTGACGAATCAGAATTTACATGAATTTTTGAATGTCAAAAGTTGTAGCTTGACAAATATTGCGTCCTGGTTACATTATAAGAGTTTGAACGCGTTATGGTCGATTATTAAAAGAACTACAAAATGAATTTCGTTTTGTGGTTGTTTTATATATAGTACAAGGTGCCGGGGGAGTTTTTGTAACAAAAAGGTGACGATCCTGGTTATGGTAGGTTTTTTGTTCAGTGAGAGTTGTTAGTCCGTGATCCTAACATTAATATAGGAAACAAATTTGTATCTTAAGAAATTAAAACCCGTATGTATTCAAGCAACTTACCAAAGAACATAAGGATAAAGCGAAAATGAAGATCGTCTTGAACAGAGTCATTGTAAAAAAAGTACCTTTTTGGTTGACAGTATAGGAGGACTTCTTATACTAATCAATGGCGTTGCATAAAAGGAAAAAAGCATAACACTTTTATTTAAAAATATTCTTATCTATTTGTTTTCATACGCGTGTAGTTTATTATCATAAAAAAGAGGATGTTCTCAATAGGAATTATTTTTTGTTGTCTACTTACCCGATTTCTTCGCCAATTCTTAACCGATTTTGATGATTTCTTTTGCATTGGGTTCCGTATAATTTCCGATTGATGCCATATAAATTTCATTGGAATTGGACCTTTTTTGTTATGTATGTTCATTGTTCACGCATAACTTCTTTGTTTATCAACCGATTTTAATGATTCTTTCTGTCTTTGGATCAGTACAGCTCCAAGGTAGTCAAGATACCTAACTATTTATTTATTTATTTTCATTTTTATGTATTTTCAGCGATAAATTTTTGCCACGTGGGCGGATTTCGATGATTCTTTTTTTATTGGGAAGGGAGTACCTTAGGGGTGGTCTCATAGAGAGAATTTCTCTATTTATGAATTGAATTTTATTATAATTTTCTGATTCATTCCCTCGACGCTTTCTCTTACGAGATGCATGAAAAAATATTATCTTAAGACACTATTATTAATATCACTAAAAAGAGAAAAATAAAAATAATTTCTAGAAAAAAAAACGACTTCAAAATAATTAAATTCAACTTCCGTGGACTGCTTTCATCAACATCCAATTGCATATTTATACCAGTCCGTCTCCTAAAGAAAATCTCTATCAATTAAATTCAACAAATAAAATAATAAGAACTCAAAAATCAAAAAATGCACTAAAAAGATATAAAATAATTATTTAATTTAGTTACATACAACTAAACGATGAAATTTTTACATGAAATCACTTTTTGAAGTCAGTGCCAAACAAACTATATAAGCGAGCTTACGCGATGTTGTCTTCATTACACGCCAAACGTACAAGTAAGATCCGCCGAGTGCGATTCATAGAATGTATATGTTTGGCACCGACTTCAAAAAGTTATTTCATGTAAAAATTTCATCGTTTTGTTCTTACTAAATTAGATAATTATTTTATACCTTTTAGTGCATTTTATTTATTTTTCGAGTTCTTATTATTTTATTTGTTGAATTTAATTTTTTTGAAGTCGTTTTTTTTCTAAAAATTATTTTTTTATTTATTAAATATGTTTTAATATACATATGTATTAATAATAAAATAAAATTTATAATTCCAGCAGAAGACACACTCTTTTATTGTCTCCTTCAATACATGTATTCATTAGTGTGACCACAAGACTATACATGTTGCTAATCCGTCTTTAATTGAAGTAAATACAGCCGACTCTCGATAGTTCGAATTTTTCGATAATTCGAACTCTTCAGCTGTTAACTTCGGTAAATCGAAAAAATGCTGTGTATTTTGATACGCTAGATAACCCTAAATCCTTTTCGTAACAAGAAGGGGAGAGAACGTTCTATAATTCGAACTAGGCCACTTCCCCTTTTTATAATTCGAATTATTCCTAGCAATGTTATTATCTATTCTCTATTGCAATGTTAATATAGGTATATGTTATTTTTTTGTTCTTTTTTGTCGTTTTCATTATTTTTAGTTTTTTAGTTGAGGTTATATATAAAATGTATGTAAGCTCATCTAGACACACGGCAGTGTGTCAGCCAAATTCGGAAAAACTGGCGACGCATCTGCCATGTGTGTATTTACACGAAACATTCCGAGCTATTTTTGGCCCCCCATAACTCGAAAAACATTCGACTTACACACTTGAAATTTTGCATGTCTAATAAGGTCCATTAGAATACCTAGAATCCCAAATTTCATGAATAAACCAATTATAGTTCTTGAGCTATTAAGGTCTGAAAAGTGCCTGTCTGGAAACCTATATATTTGTTTACATATTCTGAATCTGCGAAAAACACTGAACAGCTTTCATAAGAGCTATTTTTTTATTTTACATGAAATAAAAAAAATATTAAATCAATTAGATCTCAGAAAAAAAACCTAATAATTATTTTTAACAATTAATCAACTTAATTATCATATAATAATGATCAAATATTTAATTATTAAATATATAATTTAATAATAATTAATAATCTAATAAATTTTCCGACACTGTTCTGTGATATTCCAGAGTGTTTTCGCAAGTTTTCTGGATGAATTCCAGTTTCAATTTCATTATATTGGCCTGTTTCAGTTTCTTCGTACCCTTTACATTTCCTGATGTTTTTTTAACAGATTTCCAACACGATAAAATGAAGCTCGTGAGGGTGTATCCCTGTCAGGAAATGCTCGGTATCCATTTCAATAGCAGCCCCATAACACTTCTTCCATATTCACCATAAATTATGACCATTTTAATTCTGTCTTCAGCAAAAAATGATCCATTTTTGCTATGGGAATACAATATAACTATCTACTGGATTGACACAAGAAATAAACTATTTTAAACTCATGAATTTTAAGTTGTTCTAATAAGTAGAAAAAAATCTCTTAAATCTGAGTATAATGAAGTTTAAGATCATTATAAACACTTTTTTTCATTCTTTTGGCTTTTCGATTTAATAATTATTTATTTAATAATTAATTATTTAATCATTATTATTTGATAATTAAGCTGAATAATTGTTAAAAATAATTATTAGGGTTTTTTTCTGAGATCTAATTGATTTAATATTTTGTTTATTTGATGTCGAATAAAAAAATAGTTCTAATGAAAGTTGTTAAGTTTTTTTTTTGTAGATTCAGAATATGTAAACAAATTTATAGGTTTCCATTTAAAAAACAAAACTTGACCTTGAAATACCCTTGAAAGCTTGATGTAGGTAATCAAACAATAGCGTAGTTTAGTTTCCCCCTCCATATAAATAAACTTTTTTTTTCATATAATGCACTGTTTTTGAGTTATAAGACTGTCTCAAGATAAAAAAACTCACCCGGTATATATATAAAATTAAGGTTTTGTCTGTACATTGGGATGGTGGGGTGGGTGGGGGTGCTGGGTGGGTTTAGGGGGGTTCGAGGGGGTCCATGGGGAGAGCCCCCTGGCCAGCAAGAGGACCGCCGAAGGCAGGCCTTGCAGCTAGTATCAAACTTAATTGTTTGTAGTATAAAATAGAACTAGCAAAGTTAAATTTTAAGCTTCTATTAAATATCATCACGTTAAACGTAACTTATATTTTTCACATTTATGTTTTTGGTCAGATACATATTTTCAAAAATATATTAAAAACTCTTAATAATTCGAATTTTTTTCTTTCCTCTTGATAATTCAAACTTCTTGATAATTCGAATTTTTCTTGTGGTCCCTTGGATTTCGAATTATCGAGAGTCGATTTTACTTGATGTAAACTTATCAGTTTTTGTCATATTTAAGTACCTACTATATGTATAAAAAGTATGTGGTCTATATTTAGTGATATAAATTCTCAATTTAAGTGCACCATGAGAAGAAATTTTTTAATCATTTATCTGCAATACGAGAGATGGTAGTATTCACCTAAATGCATAGTAACGTCAAGAATATTTGGATATATTAAGGAAGCACAGCATGACAATGACACATAGGAAGCCCTTTTGATTTTCCGGCGACCACCCTCAATTGTGAATTATTCCGTAAGGGTTCTCTCGAAGAGAGTTGAAGAGCCATCTCTAACCACTTCCAAGCCAATGAGAATCACTGTGAGGACCTGACAGGAAGGAAATTTCACGCCGCATTTTTTAGAGAGTGGATTAAAAGAAATTTTTAAAAAAGTACTTGGTTTATTCCTCAATGATGATCGTAATTTAAGATTCCGGAAGGAAGTAAATATAAAGAGGTACGGAGGAGGGATGTCAAGCCTCCTTCACTAAATACAAAAGGTCGCTTTTAATGATTCATTCCAATAGGGTGTGTACGGCCATAAGAAATTAAATTTAAAAATCGTAATGTTAATCGATAGATAAATTAAAAATCTTGATAGGGATTCGGGTTGCCGTGCTCGTTAGATCTATCGCTTCTGCATCGTCTTGATGACGTTGTTGCATCGGGAGGCCTAAGTTCAGGCCTTGCTCACGGCAGAATAAAAATTTGATCGGTGAAAACCCGGCTCCCTCACTAACACTGCTAACCCATGATTAAAGAATCATACTACATACCACTGGCTATCTATCCGAAACCAAACGAAAAAAACATCTAAAATATAAATAAAATTACAAATTATAGTCGAAACCAGAATCACTTCCATGACGTCCGAGATCAGTTTGGACTCTATTTTGAGCAATTTTAAAAATGTACAAGCTTGTGGAGATCTGATTTTCCGAAAGGGATTTTTTTGTCAATGAGTCCCAGATTATTCTTTGGCTTGAAAGTTTAAGCAAAGCTCGGAAACATAAAGGCGTAATTTAAAGGCGAAATAATGGGTTTTTTTAGTTTAAGTCACAGGTTTATACAAGAATGTAGTATGTAGTGTTAAACACTTTAATTTAATAAGAAAGAATATTTATAGAAAAATGCCGATGGCGCTTAGGTCCGGTTTTGATTTTCAAATTAAAAATAGGTTGGTGTCACTCTATTATATCTTATTATATACTACTCTATCTACTATTTACTCTCTATCTTACTGTCAAGCTTGAGATAGCTCTCTTAGGGCCAGTTGTATATCGGTTGGTAAAATATGACAGGCACTTTCATCTGATTGGCCATCCCGTCAGTCACAAGGTGAATTTTAAGGTTTTACCCTTTGTCAACGTTTAAAAAGAGTTTACCAACCGACATACAACTGGCCCTTAATAGATTTTTTAAAGCGTTGTTGAACTTTACATATCTAGTTCTCTTGACTACGTTTTGATTCTCTGTGAGGACTTCTTTCGATGGGTGGAAGCTGATGACACTATTGGCTGGCTTGGCTATGACGTTGGTGCATACCGTTTAATTTAGAAAGGAAATCAGATGATTAATTAAAAGAGTATCTGATTATAATACAAAATCCCAAAGTTAGAGGTTTCAAAAAATTAAAACTATTGAAATGAAAAGCTATTTCAAAACAAAGGTTCTTTATTGTTAGAATTTCACGAACTAAAATTTCTAAGAATTGTCTAATTTTTAATGTTTTTTAAAAAATTATATTTTGTTTTTGAAAAAAATATGTATCACTTATATAAAATTACAATTTGTGGGTCATGTACTATACCTTAGACTTGAACACTTTCGAAATTGATCGGAAAAAACTAAAATATATTAAATATATGGTAGACTTACCAAAGAACAAAATAAAGTAGTGAAAATGAAAATCATCTTGATTAAAGCCATTTCTAAATAAGAAGGAGAAGCTAAGAACTATTACATTTTTATACTAACCGCCGAAGACATTAAAATTATAATCCAAATATAGGTTATCATTGATAGATAACAAAAAAGTCTTTATAAGTCTAAATAAATGACCAACCACTTAGCCAAAAAAAATTAAAAACATGTAGGTATTTATTTATCTGTAAACTTTGAGATAATTTTCTCTAAATAAATAGAGCGTTACATCAAGTGTTTTGATATTAATCGTATTTTCCATTTTTGGCCAAATTCAACTATTTTATTTTTTAAAACAAAAATATATGAATTCTTAATTTTTAATTGATTTAATCGAATTGTCATCTAATTTTTAAACATATACCATAGGTGGTTACCCACATTTTGAACATCTAGCTACTCGTAATTTATTTAACATTATTTTTAAGAAAAAAAACCGACTTCAAAAAAATTAAATGCAAGAAATAAAATAATAAGAACTCAAAAATAAAATAAAATGCACTAAAAGGCATAAAATAATTATCTATTATAAATTAGTTACAACTAAACGATGAAATTGTTACATGAAATCACTTTATAAAGTCGGTGCCAAACATACATTTTATGAATCGCACTCGGCGGATCGTACTTAGTACGTTTGGCGGGTAATGAAGACAGCATCAAGTAAGCACGCTTATATAGTTTGTTTAACACCGACTTCAAAAAGTGATTTCATGTAACAATTTCATCGTTTAGTTGTAACTAAATTAAATCATTATTTTATACCTTTTAGTTCATTTTAATTTTATTTTTGAGTTCTTATCATTTTTTGTTGCATTTAATTTTTTTGAAACATCATCAGAAGTTGACCAAATTAATATGTGACCACCCCTAAGGCATCCCTTTTCCAATAAAAAAGAATCATCGAAATCGGTTTATAAACAAAGAAGTTATGCATGAACATACATAACAAAAAAGGTCCAATACCAATGAAAAAAACGGGACCAATCGGGTACGGGACTGAGCCTAACGCAAAAAAAATCATCCAAATTGAATCAGAAAATGATAGTCATAAATTTTATTGAACCAATTATTTTACATGAATTAATGTATACCTACATTGTATTTGAGCTTCGACTTCGGAGATTACTTCTCCACCATCGACTGTCCTTGATCATCTTTTTAGTCCTTGTTTTTAATAAGAGGAAAAAACTAATTAAATAAAAAAAACTCTTTTCCGATAATTATTCCATTCCCTCTTTTTCCAGAAAAAGATAATAAAATTCAATTTATAAATATAGAAATTCTCTCAAAACGTTTGCGGGTTTTAAATGAATGTTTTAAGATTTTATTATAAAAGATTTTATTTATTATAATTTCGATTATTTGCTTATAAGAATAGGAGATTTACGTTATTTCGTCATTGATCATATCATCAGAACTTGACCAAATTAATATGGGACCACCCCTAAGCTACACCATTTCCAATAAAAAAAGAATCATCGAAATCGGTCCACGTGGCAAAAAGTTCTCGTTGAATATAGATAAAATAAATAAATAGTAAGGTGTTTTTACCACCTTGGAGCTATACTGATCCAAACTCAGTAAAATTGATTAAAATCGGTTCATAAACAAAGAAGTTATCCCTGAACAAACATAACAAAAATGGTCCAATACGAATAAAATTTATATTTTTACTAATCGGAAACTAGACTGAACCCAATGCAAAAAATCATGATTATCGCTTCATAATTGGCGAAGAAATCAGGTAACATATACACAAAAAAATTCAGTCGATTGCGAACCTCCTCCTTTTTTGAAGTCGGTTAAAATAGCCTTATCATTAAAAGGAGATTATTAATTGCTAATGGAACTTAAATTAAAGAAGGGATCGGTTCTTTCTTAAATAATTATAATATATTTTATTAAATACAATAAGAGAGGGACCAGCTGTGTGGTAAAGACACATAGATTGTCACATTAGATTATTTTGATTAATTTAGATTTAATCAGAGTTAAAAATTAGGGTACTCGTAAGTTATAGAGTATACGTCTTAGGGCCGATTATTTATAAAGTAAGGGCAGTTTTTACTTTTTAGGGCTGACCCATCGATAACGCTTTTTGGCAATACATACAAGAAATTTCTTAATCAATTCGACTTGTCCCATTATATTGTTTATTTTTTGTGAGTTAACCCTCATACAAACATAAGTTAAGGTACCAATCGTCCTTCTACTATATGAAATCGATCTTTAATGCACTCGTACTTCATTCGGGCCTACTGAACATATGCAGATTGGTTATATTCCTTTTCCCATAATATCAAGATTGTGATTTTTGTTTTTTATGTAGGATTAATTTGTACTTTTGTTATTATTATTATTATTATTGTTTATATGTACAAGTGTTCATTTGTTTATTGTCATGTATGGTGTGATATACAATTTATATGTTTATTATAAATTGTTATATTTTAGAATGTATTGATTTATCTTTTTGTATCTCATGAATTGAATGTATTATTTAAAAACAAATTACATATATTTGTTTAATTGTATGATGTATAGCTAAAATAGCTAATAAAGAATTATTATTATTATTATTATTGAAATTTAATATCAGACCCAAGCGCGGTGCGTGTGCCTTAAAGTTGAATTCACTATTACTTTTCTTTAGTGATGGCAAGAGACAATGTTTTCTAATATCTAGTGCGTTAATATTTAATATATATTTCCTTTGATTCATTGGAATTTCTTAATAATATATCAAGATAGAAGTTAAATCTGAAGTTAATTTCGTTTGTTTTTGTTCGACTGTGTTGGTGTCGGTTTTAAATAAACCGAAAGCACTACAGGAGATTTGACTGACCTATTTTATGGCATTGTCGATGATTCTGCTTCCTTTATCATTTCTTCCAAGGTTTTCAAATTTGTAAAAATAATTTGGTTCTTTACATTGAGCAATCTCTTTTGATTGGCAGAAATTGGACTTACGGTCAAATAAAGTTGCCAAAAATACAACTACCGATGATATATTTAGAAATTTCGTCATTCACCCGAGGAAAAGGATTTAAACAGACGAAATATTTAGAGCAATCATCTGGAACAGGAAATAATAATTTTGGGCATTTCAAAATATCCTTTGGGTCCTTTTTCACTTTACACGGGACCATAAATTTTGGTAAACACAATTTATCATCTTCACTATAAAAATCTCCCTCGTCACAATCCCTCATGTATATCAAGCCCTTTTCTTCGTATTTTCCATCATATGTTTTACACTCGTAATATTTAGAACAATTGTATTCATTACGAAAATATTTAAAAGGGCAAAAGGATTTCTCTGCATTCTAAAATAGAGAAGAAAGAAAAAGAAATTAGCAATAACTTTATTTTTATATATATTTATTATAAATTATAAGATTTTTCTAATTTTAGAAGTATTTTCCCACGCTAGTGAAATAAATTTTATAATTTAATTAAAAACTAGTAGTTTATTTAAGGAGAAACATACACCTTTTTCTCTAGGCGCCCCTACAACTCAACTTTTCATCATAGCATCTAAATAAACAACGGCCTTACCAAGTACTTGATACTAATTTAACAAAAAAAAGTAAGTTTTTTGAATCTTGAAAAAATATAGTATTGTTCCAAAAGTCAATAATCTGCTTCATAAACTATTTTAGGTCGAGTAACTGAATTTTGGGGTCGCGAATCATAGAGCAACAATAATAAACAATGAAAAAATTATAATAAACAGTGGCCAAAAAATATTTCAAAAAAATTAAAGTGTTGTGAATTCTAGGTATATCTATCATTGAATTTCCAATAATTTGTAAAATGGCCATTTTGTATTAGAGATTTATTTATATGAAGAGACCTTCTTAGCATTGGCGATTATAAAATCAAAATACAGATATAATTTTAAAAATGTGCAAGACCTCTAAGTTCTGTTAGATTCTTTATTTAATAAAAGAAACAAGCTTTTCGCCCTTTGGACCTGGCCTCTTTATGTTCCAAATAGTCTTCCATGATTTTGAATTCTCATAAAACTGAATTGTACTTCAATTGACTAGAAATGGAGGGTGAAAAAATGACAATTCTAGACTTTTTGACCACATTCAACCTAATTTTGTAGACTACAAAGCACATATATCAAATGGAAAAAAAATAATCCTCTCCACTGGTTCGAAGTGTGATCAGAGTTAGGGGAAGAGGAGAGAGTCCAGAGGACATGTATATACAAATATATCAAATTTTCAGTTAAGGCCATGTTTTATATAAATTTACATAAATTATTATATTTACATTAATTCACTAAACATTTTAGATAACCAATGGTCGACCATAATAAGTAGTAAATAAATTTAAAATTTTCAATTGTTATAATCGGATTTTTGTTCACTTTAGTTTTGTCAGAATTTCACGAACTAAAATTTTTAAGAATTGTCTAATTTTTAATGTTTTTTAAAAAAGTATTTTTTGGTTTTGAAAAAATATCTATCACTTCTATAAAATTACAATTTATGGGTCATGTACTATATCTTAGACTTGAACACTTTCGAAATTGATTGGAAAAAACTAAAATATATTTAATATAGACTTACCAAAGTACAAAATAAAGTAGTGAAAATGAAAATCATCTTGATCAAAGCCATTTCTAAATAAGGAGAAGCTAAGAACTATGACATTTTTATACTAACCGCCGAAGACATTAAAATTATAACCCAATTTACTAATATGGGTTATCATTGATAGATAACAAAAAAGTCTTTATAAGTCTAAAATAAATGACCAACCAAGGTAATTATGATATTCATTTCTAAACTTTGAGATAATTTTGTCTAATCGTCAATTTACCATAAATAAATAGATCGTCACGCAAATTGTTTTGATATTTTTATCGAATTTTCAAATTTTGACCCAATTCACATCTTTTTTTTCAAAACAAAAATAAACGTACGTATTCTTTATTTTTAAATGATTTATTCGAATAGTCAGTTATCTAACAAAAAAGATTTTTAATTTAACCCAACTTATTTATTTGTTTCCCAATTTTGCTTGTTTCCATATCAATAAATTAATTTAATAAAATTGCTTCGTTTTAACCTTACCTGTTAACCCTGTAGCATTCATCTATCCACCTTTGAAAGATATATAATTTTATTAAACAGTCCACCAGCTTCATATATACTACGCTAAATTTATAATTATATCCATTAATATGGAATTAATAAATAAGTGAAGTCGTGTAGTACATAAATCAGATTCTTTGTATTTGAAAAATTCTTAATATAATAAAAATATTAAAAATATCTAATCTTGGTAGTTTTAGCCGTTTCGATAAACATAAAAATATTCACAACCAAAATAAATATAGTAATCATTCGTTACCATTTGTATATCTTTTACTAAAATTCTCGATCCACGAAAAACCTTTGTATTGTGTAAACATAATTCTGACCTTTCTTCATATAAGAATTCTCCACCACATTCATAAAATTTTAATATTCCTGTATTTTCCTCCGTGAACGATGGTTCTTCAAGAACATTATACATACTATTTCCAAAACAATAGTAAAATTTATCGCGAAATGGTTTTGAGGGCAAGCATTGAAAAATTCTTGTTCAGAATTTTTACGTATTTGACTAGTTCAGCAGACAAAAACTTGTTTTCTGTTAGATTAAATAAATTCCCCTTTTCACACTCGTTAATAGTAATTAGGCCATTCTTGGGGGCTCTTCTGTCTTTTTGAAGTTCCGGTTGACAAGTTAAATATAAACTGCAATTCCATTTGTAAGGGGCATATTTAAATGGGCAAAATTGCTCCATACCAATCTACAAAAAGAAAATAATATATACAGTACACGTCTTGTGGGTCTTTGTTTGTGTGTTTTTCTGGAATATATTACCCACGATTGTCATTATTTACTAATCCCTAATCATAGCATTTATTCAAATATTTATTTCACTAAAAGATATCATATTTTAAAGGGAGAAATTTTGAAATCGAACATGAGCTGTGAGAGATTTCCATGTACATTCGAAAACAAAACCTCTAGCATAGGACGTTATAAAGAGTTGTATGGCGAATCTGCAAGATAAGAAAGAAAAACTTAAGCCAAAGATGTACCTATTCAATATCAATTAATCAGAATGTAATCTTATTATACTTACAACCGTTCATGAGCTCTCTTTATAAAGGATTCGATTTTGTTTTGTTTTCGTTTTTTCGGATTATTCTTTTAGAAGCTCTGAAGTTTAAAATTCGAAAATCTACCTTTTCAATGAAAATAGTACACACGAACTAACTCTACGAAATCCTGTTTTCTAGGTATCATGAGTATTGGAATATCGGAATCCAGACAAACACTCAAACAGATACACTATAACAATATCTATAAAAGTGATTTTTCTTCGCGTTTCATAAAATTTTAAACATGAATATTTGCATAAAAATTTAAAAATTAAAATGAAGTTAATACTCTAATCTGCTTAGAGCAATGTGCATACCGAGTAATATTCAAGTTTAAAAACAAGCGAATTTGAGCGCTTAGGTATATAGAGTAAGAAGTTGATTGAGTGTAAAATAGCGTCTGGACCTGAATAGAAAATCAAACTAGAGCTCAAAAGCTTTAGCAGCAGATGTGCTTTGGTCATTCCAAGAGAGATCAGACCCCAGAGTAACACACAACATTCAAATATTATCAATGAATTCTAGTGAGTTAGAATCGAATCTGGAGCTTTCTTTTCGACGCGCCTAGAGATTAGGCAACATTTAGTTTTGACTGCGCTAAAATAAATCAAGTTTTGAGATCCCCAGTTTTAACTCTGCATAAATCTAAATTAATTGAGGAAGCAATGTCTACGCAATTTTTATTCAATGAGGGGTGTTATGGAGTGTGCTGTCATTTGTGTAACAACAATTAATAGGATTGGAGGACAAATTTTTAAGGTCGTTGATTTAGTAAGGAAGAGCGTGGGGAAGATGACCGATCCCTGGAGAACTCAAGAGTTAGTATAGTAGAAAGAGGACGATATTCCGTCAAACCAGTGTAACTAGATAATATATGTATATGGCTAGAGTGGTGATAAACTTAAATCGCCTTTCGGAATTGACCCATAAACTCTAAACAACAATACCTAAATCCAAATGTGTATATCCGTTGTCCCTAAGCCATGTGTAGTGGAAAATAAATAATATTTAAACATAATTATAGGTAATCTAGAAACTTACTGAAATGTTTAATAATGAATCAAAAATGAAAATCGTCTTGAACAAAGCCATTGCTAAAAATCCCTAAGTAGATAAGCTGGACACTGGGCTTTTTATACTTCTTTATAAACTGGGACGTATATGATATGTTATAAATAGTTAAAAGCTATTATTATAGGTAATATTCTTCTTCTTCTTCAGGATTTCTACGTCTGGCGACACTTCTCAGTTCCCAGTTTCCACGTTTCACGGTCCCAAACATCCACAATCTCGAGATTTCTGGAACTCATAGCCTCGTTCACCTCGTCCATCCAGGAGCGCCTGAGTCGACCTTTTTTTCGTCTTTCAGGGGGATTCGTTCTTCATCCATCCTATTTACGTGTCCAACCAAACTAATTGTTTTTTTTTGGATTTCTTCAATAGGATCCCCGTCCATATTCATCTGTTTTCTTATTTCTTCGTTTCGAACTCTATCAGTTCTCGTCAACCCACAACTTCTTCTTAGGAAATCCATTTCAGTGGCTAAAATTCGGCCTCGGTTTCTAACTCCGATATCCCATACCTCTGCCCCATTGGTAGTAACACTACAAACCAGGTTGGTATAGATTTCCATTTTTGTGGATCTCCTAATCGCTTTATCCCATAAAACTGAGTGCAAGGCCCTTGTTATCTTTAAATAAATAAATAAATAAATCTTTATTACTCGACCTGCTTAGAGGCACAAGTCCTCGGTGGGTAGGTCAACAAAACATCAATACAAATTAACTACAGAAATTAATAAACATAAATACAAATCAATCAAAAGAAATTAACAAACAGGAAAAAGAAAAAAAAATAGAAATGTATGATCATTTACAAATAACATGATCATAGATTTCTATCAAAAGACAAAACGTAATTTAAATAATTCCGCGCAAAAACCCGATACCAGGAGCAAACGACGCATTAGCCATCCCGACATTTGCCATAAGTTGTTAAGGAAACCTGGTCAAAACCTTAACAAGTATGGTATGACCTCTCTCTACCTCAGCTAATCTCTGCTTGTGAGAACTAAATAAAATTTTGCACAACTCTAGGACATTAGGACTTGACAAAATTTATAATTGATTTAATCATAGGGGGCAGAGGACTATAATCCCAAGTAGTAACAGACAGACTATTCCATAAATCAATGCCAGATCCTACAAATGAATGTAAACCGATATTTTTCAAGAATCTTGGCTTACGAATCTTTTTTCTATGATCAGCTCTACCTAAATAACTTGGTTCCTGAAATCTATTTGTTATTTCCTCCCAACTCCTAAAATTCTTATACGCTTTGAAAATCACTTTCAATTTAGCCCATTCTCTTCTCTCCAATAAGCTAGACCATCCTAATTCATTAATCATTGAAGTGACACTACTAAACCTATCAAATTTACCAAAAACTAATCTAGCCGCCCTCCTTTGTACCATATCAATTTTTCTCTCTAATCGTTGCGGATGTTTGTCCCAAACAACAGAACAATACTCTAAATTAGGTCTTACATAAGTTAAATAAACTTTTGACTTAACTTCTCTAGATGTACCCTTCAAAATTCTACCAAACATCCCCAATTTCCTATAAGCCTTATTGACTATATAACTAATATGCATATCCCACTTTAAATTTGCCTGAATATGTATGCCTAAATATTTATAAAATTTAGATTCATTGATAATATTTTCATTAATATAATAATTTTGAGGACTAACCAGATTTCTAGTACTAAATCTAACCAAATTTGACTTGGAATGGTTTAGTTCAATTGAATTGGATCTACACCATCCTTCAATCTGATCCAGGTCATTCTGTAAAGTAAGCCTATCACAATCATTGTCAATTAATATTAATGTGAAACCTACCAAGTATTTTTTATCCAATAATATATATATTTAAAAAAATTATAGAACTCGAGATCAAATTAAATAATCATATTAACGTTAATTTGGTACACATCTTTTTAGCCATATCTTTGTAATAAATAAAAAAATTTTTGGTCTGAATACTTAACAAAATGTTGATATTTTTATGGCTACCATTTTGAAATCAACAAAATGGTGACCATGTCAATTATTTATTCAATCCTTTATATCTCAGTAAATGTTTTGTTTTTACTTTATCCAATGCGAAGCATGGGAGAAAGTATTGGAATCGCTCTCGCGGCAAGCGCGACTTCAAAGGGTCCTCAGGTAAAGACTACGGAACCCATGGACTCAATTAAGGTCACAAATTGAAGTATTCAATGAGATTGAATTTTAGCACGTGACGGTTTTTGCCAAAAATTACCTGGAATCTCGTCGAGAGGCCAAAAAGTGCCATTTTTTTGGAAGTGCGTGGGGATGGATGGATGGATGGATATGGTGGTGGTGTGTGTGTGTTATCGTTTTTTTCGTCCACGATTTTTTCCACACCTTTGCGCTGATTGAAATGAAATTGAAAACCTACCATTAGTTTAACAAAATGAAGCGCTGATTAGTTTTTTGGTACATATCGGTCCACAAACATTAGTACTTTATTTCAGTACTTTTTTAGTTTTTTCTAAATATCTTGAAAATGACTTAACCAATTTTGATGAAATTTAATATCCTAATTAAGTACCTTGGGGACCATAAAAAAGGTTAAATAAAGTTTTTAGTAAAATTATATTTTAAAGTACTTTATTCAAGAACATATTAATATTTCAAATGAATTTGGATAAAGTTTAGCAACGATCCGTTGCAGTTTATTTTATCAAATCAATCAATTTTACATTAGCATTTGACTTTTCTAGAAATTATAGATAATTTTTTAATGTAAACTAATAAATTAATATTAGTAATTATTAGGTAGTAGGAAAAAACTAAGCAATTTTTTTTCGTTTTTCATAATGTTAATATCATTTCATGCTACAAATAGTCAAATAGTATTAAAAATTATAATTGAAAGTAATGGAAGGCAGCCCAGAGGTAGTGAGGAAAGAAAAAATTAACACATAAAATAAGGTGTAATTTATTGGAATCCTTCCTCCTTTCCTTTCAAACCGACGTTTCGGAGGATTTTTCCCTCCTTCTTCAGTGTTTCAAAGGGTCAATGAATGAAACAAATAAAATGTTTCTTTCTTCTCTCCACAGTAGTGTTCAAAAACTTTCTTCATTTGTAACAAAAGGCATAGAAAGACAAAAAATTATTTTCCTTCTTTTCTTAATTAGAATTAATTTCGTTGCATTAAAAATTATGTTTATATCTAGTTATACATATATGGAGTAAATAAGTGAAAGTCAGTATATCAGTTTATATTTTTATTTGAAACTTACTATTTTTCTTATTATAAAAAAAAACTTCACATTCAAAATACTATATATAGGCTTATATGAATATCAAATGAATTCAGTTTTTTACCAAATGAACTCATTAAACGTTTATTAAATAATCATATTAAAATACTTATTACTCATTGAAGATTCTCGATCCGCAAACAACAAGACTTTTGTATAAACAATATCCTTCTCCTCTATCATATAAATGATCATCATTGCATTGATGTAATTTTACAATTCCTTGATCACAACTATACCATTTTGAGCAATCACTATGAAGATAAACCGTTAAAGGCGTGCAAGACATATTCATATTTCTAATATTACTTGGTGTGCATTTGACTTTCTTAGCAATTATACACCTATTTTCACCTTCATGAAATAAAAAGCCTTCCCTACACTTCTCGATAGATATTAGGCCATTTTCAGGGTCTTTTTCGGGCTCGGCATTATGCGGACGACAATATAAATACTTAGAGCAATCCGGTTTGTGAGGGGCATATTTGAATGGGCAAAATTCATCCTGATTGTTGAAGGCAATCTAAAAAAGGAGAAAAATATATGGTGTTAAATGTAGATTTTAAACTTTGTTAGACTATATACAGTAACAGTGAAACACCACAAAAATTATTGAGATGGAATCGTAGGAAGTTGAACAAGAAAACTTAAATGAAATGAGAAAACTGTTTTTAATTTATTTTCTTGTCCAACTTCCTACGATTCCATCTTAATAATTTAATTAGGGATACCATCAGTGAAAAACTACAAAAATTATTTAACACTTAATCAGTGGTGTAGCCAGAAAATTTTCATGGGGGGGGGAGGGGGGTCAATCCACATAGCAAAATATTTAGTCGGAATTTTTTTTATTAAAACAAATAGACCAGTTAAGTTAGTTGCAATTTATTCGACCCTCTATGTTTTTGGGTGTGCGGAATCCGAATCTGAGGTATGCTAACAAAATTTCGTGAAGGAACATTGTCAAAAATGAAAAAAAAAAGGTAAAAATTCACATTTTTTTCGTATAACTCAAAAACTATCAACTTTTCGTAAATAATCTTCCTATTCAAAATAAAAGGGCATAAAATTTGCTACAAATTGCATTATTTAGGTTTTTCTCAGACCAATTGTTCTGGCTCAAGCTTTAGTTGAAAATTGACGTATTTTTTCTGTTTCCGCAAATCCCAAAAACTCGCACTTTTTTCGATTTTTTCTCATTTTGTCCATGAAAGAGCTGGTTTTCGACAAAGACTATTTTATACATTTTTAAACTATATTAAATTTTATACAATTTAAATAAAGTTTCATCATAATTGGATAATGATAACCCGTGCCGCAATGAGGTTGAAGTTTTAAAAAACTGTAATTTTTTGAAAAAAATTGCAGTTTTTCATTCATAAAATGAAAACCACTCATCCGAGAAACTTGATTTTTATCTAAGTCTCTAGGAAATCCTGTTGACTTGAACGTTTACTTGGACTACTTTTTTGATAAAACTCTTAGATTTATAGATATCCATAATTTTTCATGACACTTTTGAGGATTCGGATCATATCCTGTCATGGAAAACGCTAGATATCTATAAATCTAAGAGGTATATCAAAAAGGTAGTTCAAGTAAACGTTCAAGTCAATAAAATTTCCTAGAAAAGGAAATAGAAATCAAGTTTCTAGGATGAGTGGTTTTCATTTCATGTAGGAAAAACTCCGTTTTTTTTTAAAAAAGGAACATTTCCTATCATGGAAAATGATTGATATCTATAAATCTAAGAAAGAATGATGAAATTTGTAGAAAATTCTATGAAGTTTCATTTTGGAAATGGAAGGTTATTTACGCAAATTTGATAGTTTTTGAGTTAGAAGCAAAAAACCGCCAAAAAACAAGATTTTTTACATTTTTTTGCATTTATAACAATGTTCGGTCACGAAATTTTGTTAGCAAACCTCAGATTCGGATTCACCACACTAACAAACATACAAGATCAAGAAATAAAAACTATCCCAAAACTTTCCCGCGAGAGGCCTTTAGAGAACAATTTAACTGGACTAAAAAGGTACTTCAAGAAATTAAAAAAGAACATTATTCTTGATTAAATATATGAAATATATTTAATTACTGTTAGTTTGACATAATAAATTGTTTGTCGCTGCCGTTACTCATCCCATGATCTCTGCCCTTTGGGATTCTGACCCCCCCCCCCCGTGGTTACGCCTTTGCACTTAACTTTAAACTTTGATTTAAAAATAATCAATTTCAAAGTCAGAATAATTCTTTACAAAGTGAAAATAATCCTTAGAAAACTCATCTCTTCAGCCCGAAAAGAAAATCCATATAAAATAAATGAACTGTTTTTGTTTTTGTTATATAGAAATTACAATAAGTGAAATTTTCATATTTCTCGATTGATTTTTCTCTAATAATCTTAGAACAAAAATGCATAAAAAATAAAAGTATGTCCAGAGTTAAAAACTGCATTAAATTTATTGATACATTTTTCTGATATCATTATGAATAGATAGAAAAGACCATATACAAAATATAATTTTAAAAGAGAAAGAATTCAATCAATCTTTCGAACAAATTCTAGATTTTAGTAGAAATATTATTAAAAAAAAAAGATGCTCAAAATTTTAATTATACAAAATATAATATATGTATAAGTATAAATCTATATGTTTATTTCCTCAAGCAAAGTACAACCTCATTGATTTCTTCTTAAACATTTTAATTTATAAAGATATAGCTATAGCCGTTATTAATTTAAGAAATTCGCCGTTTTGTCTTAAGAATAAAATATTTCATTTTAACAATTTGTTATCCCTTTTATAAAATTAGTATTTTGTACTATACCTTGACTTGAACTACTTTCGAAATTGATCGGAAAAAACTAATATATATATATATATATAAATTTACTACAATGCCCATCTGTCTGATTTTTTGAAGAATCGAAACAATTTGAATTTTGTTCAGATATTCAATAATAAATTTTATTTGGAATGTTTATATTTTAACGTTAGATGAACGCGAAAGTTAAAACTTTTATCTGGTCACTGCCCTATTTTGGTGCAATTGGGACCAGACTCCTTTTGATACTGAACCAAGAGTTGGAAAAAGATAAGGACCCAGTCGGGTATGATCCGACATCTTCTCGCGTTAAGCCCGCAGATGGAAAGGCATCTGAGAGAGAGAGAGAGAGAGAGAGAATTATCAAAGTACTAAATAAGGTAATGAAAATGAAAATCATCTAGAACAAAGCTATTTCTAAATAAAAAGGAGAAGCTAAGAACTATGACCTCTTTATAGTAAACCCACTGAAGGCATTAAAATTATAACCCAATTTACGAATAGGTTATCATAGATTAATAACAAAAAAGTCTTTGTAAGTCGAAATAAATGACCAACCAGTTAGCTAAAAAAATTAAAAACAGGTAATTATGATATTTATTTGTAAGCTTTGAGATAATTTTGTCTAATCGTCAATATAAATAAATAGATCGTCACGCGAATTATTTTGATATTTTTATCGAATTTTCAATTTTTGACCCAATTCAACTCTTTTTTTTCAAAATAAAATATACCTACGTATTCGTTATTTATAATTGATTTAATTTAATAGTTATTTAATTTTTTAACACATACCATTTTAGGTGGTTGCCCACATTTTGAACATCTAGCTATCCTCAAAGATATTCAAAACTTTAACCGGAGGTGAAGAAACAGACTCTAAGAGCAAATGCTGCTGAACAAAATTAAAAAATTTAGTCTAATTCTAACTAAAGAGATCATGACTAGGAAACGTCACGCCCCAAGATAAAAAACAAATATTTTTTATTTCTGGTACCACAAAAAATTAAATCCATTTAAAATAATAATTCAAATAAAGGAGGGAATAGCCTCCGAAACGTCGGTTTTATGAATAAAAAGATAGTGTAAATTATCTTCCTCTTTTTTTGGACTGCCTCATCAATATCCACTTAATTCACTTATCAGTCCGTCTCCAAAAATTACTCCAATCTTATTCAAATAAAATTTTAATACGATTTCTGATTACAGGAAAAATGAACTGTAAAATTTCAAGCTTATTGTATCTAGTAATAAAAATTGTGTATGGTAATTGCGATATAGGTTTCACAAAAAAAGAATTAAAACAAAAATGAGTTTTGAATTCGATATATTTGGGGTGTCAAACTGAATATAAATTGGAAATAATTTTACAAATAATAATTTTTTTGGAAATATGTACCTATTGTGAGGGAAAGATAGCGGGAGGAGAAAGCGTACTGAGAATTAATATTTCGACAGATGGTAGAAGTAAGTTTTTAGCCAGGTGGTGGGAAAATATTCCTGGGGTTATAAGAAGGAATAGAATGGTACATGGAGTGTGCTGTTACCTTAATATTAATATGCAATGCGTCGAACAATAGAAGGAATGTTGAGTTATTTATTATAATATATAATCAATAATTGTATTTTGATTCCTTCTAAGTGGTTATTTAAATTTAAATTTTTTGAAAGGGCTAATTTATCTTATTGTATCTTATTTAGTTTATGAGCTTCATCGCTCTGAGAGATGGACAGAGAGACATTGTAAAGACACTAAAAAGGGTTCCGCTTTACTTTTGAGCAGAACCATGAAAAAAATATTTAGAATGAATTCAATACCCATCGACCGAGAGTACTGAGTAATAATTCTAAGCAAATGCTCTTAATTTTTTTTATACCAAAGACTTTTTTCTATGCTACTTCCTACCTCCCTTCCTCTAAGTACAAGGATTTTACGCCCAGATTGACATTTAAAATTACTTTTCGAGAGGAAGTATTAATGGAAGTGAAAGTGGAGGGAATTGAACATTCTTTTCATTTCGGTGGCTCAGCAAACAAAGACTAAAGTTCAAGGGAACGATTCGATAATTAGCCATAAAGGTTTCCGAGAATGCTTCGCAATTGATATTTCTAGACAGGCCACTTATCGATTGATCACCATTAATTTTTTTCTATCATTCAAATCAAGAAGGGTCAGTCGACAACTGCGGTGCAATCCAAATGCCCGCGGATACTTCATAAAACGCCCACGAGATAGAAAGCATTAGGTATATTGTTACAATAATAATAATAACGTATTTAGTACTCAAAAATTACATAACAATAGATATTGCTGTTACCATACAGAGCCTATACTATTTTGATAATAAAAATTGAACGAAAGCATGGCGTTTTGGTCTACGAAATAATTCTATTTAGTGAATATCGAAAAAATTATATTTTACGAAATATTAATTGTTTTGTCAAAATGTCTGTTAGTATGTTACCAAATTTTATGTACGCTCTAGGTCAAAAACTGTGAATATTAAAACGAAATTTCCAGGAGCATTGAGATTAAGAGCTGATTAGATTTTGGTTGAAACAGAACCAAAAAATTAAGAGGGAGGGGGGGGGTTGAAAAATTAAAATTATAAGATTTTCAAGCTAAAAATCAAGAGAAATTAAATATACTCTAAAATGGAAGCTATATAAAACAGAAGCTGACTTGTTCTGATGTGGACATCCATTTGACTTTACCATACCACTTTTCGGCACAGCATCTACATAGATAAACAACGGACTTACCAAGTACTTGATATTAATTTAAAAAAAAAATAAGTTTTTTGAATCTTAAAAAAATATAGTATTGTTCCAGAAGTCAATAATCTGCTTCATAAACTATTTTGGGTCGAGTAACTGGAATTTTGGGGTCCCGAATCATAGAGCAACAATAATAAACAATGAAAAAATTATAATGCACAGTGGCCAAAAAAATTTCAAAAAAATTAAAATGTAGTGAATTCTAGGTATATCTATCATTGAATTTCCAATAATTTGTAAAATGGCCATTTTGTATTAGAGATTTATTTATATGAAGAGACGTTCTTAGCATTGACGATATATAAAATCAAAATACAGATCGATTTTAAAAATGTTCAACACCTCTAAATTCCTGTTAAATTCTTTATTTAATAAAAGAAACAAGCTTTTTCGCCCTCTGGACATGGCCTCTTTATGTTCCAAATAGTCTTCCATGATTTTGAATTCTCATAAAACTGAATTGTACTTTAAGTGACTTGAAATGGAGGGTGAAAAAATGACAATTCTAGACTTTTTGACAAATTCAACAAAATTTTGTAGAACTACTAAGCATATATATCAAATGGATCCAGAGGACATGTATATACAAATATATCAAATTTTCAGTTAAGGCCATGTTTTTATATAAATTTATATAAATTTTTATATTTACATTAATTCACTAAACATTTTAGATAACCAATGGTCGACCAAAATAAGTGAGTAAATAAATTTTCAATTTTTATTTTTTATAATCAGATTTTTGTTCACTTTCGTGATTAGAATAAATCGTTTATATCCCTGAAATAGAGGCTACGTTTTTGATACATATTGTATTTTAATTGGGAGAACTTAAAGTATTAATTTAAAAACTTACCAAAGTATTAAATAAGAAAGTGAAAATCAAAATCGTCTTGAACAAAGCCATTTATGATTACTAAAGGGAAGTCAAATGCTATGGATTTTTATAGTAAACTGATGTTATTAACTATAATAATGCACGATGTCGTATATTGAATCATAAATTGTTAATAAAAAATCTCCTTAAAAGTCGAAAAATGACTCATAAGGCAACCAAAAAAAAAATTTATCAACAAGTATGGTAACATTAAGATAATTTTTTCTTATCGTGACAAAAAATTGTTAAAGGTATTCGTCTCTTATGAAACTATTTTTTATTAAAATAAAAGTTACTGCTTTTTATTTCCATCATCTAATAGAATCTTTGATTCTATTAGTAGAATGGAAATTATGAATTAATGAAATTTTACACCGCTTTAAGTTTCAAGAGTTCAAAAAAGTTTTTTTTTAATATCTGCGTCTGTGCATGTAATCATGTGTAACCAAAATGATGCCTTCATTTTGTTGAAAAATAATTATTAAATTTTAAATTCAGATTTAATTTTTTTATTGGAGCGTCACTTTCATTCTCTTAAAAACGGCCGCTTCGGAAGATCTTCTCTCTTTATTTAAAGTTCAAAAGCTCCAACGAAAGAAACTTGTAACTTGCCTCCTTTACGAGGGCTTTTCTGGGGGGGGGGATAGAATTTATACATATACATAAAATTCTCAGGCAATTTACTATAACATTATATTTCAAGTTGTGAATGCACTCAATGATGGATTTAGGCTTAGGTCCACAAGGCACTTTCCTAGGTCGACAAAATGTGAACTGAAAACTGAATTCATGATCACATGGTTTATTCAGGGACATTTAGCCAAATTATAAGGACTTCTCCGTTGTTGTTAAGTTTCAAAGATAATATTATAAGTATTTTGTCTAAAACATCTCAACCCACCACAATATTTGGTAAAATCATTTTTACTTTACCATACAGGGAGGGTATGGTCAAGTATTGTAATCGTTCATGAAAATAGTGTTTTTTTCCTTCTTTTTTTCGAAATATCTCAAAAACGGCTGAAACTATATTGATTAAAAAAATTGAGCGAAACCATGGCATTTCGGTCTACAAAAAAGCTCTAATAAGTGAACATCGAAAAAATTATATTTTTTGAGATAATAATTGTTTTGTCAAAATGTGGATAAATAAATAAAATAAATAAAAATAAATAAAATAAAATAGAAATGTCTGTTAGTCTGGTTGTCTGGTTGTCTGTGCGTTACCAAATTTTTGGGGACGAGCTAGCTCAAAAACGAGTGTGAATATCGAAACCAAATTTGACAGTTAGTTTTGGTCCATAGAGATTAAGAGATGATTAGATTTTGGTGCATATCGACCCAAAAATTAAGGGGGGGGTGGAGGGGGGTTAAAAATTAAAAATCTAGGCTATTTGAGCAAACTCAACCAAATTTTGTATACATAATCAGTGGGACCCCAGAAGTCTAAAAATGCAAAAACTATCCGCCTAAAATTGGGGGAGGGGGGCGGGTAGGGTCAAAAAATGAAAATATAGGCCCTTGTACCAAACTCAACCAAATTTTGTACACATAATCAGTGGGCCACCAGAAGTCTAAAAATGGAAAAACTAACCCTCCCCTACATGATTATAAATAATTTTATTAAATATTAAATATAAGTGAGGGGCCAGGTTGTATAGTAAAGTCAAGTGGATGGCCACGTCAGAACACGTCAGCTTATTTTTTTAATAAATTCATAAAAAGTTCGGCTGTTTCTTAAAAACAAAGAAAATATGTATCTGTTGCAGTAAAAACCCGTTTTTTAGTAAGAACGGGTTCTAAAACGCGTTTCACTGAATACCTTTGTGGCAACTAGAAATTACTGATGTTGGTTGAGTATGTTCCAAAGGTCTAGAATCTTCATCTCATTTTGGGTGTTTATTTTCAAAAATTTTTAAACGAAAATGTCAGAAATTACATCCTCTACAACTTTTCTTCTAATGAAGATGTAAATTTTGACATTTTCGATTAAAAAAATGTTTAAAAGGTAAAAAATGAAGATTCTAGACCTTTGGACCAAACTCAACCAACATCAGTAAATTCTAGTTGCCACAAAGGTATTCAGTGAAACTCGTTTTAACTAGTAAGAACCCGTTCTTACTAAAAATGGGTTTTTACTGCAACATATATAAATATATATATATATATATATCTTAATATATATAAATCTCGTGTCACAATGTATGTTCTCAATGGACTCCTAAACCACTGAACCGATTATAATAAAGTTCGCACACCATGTGCAGTTCGATCCAACACGAGAAATAGGATAGTTTAAATCTCAAATTATAGTCGCAATTTTAATTTATTGCTAATTATTTGTCTGTTATTATTTGACAGTCATTTGACTCCAAATGATTCTAACAGATGTCGATACCTTTCGACTGGGTTGAGTAAGTAATCAATAGATGGCGCTGCTATGAGTAATCTACGAACGTGTCATATAAGCTACATTTTAACAGCATAATTACCACGTGTTGTTGACGCTATAAAATTAATTAAATTTATTTTGTAGTGAACGAAATACCGTATAATTCAATTATTTCCACTTTTTAAATTTTTGGTGTTAGCATAGCCGGCCACGTGTTACTTAGACTGAAGTGTAAATTGCATTCATATTATAATGAAGATAATACAGTTAAATTAAACCTGTTTTTTACTTATTTGTGCTTCATTGATCAAAACTTTATAATTTAATAATTATTTGAATCGTGAATGGCTCAGTCAACGGGCGATTTTGGCAGCCAAAAACGTTGATGTTGACGAAATTAACTTCCAGATACAACAGTTGTTACCAGAGCGATCTGATGTCTTTTAAATCAATCGATACTGTTGTTGATGAAAATGAAATATAAATTTTCCGATTGAATTTTTTAAATTCATTAGATATCCCTGGAATGCCACCACATAATCTTCGATTAAAGATTGGTTCCCCTATTATTCTCCTCGTAATTTGAATCCACCTCAATTATGTAACGGTAGCGTTTGGTCATCAAAAGATCACCGGAAACATTCTTGAAGCAACCATTTTGGCTGGGAAGTTTAAAGGAAAAATAGGTCCTGCTGCCACGTATTCCGATGATACCATCAGATTCTACCATACCCTTCAAAAGGCTACAGTTTCCAATTCGTTTAGCTTTCGCCATGTCTATAAATAAATCTCAAGGTCAAACAATGTCCATTTGTGGTTCAGATTTGGAAAATACATGTTTTTCTCATGGGCAACTATATGTTGCGTGTTCACGTGTTGAGAAACAGTCGAATCTATTTGTGTTAGCTAAAGACAGGTTAACCAAAAACATTGTGCACCGATTGGTGTTAGATTAAATTGAAATTGAAAGTATTTATAATTCAAAAAATAGATATCAATGTTTAAAAGTTTAAGACTGTCTGCCTTGCCTACCTCATTTATGAGTTTAAGCGTCACATGTTATTTACTGTATTATACTGTAATATACTTATTTGTTATAAAATTAAATGGAAATAATAAATCTGATAAATTTTTATTTGTATTGATTCTGCTTAATATCAAGTTGTAAGAACATTTTAATTAATTGTGTTCAGCATGCTTCCCCTTCAAATCTCAATCCAGTGAATTTGTATACCAACATCAACATTTTCGTCTTTGTTCGTAAATAATTTCATTGTACTAAAGGGTTATAGTAGTAGAAAGTCAAATAAGGAGATCACCATATTTTTTTACAAATACTATCTGTGTGAAAAAGCATAGTGGACTCCGTGACTGATGTTCTCTTATCGTTCCTCTTAGATTGTTTACTATAATGTAATATAACAAAAACTTTAGCCACAGCAACTTTGTGGCCGAGTCACTGTCTATATAAAAAAAAAAAAAAAAAAACAATTTACATAAAAGGTAATCAATTTTGACACCTCATACTTTCATTCCAGGGACGCCGCCCGCCAGAGGCAGCCTGCCCGGCAGAGACTAGCTGGGACAGGCGTGCCGGAGGCACGCCGGTTGCTGCTCTATATATATATATATATATAAACTATGACGAGACAAAAAGAGTGCCATAACGTGATGTGCCTAGTGTGCAATCTTAGTTAAATCCGTTCTTAAATGGACCACTTTTCGAAGGTTCTCATGCACAAAAAACAAATTAAATATTTATAGTAAAGACTGAAGATGAAGGTCAATCCTTCAAAACTAAAGTCTCTATCAAATAAAATTAAACATATAGCTTGGTACATTATATTTATTTGTATCACTGAGAGGATAGCCTCGTTGATTTCCTCTTGAAAATATCTTACATCGATTGTGGAATAGAAATTAGAAACGGTCGCATTCCACTTTCTTCGTTACATAGAAAAGATTTCTATTAAGGAAGGTTAAGTATATTATGCCCTTTGGAGAGAATATATTTATGCAAGATTAGGGGAGAAAACAGGTGTTGGAGATCAAATCCACTTTAAGAAAAACAACTAAAGCCACAAACAACAACAACAACATTCTGTTGCACAATATTATCATTAAATTTATTATTTGTCTTGAAAGCCAAGAGAGCAGTGTTAACTTGGTTATTTTGAAGTCTCTCTAATCTAGCCATTATTTTGAATCCATTCATTTTGTTTTAATTTTTAAAAAGTGGAAAAATTAGCTTTTTATTTATTTATTTTCTAATTGATTAAACTTTATCTATCTAAAAACTTTTTAAATACGACGTTTCTATTTTAAAATGCACTAAAAACAGAAATTCATTTTATCTTTAATATCTATAGGTACATAAAAAAATGTAACACTCACTAAAATAAATGTGTGGAGCTTTTTGCTTGATAAGTGGCCAGGTTATTTATTAATAGTCATGTCAGTAGTCATGACAGGCATTTCTACAAAATTCTTCATCTAATAAATCACATTCAGCAACTATTTTTCATATTTTTCAAATTTTTAATTTTTTTTTTTGCCTTTTCGGCCTTTCTAGCCATAAGCCAATTTACGAAACTAGGGGAAGGTGGGGTAAGACAGGGACCTTAAGGTTTAAAGTCGAAAAAAATACTAAATATACATCACAGAAATTAAGAACTTTATTTATTAACTAAATCAGTCTTCCCTCTATTAGATTATAATAAAAAAAAAACACAAAAAAGTATTTTGCCCCATCTTGCCCACCTTGGGGCAAGATGGGGTACATCAGTCTTAAACATTTTAGTCATCATTATCTTTACAAAAAGGACAAGTATGAACTGCATCTTCAACTCATCATAAGCCTGGAATTAACGAGATGAAATGAAGTACTAGATCCTGGCTTTTCCTGTGGCTGAAGTGACGTTATGGATAGCTGATTAAGCACAGATGATTGAACATGCGATGTGACATTAATTTGAGAAGCACTTGACTGATTTCGTGACTCTAGAGCGAAAGATGTGCTTGGTTGATTTGAGGAAAAATTAATATTAGAATGAGAAGGACCCCTAACAGGCAAATTAGAAGGTGGCGACGCGATGTTAACCACCAATGAATTTGGCTGATCTCGGGACTGTTGAATATAAGAAGAATTGGTTGCCTGATTGCTGGTTGTGTCAGGGGATTCTAGCGGCACATGGCGGCATAGTTAGTTGTGAGGTAGACGGTGTCGAGTCTAAATAAATTTCAGTAGACTCAGCAGCAACAAAATCAACATTGTAATTAGTATAAATAAAACATACCTAACTACACCTACACTAAATATCGGTGTAAGATAGGGTACCCTGTAACCTGTACCCCATTTTGCTCCAACGGGACTTTGCAAGCTAAAATTTTTTTTGAGGTTATATATTGACAAGTAATCGTGTAAATATTTACTCTATAATCAAGTTTAAAATACAGGGATTGCTATAAAACTTTGTTGTCTATATAAAAACCTATGTATTTCGGACAGTCACACTCGAAACACACTCTAAAAATAACATCAAATCATTGAAAAATAGTTTTTTACTCACAGCAACGTCTTATGATCCGGTCAGGTTTTCGCTATCGGTGCAATGAAAAGTTTCGAGATAAAACTATAAGATGGCCTTTGAAGTTTTATTAAAACTGTTTTAGTTTTTGAGATATAGTGGGGCCCCGTCTTACTGTTTTTAGTTTGAAAATATTATAATTTTATATTTTAACCCCTCCTCCCACTCCCTTAATTTTGGGTCGATATGCACCTTAATCTCAATGCACCAAAACTACGTGTGAAATTTGGTTTTGATATTCACACTTGTTTTTTAGCTAGCTCGTCCAGAAAATCTGATAACGCACGTACTAAGAGACTAACAGAATAACAGACTAACAGACATTTTGACAAAACAGTTATTATCTCAAAAATATAATTTTTTCGATGTTTACTTATTAGAGCTTTTTTGTAGATCGAAATGGCATGATTTTGCCTAATTTTTTTAATCAAAATAGTTTGAGCCGTTTTTGAGATATTTCGAAAAAAAAAACTTTTTTCATGAACGATTACAATACTTGACCATAATACCCTGTATAATAAAATAACAAATTTAACAATTTTTGAATATATTTTTATATACCTACATATACAAGAAATATAAGAAAAAAAATAGTATAAATTTGCATAGAAATAATTAGGAAAAATAATATAAGAAATTTTGATAAAATCATCTTGAAATAAGCTAATTTAAATATAATATAATAGAAATTGTAATAATAAAAAAATATTTTAACACAATTTTGGACTAGATGAAAATAGTTTTATAGTTTAAATGTTTATAGTACATCTTTGGTGTAAAATTAAACATATATATATACAGGATTGGTCCCGAATTCATGGTACAAACGTTAATGGTAGGTACAGGACATTGTAACAATGAGTTATTGTATAGGAATGTATAGTCGCAAGTGACGCGGTGAGGCGTAAACAGGGGAAATAACGGCTATACATTATACATACATTATACACTATATTACGATTACACTATACATACATCTACTTATTACACTATACATTCCTATACAATAACTCATTGTTTTTATGTCCTGTACCTACCATTAAAGTTTGTACCATGAATTCGGGACCACCCTGTATATAGGTAAAACCTAATAAAATAATAACTCTAGGAATTTCCTAAATATCGAGTTAACAAATTTTCTTGCAAGCTTCTAGAAATAACCTATTTGCCCACAAATTTAATATTTCCCATCTACAATTTCTTGCACAGCCAAACTAGTGAGAAATGGGTAGAATGTTGCTTATTCATCCCCTCATATATATAACCTCTAACCATTTCATTTTACTCTTCTTGCTAAAGGTTATAAATCGCACGTTAAAAATTTATCTGTTTTGGCTTCTATCCAAATAGAGTCGCTAATTCTCATTAAAATTACCAACCAAAGCTTGAATTATAATTAAGATTTAAGAGACAGATAGAACTGTGAAAAGCTTGCAACATTTATTGAACTTTACTGTTTCACAACAAGAATAATAATAGCGGCTGTGGGATTCACTCTGTTACCTTGAAAAGACGTTACTTATTGTAGTTATATATAATAATTATAATACGAGATGAGGTGGTTCGTATATTGAACTTTTTTGATTATTTATGCTTAAAAATGTGTAAAACTTGAATTTGTATAAAAATGTTCATGATTTTGTGCCTGTGTACAGTGTGAACAACGATAATTTGAAAACTAAAGCTAGGAGAGAGTTTTAATATCGAAAAAATTTGTGATCTTAACTGCAATAGCGCGTATGTACGATTCATTTAGGTCGAATTTTAGTAACTGATGATTTTGCCAAAAATAACTGGTTGTCCAGAGTTGTCTAGTTTCAAAACTCTTATTTTGAAAAGGCAGATAATATCTCATTCGCTATGAAAAGGTATAATCAAACCAACAGGTGTTTCAAGGAAAGAATGTTTAATAGTTTATAATTCCAAGACACGGAGGCTTGATCCCTGCTTGTCGGGCTTCCTAATGTTGAATTCAATCGTTTGTTTGTTTTTGATAGTGTTAAAAAATGTCTGAAATATGCGGGGGAAAACATTTGCAGTCATGATTTTTTTACTTTACCATACAGGATATGTTCAAGTATTGTAATCATGAAAAATGTCATGCATGAAAAAAGTGTTTTTTCCTTCTTTTTTTCAAAATATCTCCAAAACTGCTGAAAATATTTTGATTAAAAAAATTGACCATGGAAACCATGGAATTTCGCTCTACAAAAAAGCTTTAATAAGCAAACATGGAAAAAATTGTATTTTTCGAGATAATAATTGTTTTGTCAAAATGTCTGTTAGTTAGTTAGTAAATTAGTTAGTCTGTTAGTCTGTGCTTTACCAAATTTTTGTGAACGAGCTAGCTCAAAAACTAGTGTGAATATCGAAACCAAATTTCACACGTAGTTTTGGTCCATTGAGATTAAGAGCTGATTAGATTTTGGTGCACATCGACCCAAAATTAAAGGGGGCGGGGGGTCAAAAAATGAAAATCTTGGTCATTTGCCAAACTCAACCAAATTTTGTATACATAATCAAAGGGACCACAAAAGTCTAAAAATATAAAAACTAACCGCCCAAAATGAGTGGGGGGTCCAAAAATGAAAATTTTGGCCATTTACCAAGAAAACCAAATTTTGTACACATAATCAGTGGGCCGACAGTAATCTAAAAATACACAAACAAACTGCCCAAAATTAAGGGGGGGCGTGTAGGGTCAAAAAATGAAAATATAGGCTCTTGTATACATAATCAGAGATACCCAGGAGTCTAAAAATGCAAAAACTAACCCCCCCTACATGCAGGCCCGTACCTGGCGGGAGTGCAACACGTGCGTCGCACGCAGGCGGCCAAATCGTCAGGAAATTTATAACAATTTTTTTTTTTATTAATGAGATTAAAATATGAAATTTGTAAAAAAAAGATCTCTAATAAAAATAATTTTTATAAAAAAAAAAAATAAAACCGACTTCAAAAAACTTAAATGCAACAAATAAAATAATAATAACTTAAAAATAAGCTGACGTGTTCTGATGTGCCCATCCGCTTGACTTTACCATACAACCTGGCCCCTCTCCTTATATTTAATATTTAATAAATTTATTTATAATCATGTAGGTTAAGGGGGTTAGTTTTTGTATTTTTAGATTACTGTGGGCCGACTGATTATTTATACAACATTTGGTTCAAGAGCCTAGATTTTCATTTTTTTGACCCTACACCCCCCCCCCTTTTTTTTGGGCGGTTAATTTTTGAATTTTAGGACTTCTGGGAGTCCACTGATTATGTATACAAAATTTCGTTGAGTTTGGTATAAGGGCCGAGATTTTTATTTTTGACCCTCCCCCCCATTTTCGGCGGTTAATTTTTGCATTTTTAGATTAGTGTGGGCCCACTGATTATGTATACAAAATTTGGTTGAGTTTGGTACAAGAGCCTAGATTTTCATTTTTTGACACTACACCCCTCCCCTCCCATTTTAGGCGATTAATTTTTGCATTTTTAGACTTCTGGGGGTCCACTGATTATGTATAAAAAATTTGGTTGAGTTTGGTACAAGAGCCTAGATTTTCATTTTTTGACCCTACACCCCCCCCCTCCCCATTTTGGGCGGTTAATTTTTGAATTTTTAGACTTTTGGGAGTCCACTGATTATGTATACACAATTTGGTTGAATTTGGTACAAGAGCCTAGATTTTTCATTTTTTGACACTACACCCCCCCCCATTTTGGGCCGTTAATTTTTGTATTTTTAGACTTCTGGGGGTCCACTGATTATGTATACACAATTTGGTTGAGTTTGATTCAAGGGGCTAGATTTTCATTTTTTGACCCTACACCCCCCCCCCATTTTGGACAGCTAATTTTTGCATTTTTAGACTTTTGGGGTCCCAATGATTATGTATACCAAATTTTGTTGAGTTTGGTAAATGGCCAAGATTTTCATTTTTTGACCCTACACCCCACCCCCACCCTCACTCCATTTTGGGAGGTTAGTTTTTGCATTTTTAGATTTCTGGGGTCCCACTGATTGTGTATACAAAATTTGGTTGAGTTTGCTCAAATGGCCTAGATTTTTAATTTTTAACCCCCTCCACCTTCCTTAATTTTTGGTCGATATGCACCAAAATCTAATCAGCTCTTAATCTCAATGGACCAAAACTACGTGTGAAATTTGGTTTCGATATTTACACTAGTTTTTAAGATGGCTCGTCCACAAAAATTTATATTTAATTTAATTTCGATTATTTGCTCATTAGATTTGGAGATTTTCGTTATTTCGTCGTTGATCATATCATGAGAACTTGACCAAATTAATATGGCACCATCTCTACGATACCCCTTTCCAATCAAAAAAGAATCATCGAAATCGGTTTATAAACAAATAAATTAGGCATGAACAAACCTAACAAAAAAGGTCTAATACCAATGAAAAAAACGGGACCAATCGGAAGCTAGACTGAACCCAATGCAAAAAAACATCAAAATTGGTTCATAATTGGCGGAGATATGAAGTAACATAGACACAAAAAAAAATCAGTCGAATAGAGAACCTCCTCCTTTTTTGAAGTCGGTTAAAAATCTGGAACTGTCCAAAAAACAGAGAGTCCCTACTGGTGCTCTCAGGAGAACAAAAGTTGTGGCAGAAGGAATGGGGGAAGGGGCTGGCAGGTAGGCAACCAATGAACCAATTTCAAAACGAGTGGCCGTCTCATTCTCTTGACCTCACCCAAAAACTGTATATATAGTATTTGCCTCACCGTACCAGATTTTTTGTGGGGTTACTTGAAAGGCAAAGTATACCGACAGAGGCGTATAGCGTAGGGGGTGGAGGGGGTGGGGGAGTCAGAACTGTTTCTTATGGAAAACTAACCGTAATTAAATATATTTCATATGTTTAATCAAGAATTATGTTTTTTTTTAATTTCTTGAAATACCATTTTAGACCAGTTGAATTGTCCTTGAAAGTATTGGGGTAGTTTTGATTTCTTGATCCTATACGTTTTTTGGTGTTGGGAAACCGAATCTTAGGTTTGCTAACAAAATTTCGTGACGGAACATTGTCAAAAATGAGGAAAAAGGTATAAAATCTCATTTTTGGTGGTTTTTTGGTTATAACTCGAAAATTTTTCGTAAATAACCTTCCTATTCAAAATGAAAGTTCATAAAATTTCCTACATATATCATCATTTAAGATTTTTTCTCCGACCACCCGTTCGGGCTCAATCGCTAGTTGAAAATTGACGTATTTTTTCTGTTTCCAGAAATCCCAAAACCACGCACTTATTTCGATTTTTTTCACATTTTGACAATCAAAAGAGCACTTTTTCGACAAAGACCATTGATTCAATTCAAACAAAGTTTTACATTAATTTGATAATGTAAACCCGTGCCGCAATGAGGTTGAAGTTTTGAAAAACTACAATTTTTTGCAAACAATCGTAGTTTTCTTTCATAAAATGAAAACCACTCATCCTAGACTTGATTTCTGTCACTTTATCTAGGAGATTTTGTAGACCTGAACGTTCAATTTGACCACTTTTTTGACAAAACTCTTAGATTTATAGATATAGCTATCCTCAAAAGTGTCATGGAAAATGCTGGATATCTATAAATCTAAGAGTTAAAAAAAAATTAGTCCAAGTGAAACATCCAAGTCAATAAAATTTTCTAGAGAATGAGATAGGAATCAAGTTTCTAGGATCTAGGATAAGTGGTTTTCATTTTATGAAGGAAAAACTGTGGTTAGTTTTTGAATTTTTAGACTTCTGGGTGCCCACTGATTATGTATATAACATTTGGTTGAGTTTGGAAAATCATTTTAATGCTGATTTTGTACTTATTTGTGTATCTGTCTGGATTACGATACTTGCAATAACTCAAAAACAAAAGTTGTATGAAATTCCCTGCTTCACAATTTCAACATATGCTAAGAGTATACCAAGTTTTAATAAACTTCTCCATTTTTCCTTAAATTCAAGTTTCATTTCAAATATTGTAAAAACAATAAATATCATTATTCTTAAGGCTTTTTATAAAGAAGTTAGAAGCGCTGTTTTATTTATTTATTTCTACTATAGATTATAGTTATTATTATTTTATTTTATTTTTTTACTTTTGCTTTATCTTTTGACATGACTGCTAAAGAGGTAAAGTGGCTAATGGGCTAATAAAACTGTCTATTCTATTTATTTTTATTCAATAACTTTTAAGGAGATAGGTGTTGGTTGAAGGTGAAATATTATTTAATAATAAAAAATTAAGTAAAATTACGAGGTAGGTTTCACATAAAATAAAATCAAACAAAATTGAGTTTTGATTTCGATATATTTCGGACCCTTTTAAGAAATTCCATCTTCAGGAGTTAGAAAACTGAATATAAAATTAGAAAAATGTGTACAAGTAATATTTTTTTTGGAAATAGGTGTGAGGGAAAATGAGGGAGAGGTGAGGACGTATTGAGATTTAATATTTCTAGAAAGATGAAACAGGTGGGGTTTTTTGGCAGTATGGAAATATCAAATATATATACATGGAATTATAAAAGAACAGAAAAGGTACATGGAAAAATACTGTTATCTTAATATTAAAATGAAATGTTCGAACAATAGAAAGAATGTTTAGTTATTTATAAGTTATAATCAATAATTTTTTGACCGTCTTCAAAAAAGGAGGAGGTTCTCAATTCGACTGATTTTTTTGTGTCTATGTTACCTGATATCTTCGCCAATTGTGAACTGATTTTGATGATTTTTTTGTATTGGGTTCAGTCTAGTTTCCGTTTGGTCTCGTTTTTTTTTCATTGGTATTGAACCTTTTTTGCTATGTTTGTTTAGGCATAACTTCTTTGTTTATGAACCGATTTCGATGATTCTTTTTATATTGGAAAGAGGATAGCTTAGGGGTGGTCCCATATTAATTTGGTCAAGTTCTGATTATATGATCAATGACGAATTAACGTAAATATCCAATTCTTATGAGCAAATAATCGAAATTATAATAAATATAAAATCTTTTATAAAAAAAAGTAATATTAAAACGTTCTCTTGCAATCTAGGACAGGAGTGCGAACCGAATTTAAAAAACCTTTTCATTTATTAGTTCAATCGAAAGTTGAAATTTTATAATTATCAAATATTCGAGGGAGCTTAAATTAAGACTAAAAGAGTTTAATTTTCACATGATAGAGCATAATAGCTCTAGCATATGTATTTAAATAAATACTTTATAATTTAACTAAGAAAAGATTACCGTAAATAAAATTAAAAGATTTATTTACCTCAGTGGCTGCAATTTAACGATCTTGTCTTGGGCATTTCTCGACTCCAACTGAAAAGAGAAAATACAAATGAAAAACAACCGTGTGTTTGTGTTATAGTTGATTAAATATTTTTCCTGGAGAAAATTCTAATGTTTTTTTTTTCGATAGAAATTCTCCAATAAAAAATCTATACATTTGTAATAAATGATAGAGTTAATCTAAATGACTATATTCATTATTTAAAGCATAATTTCTAATTATAAAATTTTTTCTATACTATTATTCATAATAAAACATTTAGATCACATTTTACTATACCATACAGGGTATGGTCAAGTATTGTAATCGTGCATGAAAAAGTGTTTTTTTCCTTCTTTTTTTCAAAATATCTTAAAAACGGCTTAAACTATATCTATTAAAAAAATTGAGCGAAACCATGGAATTTCGCTCTTCAAAAAGCTCTAAATAAGTGAACATCGAAAAAATTATATTTTTGAGATATTATATGTCAAAATGTCTGTTAGTTAGTCTGTGCGTTACCAAATTTGTGGACGAACTAGCTCAAAAACTATTGAAACCAAATTTCACACGTAGTTTTGGTCCATTGAGATTAAGAGCTGATCAGATTTTGGTGCATATCGACCTAAAATTAAGGGGGTCGAGGGGGGTTAAAAATTAAAAATCTAGATCGTTTGAGCAAACTCAACCAAATTTTGTATACATAATCAGTGGACCCCCAGAAGTCTAAAAATCCAAAAACTAACCGCCCGAAATGGGGGGGGAGGGTCAGAGGGTCAAAAAATGAAAATCTTTGCCATTTACCAAACTCAACAAAATTTTGTATACATAATCAGTGGGTCCAGGAGTCTAAAAGTACAAAAACTAACCCCCCTACATGATTATAAATAATTTTATTAAATATTAAATATAAGTGAGCGGCCAGGCTGTATGGTAAAGTCAAGTGGATGGCCACATCAGAACACGTCAGCTTATTTCTTTATTTTTTCTTTGAAACAAATTTTCAAACTTAATTAAAAAAATGAATTTATGAGTTTAATAAATAATTTATAAGAACGGAGGCCAACCAAGGATAATTTTCAAACTTTTGGTGGGTCAAAAATAAAAAATATTTACTTTTGTTTAAAGAGAATGGTGTAGGTTCTAGGTGAAAAAGATTTAATGAAATTTAAATTTAAATTTAAAAAATATAAATTACTATGTAGTTTTCACAAATAAAAGAAAAATTGGTTGTGAGAAAGACTCTATATATATTTCGGGTTACTAGTCCATCTTGTTTTTTATTTGTGAAAACTACATAGCAATTTATATTTTTTAAATTTAAATTTTTTTTTAATATTTTTTTTGTGTGTGAAGCGAGGTGTGAAGTATCCGTGTAAAGGTCTCATTAGGAAGCGTTCAAGTATCACTTAACGTATTTTTGACAATATTTAGGCCCCCCGTACCCTTATCATAACGCATCGTAACATTTGTGCGACCTCCGCCCCTCTTCAAGGCTTGTTACGTAGCATAATGGATTTTTTGAAAGTAAGATTGAAGGGTGTTTTATATATTAGTATTTGAATAATAAAATATGAGCTCAAAATATTAATTAATTTTTATAACTTTAAATATTTAAAAACAATAACTATTATTATAATTATCATTTCCGTCCATAATTTGTATTAATTTGAAAGTTTCTATTAGGAAAATAAGTACAAGTTTTTTTGTGTGACATTTTTGTATTTATTCAATGGTAACGAAGATAATAAGAAAATTTAGACGAATCTGTGACAGGATTTGGTAGGTAAATTATTAATACATGTTTGTTTTGGAATTCTAATTGTACTTTTGTAAATTCATATCAATAATGTTCTTATAATTGTAGAAGCCCTGAAGAAGTCGGCAAAGTCGACGAAACGTTGGAGGATAAATAAAAAGTCACACAAAAAACTTGTCCTTATTTTTCTAATATAAACTTTCAAATTAATAACTATTATAAAATAGTTTAAACATTTTACTTTAAACTTTAAATGTAGCAGTAATAAATGTGTGTTTAAATACTGGAAAAATCTAAAGATGATAACTTATTAATAGACATTTAGTTAATGAAGAGACTATCTTCTTCTGACCACGGGCCATCTAACCATTCAGGAACATCTTTAATTAATTTTACTCGTCTGAGATTTTCTAATTTTTACAAGCTGTTATTTATGGAAACTTCATCTTTTACTATGTTTGAGTCAATTTTTGCAAGTGAATTTGAAACCAGTTCCACCCAACCGATTGAGCTGATATTTTGCACACACTTTTGGTCTTTGTGACAATACAATCTAGTATACCTACTCAGTTATGTATTTTTTTTTTATTATTTACAATTTCTTTTATCTTACAATTTGCGCCTTGTGCTTATACAACATAATGTATTCTTCTGCACAGAAGAAGGATACCCTACAGGCGTTGAATTTTTTATTTTCATTTATCTAGAACAGAGGTCGGGGAACGTTTTTAGCCATTACCCCAAAATATTTTTGCGTAGGTCGCTGTTACCCCTACATTCTGAAAAGCAAGATAAATCTATATTAAAAGAGAAAGAATTCAATCTTTAGGACAAATTCTAAGATTTTAGTAGAAATATCATTAAATTGCGATTTCAGAGGGGATTCATCCCCTCAGGAGTCGAACCAGAGAACTAACATGCTCACTGTAAAAACATATAGTAAATTTACATATTTTTAACAGTGTAACTACAATGTCCTTCAGTCTATCAGAGCAGTGTACTCGTAAACTAAATAAGATTCAATCTTGAAATCAAAAAATTACTAAATTGAAAGTTTTTGCCGAGAGTAGCAGAATTTTTATATATTGAAGGAGACAATAAAAGAGTGTGATCTTCTGCTGGAATTATAAATTTTATTTATTTATAACGAGACTATAGTTTCGAGGGCTTTTCCCTCTTCATCAGTCTATTACAATGTATTCACAGGAATTAATTTATGAATGAAAGTTTAAAATCTTTTCATGTGGTTAGGTTAAGAACACTGTATATTTTTCTTAACCTAACCACATAAAAGATTTTAAACTTTCATTCATAAATTAATTCCTGTGAATACATTGTAATAGATTGATGAAGAGGCAAAAGCCTCGAAACTATAGTCTCGTTATAAATAAATAAAATTTATAATTCCAGCAGAAGACACACTTTTTATTGTCTCCTTCAAAAAATTACTATCGGCGAGAGGTTTTTGTCTCAAGGGTGTGAGCTGATTGACTGTCTGCCCGGCAAGCATGTTAGTTCCTAGATTCGACTCCTGAGGGGATGAATTCCCTCTGATATCGAAATTTAATAATATTTCTAATAAAATCTTAGAATTTGTCCTAAAGATTGAATTATTTCTCTTTTAAAAAACATTGGTTAATCTGTACCCGTGCTGATTTTTTGAAAAACATTCCGACTATTTTCAAAAAAGTTGCTCAAATCTTTAGTTTTATAAATGTATATTATTTATTATTTATTGAATTAATTGGAACTTACATGAAAACTATCTGTAAGTAAATAAAAATTGTAACATTAACATAATTCAAACTAAAATACTATAATAGTTTATAAAATAGAAAATTTTAAAAATGTCCTTATTACCCCCGATAGTTTCATTGTTACCCCGTTTGGGGTAATTTACCCCGGTTCCCCGACCGCTGATCTAGAATGAATGAAGAAATATTCGAATGATATCTGCTGGAATATACTTTTCGAAGTTTTCTAATTTCATAACTAATTTGGGGGAAAAGTGAAAACATTTTAAAACAGTATTCAGTTCTTTGGCTTTTTTGTCACCGAAGAGTGTGAGTTAGAAAATTGAAACTTGCTACAGAGATGAAGTTTATTAATACAAACATTTCCCAAATTTCGGGTCATTTAGATACACCCGCATGGCAGCTTCTATTTTTCTGCGTTCTTGAATTGATAGTTTTTGAAGCCAAAAATCTCAAATTCTAATCACTTTTTATAAACTTTTATTTAACTTCACTCGGTTTATTATTAATTCGAAGTAAGAAAAAATCTTCCAGTATTCCCTAAAAAGATTATCATATTTGTTAAGCTAATACTATTTATTATAGCCAAATCTTCAAAAAAATATTTGGAAACTCTATTAAAATGTTAAATGATAAATTTAGATACATTCTTCCCCAATGAATAAGATTGATTCATATTTAGTTAGTTTATTTTTTCATTAAATATATTTGACTTGAAGCTTACTGCATGCTTGATGGTAAATCAACATTCGGTTGACGTCGAGTTGTAAGTTGCAAATGTAATTACAGCCTGTCTCTCACCCTCATCCCCTAAAACATACTCCGCCACTTGGCTCAATCCTCAACCCCCATTTTCCATCCCTCAATCTCTCCACCCCATCCCTTGACAAGGGTGAATCGATAATAATGATACACACGCCAGCAGCCATTAAAGCAAATTATAATTCAAGAGGACAGACCAATTGGAAAGCCTTATTGCTCTTAATAAGACATCAATAGGAAGCATTCTAATATGGTGTGTCAATCTTATTTACATTCTCGTAATAATTTAACCCATGCTGTTTTCTATTTGACTTAACCAACTTCTCCTGGCAACTCCACATTTATTTTTCATTTTAAAATTACACAAAGATCTGAAGCTGTAATAAAAGAAAAAAATATATAAAATTCAATCAAAAAGACTCAGTTCGCTTTCTACATATTATAATGAATTTATCATTTATTTGAATTAAAGGTGTAATTTGTATTTAAAAATGCTGGTATACTCTATGTTTAATTTATAAAAATGATTAATTTAGATGTAGAAATTGTAGCTATTTGAGGGCAGGACAAATTTAATGTTAGCGATTAGTTTAATTACAAATCTAACATTTTGGACAAAGGCAGTAGCGTAACAATAGGGTGGTATTTTGAGCAAAATGCCATGGGCCCCCGCCCTCAGGGGGATCCTTACATTTATTTATATAAAATTTGTATCTCGTTTGTCAAGTAAATTCTCAGTTTTCGATCCATTTTTAGACACTAAATAGAAGTCATCTTGTATAAGAGACCTTTCTGATTTATTAATCAGTGCCTGGAGCACCAAGCGATGCTCGGTAACTTTTTGCCTTTAAATAGCTTAAGTTTCAAATTTCAAGGCTTTGCGACTTACCGAAGACGAGATATGAACGATTAAAATATTTATTTTGTGACATGACTAATTTACACCACCTTCCTTTATTTCAATCGGATTAAAATTTATACACGACTAATTAGTCATGAGACTTGATAAGTACACCAATTTTTAGGGAAATCGTTAGAACCGGTTTGGAGAACCCGATTCTATATATACACAAGAATTGCTCATTTAATAATATTAGGTATAAGATAAAGAATCATTTTATTCCTTATTGCGTTCCTGAAGTGTGCACTGCATTTCTATTATTTGTAACCATTCCTGTGACTAAGGCTACTGCCGATCGATCATTTTCAAAATTAAAATTGATAAAAACTTATTTAATAAATTCTATGGGACAAGAAAGGTTAGGTAAGTTAGCTATTCAATTCATCGAACATTCCATGACCCGAAATTTGAACTTTGATGTTGTCATTAACACTTTTGCTGAACAGAAAGCCAGAAAAAAGGAATTTAATAATTAATATTTTGACTAAAAATAAAATTGTTATTTCAATCCACTACGCTTTTCAAATTAAAAGTTACTAGAAAATAAATGAAAAATTCAAAAATAATTATAATAGCGTTTGTACGTACATTACATAGTGATTTATTAAAAAGTAACTACAACATTGGTTTAGCTTCTTTACATTGAGGGAGGACCCAATCCGATGAATTTGCCACGGGCCTCAACGTTATAATTACGCCACTGGACAAAGGTGATTCTTATTAATACTACTTGTGTGTCATATTTTAGCGCATCATCTATTATGCACCTAACTGTGCGATGGCTCTCCAAATAACGATTCAATTATTTCTGATTTTCTGCATTTTCAAGCCAAAAGTTCCGAAGCTTTAAACCCTAAAATCTAATTAATTATTTATTTTGAAAATACAGAAATGTACTTGCCTACCTATGAAAATGATTTACATTTAGAATTTTTCTAAATATTTGTATGTTATATACATATATTTGATTTCCCATATTATTGCTCTGCTGTTTCAGTTTGTATTTTTTGGATAAAAAATGCTGTTTTGCTTTATCCACTCTTTGTATGTTTTAGCATGTGACATTCGTTATTTTTTTAATGTTGTTTTTCTTTCTTGTAAAAGCTAATTCAATTGTTTTTACTAATAAAACATGCTTCTAATTTTTTTCTATCTCTATCAACAATCTTTTTAAAGGGATTCCAATTTAACCATATGAACCTTTATGTTGAATTTTTATATTAAAATATTCTCTCTCATGGTCGTGTAGTATTTTTTTTTTTTAATAAAAGTCTATTAGATTTAATAAAATAATAAAAAATCTTATTAGAAAAAATTTTAAATTAATTGAATCATTTATTTATATTTTTAATTAGGTACTCGGTCCGCTTGGATGGTAGTGGGCAGGAGTATTGAATTCCCTCACAATTATTATGTGATTAACGTGTATAGAAATATCTAAAAGAGAAAAATTATTTTTAAACAAGATTATTTTCTTCGATCTGTCTGAAAATCGTATGAAAATGGAAAATTAAAGGTCCTAGAAAGATCTCAAGTCACTAAATTTTTTGTATAAATAAGAAAAATGATTATAAATCTTAGAATACATTTTCAGAAGGGTTCTTGTTGGTCCTTGAAAGGAAAAAAATGGATGAACTTCTAGAATTTTTTAATAATTTTAAGTTAAGCACAAAATTGACAATAAAATAGCTAACTCCTACTCAGTCAATTTAAAGTGAAAAATCAATGAGGTTTTCCTCTGGTTGATACAAGTAAACATATACCTACATATATAGGTATACATAGCACATAATAATTTATTTGTTTGAGACTATAGTTTCGAAGGTTTGACCTTCATCATTAGTCTTTTTAATTAAAAATATTTAATCTATAATATCTCATGGGTGTATTTACCCGATTTGATATTTAAAATTCGTTCTGTTGTTAAACCTTTGAAACTCTAGTCTCAAATAAATAAATTATAATAGGTGAAGTAAAAAGTTCTAAGCCTTTTTTCTCTTCATTTCGAAGATAAAATTAACCAAGTTAGGATTTTACGTTTTAGATCAAATATGCGCCGTTTTGTTCGATAACTTTTGTACTTTTTGAAGGCAATCTCATAATTCCGGGATTGAAGAAGTCCTCGTCCCTATTGATGAAAAACTTGACCAGCTCATTTTCACAAGCCTCTCTTGAAGCAAGTTTTGTACCAAGAAAATATTGCAAATGCTTGAAAAGGTGATAATCGCTTGGTGCCAGGTCTCGGCTATACGGTGGGTGAGATATAACCTCCCATTCAAGCTCTCGGAGTTAACGATGTGTGCGGCTTGGCGTCCACTTGATGGAACACAACCCTTCCTATTGGCCAATTCTGGCCGCTTCTTGTCGATCGCCAGCTTCAATCTGGTCAGTTGTTGACAGTATTGGTCCGAAATGAGTGATTAGCCAGATGGGAGCACCTCATAGTGGGTGATTCCCTTCCAATCCCACCAAACACACAGTAAAATCATCTTGGCCGTTAATCCGGGCTTGGCAATCGTTTGGGCCGGCTCACCGCGCTTGGACCACGATCTTTTTTCCCTGTTGTTCTCGTATGTGACCCATTTTTCATCGACAGTCACCATCGCCATCGATTCAGCAAAAAATTCCAGGCATCAATTCGGTCCAAAAGTTTATTTTGTGTCAATTCGTGTGGCATCCATACATCGAGCTTCTTCTTGAGACCAGCCTTATGCAAATGGTTCCAAATGGTTTTCTGGGTAATCTTCAGTTCCTGGGCAATGGAATAAGTGCTCGTATTCTGGTCCGACTCGACAATTTCCAAGTTCCATCTTCGACGTCCATATTACCAGAACGGAATCGTTGGAACCGCCACTTTCCTGTTGCATTCGATACTGTATTGGGTCCATAAACAGCACATTTTTTTGGCCGCCTGCGCCGCTTTTTCCCCTCAGTCGTAGTGGTTCTGAAGAATGTATCGAATTTTCTCTTTTTTTACCTTATTTTGGAATGCTCTAGTACACAACTGGCATCACCAAACACAAAACTGTCAAATAGCCTCATTGATTTCACTTTATCAATCACCACTCTAACCAAAAGAAAATCTTCTCAATCAAATACATTAAATATTCGTACCTATGTTAAGTCCTGAATCTATGGAATAAATGCCTCATTTCTCTTATAATTCTATAAATTTGAATTTCATTTAGATCATCGTTTCTATTACATTTAGAATAATTATAAATTTTCCGTTCAATAAGTTCAGATGATCTCTGTTAAGCTCTTTAAAACGGTATAACTTAAAAGCAGAAATGCAATTTCATTCTATGTTCCAACCTAAAGAGGCCTACTCATTACCACGCGGCTTATACAATGCAAAAGCTAATCAAATATTGCATTAAATTGAACTACCTAAAAAAGTCTAATGTTTGAACTGATTTGATGATCTGATAATACAAATTAAGTCCCGAATCTATGGAATAAATGCCTCATTTCTCTTATAATTCTATAAATATTTATTATATACTAAAAGGAAATTAGAAAGTTAAATGAATGTTTTCTAGTTTCTAATGCCAACAATGAATTATGTGTATTTGTTAATTTGTGAATCAAATTAACTTCTAATTCCTCATTACACAAACATAAATTATTATTAGATGAATATGTTTATCCATAAAAATTAATACAAGAAAAAATATATTCAACCAAAAGTTCAAATCTATTTTTTTTCTCGTTTATAGGTATTTTAAGATTCTCTGAATCAAATAATTTAGTTTATGGTGCTGAGTAACTTCATTTTTCACACTTTCACTTAAAATAAATTAACAAAGTTAAAAATGATATTGCTATGAACAAAGACCAAAATTTGTAATGAAGGCCATAAATTTAATAAAACAATATATTAAATTGAAAGTTTTTTTGCCGAGGGTAGCAGAATTTTTATATATTGAAGGAGACAATAAAAGAGTGTGTCTTCTGCTGGTATGCGTGTGAATCAATTGTAATAGACTGATGAAGAGGGCAAAGCCCTCGAAACAATAGTCTCGTTATAAATAAAATTTATGATTCCAGCAGAAGACACACTCTTTTATTGTCTCCTTCAAAACAATATATAATGAATAAGCTGGTTAAATAATATATTTTATTTATTTTATTTTATTATATCAGACTTGTGCACCGAGGATTCTGTACCTAATATAATAATAGCTAAATGACCCTTCCCTTAGTGAATTCAATACTTCGGCCCAACCAAAGGGTAGGCAAGGTGCAAAAAATAAATAAATTTACCTACTCTATGTTGAAAATTACTTGAAATATCAAATTCGATCTTATTTATTGTCCATAAAGAAAGAATAAACTAATTTCAAAAACATTTGGAGAGTTTTAATTCAAGTACTTGAATAAAATTGGGCTGGTACAAATAGCAAAGCCAACTAACTGCCTGGAATAAAAATTTTGTTGAGCCTTTAAATTATTTAATTTTTTTCGAAAATATGGCCTTTGATGATGTGAAATTTATAAAAGATCAATTTTTTTAAAAATACAAAAACTCTTTTTCCTTTTATTCATAATATTCAAAATTCATATCTAAACTCATAAAACTTTAATTACAATATATTTTATGAAAAAAAAATGAAAATTGAACACTACTAGAAAAATATAAAATATATTCTTTAGATTATGAGGAAATAAAATATACTATAGAAATGTAAAAAGCAAAAGCATGTCGAGCAATCTTTTTTAATAAGAGAAGTTCAAGCTGGTTGTTGGTTCAGATTCGATATCCAAGGAGTTTATGTTTGTGAATTCTCCACCCGGAATACAACATTCACTTTATTTATTTTAAAAATTCGGGTCACGAAATTGATAAAATATTTTTTTGTTCTTTTTACAGGCTTTATTTTATTACACTCATAGTTTTCATATATATATATTTATAAATATACATATATTCGTGAGTAATAGCACTAAACTATAAGTTCGATTTGCTTGGATATTTTTTTTACATTATTCGCGCGGCTGCTAAGCGATTCAGTGAGAGTAATCTTGTAGGATAGCAGGGCTAGAGGGATTTTGTTAAAAACAAGTTTGTTTGTTTTTGTTTTCTAATCTGTTAGATGGAAGAAATCAATAGAACAATATTATTTGTGTTGTTTTTTATATAATAATCGATTCATTTGACGTTTTGGACACCTTTATTCATCCTAAGCACGATTTCAATTGAAAAGATTTCGTTTACCGAGAGTAGCACAGTTGTTGAATGTTTTAGTAAAAACATTTTAAAAGTACTTTAATCTACAACAGTGATTCTCCAAGTAGCGGTGGCAATACCAAAGGGGGTCGCAAAAAATATTTGGGGGCTCGAAGAAAAATTGATGAATGATCAATTTTTTTTTCAAATATTTTATAAATTTAAAATATTTTTAATAAACTTGGTTAAATTAATGTCGAAACATACACATAGAATATTTTGAATCACAGATGTACCAAAGATAAGTTATTAATTTTTATTGGTACTAAAAATAAATTTACTATTAATCAAAATTATGAGTGTTTCATGAATCCAACTAAACAAAAGAAATTAAGTCCTTCTGAATTTAAATTAAACCCCCACTCGGATGTTTTTCTACCTAAACATAACCATTCTTCGGAGGATCCTTTAAATTTTTCAAGTACAAAAGGGGTCGCGGACAAAAAAGTTTGGGAAATACGTCTAGCCTACCAAATCGTCAGCTGAGAATTGGAGTGATCCAAGTCATATCCTTATTTTGAGAAATTGAAGTTCAAATTTTTCAGATCCATTGTTTTTAAATCGACATAGTACATTTATTACACTAAGTTTTAGAAGATACATAACGAAAAATACTATGGAACCAAGTGGACTTAGTTCATTTTGTAAAAAGAAAGTATTGTACATTAAGGAGGCCCTTTCGCCGCCAATGTTAAATAAAAAATATTAGATTATAACTATAACTTAATTTTTTATAATAATTTAACTTTCTATATGGTTTGGTGAAGTTTCAATCACACATTAACGAGCAAATTTTTTAAAATGTAAACATTTTCTCAGAGTCTTGTAGAAAATTAAGATCTTGACACTTTCTCTTGAATTATACTATTATTAGTTGAATTGATAAAGTTAAATAGAAACTAAAAATTAGCTTTTTGAAAAAAAATATATCAATGATCGAGGAATTTACTGAGAAATTTAATTTAAAAAATCACATAAATGCTGTTTGGATGTAAACATAAACAGTATTAATACAACGCATTCCTCAATCATACAAGAGATATTATCAGCTGATTTAAATAAATCAAACTAACTTTTGTATTTAATTATTTTTTATAATTGTTTATATTTCAAACATTTACGGCTTTCATACTATTTATTTTTTAATTCTATTATTTTTCATTTGTATTTTAACTTATTTTATTAAATATTAGATCTACACTTCTTTTGACTCAACTGGAGCGAAAGTACCTCCTTAGAGTTTAAAATTTTTAAAAATGGACTTGGTTCAGTTCAATTCTCAGCGGACGAACTGCTGTTGGAAACGCCTACAGGTTATGCATCCGGCATAGCCGTTTGAGACGAGAAAGCGATAGATAGACATTTGGGATTTGCGATATTGAAGTAAAGATATATAGGTATTAACAGGCGCTAATGACCCTTGCCGTTGATGCGCCCTTAAACACCTATATATAATAATAATATAGGTATTAACATCACATTGATTTTTTAAATTTTTCAAATGAAATTCTAGAATAATATCTATAATTATAATGAATGCAAAAATTATAAATATGATGAATAAATATCCTTAAAGTATTCGCATTTAGAATTTACAATTTAAAAATCGCTTTTGTATTTGATAAAATAAAATAAAATTATAAAATCGTCAAATTGAGAAAAGCTCTAAAGAACATTTAGGATATTTGCAAATATTATCTCTAATATAATACATTTATAATGATCATTCGGATTAAAATGGATAAATGATAAACATTATGAAATTTTCTAAAGAAACAATGAAATTATCTGTTTCTTTTGATATGAATTTATTTCGAAATATTAGTCCCGATTAGAAGAATTGCATTTATTATTAATGCTTATCTGAAGAAAATAAGCTGACGTGTTCTGATGTGGCCATCCACTTGACTTTACCATACAACCTGGCCCCTCACTTACATTAATATTTAATAAAATTATTTATTTATAAGCTTGAGTTGTTTGCCATAAAAGAATTTAGTCTTTTGATTTTAAGTCGATTCTTCTACATTTTCAGTAGAGGTTTCCATTAATAGTCAAAACATCAAAAAATGGAATTCAATAAGGTTATTCCTCTAGTATTAGATAAGAATCGATCGTTATTTTTGATTTTAAGTCGTTTCCTCCATGTCCTCAGCAATGGTTACCAATAATAATCGAAACGTCAAAAACCTAATGTAGAATTGTTATTCCTCAAGTATTAGATGAGAATCGATGGCTATTTTTGATTTTAAGTCGATTCTTCTATGTCTTCAGCAATGGTTACCAATAAAAACCGAAACGTCAAAAATCCAATGTAGAATGGTTATTCCTCGACTCTTAAATGAGAATTATTTTTGAATTAATTTCAATATGAACTACAAATTGCAAGTGATATCTGATTAATAATAAAGGAACAAACATATTAATATTTCAAATGAATTTGAATAAAGTTTAGCAACGATCCGTTGCAGTTTATTTTAACAGTGCATCCTCGGTTTTAAAAATTCTTTACTCTTATATAATTTTTCAAAATTCTCATCTCAAATGTAGTCAAAATATATCATTCATTAATTTAAAGAAAAATAACACCCCCCCCCCCACGAGATGTTTCTCTACACATACCCATTCCTCAAGGGGTCCTTTGAAATTTTGGAGTGCAAAAGTGGGTCGCCGACCAAAAAGTTTGAGAAACACTGATAAATGGTCCCTAGTAGCACAATGTTTCAAACTATATAGCAACTATATAGGGGCTATATACATAGATTCTCGAAATCTATATAGGCACTATATAGTTACTATATAATTTGAAACATTGTGCTACTAGGAGATATAGCTGCTGCCAATAGAAGTCAGGGATGAATTCACAGTGAACTCCTGCTACTTTAATAATTCAATATATCTTGAATAGATGCCATCCTATCGTGATTTTCGCCAAGTTTTATCTCCTTAAACGGTTGTAAACAATTTATATTCATATTTTATGTATTCTATGATAAAAATTGATATTTCTTATGTTGTTATAAAAATATTTCAATAAAAAATTTTGAAGTAAAACATCTTTAAATTTTATTTTGAAAAAAAAAGTTTTATTTTAGAACAGGGAAGAGAAAAAAGATCAAATTGATTACAAATTGGATGTGGTCTAAATCTTACGTAATAAGATAAGAAAGTAGAGTGAGATAGAAAGTTGGATGGCAACGTCGGCCAAATCCTTTTCTCTCATTTGGTCCATGCAGTCCTTGTAGGCCCCAAGCTGAAGCCTCGAGGATTGGAAATCGCTTTATCGGAACGAGACACTCGGTCAATCCTTCACTCGAAAGCTCAATTGAGGGAAATAATTTAAAATTTCGCTTTTACTTCTTGTACCCTCTCCTCTCTCACTTTGAGGTAACTATTGTTTATTTATTTCAACAGGGAAAGAAGCATAAAATAAATGATATGAAAAAAGGGTCTAAACTTTAGTGATTTGATTATTCTTTGGTCAATGAATATATTATAATTATTATTATTGTTACCTACTTATATTATAACTCCAATATTATAAGGGAAAAGTATCCACTGAACCAGCCAATATGTATTAGTTAGACCTTACAATTTAATGGCTGTTTAAACTGGTAGACTAAAATTATTTGTGTCCTGGGGCGGAAAATTATTTTACCCACTGCACAAATGTCATTTATGTTAAGTATGAATAACTGATTAAGTAGAATGTGATATTTATATTTTTATTTAGAATATTATATTGAAAATAGGGGTAGATATTAAGGATTGCTTACCTTTGATTGTCTGCGCGAGGTCATCGATGCTGCCTTGACTCGACACCAAATGAAATGAGAAATGAAAATAGAAAGAGTCATTATTCGATAAGATAAATGAACGGGCCATATTCTTACGAAATATTTTGATAAGGATTTATTTAAAAATATTCAGATGTATTTATTTATGCAATATATTTTTCACTATAAAAATTTAATTAAAGAGTTAAATTAAATATCATGATGTCCTAAAAATTGGTTTGACTCAAGCAACCACCTCCACGTGGCTCTATGTATTAATTAAATATATGGCTGATTCTCAAAAAAAAAGTTGAAATTGATATACCTTGTTGATTCCTGTGAAATTAGATCCTAAGTTTTCGTGACAAAGAATTTTTATGAAACTTCGTCCATCGGCGTACCAAATTATAAAACTTATTTATCTTTTTCTATATTAAATAAAAAAATATATGTTCAAGTAAATACCCTAAAAATCATTCCCTCACTGTGTCTCAACCGCCAAATTCACATAGATTCAAAGACCTAATTCGAAAAGTTTCTTATAACTGTCTACTATCTTATTATTTATTCATATATAATAGTACTGGCTGTACATAAATGTGTATTTAGTTTAAACACGACAAACGGAAAAGTCCCAAAATATATTTTTAAATTCGTCCTTAAAAAACGAATCATTCCCTCACCCTTGTGTAAAAGTAGGATTAAAACATAATTTCAAATTATATAGTGAACGCCTCCTTATTGTTTTTAGAAGTTGAATGAAAGTAATATTAATATTCTAAAAATATGCCGAACTGGACTATGAGTTATGAGATTTAGTGTTAAAACTATTAAAAATAATTTTTTTCCGAAGTTTACATTGACACCCCTTGTTTTAAAAAGTTTAGTTGTTTGCCATAAAGAATTTAGTCTTTTTGATTTTAACAGTCGATTCTTCCACGTTTTCAGTAAGGTTGCCATTAATATCAAAAATCTAATGTAGAATTGTTATTCCTCGAGTATTAGATGAGAATCGATGGCTATTTTTGATTTTAAGTTGATTCCTCCATGTCTTCAGCAATGGTTACTAATAATAACCGAAACGTCAAAAATCCAATGTAGAATGGTTATTCCTCGACTATTAAATGAGAATCGATCATTATTTTTGAATTAAAGTCAACATGAACTGCAAATTTCAAGTGATATCTGATTAATAATAAAGGAATAAACATATTATTTTTTTATTGTTAAAAGGATAAATAATTAATATATCCAGTACACACCAAGCCAGCAAAACATATTAATATTTCAAATGAATTTGGATAAAGTTTAGCAACGATCCGTTGCAGTTTATTTATTATTATTTTGAATTACATATTTAATTTTACAGGCCACTTTTTTTAAAGGGTAAGTGAAAGTAATTTACTGCAAACGCCAGTTTTATTTTCAACTCAGTAAATTTATTCTTTGTGGAGATTGGCCGCTAGGTAGCAGCATTTACACGGTTAGATTTACATCCCTTGAGGTTCGCGATTGGTGTGGTTCTAAGGCTTTTTGAGCCACGACCCAAATTTGAAAAATATGTTCATGTCGCGACCCAAAAATAAAAAACCCAACATTTTTTCATTACCTCTTTTAGATCATACTCAAGAGATTTTACAATGATGAGCGTTTTTTCAACTCACATATAAAATATAGAATTAAAATGTTTGTAACAATTAATATAAGCAAAGGCACTTTGGCGGATTTTTTTTCTCTTCATTGCGCCAACAAATATCTAGATATGATTAAAAAATATTTAAATAAAAAAATATAGAATTATTTTTATAGGCCTAGGAGTTCCATTTCTCTTTGTTTATCACTTTTCAAACCCCAAATTTATTTAAAAGTTAAGATTTTACTATTTACTTTTATTATTCTTCATACAACAATAAAGATAAAATAAAGATATAAGATATTATACATATTATGTATTATTTAAAAACATTCATAAAAAATCTACATGCAAGTATTTTTAGAAGCCATAATAGAGAGCCATATATAGTTTCGAGAGAAGCAAACGTTCAACTAACAGATGTAATAGAATTCATTAATAGTTATAATATATTTAGTTTTATAAGTAAAATCTTTCCTGAATATATTAAATATATTCAAATGAGTAACTTAACGAACTTGGCGCCTATCGGCAACTATAGCATATAAAAAAATTGAAAATGCATTTCATTTTCATAATATATTAGAAAGAGCATTTAGCAAAGTATCTTGGAATTAGAACCAAATACTTTATATGATATGAGCTGCTACCTAGAGGTAAACGCCTAAACTTCTAACTAAAATATGACTCCCGATTTGAAGGGTAAAAAACTTAAATTTAACTGCACTTCATCTTTTCTAAAAATAGATTAGAATAGTTTTATTTTTTTTTATTGATTCAAAATTATATTTAAATTATCGATTAAGAGAGGAAAGAGATTGTATTATTGATTTGGAAAGAGTATTCTCAGGAGAACACACCTTCCTGTAAATATAGAATGTAAAATATTATCTCATGCGTTTCGGAATTGCGTTGACTTGATTGATTCCCAGTAAAGCTATCAATATTTGATAATGGCCCTAGAAATAGCTCCTAGTGTGCTTATTAGAAAGTTCTAATTTTAAGAATCAGTGGATGGTCTATCCCGGAAAAACTTGCAAATCATATAATATTAAACAGGGTTTCATATTTCAATATATTTTGTGCTTGTGAGTCTGATGAAAAAGTTGCTATGGCTCTTCAAAGATTTATATTAAGGGCTAGTGTAAATATTTAAAATTGTATCTTTTCATTTTTTAAATTTGCATTATAGTTATACCTAAGATGTAATTAAAATGTATATATTTTTAATTAGAGAAAATAATATAAATAAAGTAATTGGCTAAATGTTAAGGCCAGAAGCCAGGAAGGGAAAGAATTTTTTTATGAATTTCAAGTTTAGATAGAGAGACAATCATAGGGTACAGTTTTACTTTTTAAACGGAACCCTAAAAAGGAAATAAGTAAGAAAAGCTGATTATAGGATAGTGGTAATATGGTTAAGAAAATATATATTAAATGTTAATAAGATATTAATTAGACACTGCTCTGCTGACTCATAAAAAAACAATTCAAAACTCATCCGTTTACCCTATATTCAAATTCAGTAGATAGGTTTAGAAAGAATTTAATGATTATATTATTGACTAGCTGCAAGGCCCGCTTCGGCGGACCTCTTGAAAGCCATGGAGCACGCCCCCTCGAACCCACCCAGCACCCCCACCCCCCGCACCATGCTCAAACCCCGCCCCCTCACCACCACCCCAAAACTCCATTCCGCACCCTAACCCACTAATCCCCCACGCCCCATCCCCCGCCCCCAAAATCCATCCAGCACCCCCACCCCCGCACCATGCACCCGTTCCCAACCCCCGCCTCCACACCACCACCCGCACCCCACCCACCTCGGACCCCGCACCCCATCCACCCCGGGCCCCACCCCGCGCCCTCCAACCCTGCGCACCTCACCTCCGCTATGCTCCCTGGACTCCACCCCGCACCACCCCCTGCAGCCCAACCCTATTCCGCCTCGCTCCTCACCCCACCCCCATTCCACCCTCGCACCCACTCTCCGCACCCAGTTTTTGCATTTCTAGCCTTCTAGTGACCCACAGATTATGTATATAAAATTTGGTTGAGTTTGGCCGAAGAGAAAGAATTTTCATTTTTTGACCCCCCCCCCCATTTTGGGTGGTTAGTTTTTGCATTTCTAGCTCTCTAGAGGCCCAAAGATTATGTATACAAAATTTAGTTGAGTTTGTTCCAAGGGCAAGAATTTACATTTTTTCACCCTCCTCCCCCCTTTGGGAAGTTTTTTGGGGAAATTTTTTTAAACAAAAGTTGTCAGAAATCACATCCCCTACAACTTTGTTTATCATAAAATTTGCTGTAGGGTTAATAGTTTAGGAGTTATTTGATAATTTTGATTCGTGCACCTCCCCCCAAACCCCCTTCTGGGGTCAAAATATCAAAACGTTATATAGCTAAAAACGTAAGTTAGAAGACATCTGATGTAAATATGAAATTTTATAATAATCCCTTCAGCCGTTTTTACGTGAATCGTGAGCAACTTTTCGGAAACCACTGAAACAGACAGACATACATACAGACAGGAATTTTATTGAGGGTGTTTTCGTTCATAACTTTGCTTGAAACGTGTGCAACTCAAAATTTGGCGTGATTTGGAGCAATGTACAGACAAAACCTTAATTATATATATATATATATATATATATATATATATATATATATATAGATATAGATATTTGATCCTTGTCTTTTTCCCTTTTGGGCTTTTATATGCACACAGATATTATTATTATTAAAAAAATTTCCAAATTGCATTTCGAATCATCACTTATTTTTCTTGATTTTTCGTACTGTCTTCTTCCTCTCCCTCCACCAATCACATTTCATCTTCTATCTATTTTCTCACCCTTCCCCCTTTTTTTCCAATTTCTTTTTCCAATATTTTTTTATTTTATTTATTGTTATCTACTTAATCCGAGCTGTTTAGAATAATTTGTATTACATTCCAGAAGAGTTATATTCACCCCTTCGGATATCGAACTGGGCAATAAATATTTCACAGAAAAATTTAATATTCATTTGTCTTGTGATTCTAAATTTAAACACATAGCCATATATAACTTAAATAAAAATTGGTGAGAGTTTAGAATTTTCCAATGCAATGACTATTCTGTAAAAGAATATATAAATTCAAATTGTCGATGGGAGTAGACTTAGAATTTCTAAAGAAATTACAGGAGATTGTCTTCTACTAAATCCAAACTGTTTTGAATAATTTTCATTACATGTCTGAAGAGTTGTATTTACCTCCTCACACGGTAGCCATTGATTGGCCTGGATTACATTGTTGGGATAGTGAATACAACTCTTCTCACACATAGTAATTAAAATGATCCTTGTCAGCACGATCTTAGTAGAAGACACTCGCCCGGATTTCTTAAGAAATGTTAAGTCTGCCGCCCATTTTGAACTTATTATATGATTATTGGATAAAAAATACTTGGTAGGTTTCACATTAAGATATAAAAATAAAACGAATTTATTTTTGGAGAATCTTTAATCTCGATATTATATATGTTCGGGTTAGATTGCTCCAAAAATAAATTCGTTTTATTTTTATATCTTAATGTGAAACCTACAAGTATATTTATCCAATAATTTCAGTTACTTTCTGTTTCTCCTGAAGATGGGTTAGTCACCCGAAATACATATATATCGAGATTAAAGATTCTCCAAAAAATAAATTCGTTTATTTGTTTAAATCTTAATGTGAAACCTACCAAGTATTTTTATCCAATAATTTTAAAAAATGTTTCACCAAGTACCAACACCAAATTCCTTAAAAACTTATTATATGGTCATATTTTTGTCCCTCTTTCGTAAATCCCCCACAAACCCTTATATGTTTGAAATCTTCGTATACTTCCATTTACACACTACTCTCTCTTGTCCAAACCCATTCTTTATACTTATCATATGTACCTACTGTTTTCCCAAAGTGATCTAATAACTATCCTCTTTTGAAGGAGACAATAAAAAGAGTGTGTCTTCTGCTGGAATTATAAATTTTATTTATTTATAACGAGACTATAGTTTCGAGGGCTTTGCCCTCTTCATCAGTCTATTACAATGTATCCTCTTTTTTTAATTCACCAGGAATTATTCAACCCTCTCTTCTTATTAGCTTTATAATCTTCTCTATAATTAAAGTTCTAGATTTTCGACCATATTTCTGGTCCACTAGTTTCATATTCCCCTGCTTCAATTCCGGTCTACAAAATGTATTAATCTCCTCCTCATATAGTTCATCACCTCTAGGCTACCTGCACTTGTTGCCATTTGTTTGTTGTATGACCTGCCTACTATTACCCCAAAACGAATTTACCTAAATCCAATCGGGTATTTGAACCCATGAGAAATAGCAGAAAAAATATTTTTAATTAAAAAAGACTGATGATGAAGGCCAAACCTTCGAAACTATATAGTTTCTAACAAATAAAATATCTACATTGTTGTTATTGTTTGAAAAATAAATAGGTTGGCAATGCAAGAATTGACATCTAGTGCCAGAAAGTTATCCGGAGAAACAATTTCCATTCTTCCATAAGAGCAATGCATTTTTACTTTCCCTTTAACTAGCCTCCCTTATTTTCATCATTAGAGAGAATATACCTATATTAAATATCAATTTAGCTTCCATTTAAATAAATGGCTGGCAAATTCACAAGGGCACTTTATTTCTATTAGGCTATAAAATATATCTGTTAATTTATTTATCAAAAATAAAAACATTTATTTTAATTTGTTCCTAATGAATTTTCATCACATTACAATAGAAAATAAATAACTGAATTGAAATTTATTTAGATTACTTAAGTTAATGGACTATGATAATTAAATGATTGGAAAAGTAAAAATGACATAAACCTTTCAAAATATTTACTTTTATTTAACAAAAAGTTCATTTCAATCATATATTATATACATATATATTTAATTAAAAAGTTATCATTGGCAAAAGTGGAAAAAGTGTTGATTTTATAAGAGAAAATCAAACAGGGTTTCCTCTTCTAAAAGTTATCTAAGATGTTGTAATATAAGTTAGATTATATATCAGAAGGGGTGGCCTATCTTGCAATATCTTAGAAATACTTTAAAGCTGAAAATATCTTCTTAAAATATTATATCTTATAATTCTAATATATAAGCTTATTAAACTTTTTATTTATTTAATTATTTAACTAATTAAACTTAAAGATAATAAAAGTAGAGTCAAACTAATGTGTTTAGGTAAGGGCTAATATTGTTTATTTTCATTTACTTATTTTGTTTATTAGGCCTGCGAGGAGGGCCGCCTCTTGCAAAGATAAAAGATATATACATAAATTTATTTACAAACTTACACACTTTCAGCTTGAGAACAAATAAATTCAGATTCAGAGCGGGTGGCTGGAGAGAGTATTAATCCTGACTCACATTTCACATTTTTTTTTTTTTTAGTATTTACAATAAAATAATTATACGCCACCCGCTCTATATATTCTTCTGCTGAAAGTGTAAAAATTAAGGAGAGATCCACTCATCGCTCTATATGTCAAATCATTTATTGTTTTTGGGATATACTCAGGGCGATGAGGAACTCTACCGCTTTATGCCAGCACACTCCCTTCCACGAGTGCGATGGCCTCGACCCTGACGAGCCCACCCCACGCCAAATCGCTCTTTAAGTAAATTATGATTTTTGAAATTTGTCATAAGTAAAATTATAAATACAATAGGAGTCAGGTTGGTCGAGAGGTCCAGGTTCAAATCCGGCTCACTGTAAAAATTTGAAAAACTTTAATCTACTCCCTACTTGTTTGTTTTTTGTCACCACTAGGGAGTATAAGATTCATTATTATTATTTTTTTAAAGTTGGATTAGTTATTAAATGAAGTACTACTGCTAGATATGGCCAGAATATCCAAGTTTCCTAGTGACTAAGCCCATGCTAAGTATTTACCCTGTTAGCTCTAAGCTTTCCGGCTGCAGTATGGCTATATAAATAAGCCGTTTTTCTATTTTTTTCTTTTTTATTAATAATAATAAAGAATTAAGAAAAATTCTAAATTTTTCAAAATTTCATTGAAGAGGTAAAGCTAAAACCTCCCTTGGATAGGACCAGAGTTTTGGAACTGGCGGCTGCTCTTAGACATTTATTTTGAATAGAAGTAGATATAATTTTTTTCAATTTGTTGTATTACAAATTAAAGGTTCGGTTTAAATCTCAATTTTTCAATATTCATTGAATTTCTAGATTCATTTGCCAACCGCAGGTTTCAGCATTTTACAAATTTTCAGAAAACGATGTATAGGAAAGAGTTCAGACGTACGAGGTAGTGGTGTGAAGTGTGATCGGGTGCAGGAGAAGGGACAGGGCTGGTGGGGTGGATGAGGGAAGAGGGTTCAGGGGCAGGAGAGGAGGTTCATGCGAGACAATCTCATCAAACATAGGACAACCTCATTGATTTCTCTTTAATGAATCAACAACTCCGTTACTGTTGGCAAACAAAATAATTCATATATGTACATACCAATATATTTTTGCGTGTATAGGGCATCAGCCAACCAAGTAGTGTAATATTATTACAATGAAAAACATGTTTTTTGTTTTATTAGGCTTATATTTTTAATAAAAAGTAATCAAATTATCAAATGTAAAATGTATTACATTTATGTTTTGTTTTGATTTTTTTAACTTCTATTGCCATTTTAATTTTTGAGCTGTTGTGGCATAAAATTTGTCTCACGTAACCCCATTTTTTAAATTAAAATCTCTAAGTGGTAGACACGGTTATGGAGGGAAGAAAAGAAAAGATAAAACGTAGATGATGTTAATCCAACGAGGAAGTTAATTGCGTTGCCTTGTAAAAAGATTTGGAGGGTGACATCAGGCTGATTAACATACAAACATTTTAGGGCAAGATGAAATGATTAACGGGAAAACAAATAGAAATTTATGCTAGATATTATTATGCATAGGCTTTTTATTATTAAAAATATAAATAAATAAAATGAACAAACAATTGAACTTATTTTCAACTAAATAACGGAAATGTTAATTATTCATCATTCCTAGTTAAAATAAATTATTCGGTATGCCCGGCTTGCTTAGTTCGTCGGGCAATCGAGGTATTAAATTTACTCAAATGTTTTCAATTTCCTTCTAAGGTCCCGTTTCAAGAATAAAACTGGACTCTATTACGGTCGCTTCAATTTCTTTCTATCTGCCCAACTGTTAGATGATTGTAACTCGTAAACTAATTAAGTTACAAACTTGAAATTTATAAATTATTTGTATTGATTTTCCGCAAAAATCAAAAATTTTATTAAAATTTTAATCGAATTATAATTTTGGAAAGAGTCGAGTTTTTGTCGCGTCCAAAAGAAATAAACTACAACGGATCGTTGCTAAACTTTATCCAATGTATTATCTAATTCTAGGGTAAAGTACTTTAAAATATAATTTTACAATAAAAATTTATATGTCCTTTTTTGTGGTCCTCAAGGACAATTACAATAAAATTGGTTTAGTCATTTTCAAAATATTTAGAAAAATCTAAAAAAGTACTAAAATAAAGTACTAATGTTTGTGGTGTGATATGTACCAAAAATTAATCAGCGCTTCATTTTTTTAAAGTAATGGTAGGGTTTCAATTTTATTTCAATCGGTTGTACGGTGTGGAAAAAACGATAACATACATCCGCACGCACTTCCTGAAAAAATCGCACTTTTTTACCCTCTGGGCGACACCCCATGTAATTTTTGGCAAAACCGTAAGGTGCTAAAATTCAACCTAAATGAATACTACAATTTCTGACTTTAATTGAGACCATGGGTTCCGTAGTCTTTACCTGAGGACCCATTGAAGTCGCGCTTGCCACAAGACCGATTACAATACTTTACCCATGCTTCGCATTGGATAAAGTAAAGATATTTTTTAATCATTAAGAGTTAGCTATTCGTGTAAAGATGTTATGTTCGTATAATTAGACCAATTTCTTAAATTTATTAATGAATGCGTCAGAGAGCTCCAAAGTAGCCATTTTTAAAGGATTTCTGTACAAGTCCAATTTCAATCAAATGCTTAAATTAAAATTCTAAAAAAAAATTTTAATTTGTTTATTTATTTTTTTATGAAAGACAAATAAGAATGAATTTGAATTATTTTGGAATAAATAATCATTTTCTGCCTGTTGGTCTCTGGTCGTGTCAATGTAATGAATTCACGGAGCGTCTAGTCCAGTGATTCTCAACCTTTTTTTGTTGCGGCACACTTTTAACAATTTCAAAATTTGGCGGCACACTAGCAATAAGATTTTAAAATAAAAATAACTTTATCAAAAAATTATTATTAAAAAAGACGAATCATATATTACCTTTGAATACGTTTTATTTAAGTTTGAGAACATAGCAAATATATAATTTATAAATTCAACCACACAGCAAGCAAGTAAATAGCAAACTGAACTTCATTTGCGTGCAGCTAAATCGTCCAAACCCCTAAGCACGCATTTAAAGTCGTTTTTTAAAAAATGGCTAAGCCGATATACATATTTTTAAAGCTCATTTATTTAGCTATACATTAAATTATGTGATCTGAATGGCTTAACTAGAAAAAATATTAACTCATTAGATAAAAGTACATACAAAATAATTATTTTTATTGTTTGCATTTCTAAAATTTGGCGGCACACTTCAAGAATTTCGCGGCACACGGCATAGTGGTTGAGAATCACTGGTCTAGTCATTCAGCTAGTATTTATTAATTACCTAAGTTTCGGTTTGCTAGTTAGATTCGAATTTAACTGGCTTATTTGATTAATCGTGTTGTCAATTAAAAATATGTTAATTTTCTAATCGTTCTTATTCTTCGTAATTTGAAAGCCATTTTATATTTATATATTATATCACTTTATTCATTTATGATACCAAACATTTTTATGAAATAATTATATATTTTTGTTGTTTTTTTGAACCTCGAATTCTAGTACTAGTGCAGTATCTTTAAAATGTTTGCTTTGAGTGAGGCTTGAACTTGGGCCCCCGCACTACGATCAATCTCTATAAGCTCAACCTCCGGTCCCCATAATTATATTTATAAGCTGTTTTCATTATTTTTGATCATGAAATAAAATTAATATTTTTTTAACGATCATTATTATTGCTAATTCTATTATGAAAAGTAAATGTGTACTTACCTTTTTCCTCTTGGTTTAAAGAAAACTTTTTTATGCATTACCATCATTATAATGTATTAGAGTAGGGGTGTCAGGGCTTACATGGTCCGTTGATGAGAAAACAAATGCTTCGTGCCGCATATAAAATATACTATTCTATTTATATTTCTCAATAAAAAAGAATGGTTATGATGTAGAATAATGTAATCCAGGTGCTATTAATGACATTACATTCCCGAGAGGGTGAATATAACTCTTCCGACATGTAAGAAAATCATGCATAACAGCTCGGATTCACTAATTATAATAATAATTATTTTATCATTTTTATTCAAATAAGTTTTTATATTAAGATTTAAATTGCATTTACTCGTATACATTTTAGAATGCTTGATTAGAATAAATAGAGAAAGCAATCGTATATAAAACATATCTTAAAAGGGAATTTCTTTTAATACACGTATTTAGTTAAAGTTTATAATATAGGAATTAGAATAGATTTAATTGTACATTGCGAGAGGTCCGAAAACAAGCTTAGACTTGTTCGTAAACAAGCTCCGACCTGTTTGCTCGAATTGGAAAAAATCTTTAAATCGATACTTCTGGAATTTCCCTTTTAACTATTAGGTGCTTGTACAATAACTAGTACTCTATTGAAGGGTCCAAAGTTCACTCCCCACCATGAACCCATGAGCCCATGTGACTTGAATTGTGAACCCTGTCAGGCCAAAATCAACGATTTCCAGCAAGGACTCGCGCGTTGAGGACTCTCCAGTGATTCTGCACGCTCCCACCGGTCTCCCAGGTGAGATTTTTTTCCAGTCTTTTCTTGAATTTTCTTTATTTTACCCATTCTTTATTTATATATTTATTTCACAGTTAAAAAATTAAATTATTTCAATATTAATATTTCGGTTTTGATTACTTTATCAAATACTTAACTAAAATTAACATTTAATAACTCGTATTGTAAACCAGTCTTAACCTTTTAAGCTGCTACCCAAATTTGAGAAATACTATACGTTTAAATGTCGTCCATTTTGATGAGATTTTCTCTAGAAAAATCTGCAATCTAGATGGTTTGAACATGAACATCTCTTTCAAAAACAACTAAACTACTAAAGAAGGGATCTTTTGGCTTAGACCGCATTTAATGAAAAAATAAATGAAGTAAAGAAAATTTTTGAAAATTTTTTTAGAAACTTTTAAAAATTTTAAATTTAAAATATTAGGTAGATTTCACATAAATATTTTAAATTTTTAAAAAGTTTCTAAAAAAAATTTCACAATAATCTATGAGTTCTTTTCCTTCAGAATATTGTTTTTTAAATCATTAATCACTTCAAAAGTTTTAATTAATGAAATAATACATATTTTAGAAAATGTAAATATGAGATGAAGAATGGTTTTTAAATATTCGAAAGTTCATTATTTTTTTACGTGAAAACTGAGCTTATAACTTTGCTTTTACTGAATTTTATTCTTGAAAATACCATTACGTACTTACTATATATAAATTCATATTTCCAAAAAGTGAATAAGTATTGTGAAGCCAGGAGTATTTGTTTCTGGTTAGATAATTTTTATAAAATTTTAATAAAGAGGCATTATTAAAATTTACTTTCAGTTCAATCTTGATTGAAAATACATTCAATCAGAAAGTTTGCAGATAAAATATTTATATCTAATTAAAATGGAGTAAAAATATGCCAAATTTGCGATTATTTTTTCGGAAATCTTGATATATTTTTCACATTAAAAATTGAATATCTGTTCATTTATTCTTCGAAAACTTTTCCGATGATTTTCCATTTCTTTTTATTTTAGAAAAAATAAATATCAGATTGTATCTGATATGTTTTCAGTAGTTATATAAAAATCTTAATGTTTCAAGGAACTTTATAATTTTATGTCGGGCCGCATTCATTTGCAGTGCTGGACCTCAGGCGGCCCGCGTCCCGCAGGTTGGACATCACTGTATTAAAGTGTAGAATATTGTTACAGGTTTCAAGCACCCATGCATAGATTATATCCCATATCAACTCTTTCTCATCTTTAAAAAGTCCCGCATCTCATGTCTTCATTATCTGGGAAAATGCTCTAGATTAGGTCTCCCCTTTATCATGTTTTGTGTTCTAAGGAATTTTATTGTGGTGATTTCTTAATGCCTTATGAATTTTTTATTTAATATAATTATAACGTAATATAGATATATTAAGTGGATATCGATGAGGCAGACCAAAAAAAGAAGAAGATAATTTAAACAATCTTTTTATTCATAAAACCTACGTTTCGGAGGCTATTCCCTCCTCCTTCAGGGTTTTGAAAGTTTTTTTGGACTGCCTCATCGATATCCACTTAATTCACTTATCAGTCCGTCTCCAAAAATTACTCAATCTTATAGATATATTATTTTTAAAGGTATATTTGGATGAAGTTGTGAAGAATATATTCAGATTTTACCGTCTGACGATGATAATAGATAGAAGGCCTAAAATACCAAAACGAAAAATTCTTATTTAAGTATCATTGATTTTTCTTCCTTTTTAATAAAATGATTATACCTAAATTATTAAAGAAAGCACGTTCGCTTTAACTTGATATTTGACAAATGAAAATTTAAAAAAAAAATTTAAATCTTTAAATAATGAAAAATTCAGTGTAAATAAAAAGAAAGAATCTTCACATCTTTACTTTAAAATATTTTTTTTCTCATTGGTTCTTATTAAAATTCATTTTTAATACCATATATCTGCGAAATTTGGATATATTCTAAAAGTCTTAGCGATCAAATTAGAAACAAATCTAGATTCGTTAATTATTTTATCCCTATGACTTATAGAGTTGAGTTCCTATCTTCCTCGAAATCAACATTTTTAATCCTTTAAGATCCTTCTTCATTTTGTACAAAACTTGCTCCCAGTGAGTAGGTATTTTCTATTCTTCCTATAGTACCTATGAAAAGATTGTTCTCTTCCCTTTATCTACTTTAGACTTGAGTTTCCTTCCTTCTCGAAACTTAATTTTTAGAATTCTTTAAGATCCCTTACTTTGTCCAATGCTTGCTTCGAATGAGTATTTTCTTAATAGTAATGAGTTAGAAAATTGTTCACTGGATGGTTTCCCGTTGCTTTCCTCTGATTTTGAAAAGTTCCTTAAATTTTTTAGACATTAAAATTTGCTGACCTTAGTAGTATAATTGAACCTGTGTGCTTGGTAGTCAAGCAATCTACGTTAGTAATGTTTCTTAAATAGCCCCTCATTCCCAGCAACCCTTATATAATCTAAAAAAACTCCACATATATTTTATTCAATGCAAGATTCATTTCTGAAAATATATTTTTCAATGATGCAATTAAAAAAAATCCTAAAAACTATAAAAATTTAATGGGGAAATAAAATAAACGAGAGAGAAATGCCTGAAAATATTTTTCCATATTAAAATATTTTAAGTGGTAAAGATAAATTAATATAAATAATAGAAGAAAAACGAAATTTTTAATTTTTCTTATGATATTTAAATAAATATAAAAAAACATAATATTGTATTAAATAATAAATTAATAATAAGACAAAGGATATAATATTAAATATAATTATTATATTCTCAAGACATTTATTTCTAACATTTACACACTTAGAAAAATATTTGACTTTAAATTATAAATTACAAATTAAATTATTTTTAATTTTAAATTTTTACATTATTATGTTTAAAGAGAGTTCACATCGAAGGTACTTGTCATCTAAGATTAGAAAGGGCAAAGAGCTTAGATTCTAAGGGAAGAGAAATGAGTCGCCATTGTTTAAAGGGATGTAGTATTATTTTAAATGGAATGAATGCAAAGGTCAAATAATCAGCGTCTGCGACGACCCCACCGAAGGGGTTGGACGGGACGACCTGGAGGTAATCCGCGAGTTTCCGCGGAGACAAAGTCAGGTACACCATCAGGCGAATTTCCTCCGTTATAGCCCAGCATGGAACGAAATCCTTCGGTAAGAGGCCGCCATCTTGAGAGTGCAGATAATGCCCTTTTGGATACCCCTGAAACATTTAAATAAATTCTCATTTAGTAATATCTGTAAAAAATAATTAGATCGGCATTTGTATTTTTTTTACAGTGTATGGTCAAGTATTGTAATCGTGCATGAATACTATATATGTATCTCAAAAACGGCGGGAACTATTTTAATAAAAAAAATTGAGCGAAACCATGGCGTTTTCGTGTACAAAAAAAGCCCTAATGAGTTAACATCGAAAAAAATATATACTTTACTAGATATTAATTATTTTGTCAAAATGTCTGTTAGTACGTTAGTTCATTAGTTAGTACATTACCAAATTTCGTGTACGCTCTAGCTCAAAAACTACTATGAATATCACGAAATTTGATTTGCGCCTGTATTTAGGCAACATATTCCCCATAGAAGAATGACAGCTGCGTATGAGCTAGGCGAGTCCAGTTGTTGATGGAATGCTCCATCCAGAGCTTATGCCATGCAAAAGCCATCATGTATAAGGTCGAAAATAATTTTCTTCACTCCAGGGAGCAATAGCCGAGAGTATAAGAGCTTAGGCTCTTATAAAGCGATCGCAGCGTACATGCAAAGATCCCGGGTTCGAATCCCGGCTGATCCTTTTGTCTATAATATAAAAATATTTTCTTCGTTCTCTAATTTAATAAATCTGTTTTAAGGAATTTTATTACTTTAAATTGGGCCACGGGTTGTAGACCCTGGTATAAATAGAATGGGATTAAAGAAGGATATGAGGAATGATAATTTATTTTTTAAAAGGCTCACGGATATAATAATCCCTAACTATTCATTATTTATTGACATGTAAGAACGTGCAAAGATCTAAAAGTCAAGTCCTGACAAGTTTTAGTGCAGGAAATAAATTATCAATTAATTGTGATTGTTCTAGAAAAGCACAATTCTTTATGTCTCCTTGTACTTTAATGATAACTATAGACTTGGTTAGTGTCGTAGAATATAAATTACTGAAATAATAAATATTTTAGAAAATGAAAATATGAGAAGAATTTTTATTGTAAATATTCGAAACTTCTTTATTTTTTTATCTAAATATGTAATTGAACTTATCATTTTGTTTTTAGTGAATTTTATTCTTGAAAAAAGCTTCACGTATTGTACCGGGTGATTCAATAAGGGTGACGAGGTACCGTATCTCAGGAACTAATAATCGTAGAAGTTTGGGAAAAAAATCCTTCAGAGGAAATCGGCCAAGAAAAATTGCTGGAAATATTTTTTAAGTTCATACGTCCACCGCTAGGTGGCTAAATAGCTTCGATCGTATAAAAAATGCAATTTTCTTAAAAATTTTCCAATATAAGTTTAGAAATTAATACTCTCACGTTAATGCCACCATAATAGTCCATCTTTTTGATAAATGGCTTTTTATTGTAAGACGTAAAATAAAGGCGGAAGGGGATGCTAAACTTTTATGGACTCTAGTGTCTATAACTTAAGTTTGACTTAACGGAAATTTGTTAACAAGGTCTGGTTCAAGAAAGGAAGGTTTGGTGAATAAAATAAAAAAACATCCATGCCATTCTAGTTCTTGGCGCCCTCGCTAAGGGGCGTGTTTTATAAAGTTAAACGTTTTATTAATTTTGCTCCGAAATCTTAAATGGAACCGTATAATTATTTTAGTAGATTCAGAAAGTAAATCAAATTTGCAACAAAATATGTTCAAACCGCATGTCGATATCTTCTTTCGTTTAACAGTTATTGCTTAAAACATATTTTATTAACGAATTTATTAAAGAAACAAAATAGATAATTGAGTTTTCAATTTTTTTTTAAGTTTCGTAGTCAAGCATGCCATGGACAAATAAAAAAACAGTTTAAAACTTTGTTCTTATTTTCATTTAATCACAACAATAATGATAATAAAGCTTTTTTCCTAATGATTTTCTGTGTCGCCTGTGAGTAGGTATTAAATTTCAAAAATGTCTAATTTTTTAGAAGGCCGTGAAAGACTTGGTTGACAGTTTCTATGGAAACGGCGATTTTTCACAAATAGATGTTAATGTTGTAATTGTTATTTTATTGTGTGTTATGTTATATCATTATTGTTGTGATTAGATGAAAATAAGAACAAAGTTTTAAACTGTTTTTTTATTTGTCCATGGCATGCTTGACTACGAAACTTAAAAAAAATTGAAAACTCAATTATCTATTTTGTTTCTTTAATAAATTCGTTAATAAAATATTTTTTAAGCAATAACTGTTAAACGAACGAAGATATCGACATGCGGTTTGAACATATTTTGTTACAAATTTGATCTACTTTCTGAATCTACTAAAATAATTATACGGTTCCATTTAAGATTTCGGAGCAAAATTAATAAAACGTTTAACTTTATAAAACACGCCCCTTAGCGAGGGCGCCAAGAACTAGAATGGTATGGATGTTTTTTTATTTTATTCACCAAACCTTCCTTTCTTGAACCAGACCTTGTTAACAAATTTCCGTTAAGTCAAACTTAAGTTATAGACACTAGAGTCCATAAAAGTTTAGCATCCCCTTCCGCCTTTATTTTACGTCCTACAATAAAAAGTCATTCATCAAAAAGATGGACTATTATGGTAGCATTAACGTGAGAGTATTAATTTCTAAACTTATATTGGAAATTTTTTGAAAAAATTGCATTTTTTATACGATCGAAGCTATTTAGCACACCTAGCGGTGGACGTATGAACTTAAAAAATATTTCTAGCAATTTTTCTTGGCCGATTTCCTCTGAAGGATTTTTTTCCCAAACTTCTATGATTATTAGTTCCTGAGATACGGTACCTCGTCACCCTTATTGAATCACCCGGTACAAATGTACATTAATATTTCGAAAAAGGGAATAAATATATCTCTACATATAAATCTCAATGTTTTAAGGAAGTTTATGATTTTATGTTGGGTGACATGCGGTCTGCAGGCCACGGGTTGGACAGCCCTGAAGTAGAGAATAGAAAAAGGTAGAGTTTAACATATAAACATTCGAGCTTTCCCGATTTACTGCCTCAGTTCCATTTTATTAATGTGATTTTGCTTTTTACTTTGTCCAATGCGAAGCACCGGGTTCGGTGTACTTGGTCTCTAATCAGTAACTCACCAGATAGGAGCTGAGCTTAAATCACATCTATTAAACTTATTTTTAGCCGAATCTGAATTTTTATATAATTGAAATTTCTTATAAGGGATTACACAGATTGTATTTATCCCTCGCGTTTTGCTTACAAATGAAATCCAATGAAAAAGAAAAATGAATAAAATAAAAATAAATAAATAAAAATAAATTATTATTTAAAACATACTTGTGCGTATTTTATTTCTATTATATAACAAATATATAAACCAGTGTTTTTATATGAAGTAATATAAATATATTTTAGAGTTCCCTTCAAAAGTAGAACGGAGTCTAAATACTGTCGATGAAATATCTGTCGAAGGAGACAATAAAAGAGTGTGTCTTCTGCTGGAATTATAAATTTTATTTATTTATAACGAGACTATAGTTTCGAGGGCTTTGCCCTCTTCATCAGTCTATTACAATGTATTCACAGGAATTAATTTATGGATGAAAGGTTAAAATCTTTCATGTGGTTAGGTTTATTTCATGTGGTTAGGTCATAAATTAATTCCTGTGAATACATTGTAATAGACTGATGAAGAGGGCAAAGCCCTCGAAACTATAGTCTCGTTATAAATAAATAAAATTTATAATTCCAGCAGAAGACACACTCTTTTATTGTCTCCTTCAATATATAAAAATTCTGCTACTCTCGGCAAAAACTTTCAATTTAATTGAAATATCTGTCTTTGTTTTTCAGAGATTTGTGGATTGTTAACTAAATAAGATACAAACTCGAAATTTACAAGCTATATCAATTCATTTTTTTATTTCTCAAATATAAATCTTATAAAATTTCCTCTCAAATTTAGGATTTTACAGAGAGAAGCCTATCCATTTTTACTTGAGTAAGTTCAAATGAGCTATATTAAACAGTACAAATAAATAAATTTTTAAAAATTTTAAAAAGAATAATCATTTACTGTATAAGTAAAGCACTTTAAAATTGAATTTTACTAAAAACTTTATATAACATTTTTTGAGATCTTTCAAGATTCTGAAAAATAGAATATTAAGATTAATCAAAATTGGTTTGGCCATTTTCAAGATATTTAGAAAAAAACTAAAAATTTACTGGAATAAAGTACTAATGTTTGTTTGTATGTCGGTATATACCAAAAATTAATCAGAGATTGAATTTGTTAAACTAATGGTACCTTTTAAATTTCATTTCATTCGGTCGACCTATGTGGAAAAATCGTCGACGAAAAAATGGAACCCATACATACGAGTAGGTACATGCATCCCCAAGGACTAAAAGAAAAAATCGCAATTTTTGGCCTCTGAGCGAGACTCCATGTAATTTTTGGCAAAATCGTCAGATCCTACAATTCAACCTAGATGAATACTACAATTTGTGACTTTGGTTGAGACCAGGGGTTCCGTAGTCTTTAACTTGATGACCCTTTGAAATCGTGTTTGCCGCGAGACCGATTACAATCCATTGCTTCGCTATGAGTAAAGTAAAAATTATAGGGACAAAAATCTCGAAAAAGTTTTTTATGATAAATGTCTTAAAATGATATCTTTACCAGATATTAATTATTTTTAATGAAGTTTATTATAATTTAAATAAGGTAAAAAATAGTCCAAAATGCATTCTGTAATGGAAATTCGTCCTTTTTGCTAGTAACTATCTACATATATAAATATTTTTTTTGCAACGAAATTTTCTCTGGAGAGAGACGGACTGGTAGTATATAAATATATTTTGAATATGTTAATAGCATATTCTTTAATAAAATCTAAATATTATTTTAAAATGTGCTAGAGAACAAACATTTTCAACTTGCATTTAAATCTTAGTAAATTCAAAATGCAGTCGAAATATTTAACCAAGAGTTTTAATGTTTTTCAACTTGAAATTAATGTTTTATATTAGTATTATATACTCCCTCGGTCCAAAATTAGTTGCTACATTTGAATATTTTTCTACTGATTATTAGTAATGATTATTTTATAATTTTGTTTTAATATTTTTCAGAGATTTTGAATGGATAAGCTCAAGGGTATTCTCATTTTAATCTTATTTTTTTGAGAAATATTCTTTTCGTCATTTTTATAGGGTTTTTTTAATTCTCTTATTTTCTTGAGATTTTTTTTTAATGAGAATATTTGGGCTTTAGAATTTTTATAAATCATTTGAATTCATGCAGGAAGGAAATTCTCATTTCTCCTTTTTTTAATTTCTACCATATGAATTGACGTGATTTGTATTGATTCTATTTGAATCCTTCAAAAGGCTCACTTTTCATTAATATTAGCTTCTCAAGTACCCCCTCCTTAAGTGGGTTCAGGACAGTTTATCATTTTTATAAGAAAATTCTCAAATTTTTACCATTGAATCATTGATGTATTAAATATTTATTACCGAAATTTGAAGTTGATCGTCTCTCCCATTACCGAGAAATAAATTATTGAAAATTGTCCTTTTAACATAGAAGTAGGACCGAGATATTAAAAGGGCTATAACTTCTATAGAAATTATACCATTTTCAATAAATTTATACAGATCAATAATTCAACTTTTATGAATCGAATGATACATTTTTCAATAGATTTGACAGTCTAGTTAATTTTTTTTTTTTTTTTTTTTATTTATTGTCAGCTGGAACAAAGCCCATTTAGACAGCACATCAGTAAAGTGTTAGTAGGGTTAGTGAGGGAACCGAGTTTTAGCCGGTAGAAATTTTTATACGCCAGCCAGGATCGAACCCCGGCTCGTCATAATCGATGCCGAAGCGGGGCCAGTGGGGCCAGCGCGTTAGCCGGCTCGGCTAACCCGACTCCCCAGTCTAATTAATTAGTTATTCATAAATATAAAAATAAAAAGTTATTTGCAGCCAACATAATATAACAAAAGCACTAGTGTAGTATTCCGACTCTATTTCTTGAAATCGTTTATGTGTTAAATAAATGTTTTTATAATGAGAAAAAATTTATCTCAATATTCTTTTTATTAATATTATCAAAATAAAGATTTGTATTTGAAATTAATCTCATTATTAACAATTTTTTATTAAAAAATTTAGTAAGCAGAAGCTGTCACTCTGCAGAAATACAAAAGATTTTTCGTAGATCAACCAGATAGAGCTGCTGTCCCGAACCTACTTAAGTACATCATGGGTGCCAAATTAGTTTCAAAATATTGCTTCGAAAAATTTGTCTCAAAATAAATGGGACATTTAAGAAAAATATAAAAAAAATTTTTTTTTTTTAAATTGAAATGCAGCATTTAAATTGGAACCCAATTCTCGAACCAAATGTAGCAACTAATTTGGGACGGAGGGAGTATAAATTTAAAGGTAAAGTTTTGGTACAAATAAACAAATAGAATAATTGTGTATGTCTCTATAAAACAAAGTCTAATTAATGTCTGATCTAATATTTGGAAACAAGTAACCAGGTCTTTTATCAACGTAGTCAAACTTCTGTAAAGCAATTATTTAGTTTAATAATAGTGATTAGCAAAATAGAGAATTTTATACCTTTATAGGCATCCTATGTACTTATTTAGTATTATGCCAAACTGCTTGAATACACTCGTTGCTATTGATCTTGGAGACTAAGCAATTTGTGGAGAGGTTAGTTCTTGGGTAGATGACTCAACAAGAACATTATGTTGGCTTATTACAACTGACATAATACCATATACCGGGTGTTTTTTTGTTTTTTTTTTGTTATATACGAAATTTGATGTTACGATTTTCATTTGGAGATATATCTTTTTCTATTAATTTTAGAAAAAATGTGCAATTAAAAATTTTCTTAATTAAAACCTGTATCAAGTTTATTGTGATCTTCAAGTTACTGTCACATTCGAGGCCAATAAAATAGCGTGTTTAACAAAGATACTTGGAGGTGGTTAAAATGTTGAATCTCTACGGAGGGTCAACTACAATGAGAATATATAGAAGTACTAAAAACCTTCAAATTACACAAACATTGTTTCGTTTTAAGATATCACGTTTTCTCCTGTACTAATGGAGTTAATAGTTTGTAATTCAGTAAGATTAATTTTAAAATTGAAATGCTTACTAAGAATTTTTTTAAGTTTAATTTAAAAGGAGTGTAACAAGGAAAAACTTCTAAAATTACCCTTTCATCCGGTTTCTTCACGATATTACATTTTAAAAGTAACCTTCATAAGAAATTTCTAGGCCTTGTAGTTCCAGAGAAATCACGATTGTCTAATTTTTAATTACTTGATGAAAATGTGATTTCAGAAGTTTTCCCTTATTTCATCCCTTTAAAATTTGAATTTTTGAAATTATTAAATTTGTCAAAAAATATGGTATCCCTCATGCATTTCTTTACAAAAAGCTTACCTCTCTGCCTTAATTCTTAGAAGCCACGCTAGTACACGAAGAATAAACTCATTATACTTATAAATGCTCGGGGTGTTAATTAAATTAAATAGACGTACTCTGGGCAAACCGAGCATACGCATTTGACATTTCCGATGAGAAATTTTAAAGTACCTAAGCAATTCTATAATTAATTATCCTCGAATTTAGTGATAAATCTATGAATTTCCCATCTGTTCACATTGAACTCCTCGTTTGTAAATAAATAAATATAAAAATTTTAAATTATTTCTACTTATTAAAACTTATTAGAAATACTCACAGGCATCTGAAGGTTCTACTTGTGGTGGATCATAGTTGAATTCGCGTGGAGGGTCGAACCATAGAAGCTGTAAATCCTCAGTCGTTTTTCGGGAAGGTAAATATGCAGCAGAAGTGGCAAAAATTACAGTCAAGATGAACAGCCCACCGGCCGGCGACATCCTATTAAAAAAAAACCGGAAAATTTCGAATTATTATAAATATTTTTTTATTAAATTAGTTTTAATTAAATAAAGATTTAATAAAGTAATTAATTTTAATTGAATGTAATGGAAGGCAGCCCAGAGGTAGTGAGGAAAGAAAAAATTAACACATATCAAATAAGGTGTAATTTATTGGAATCCTTCCTCCTTTCCTTTCAAACCGACGTTTCCTCCTTCTTCAGGGTTTCAAAGAGTCAATGAATGAAACAAATAAAATGTTTTCTTCTTCTTTCCACAGTAGTGTTCAAAAACTTTCTTCATTTTTAACAAAGGCATAGAAAAACAATTTTTTTTCCTTCTTTTCTTAAGGTTTGAAAGGAAAGGAGGAAGGATTCCAATAAATTACACCTTATTTGATATGTGTTAATTTTTTCTTTCCTCACTACCTCTGGGCTGCCTTCCATTACATTCAATTAAAGTTTCTACCAGTCCGTCTCTCTCCAGAGAAAATTTCGTTTCAAAAAAAATATTAATAAACATTTAAAGTGTTTAAATTCTATCCAAGTTAATATAGAATTGGAGGGAAAACTTTTTAAGACTCGGGGACAATCACTGGAAACTTAGAGCTGTGCCAAACATGAAGAAATTAGAAACTTATTTAAAAATTGTAAAGTTTTTATATATCTTACATCTGTTGAAATTAAGGTAGTTGTTTCACCATATGGGTATTCTTAGGATTTTTTTGAAATTTAGACAGATTATTATTTAAATACTTCTCCATTGATTGGTGGCAAAACGAAATTTATAAACAATATAGTTCCGGAGATATTAAATTCCAAAGATATAGTTTTTCAGACTCTTATACATTGCACTATACGGGATATCGGAAAGTTTACATACATATTTAATTATAATTAAGAAACTCTTCTTACCATTGTTATAAAAAACTAAACCAACATTAAACAATAACTAATACATTTTTTAATTACTAGTTACAACACAGTTTCTGAGATAATAATGAATAATTAATGAAAAATTTACACTAAAAAGAAGCTGGCAACAACGCATATATTTAACCTAAAAAGTGGATTAACTTTACTACTTTTTTGACGTTTTTTCGCTTCAGCCATTGGCGTAACAGCTTTTAATCGTTTATTAAGAACTTTTTGTTTTATAAATCGACCTTTATAATGTATGTTATCTGTTATTTCTATGATGAAAATATTCAAGTCTGGACAGTCTTGCAAGATTTATCAAACGAGCACGGGATTGGCTAATAGAGGTACATAAACAGCAAAAAGTTTTGGGCTTATGAATTATGAATCCTTATTGACTGTTCTATATACTCTAGCATTAACTTTTTGATAGTTTTATCGCGAAACAACTACCTTAATGCAATTATAATATCTCGAGTGCATTATCAGCTTAACTACCATAATCTAAACAAGAAAATTAAATAAACTGCAACGGATCGTTGCTAAACTTTATCCAAATTCATTTGAAATATTAATATGTTTATTCCTTTATATAAATCAGATATCACTTGCAATTTGCAGTTCATGTTGACTTTAATTCAAAAATAATGATCGATTCTCATTTAACAGTCGAGGAATAACAATTCTAAATTGGATTTTTCACATTTCGGTTATTATTGGTAATCATTGCTTAAGACATGGAGGAATCGACTTAAAATCAAAAATAGCGATTGATTCTCATCTATTACTTGAGGAATAATAATTCTACATTAGATTTTTGACCCTTCGATTATTATTGGTAACTCAAATACTAGAGGAATAACTTTATTGCATTTCATTTTTGATGTTTTGACTATTAATGGAAACTTCTACTGAAAACGTGGAAGAATCGACTTAAAATCAAAAAAGACTAAATTCTTTTTGGCAAACAACTCAAGCTTGATATGCATAAGGTTATTCCTCTAGTATTAGATAAGAATCGATCGTTATTTTTGATTTTGAGCCGATTCCTCCATGTCTTCAGCTATGGTTACCAATAATAATCGAAGGGTCAAAAATCTAATGTAGAATTATTATTCCTCAAGTAATAGATGAGAATCAATCGCTATTTTTGATTTTAAGTCGATTCCTCCATGTCTTCAGCAATGGTTACCAATAAAACCGAAACATCAAAAATCCAATATAGAATGGTTATTCCTCAAGTACTAGATGAGAATCAATCGCTATTTTTGATTTTAACTCGATTCCTCTATGTCTTCAGCAATGGTTACCAATAAAAACCGAAACGTCAAAAATCCAATATAGAATGGTTATTCCTCAAGTACTAGATGAGAATCAATAGCTATTTTTGATTTTAAGTCGATTCCTCCATGTCGTCAGCAATGGTAACGGATAAGAAAACAACGCGGTTGCTATGGTTACTTATAAAATTTCCTCCCAAATTTTTACCATTTCACAGCGAGAATCCTAACCATTCTTACTTAAGTTAGGTTAAATGAGCTATATTAAAACGATCAAATGAATAAATTTTAAAGAATTTAAAATTAAAAAAAGTACTATTAAAATAGTAGAGTAAAGTACTTTAAAATATGATTTTACTAAAAACTTTATTTAACCTTTTTTGTGGTCCCCCAGGTACTTAATTAGGATATTAAATTTCATCAAAATTGGTTAAGTCATTTTCAAGATATTTAGAAAAAACTAAAAAAGTACTGAAATAAAGTACTAATGTTTGTGGACCGATATGTACCAAAAACTAATCAGCGCTTCATTTTGTTAAACTAATGGTAGGTTTTCAATTTCATTTCAATCAGCGCAAAGGTGTGGAAAAAATCGTGGACGAAAAAAACGATAACACACATCCATCCATCCATCCATCCATCCATCCCCACGAACTTCCAAAAAAAATGGCACTTTTTGGCCTCTCGACGAGATTCCAGGTAATTTTTGGCAAAACCGTCACGTGGTAAAATTCAATCTCATTGAATACTTCAATTTGTGACCTTAATTGAGTCTATGGGTTCCGTAGTCTTTACCTGAGGACCCTTTGAAGTCGCGCTTGCCGCGAGAGCGATTCCAATACTTTCTCCCATGCTTCGCATTGGATAAAGTAAAAAATAATGTTACCAAGAGTTGAAAAGTTTTCGATTTATAATGAATAAATTAAAGATTGTATCTTTTACTTTCCTTCATTGACTCTTTGAAACCCTGAAGAAGAAGGGGAGAATCCTCCGAAACGTCGGTTTAAAAGAAAAGGAGGAAAGAAAGAAAGGAATGACAATCAAATAAATACACCTTATTTGGAAATGGAATAATTTTTTCGTTCTTCATTTCCTCTGGGCTGCCTTCGATTACTTTCAGCTGAAAATTCTACCAGTCCGTCTCTCTCCAAAGAGAAAATTCCGTTTTAATATTAATATTTTTATTTTTTTGAGACTATATAGTTTCGTAAGCTTTGCTTTCATTAACAGTTTAATTAAATTAAATATTCTTGTGATATATTTATATTTTATATTTATATTAGTAGTATGGATGTATATTATTTGAAACTATATAGTCTCAAATGACACATTTTATAAGGAAACAATCTTAGAGGATGCTTCTTCTGAAGGTTGTCTAAGATGTAGATATCTCAGAAAGGATCTCACACAGAATAAATAGCCAATAACCCAAAAAACATGCATTTTAGGCACTTGCGTTCGATCCCCATAAAGGTGACAGGCCATCTTAGATGGGTTTCAGCAGATGACACACTCTTTGATTTTCTTAAAAAATAATCGATTGAGCAAAAAAATGTTTTTAAATTCAGAAGACATTATTTAAATTTTATTCCTTAAAAAAGAGAAGTGTACGATTAAATGTTTTCTGTCGATTTCCATTGAATGTGACTTGGAAGACAAAGAGATACGAAGCGTAGGAAGAACGTGACAATTATTATTGATTTAAACAAACAAGAACTGGCACTTGAAGTTCGGTTCAAACTTTTGTTTGCTCTTGTAGTCAGTAACAAGGTGGTCTATTTGAAAACTTGTATAAAAAATATTTTAATTTCCATAATTACCAACTAAATACAATATATATGTTAGAGAATATAGTTTCGAAGATTTTACCTTCATCACCAGTCTTTTTAATTAGAAATATCTTATCTTTCTCTGGAAATTACTTAAAATTCTTTGTGATAAATATTTTAATATGAAATCTTAATATTATAGATGAATCTTTTCAATTTGGCACAGAAAAGGAGACATTTAACCAGCAGATGCCATATTATCAGCTTTTCTTCTATTTTAATTTAATGGAAATTAATATCCTAGACTTATTGAGCATCTGATGAAACCTCTCTGATTTCACAATTGGTAGTTAATAGTTGAAAATAACCTTTAATCTCTCCAAAACTTTTAATGAATCTATTATCAAAAGATAAACTTACTTTGAAGTCTTAAAGAATTTTTTTCATAAGTAGTTAGCTAAAGTAAAGAAAATTTTGAAAAAATCATTAGAAACTTTTTAAAATTTAAAATATAAAATACTAGGTAGGTTTCACACAAATAAATTTATATTTATGTGAAACCTACCTAGTATTTCAAATTAAAATTTTAAAAAGTTTCAAAATTTTTTTTAATTTTCTTTGCTATTTATGTGAAACCTACCTAGTATTTTATATTTTAAATTTTAAAAAGTTTCTAAAAAATGTTTCAAAATTGTGTTTACTTTATATAAAATGTTTCTCTAAGAACCCACACCATTCTCCCATAACAAAAAAAAAAAAAAAAAAAAAAAAGTAGTTAGCTAATTTATAAACATAATTCTTCTTAAAAAGATCTTTACAGGAATACCTCACATCTGTTGATAATTTTTTTTAACCTCAGAAAAAATAAAACCCTCTCCAGAAAATCATTTGATTAAAATTTTAATAAAAATTTTGCAATCGGAAAATGAATACATTTAACTTGTAAATTTCAAGTATATATCTTAATTAGTTGACGAGCTCTTATTTTTTTTTTTTTTAATGCAATCGAATGCAAGAAGGGGTGCACCAGTAAAGATGCAGCCCCTATGGATCTCGAAAGACCCTTGCATTACCGAAGAGAAGAAAGTTGATTAAGTGAGAGGGTGTAGACGTAGGTGTCTATGCACTCCGGTTTTGAAGGTTTGAAGATTATAGGTGCTGGGAAAGATAGAGGCTGGAAGAGAGTTCCAGTTCCTTGAAGTCATGGGGATATATGTATTGGCGAATGAAGTGGTCCGGCACTTTTCTAATTTAACCGCGAAAGAGTGTTGGGAGTCGGCAAAACGCGTGCTACGTGCAAAGCATGCTTTGGGGGGAATTATTGATTTTATCTCATCAGAGCACCTGCCGTGATAGTATCTATAGAAAAGGGAAAGGGCAGAGACTTATGCTCTGATAGGCGGCCAGTTACTAATAGAGTTGTGTTTTACGTTTGGATGTAACCGAGGGGTGAACCGTGATTGGAATTAGGTGTACACCGTCTTTGGAATTATTTGGAATTACTTTGGAATTCATTAGATAATCTATTGTCTTCTACTTGGAAATGAAAGTGAAAGTGGAAGTAGGTGTACACGATTTTAGGTCGCGGTTAACCTCTCGGATGTAACACTAAAAACCCAGAAAGCCAAATGATTGATTTCTAAAATATTTAATAAATAACTTAAATGACATTTTTAGCAACATTTTTTGTGTCAACCAATTATTTTTTTTACATGAATTAATGTATACATTGTATTTGAGCTTCGACTCCGGAGATTACTTCTCCACCATCGAGTGTCCTTGTTCATCTTTTTAATCCTTGTTTTTAATAAGAGGAAAAAACTAATTAAATAAAAAAACCTCTTTTCCGATAATTATTCTAATTTCATATTTCCTCTTTTTCTCCAATCTTTTTCCAATCATTTTGTGTCAACGATTTTCATCAAATAAATATATGTAATTAAAATTTTGGACAAAGAACAATACGATTATTACGTTTTTAAGATATAATCTTTAAGTTCAATTATGTATTCATCATTTAGGAAAATTATCACGAACATCTTGAAAGAAAGATTAATTAATTAAGACCAATCAGTTAATTAATTTACAAGATATCCTTAAAATTAGTGTATTTCTCAATTTAGTAAATTGTTTAGAGTAATTAGAAAATTATATCAAATATTTATATTAAGAAAATTTTAATTATTAACGTAATTTAATACATTAAGAATGTTTATGAAACATTTCTTTAATTGTAATGATATTGATTCAAGAAGAAGTTGCACTAAAAAATTACAATCTCTGTAGTCCTGTGTGGAATCGTGAAAAAAAGAAGACATTTCAAGGATTGGGTCCGAGTTGAAGGTATCTGAGGATGCGGATCTTGAAACACTGAAGGTTAGGTGTAGCCGGAATGGCGGACGGGGGTAGCGAGTTCTAGTCTCAACAAATCATAGGGATAAACGAAGTGGTGAATGCTTTTGTAAGGTTAGTATCTTATCTTATCTTATTATATTAAACGACCAATTCTTATATATATATATATATATATATATATACATAGGATCGGTTTCTCGAAAACGGCTCTAACGATTTCGCTAAAAATTGGTGTATTTATCAAGTTCCATGAGTTATTAGTTGTGTCAAATTTTTAATCCGATTGAAATAAAGGAAGGGGGTGTAAATTAGTCATGTCGTAAAAAAATATCATTCATAACTCGTCTTCGGTAAGTCGCAGAGCCTTGAAATTTGAAACTTGAGCTATTTAGAGGCAAAAAGTTACCGAGCATCGCTTGGTGCTCCAGACACTAAAATTTAAACTCAAAGGTGTGTTTAATGTTAAAAAATCATTCACTAAACAAAGCAATGAATAAATAATCAATCGAACTTTTAATTTTGTTTTTTAATTTTCTGATAAAAATAATCAATTTGAAAACAATTCATTATTATCGACTTTAATTCTCAAACTCATTGCACAATAAACAAAAGTTTTAGAATGACGAATTAATCTCATCTCAAATTTACATTTATGTAGAAGATGGAAAATATAAAAATTTATGAAATCTCAATATTAATACAATATCATTAATATTATAAATAGCACAAATAAATTAAATCCATTTCCTCTTTCTAAAATATTCAAGAGATATATAGTAGCCCATTTTAAAAATATGATCAATAATAGTTAATAAGCAGAAATACTATATATTTCGAATGTTAAAAATATGTATTTACTATAAAAAGACAAAAAATTGATTTTACAATAAGCTCAATTTGTTATATCTAAATCCATTTAATCCTCATCAATAAATTAAAAAGGATCTATAATTCCTTAGGGAATATTCATAGCTTATGTGTTTATTTTTACTTTATGTCTGTTAAATCCTTCTATGTTTATTTAAATCGTGGGTTAAGCCTGGTTTCGACGAAATGCAACCAAGAGATTGCCCGAATGTAACCTTTATAAATTTCATCTACAAATTATCTTGTTATCTAATACACCTATGGATAGACTTACCATATTTTTTCTCAAGCCGGGACACTTGCGAGAGTTTATTTGAAATAAAAAAAATGAGCAACTTCTATATGATTTTACAAAGAGAGAATTATATCCAGCAAAGTATTTATGATTCAAAAAGTTACTCTTTTTTGTGAAGTGGTTAACAAATAAAAACAATTAAGTAGTAATGATTTTTAATTATTCTTAAGTGAGATATACTATTAGTATATCACTAGCATAAACCCAGGTTAAAAATTACTCTCTGCGGTCCTAGTATTAAATCACACATAAAAATAAAAATTTGTTCATTGTCCTTTAAAAGGATTTATCAGCTATGATTTTTTTCTCTTTGTGTGTCTTAATTTCGATACCCACGATAGCCCAAGAACGGAAAGTTAAAAGGTTTGTTTGTATCAAAAGATTTTTTGAATTATTCTATTGAGATTTTAAGAGGATGTTAAATTATAGCTATAAATGAACAATTTACCATATATTAACGTTTATTAATAATTACTAGGGCAGCTCTAGTGTACCAAGTCTTGAAATAGTTTTCATTTTGTTTTTATTATTTAATGTGTGGGAGAGCAATTCTTTCATTAGAATCTGATCGATGAAAATAACCAGAAAGAGCGCGGATAGAGTGATCTCGCTTTCTTCAAAGCTGCGATGTATTGCAAGGATGCCAATACAAGTTCAAACCTGACTAACACAAGTTCAAACCTGTTTCAGACTATTAGAGATTAATTTCTTAATTTTAATTATTCTTGAAATGGCCTTTTGCACTCGGACCAAAACGATAGTCGTTATAGAGAGAGAGAAAATATTCAAATGGACTAGATTAAAATTCAGACAAAAATGTACAAAATAAATTACTTGTCTAACTAGAAAGTAAACCGAGTCTTGAAAAAGTGTTTACTTTTTCTTCTATTTATTTTTATTTTAAATCGCTTCGACAAATCCACTAAAATATGTATAGTTCTTAATTAACTTTGCCGAGGCAGCGCTTGATAATTTTTTCCAAAAAAACCGGGACAAAATGACAAACTGGTCAAGAAACCTGAATCATACCTTCAAACCGAGATGTATGGTAATCCTACCTATGGACTAGATTTTCTTACAAATTCTTCATAGTTATTTAAAAATAAAAATTAACTTTGGTGTTTGGCACAGAACTTTCACTAACAACCTCCCCTTTTAAATTAAAAACTAAAAGTAAAGGGAGGAATTATTTGACGGATAAAGTGGTGTTTCACAAAGAGGAAATAAAATTAAAAAATCTCCAAAATATAATTTAAATTTTTTTTAATTTTATTTCTTCTTTGTGAAACACCACTATAATCCGTCAAATAATTCCTGTGTTTAATATGTTTCACTATAAACCAACAACACCTTCCCTAAATGTTATTAAAAGTAAAGGTGTACTTTATTCTGGCGGATACAAATCAAATCTTCATTGAAAATTTTTAGCGCATCTTTAGTGTATTTTCAAATTACATTGCTAAGCAACTTGTTGACATTTTGACTACAAGACTAATCATAAGTCTCTTCACAGTGTTTCAATTGAAAAAATAAACTGCAACGGATCGTTGCTAAACTTTATCCAAATTCATTTGAAATATTAATATGTTCTAGAGTAAAGTACTTTAAAATATAATTTTACTAAAAACTTTATTTAACCTTTTTTGTGGGTCCAAAGGTACTTAATTAGGATATTAAATTTCATCAAAATTGGTTGTCATTTTCAAGATATTTAGAAAAAACTAAAAAAGTACTGAAATAAAGTACTAATGTTTGTGGACCGATATGTACCAAAAACTAATCAGCGCTTCATTTTGTTAAAATACTGGTAGGTTTTCAATTTCAATTTATTCGGTGCAACGGTGTGAAAAAATTCGTGGACGAAAAAAACGATAGCACACATACATCCATCCATCCATCCGCACGCACTTCCAAAATAAACTGCAACGGATCGTTGCTAAACTTTATCCAAATTCATTTGAAATATTAATATGTTTGTTGCTTTATTATTAATGAGATATCACTTGCAATTTGTAGTTCATGTTGACATTAATTAAAAATAATTCTCATTTAATAGTCGAGGAATAACCATTCTACATTGGATTTTTGACATTTCGGTTATTATTGTAACCATTGCTGAAGACATGGAGGAATCGACTTAAAATCAAAAATAACGATCGATTCTTATCTAATACTAGAGGAATAACCTTATTGCATTCCATTTTTGATGTTTTGACCATTAATGGCAACCTCTACTGAAAACGTGGAAGAATCGACGTAAAATCAAAAAGACTAAATTCTTTTTTGGTAAACAACTCAAGATCTCCATGTCTTCGGCAATGGTTACCAATAATAATCGAAACGTCAAAAACCTAATGTAGAATTGTTATTCCTCAAGTATTAGATGAGAATCGATGGCTATTTTTGATTTTAAGTCGATTCCTCCATATCTTCAGCAATGGTTACCAATAAAAACTGAAATGTCAAAAATCCAATATAGAATGGTTATTCCTCAAGTATTAGATGAGAATCAATCGCTATTTTTGGTTTAAAGTCGATTTCTCTATGTCTTCAGCAATGGTTACCAATAAAAACCGAAACGTCAAAAATCCAATATAGAATGGTTATTCCTCAAGTACTAGTTGAGAATCAATCGCTATTTTTAGCATTTCACAGAGAAAAGCCTATCCACTCTTACTTAGTTAGGTTAAATGAGTCCTATATTACATAGATCAAATGAATAAATTTTAAAGAATTCAAAAATCTTACTTTAGAGTAAAGTACTTTAAAATATAATTTTACTAAAAACTTTATTTAACCTTTTTTGTCGGGCCCAATGTACTTAATTAGGATATTAAATTTCATCAAAATTGGTTAAGTCATTTTAAAGATATTTAGAAAAAAACTAAAAAAGTACTGAAATAAATAATGTTGTATAATACTAATGTTTGTGGGCCGATATGTACCAAAAACTAATCAGCGCTTCATTTTGTTAAAATGATGGTAGGTTTTCAATTTCATTTCAATCGGTGCAAAGGTGTGGAAAAAATCGTGGACGAAAAAAACGATAACATACATCCATCCATCCGCTCGCACTTCCAAAAAAAATGGCACTTTTTGGCCTCTCGACGAGATTCTAGGTAACTTTTGGCAAAACCGCCACGTGCTAAAATTCAATCTCATTAAATACTTCAATTTGTGACCTTAATTGAGTCCATGGGTTCCGTAGTCTTTACCTGAGGACCCGTTGAAGTCGCGCTTGCCGCGCGACCGATTGCAATACTTTCTCCCATGCTTCGCATTGGATAAAGTAAAAATGGCACTTTTTGGCCTCTCGGCGAGATCCCAGGTAATTTTTGGCAAAACCGTCACGTGCTAAAATTCAATCTCATTGAATACTTCAATTTGTGACCTTAATTGAGTCCATGGGTTCCGTAGTCTTTACCTGAGGACCCTTTGAAGTCGCGCTTGCCGCGAGACCCATTACAATACTTTCTCCCATGCTTCGCATTGGATAAAGTAAAAATAAATAATCATCAAATAGAAAATAGTTTTTGAAAAAACACCCCAACCTTAAAAGTCTACAAAATTTCGACCAAAAGGCTTAAAATTTCATTTCTGTCTGATTCCTAGCTTAAGTTTTAAATTTCGTTGCTCTCTGACTTACTGATGCTGAGATATTGAAACACTATTGAAAGTAAATACAATATTTTAACTATCGTGTTTCACTATATAAGTGAAAAGTAAAATGTGATTGTTTTATACATATTTTTAAGATCAGATTTGAGGTCAAAATCCAAAACATAATAAAATATTTTGTCAAACTTTTAGAAAATTTATTATCTTAATTAAAATATTGAATTTTTATTTAAATTGAAAACTAAAATTTCATTTATAAAAATAAATTCATTGTTCTGATGAAGATAATAAATTTGTTTTAAAGTTGTCAAGAAATTTAATTATTTTTGATGTTTTAGACATTATGACGTATATCTGTCTCAATTCCGAAACCCACGATAACTCAAAAACGAAATTTCATAAAAAGCGCTTATTATTTATTTATTTATTTAATACAGAACATCTATCAAAACATTTGTGATTTTATTTTTTCTCTACTAGCTCTAATTTAAATGAATTAACGTATGCAAGAGAGGCTGAGATATTGCTTGATGGGCCTTTCTAAGCAGTTGAAATTCCGATCTCATTATTTATATTTAACCATTAAATGACCCTATGCTTGTTTACACTGGAAACACCCCTATGTACCAATATTCATGAGATAGTCAAGAAACTAAAAAAAAAAAATTATAATAAATCTCGTATTTTTTGTTGCATCCATTTAAAGTACAATAAAACAAGTATAAATCCATTTTTGCGAAACTGGAGAAGTTTGTACCGTTGGTAGAATATAGAATACATTACTTAGACCTTTTTCATAATCGGTTAATATATAAACACACATACCTAACCTAAGTTCAACAAAAAGCTAAATTTATCTAGGTCAAATATTCGAAGTCATGAAATAAAGAAAAAAAACTTTTTCAAGAATTTTTTTTGAATTTAATATGAATTTTATGATTACCTTTTTTAATACATAATATCATAGCCATGATTAGCAGGGGCCATTTATTATCTTCAGCTTATCTGAATATTCTCTGGTTAGTGACAGTCATTTTGTTTCTAATTTGATTGAATTATCCTTGGCCCTTCAGTCCTTGTCCATTTCGTTCCTCGATTAGCACATTATTGTTAGTGACCTACTTCCGGTCAATTGCCAAGACTAATTACAATTTATCCATTAATTAAATTCATTAAACGGAAGAACATTCGGACAAATACGTTACAGTAGTAGATTGAAAATCAAATCTCAAGTTTTGAATTTTCTAATTCTCAACATAAAATACACCTTATCTATTGGTATTTTTAATAAACGATAATCTCTGAATATATGATATGTTTATTTTATTACCAAATTAAAGTTCAACTAGTCAGATATAAAGTTAATTTTGGATATTCATCATTTTTGTTTAATTTAATAATTGGTTTTGAGAAAAAAAACCCATGTACCTACAAAAAATTACAATACATTTAGAATAATTAAATTTAAAATAAAAAGAAGATAAATATACCTTCTTAACCGTGCTTGATAACAAAATTTGAATATCTATTCAAAATACACTAATTTATTAATGGAAGATTCATAAATTTAATAAATATGATTAATTTTTTTTTTTTTTCAATAATGCAATCGAATGCAAAGGGCGCACCAGTAAGATGCGTCTATGGATCTCGTACGACCCTTGCATTACCAAAGAAGTTTATTTTATTCACGGGCGTTTATCCCGTTAATTTTTGTGAATTAACAACAATTATATGTAGTATCAGAGACCCCATGTGTATGGCCCTGAGGAATAAAGAAGGATGTTTTATAAAAATATTTAAATAAAACTTGAATTTGCTTTATATTCTAATTAATATTGTATTTTTAAAATTCTTTTAAAACCCCTGGAAGTTAAGCCTTAGCTCATAAAGTAATATATCTACAACTCCCTCCTTACACAGGGGCATAATTATTGCTATTAAAAAAGTTATGTTCTTTATAATTTGTTTTTATGTGGCCAGAAAATTTATTTTTAGTTTAATATCTTTAATCATTATTAAAATTAAAGTATTACTTCATTCCCAATGGATAAATAAAGATGTTATTATATAAAATACTATGAATTAGAGAATTTTTTAAACACGATTTTGTACCTTTAAATATATTTCTAAAATGAAATAAAAATATATTATCGAATTTTTTCTATATTTGCGATATATTTTTTAAAAAAGTATTCGCTCAATTTATGGGTGAGCGAAAAATCATTTGATTTGCTCGTTTCCTTGTCGCATGCTAGTTATGAGCGAATGTATATATATATATATTATATACGAGTTAAAATATCATCATACGGGCAGTTTAGTGGAAAAATATGTCTTCAGAAATTTATGAAAAATATGATGCAAGACGGATAAGAGCTAAAAGATTAGGTCAGTGTTATTCTGCCCAGTGCGAAGCTCCATTCCCCTAGCAAAGCTAAGATGAACTTGAATTAACTATAAAATTATTTTTTCGCGGTGTTTACAATCAAATATCTTGATGAAATTGTCAGCAAAGTATGTTTTATTCTTCATTTTAAAATAAAGTTCAAAATATCGAGTTTACTGTAGTTAGTTTTTGGTTATAAATTGATTTATTTGGATAAATATGTATATTGGCTTCTTATGAGGCCCCCGAGCTCAGAGACCACCTTTCGAAAAAAAAAATAACAATAAAGTGAAAAAATCAAAATCAAAGATTTAACAAATGACGAGATTGTTCATATTTATTTCAAAGTCTATATCATGTTCAAATGTCTATACAAGAGAAGAAGTACATGATAATAATGTCATAGAAATTACTTTCTTTCTATTTTTTACATGAATAAAATCTTTATGTAGATTCTAGAATTTTTCATTGGTTTCTATATGATGTTAGATTAAATTTTTCTGAGAAACTTATTGCAATTTCGAAAAAGATGCTTGAAAATTCCATGACATTATATAAGATTCTAGAATGGTCGGGTGTATTACATAAATTATTAAAAATAACATTGAGAATAATATTAAAAATAAAATTGAGAATTTATAATATTGAAAAAATAATTCCAGGGCCTCCAGATGAAGTCTACCTTAAGGCCCCTGAAAGTCTTAAAACTGCATTGGTATATTGCGTAATTTCCGGTAAGAAAACGGAATTTTTAAGCGCAATCGTTGTTTTTTAGCATTTCTTGGAGAAATTAGTTCTGCAAGCTGCTAAAATTGTAATCGATTAATTTGTTATCATCTAAACGTTGAAAAAAACTTTATTTTAGATTGATCAGATAATGTTTATTTCCTGCAGCCCCTTTAATATTTATTTCAATTAAAAAAGCTGTGAATTTCTCCTTCACTCAAACATGAATACCTACAAAATACTCCACTTTTTGTGTCGGAGGTTAAAAATGAGAGGTGTTGACTTTGGGAGATTTGAAACCACTGAAATTGTCACTGTTTAAGCAGGAAGTAGGAAATGAGAGAAAGTGACGTCATTTGATTTGGATATTTTTAGAGGGGAAATATTTAAACAATGCTCAATATATCCTAATACTATCTCTGTACCTCTAAAATTCCCTATAATTAAGCATGTGTACAATAAAATAAATAATGACAAATTACTAGTCACATAGTTCAATGGAGAATCTCTAGATCTCCTCTTTCATGTTATGGTCATTTGAACAAAACAAATGAATAAAAGCCAATCGTGAGTGCAAGGTGCGGGTAACTTGATCAGAAGCAAACCCGGCAAACAGGTGGTCGGTTGGCCCAATTAACCTTAATGGAACGTGAATACGCTTTAAACATTAAAGAAGTGAGAAAACATTTGGAGCAAGTTTGATTAGAGAAAAAGCAAATAAGGGTAGAATATAGTGTCGGCACGTGTATTTCGAAAATCACATTTTGTTTTATCATTTATTTAATATATGGAAGATATGAAAATATTTTTATTTTAATATTTGATTTATTAAAGATTAAATAAAGCATCTTGGAAAGAAAAAGTTTCAGGCAAAACAAAATAAAAGACATTTTTATTTAAGCAATTTAATGTCAGATAACGGACTTGGACTAAATTTCTGTGCAAATCGATAATCAACGATTTAAACTACATTAACTACATAATTGAGCTTTTTTGAGCTATTTTCGGTTAAAATAAGTTGTTATTAAATAAAAAAATTTAAAAAACTTTTAAAAAACACCCTTTTATAATATTTCGAAACGCACTAAAAAGTAAAAAATAAAATATATTCTTCAATACCCGAAACATTTCCATACTTGAAAAATAAATTTATGGGTGCTTATTTTAAGGGAGTTCGAGACTGCTTATCTGTCTTGTCGATCTTCGAAAAAATCTTTTGTATTTCTCCAGAGTGACAACGTCTGAATACCAAATTTTTTAATAAAATAAACTGCAACGGATCGTTGCTAAACTTTATCCAAATTCATTTGAAATATTAATATGTTTGTTCCTTTATTATTAATCAGATATCACTTGCAATTTGTAGTTCATATTGACATTAATTCAAAAATAATTCTCATTTAAGAGTCGAGGAATAACCATTCCACATTGGATTTTTGACATTTCGGTTATTATTGTAACCATTGCTGAAGACATAGAGGAATCGACTTAAAATCAAAAATAGCCATCGATTCTCATCTAATACTCAAGCTTGAGTTGTTTACCAAAAAAGAATTTAGTCTTTTTGATTTTAAGTCGATTCTTCTACATTTTCAGTAGAGGTTTCCATTAATAGTCAAAACATCAAAAATGGAATGCAATAAGGTTATTCCTCTAGTATTAGATAAGAATCGATCGTTATTTTAGATTTTAAGTCGATTCCTCCATGTCTTCAGCAATGGTTACCAATAATAATCGAAACGTCAAATACCTAATGTAGAATTGTTATTCCTCAAGTATTAGATGAGAATCAATCGCTATTTTTGATTTTAAGTCGATTCCTCTATGTCTTCAGCAATGGTTACCAATAAAAACCGAAACGTCAAAAATCCAATATAGAATGATTATTCCTCAAGTACTAGATGAGAATCAATCGCTATTTTTTATTTTAAGTCGATTCCTCCATGTCTTCAGCAATGGTTACTAATAAAAACCGAAACGTCAAAAATCCAATATAGAATGATTATTCCTCAAGTACTAGATGAGAATAAATCGCTATTTTTGGTTTAAAGTCGATTTCTCTATGTCTTCAGCAATGGTTACTAATAAAAACCGAAACGTCAAAAATCCAATATAGAATGACTATTCCTCAAGTATTAGATGAGAATCAATCGCTATTTTTTATTTTAAGTCGATTCCTCTATGTCTTTAGCAATGGCTACCAATAAAAACCGAAACGTCAAAAATCCAATATAGAATGACTATTCCTCAAGTACTAGATGAGAATCAATCGCTATTTTTTATTTTAAGTCGATTCCTCTATGTCTTCAGCAATGGTTACCAATAAAAACCGAAACGTCAAAAATCCAATATAGAATGATTATTCCTCAAGTACTAGATGAGAATCAATCGCCATTTTTGATTTTAAGTCGATTCCTCTATGTCTTCAGCAATGGTTACTAATAAAAACCGAAACGTCAAAAATCCAATATAGAATGATTATTCCTCAAATACTAGATGAGAATCAATCGCTATTTTTGGTTTAAAATCGATTTCTCTGTCTTCAGCAAAGGTAACGGATAAGAAAACAACGCAGTTGCTATGGTTACTCATAAAAATTCCTCCCAAATTTTTAGCATTTCACAGAGAGAAGCCTATCCATTCTTACTTAAGCAAGGCTAAATGAGCAATATTAAAACTTTCAAATGAATAAATTTTAAAGAATTAAAAAAATTAAAAAAAGTACCATCTTACTCTAGAGTAAAGTACTTTAAAATATAATTTTACTAAAAACTTTATTTAACCTTTTTTGTGGTCCCCAAGGTACTTAATTAGGATATTAAATTTCATCAAAATTGGTTAAGTCATTTTCAAGATATTTAGAAAAAACTAAAAAGTACTGTAATAAAGTACTAATGTTTGTGGGCCGATATGTACCAAAAACTAATCAGCGCTTCATTTTGTTAAAAGAATGCCAGGTTTTCAATTTCATTTCAATCGGTGCAACGGTGTGGAAAAAATCGTGGGCCAAAAAAACGATAACATACATCCATCCATACATACATACATACATCCGCACGCACTAAATGAAAAAATCGCACTTTTTGGCCTCTCGACGAGACCCCTTGTAATTTTTGGCAAAACCGTCACGTGCTAAAATTCAACCTAATTGAATACTACAATTTGTGACTTGAATTGAGTCCATGGGTTCCGTAGTCTTTACCTGAGGACCCTTTGAAGCCACGCTTGCCCCGAGAGCGATTACAATACTTTACCCATGCTTTGCATTGGATAAAGTAAAAATTGTTAATAATGAGGTTAATTTCGAATAAAAATCTTTGTTTTGATAATATTAATAAAAATAATATAGAAATAAATTTTTTCTCATTATAAAAACATTTATTTAAAACACAAAAACGATTTCAACAAATAGAGTTACTATTGGTTTTGTCATATTCTGTTGGCTGCAAACTACTTTTTATTTTTACATTTATGAATAACTAATTAACTAGACTGTCAAATCTATTAAAAAATATATCATTCGATTCATAAAAGTTGAATTATTATTCTGTATAAATTTGTTGAAAATGGTATAATTTGTATAGAAGTTATAGCCTTTTTAAAAGCTCGGTCCATTTATTTCTATGTTAAAAGGACAATTTTCAATAATTTATTTCTCGGTAATGATACAGACGATTAACTTCAAATTTCGGTAATAAATATTTAATGCATCAATGATTCGGTGGTAAAAATTTGAGAATTATCTTATAAAAATCATAAACAACCTCCTTAATTTTTTTTTGGCTTTTCGGCCTTTCTAGCCATAAGCCAATTTACGAAACTACTTATTTTTTCAAATTTGTCTCTACCCCCGGGGTAAGATTTTAGCCGGATGGACCTCCTTAATTAAATTTCATGTAAAAGTGCCGACTCTTATTTTTATTTTTGAAGTGTAGATGCACTTGTATCGGGAATTATTCCTAGAATAGACAAACATGCTAATTTTTTATATTGCTTTTTTAAATAAAATCAAGAACATTTATTTTCTCTTATTAATACATGTTTATATCTTTTATTAAGACCAAAACATCTTGGTAATTGATGTTGGGTAGGAGTTAATATTAAAAAAGTCTGAATTAGTTAATATCTTGTAATCCTTGAGATTTCTTGTTAATGTTCTATACCTATATCTTCTTTTTTAAGTTTAAAATATGTTTTCTATTTTTCATTTATATCTTGAAAGAGATCAAAGACAAACAGACAGAGGATTCAAGTTAACTAAAAACTAAATGGTTCAATGGGTTTTTCCTCTCTTGTTTCTACATCCAAGTCTTTAAAATTCTTTTTCATGGAAAAAAGTTGAGATCTCATTATTTTTTTATCATTCTCATCCTATATCTCAATATTGAAATTTTGGAATCGTCCTCTAACCATAGAGGTAAAAGACCACTATAGAGGTCAATTGATACCAAGGGAGATGAACTCCTCCCTTACGTCTACCTGGGGACTTAAAGGCACCATCATCTCCTATGCCTAATCCATTTAGTCCTTTTCAATGAATATACAGAAAAAAGTTTAGTATGAATAAATTTGGAAAATAATAACACCAAACACATATCTCTAGGGTTTACCATACCCCCAAACATTTGAATTACAAAGAAACATTACATTTCAGCTAATAGATATAGGGAAAATATAAAGCTTGAATCAAGCAGGTATTCAAAATAATGTTTGTTCACATATTTTTTTAACATGTTAACTCTATTTTCCTGGGTAGAATCTTATAATAGAATCTTGACCCACTTCTACAGAGTAGATTATCTTCAAATTTCCTTCGGATTGGCGAAACAATACAATATTTCATATTCTAGGAAAGAATAGAGAAAAATATAATTTAAAACTTGAAAATGAAAGCATTAAGAAGAAATATCACGGATTATACGATATGTCGAAAACTATTTTCTAGGTCCACTACTCTTTAATATAGCTATTCGCTTTGTTCATCCAACGTCAAATGCCAATACATATCAATGAATAGATGTATAAAATAAAAATATAATAAAAAAAATTGTTTTTATTTCCTAAATTTACTATAAAGTAAAAAATAATTTCTTTTCAATATCCTATAAATTGCCATATTCCTATGACAAAAAATAATCGAGTGGGGTTTTTATAATTTTTCATTTATTTATTTGTACTAACAAGAATGGAAATTTTTTAGGCACTGAAGAAAAAATTTATTTTCTAATTTTTAAAAGCTTATTTTATTTTTACCTTTTAATATAAGTACACATTTTTATTTATAAAATTTCATAAATATCACTTTTTTTATTAATAGACAATTCTTTTTATTTTTTCCTTCACTAAATATTTTTGTTTTAAGATCATTAATCATTTTTCAAATTTACTTTATAATTTAATTGTTTACCAACCGTTGAGTTCCGGACTTTTAATAATATTTTTAATAGCATTTACTTGAAATTTTCGATTTCTGTAGGTTCGTTCACCTTTATTAAATCAATATCTTTATGACATAAAGGATTTATTAGGTACTCAATAGGATGATACTTTTATCAATAACTCTGTCAAGCTCTGAGGATTTCAGGATACAATTTCGATTAAAAATCTGCTTTGGTAAATTTAGTAATTATGATAGAGCATCATCGTCTTTCATTACAAATTCAATTCCATTAGACACACTTAAATGGTGGTAATGACGGTACATAAACGGAATATGATTCATGCATTTTTAATTATAATTAATGGAATTTGGTCAATTCTAAAGCATTAGTCAATAATAGAACCGGGAAATAGCTTGGAATCAAGACCACCTTCATCCATTTAGCATTTTTATCTTTCGTTTTCAAACCAATGTAGAGATATTAATAAATTTATTATTTACTAGGTGACGACGTGCAAGGACGTGCCCAGCTATGGGCAGGGGGCTGCTGCCTCCCCCCCCTAGAAGAAGAAATAAAGTCCATTATGTTGGCAACTAAAAAATAGAACATGTAAAAATATTTCCTCTAATTTAAAGCGGCGTATTTTTTAAATAATCTTAATATATATAAAAAGAGAAGGTGATGTTTCATAATCAACGCACAGACTAAACCGTTTGACCTAGAAAGATGAAATTTGGAGTGTATATTCTTTCAACATTTATGGATGTGCTGAGAAGGGATTTTTTTGAAATTCGAACCCTAAAGGGGGGAAATGGCTCCAAAATGTATTTTTAGAGTTTTTCAAGATCTCTTAAACCAGAAATCATATCGATATGGGTTTAGTTCAGAAAGGTGAAGAATTGAAATACAAAAAAATCATATTTGAGTATTTTGCTCTATTTGTCCCCAAAAAGGAGATATAGTCATTTTGTGGTAAATTTTTAAAGTCCTCTATCTCCTTGAGTTTTTAAGTTTTAGCATTTAAATTTGGTACATAAATTTTGTATACATAATCTGTGGGCCACTAGAAGGCTAGAAATTCAAAAACTGGGTGTGGTGCGGTGAGGTGCGGGGGTGTTATAACATTAAACTTTTAAAGTATATTTATTTCTATTTTATTCATCTTTTTCGAACTCGCACCCCCTCTTCCTCGAAACTAATATAAGCTGCCCCCCCCCCCCCAGCTCAAATCCTAGGCACGCCATTGACGACCAGGCCTTTGGCCCGGCACGGCGCCACCTGGCCCCTCGTAGGGGCGTCTCGTTCCGGGAATTATTTTTAAATTGCTGCCATCTATATCTATGTAAGTAGTAGGTATTACCTACCTATCAAATTTCTTATTTTATTTATTATTTATAATGAAAAAAAAATAGAAATTGGAGAGAAAAAAAAGAATTTTTTTTGAAGATCTACAACTCTTTCAAAAAATTTTGATGATTTGGCTATTTTTCGTAAACGAACAAATTGGGGAAATTGAAACTCGAGAAAGAGATGGTGATTATCGAGGGATGAACCGCGATCTAATATCGTGTACACCTACTTCCACTTCCACTTTCATTTCCAAGTAGAAGACAATAGATGAAGGGGCGTTATCTAATGAATTCCAAAATAATTCCACATAATTCCAAAGACGTATACACCTAATTCCAATCGCGGTTCACCCCACGGTGGTTATTATAATACAAACTTATGCCCTAAATTTTAACTCATTAGTTACAACTGTTCGATACACCTCCAAGATCGAATAAGAAGTTGCAAGTCCAGACGAGTTTCAATCTATAGGAATATTTTGGTTCTAGAAATTATCTTTTCACATATGAAATAGAATACATTTGTATAGTGAGCATAATAAATACAGGCCTGCAGAATTACTCGACACGCCCGGAAGACTTTTCAACCTGCGGATGCTTTCCAAAAAGTGTCCTTCCTTGAAATTTTATTTTAATTTTCGCTTTTTTTTGGAAATTTCACTGAATACGGCATCATTTTTTTTATTTTTCAAATTTAACATTATATTTTTTAAAAGTATCTTTTGGGACCTTGGCGCCAAACGGATACTGCTTGTGTGAGTGAGGGTAAGAGTCAGAAATTAAATATTTAGACTTAACCTTCCACAATCCCTGAGATGGAAATCGACTACCTTCCACAATGAATCAGCCTGTACCGAGGGTGAACCGCGACCTAATATGCTGTACACCTACTTTCACTTGTATTTCCAAATATTTCCAAGTACTTCCAAAATACTTCCAAAGAGGTGTACACCTACTTCCAATCGCGGATCACCCCTCGGCTTGTCCTATAAGAAAATCTTAAATTTCTCTTAATTCTATTGCTATAATATAAGCAAGCTATGACTTGTATATAGCTGTCTTAGTGATTTCCCATCTTATATTTTGAGAATTCTTAGAAATGGATTAGTCCAAAGATTCTCGGATCATCTTTATTTATTCCTTTTTTGTATTATTACTATTTTAATAGTTCCTCATGGACAATTTTTATTCGACTAAAACTCGTATGAACTTGTCTTTGACATGCTTTAACTTGAAGATATACCAGGCAGGGACTTCAAACCTTCTATCCGTATCCTTTTGGGAAAATTATTCATTTTAATTGCCCCTTGAAAGTATGCAACAATTTTATTTCATTTCGAGAACCAATATCATTTTCAAAACAAAAAATGTTTTAAATATTTGAAATGAGGGATAATAATTTGAAAATTTAAAGATCCTATATACTGTATATTTGAAATTTTAGGGATGCGCCGTATCCACAGCATCCATAGACCGCACGCCACTGATATATATATATATATATATATATTTATCTTATTCTTATTCTGTTTATAAAATTCACAAATGATCCAAAGATTCTAAAATAACCAAGTATGCTGACGCCCCTAAGACCTGCTGTCGGTTTGTTGTGATATCCTTGCCACCCTATGTATCTGGGCTACGAGGTGTAATGGTTATTCAATTTCAAATATGATGACTGATGGTTGGATAGGTCAAGTCTGACAAACACCAAACAAGAAATCACTCAATCTTATTTAGAAGATTCATATTTCGAAGGAGAAATTGTAACTTTGATAGAGACTTGGCATTTTTTGGAAGAGTAGTTCATAATATCTTGTTCAAACTCCCGTGCCCCTCCTGATTCTAAACATCAGAGGCGTATAATTCTGCTTAACGATATTGACAAGAAAAAATATATTAAAAAAAAAAATTATTTAAGAAACATCCTTTAAAATAAAAGCGTAGGAAGTTATTTTCTAATCTCCGTTGCCCATTCTGTTTCTAAACACCATAGGCGTATAATTCTGCTTATGATATTAGCCGGAAAAAATATATTAAAAACAAACAAATTGTTTAAAATTTAACCTTTTATATAAAAGAAGTTATTTTACTATATGAACTCTAAGTAATTAAAAAAAAAAAAAAATTGTTTACTTTTGGTCAATCTCAAACACTCATAAATGCTTTGATTAATCATTTTTACACATATAAGGTTTTTTACAACACCAAATAATAATACAAATAAATTCTTCGTGAAACGAAAAAATGAAAACTTTTTTAAGACTCGATAAACTCCTTCTATATCCCTATTACATGGTCTTTATATATCAAGAATATCAATGAAAAAATGTTTGCATTTTTGGACCGGAAGCCCAAATTCCAATCAGATTTCCACATTTGGCACACGCTTTATTAAAAAAAAGAGCTTTTTGTTCTTAAGTTATCGGAGGTATCGTAATCCAGACACAGAGGAAACAAATCATAGTTGAAAATGATTTTTCTCCGCGTTTTAGAAATTTTAAGATAAAATTAAGTGAGATTTGTTGCGTGAATTCAATACTACATGTAGGTACCGTGTAAAAAATGAAAATAAATATTTTAAAATTTATAAAAAAAAATTGAGAAATATTTAATTTTTTTTTAAGATTTTTAAATAAATTATTTGAATTGATATTCAAATTGTCTATAAAAACATCCCATTTTTCATTATTTTCATACATTTTACACTCATGCATAGATATTCTCTGTATCATTCTGAATGTCTTTGAGTGTAAAATCTATAATACAAATGAAGAATTTGATGTTTTTATTGAAAATCTCCAAAAAGTAAAACATTAGGTACTTTACTACTGAAGATAGTCAACTAATGGTAAATCAACATTAATATAATAAATAAAAAATAAGCTGAGGTGTTCTGACGTGGCCATCCACTTGACTTCACCATACAACCTGGCCCCTAAAATTATTTATAATCATGCAGGGGGCGGTAAATTTTGCATTTTTTAGACTTCTGGGGTCCCATTGATTATGTATACAAAATTTGGTTGTTTGGTAAATGCCCAAGATTTTCATTTTTTGACCCCCCTCCCATTTTGGGCGGTTAGATTTTGCATTTTTAGACTTCTGGGGTCCCACTGATTATGTATACAAAATTTGGTTGAGTTTGGTAAATGGCCAAGATTTTCATTTTTTGACCCCCCTCCCATTTTGGGCGGTTAGATTTTGCATTTTTAGACTTCTGGGGGTCCACTGATTATGTATACAAAATTTGGTTGAGTTTGCTCAAACAGCCTAAATTTTTAATTTTTTACCCCCCCCCCCTCCACCCCTTAATTTTGGGTCGATATACACCAAAATCTAATCAGCTCTTAATCTCAATGGACCAAAACTACTTGTGAAATTTTGTTTCGATATTCACACGTAGTTTTTGAGCTAGCTCGTCCACAAAAATTTGGTAACGCACAGATAACCAGACAACCAGACTAACAGACATTTTGACAAAACAATTATTATCTCGAAAAATATAATTTTTTCGATGTTCACTTATTAGAGCTTTTTTGTAGAGCGAAATGCCATGGTTTCGCTCAATTTTTCTAATCAAAATATTTTCAGCCGTTTTTGAGATATTTCGAAAAAAAGAAGGAAAAAACCACTTTTTTCATGCACCATTACAATACTTGACCATACCCTATAAAGTAAAATATTACATAGGTATATCGAGATTATTAAATTCATTTCAAACAACCCTTGAAATTAGTATATATGTTGCAGTAAAAACCCGTTGTTTTAGTAAAAACGCGTTTCGCAGAATACCTTAATGGCAACTAGAGTTTACTGATGTTGGTTGAGTTTGGTTCAAAGTTCTAGAATCTTCATTTTTGACCTTCCGTCTTATTTCATGTGTTTATTTTCAAAATTTTTTAAACGAAAATGTCAAAAATTATCATCCTCTACAACTTTTCTTATAATTTTTGACATTTTCGTTCGAAAATTTTTTGGAAATAAATACACGAAATGAGGCGGAAGATCAAAAATAAAGATTATAGACCTTTGAACCGACCTCAACCAACATCATTAAACTCTAGTTGCCATAAAGGTATTCAGCGAAACGCGTTTTTACTGCAACCTATATACTATAATCTATAATGAGTCTTTAAATTTTCGAAAAATGTTTTAAAAAGGTTAAACGATTAGTCTTAAAACCAAGCTATTTCTCAGTTTATTTTACTATTACTAAAATTGACCAAATTCCATTAATTATAATTAAAAATCCGGTCAATTAAACTTCGCCTGCTGAGCTTTACAAGTAGTGCACTTTTACAGGTAGATGTTGTGAAAAATAAATAATTTGTGTAAAGCCAACGATTTATTTCCAATATAAAATAAAAAACTAAATAAATGACATTTTCAATTATATCTCAATTAATTGATTTTCATTTATCATTGACGGCTTAAGCTACGAAAAATCCATAAAAAGATAAACCTGACCTTAGCAATTTAGCATAAAGATAATTCAGATTAATTAATAATAAATGTAATTTGTATTCATCATTAATGTCCATTATCTCTAAAACATTTATGAAAGAGAGAGGGGGCGTTTAGTTTAATTAATCGTTTAACCAAATATTGTTTGGATTTCCTTCGAAATCGTGACCACATCCCATATGGCAAATTCTTTAGCATCTGTACAGGTTCTTTTTACTTGTTTCAAGTTTGATAGAAAAGCCTGAAATGAGGTAATTTTATAAATTTGATATGGCTTCTATCCAATTCACTTGAGCTTAAACTTAATTTTATTAGAATGGTTAAATAAGGGTAATTTGTTTGGAATGATTCTCTCCCTTGGCTTACTTAGTTAATGTTTTGAATGACATTAAAAATACTTCACCGCTTAATCAAAGAAGACTAATATACTAGAGAGAATTTCTATTTAGGCCATACGATAAGTAAAAATAAATATTCATTGATATATAGCTAAATATGTTAAATTTAAATTGTGAAGATGGAAGAAATTAATTTAACTATATTTTTTAGTGTCCTTTTTATATTTTAATTGAAAAAATTGTAAAAATATAAAAAACTTAGGTAGGTTTCACAAAAATAAAAGAGAAGTTTTCTCTTTAAACTCCTGAAGATGGGCTCAGTACCTCCGAAATAAATATAGAGTCATGCTAATAAGCATCTTGTCTTTTATTTTTGTGAAACCTACCTAGAATTTTTATATTTTTAAAAATTAAAAAAAAAATCACTACTTTATTAAAATATGTTTCACCAAGAACCTACACAATTCTCCCTTAACAAGATTAATTGGATGTTTCGGACTCCTTCAAAATCAGCATTATATCTCAAGCAACAGAGAATTCTAAAAATTGATATTGTGAGAATGATGGACACTTGAAGGTGTCCGGAACGTCCAATTAATCAATAAAAAATATAAATTAGTTTATTTAATTTTCTCAATTTAAAATAATTGAATATGTTTCTATGTAAATATATACACTATACATATTATAAGATCTTGGATGAAGAGTTTTCTATAATAATTTGATATTTTTCATTTGGAATTTCTGAAAAAACAAAGCCAAAAATCTAATCAGTTCGAAATACAAAAATTTTGTCCCCAGAACAAGCTTACTAAAGTTAGACAGACGGGCAAACATCATTGCGACACTAATATGCTCACCATTTATTTTTGAACGGGATCCTAAAAATAAAAAATATTGAGTTAATTAAATAATAGTGGTCAGAGCAAAATGTATAATTTAGTATACGCCAATTTTAGAATCTCTATAAGAACCATAAACTCAAAAGAACTATATATCAGTGGCGGTGGGTGAAGTTTTAACCAGGGGATGCTGTCCAAAAAAGAACCCTTCATTTTTTTGAAATTTTATTTTATTCTTTGCTTTTTTTTCAAATTTCATCAAATATCGGCATCACTAGTTATTTTTCAAATTTAAGATTAGATTTTTTTAAATATATTTAGGGACCTTCGTCCCAAACGGATACCTACTGCTTTGTGTGAGTGAGGGTAGGAGTCAGAAATTATATCTTGTGACTTAAACTCCACAGTCCCTGAGTTTGAAATCGACTATCTTTCCCAATGAGTCAATGAATCAGCCTGTCCTATAAGAAAATCTTAAATTTCTCCTAATACTATTGCTATAAGCTAGCTATGACTTGTTTATAGCACTTTTAATTATGGTTAGTTAGGCTCAAAAAATGAAAATCTAGACCCTTGGACGAAACTCGACAAAATGTTGTACCCATAATCTGTGGATCAAACTCAACAAAGCCGAAACCTCTCCTCTCTGGCAAAGAACGTCCGCATTGTACCTACTTCAAACAAATTACAAAAAAATTAAAAGAGGCACTGCAAAGAATGCCGGTCGTTCAGCTAGTGTTTAAATAAAAACAAAAACAAAAAAAACTAAGATTAAATTACAATCAATCTTTGTGTAGCATATAAATTACTCAAAAATTAGAGTGAAACAGTGAAATATAATCCGTTGCGAATGCCAACGCTTTAATTAGACATTTTTATAAAATATTGTTTTAACACACTCCAAGCAACATGTTCGGGCAAGATTTTACTTAACTCTGTAATTAACTTCACTAGGGAATTTGTTATTTTAGAAAATAATGTTTTTCTTATTTTAAGCAAATATGTTTCAGGATTATCAGACAAACTTAAAGTGGGTCAGGTTTTATCACTAAGCTAAGCATATAGGAAGGGGTTTTAAGTGTATGAGAAAACAGGATTAATTTTTCAAATATTTATATCCCACTTTTTTTTCCAATTTTCTATTAGATAATGTCTTTTTTTATGAATTTGATATCTCAAATATTTTGGATGTTATAAGATACAAGACCCTCGATATTTATACTTCTTTTAAACGAATCGAGCACGTTTGGTCTGGCTGTCAAATCTTTCAACGACTTACTATATGGTTGATCAAGTTTCGAATTTCACCAATTTCTCCCTTTTATATTTTTTAAAATTTTAAATAGAAACTGATTTTCTACCCTTTCTCTGAGACTTCTATAAATAATCTGAAAGCCAGGCGCCGTTTTTTCTGTCCGTCAGTAGGCCTATGTAAATATATGTACGACGCCTGATAAATAGGTAACACGCATATATGAAATAAGGTTGATTCAAGTTAAGGTAAGTTTATAAGATTTATGCCAATTTATTTTCATTTTTATTATGTCATAAATCATATTACATTATTTTATCTAATATATTTTGAACTTATATAATATATCCATATACCAAGTTAATCAAATTTAAAACAACAACACAGTGAAGTTGTTTTATTTGTAACCCAATAAAAACATTTTATTTCATTTAATTATTTACGTAAAAATTATTTTGAAAACAATAAAAGAAATATGTTCTTATGCTGACGAAAATCACCATAAAGATAATATTGGTATGATAAGTTTTAGGAGTATTATATTATTTTATAAATTAGTAGAAATATAATTAACATTATTAATGATAGTTAAAATTTAGGTTTGTTTATTGAAATGAAAAAATAGTCAAATAATAGTAATATTAAAAAAAACTCCTCTAGAGATAACTTTGATTAAACGTTTTACTTTTACCATAGGTACGAGGTATGTATTGAAGAAGTGTTTTTAGATTTCTACATATCTAAACAATTCAACGAAAGTACTCAGAGTTCAAAAAATAGTATGTATGTATTTTCTATTTTAATTATCTTGGGATAAATTACATTTCTTAATTAATTTTAGTATATGAATTGTTTATAATAAGCTATTAGTAAATTTTAAAATATAATACTAATAAACAAAATGATTAAATTAAGTGAAATAAAAAATTGCTTACTATGCCTTTATTACGAGAAAGCCTTGAAATCTCAATAAAATTATTCTATTTTGAACCAGAAGTTCTGAAGATAGAAAACCCTAATCTAATCAGCTCTCCGCATTGGAAATACAAATATTTTGGCACTAGATCGAACTTTCTACGGTTTTCCGTTTTTGAGCAATTGTGAGAATCAGAATCCAGACAGAAAGACACACATACATATATAAAACATAATGGTTTAAAATGATTATTCACGTATCTGATATTTTTAAACATAATGATCAAAAAAAATTAAAGTAAATTCAATACTAGGGTCTGCCTCCCGGGCGTACCGAATAATGAATTGCCGAAATTCAGCGTACTAGTAAAGACTTCCACAGACTGGCGCGACGTTTCAGGGAAGTATATAGAATACGAGCTTCGAAGGCGTGCCTGGCAGTGTCCTGGCGGGCGGCGTCTCGGTCCAAAATTTTATTCCTCTTATAAACCACACTCCAAATGTATACCTGTAAACTCCCGAAAATACACAGTCTCTTAAAAGTTTCGCCTCGTTTTCGACCTGACACAGCTACAGAAATGAGGCTATAGATAAGAATCTGAAAGTATTTTTTCTCTATAATCTACAGCATTGTGATATTTTTTGTGTGGAAATAGATTTATTTAAATAAGTGGTATCGTGTGAGGAGAAGAATTATATTATATCATTTTTTTAATTTGCGATCGATATTCGATATAAGGCTCCAAATATTTAAAAGAGATCAGGTGTTGTTTGTATGACAGGCTGCTCCAGTATTGCAATGAGAAACTCATATGGGCATGCGTGTCTTAAGTCGTTTAATTTTATAAAAATCAAAAAATAAGAATAACAAATAAACAAATAATATATAAATCAAATAAGATGTGATTGATTTCTTTTTCTGCGCGCAAAGAAAAGCGAATTGAATATTTAATTTTTGAGTGGTGAAGGGGGGGTAATAATTATCAATATATTTAATGTTTCTTAATTTAAAATCAATTGGAGTCTTTCATTTCGAAATCTGAGTCCAATTACGATTATATTTCAAATTTGCTGCAAATATACCGATGGCGCTCTCTCTCGGAAGCATTACGTCAGCGTTGCGGCAAATTAATCTCGACAAATATATATAGTATTATTATTATTATTATAGGAAAATGGGTGAAAATCTCGGAGCATTGACATCTCTTTGAATTCTTTAAATTAATAACTACATGTAATGGAATAGCGAATTCACCCCCATACACCTAGTGACAGAAAGTTATCGAGAAACAAAGTGTATGCTCTCATAAGAAAAATACTTATATTTCCCTTAACTAGCGCCTCTAATTTATATTCAGAATTTGTTTCCCGATAACTTTCTGCCAATGGATGTCAAGAAGGGTGAATTCGCATGATTTTAGATATAATTATTAATTCTAAGTCTCAAAGAGATGTCACCCATATTGTGATTTTTTCAAACATCTTTTTTTGGATTATACTTTTTTTCTAATGATATTGACGTGCGAAGGAGATACACCAAAAAGGTGCATCCCCTAAAGGCCTGGGTTGGCCCCTCCATCGTGAAAAGAAGAAGATGATGGGATTTTATGGCCTGGGTAGGAGTTGAAGGTATCTGTGGATGCGGGTCTTAAACAGCTGAAGGTTATAAGTTGCGGGGAAGATGGTGGCTGGAAGTGAGTTCCAGTCTCTGGAGGTCATAGGGATAAAAGAGTTGGCGAAAGCGTTGGTTCGGCTTTTATCCAATTTGACAGCGAAGGGGTGCTGAGCTTTCGAAAACCGCGTGTTTCTAGTAAAGAGGGCTCTAGGGGGATAATTGATTTCAGCTCTACTGAACAGACACCATGATAGTATCTGTAGTACAGGGAAAGGGCAGAAACGGTTCTTCGGTGAGCTAGGGAGTCGAGTGGATTTGCTTAGGGCCGGGTCTCCTATTAGTTTAATTGCTCGTTTCTGAATTGCATCCAGTGTGGCAAGAGAATGCTTGGAGGCCCCTCTCCACAGATGAGAGCCATATTCGAGACAGGGACGAATTTGAGCTTTATACAGTGTAAGAAGTTGACTGGGAGTATAATAGCGTCTAGACCTAAATAGGAGACCAAGCTTCTGCGCTGCAGCTTTAGGAGTGGTTGAGATATGGTCATTCCATAGAAAGGTCAGACCCCAGACTGACGCTTAGCATTGAAATTTTATCACTTGAATTGCAGTGAGTTAGAATCGAATGACCCAGAGGGTAAGCCGAGACACTTGATTATCAAACATATCTATCTAAATCTGGGCCCCTCGTATTTGGGAGACTGAAGCGTCCTCGTTACTGACTTTAATACTCTGAAACCCCTATATGTAATGAACATAAAATTATATAAATTTTCGAAACAGATAGAAGTAGGTATATAGTAAAATGACAGACATAGAGTGTTTATTTAGTTTTTATTTACTTTATTTTATTTTTATTTTTTTGTATAGGAATTCTTATAAACATGGTTTCAATTCGCATGATTATACAATGCATATTATGAAAAGAAAAGAAGCTCATATAGAGGTAAAATGTCCTAAACAGCAGTTCATTTTTCTGTTTTCTAAGAATGAAAAACAATACAACAAATACTTAATTCTTAGGATGGGGTTGAAACGTCTGTGACAGAAAAAAAATCAGATAATAAGAAATTAACTGTCAAAAGCCCATCACCACCAGAATATGTTTTTTATAAGCATTTCAAATGAATTTTATCAATTGAAAGAAATGAATCGATATTAGGTAGATGTCAGATGGCAATATAGATCTTGGAATTGAATTGTTCTCGGTGTTTCATTTAAATAATTTAATATCAGAAATCTAGGCTGGTATTTTGGTATTTGTGAAAACTTGAAACCCGAGTCAGTTAAACTAGAAATGAGAAAAATGTTTTGAATAAAATAAATAAGAGAAACGTTTCTATTTGTTTTAATTTATAAATTGAAAATATAATATAATAATGAGAATAATAATATTTCCGGCCAAGTGAGGGCAGGACTTGCATTCCTAAAAGCTCCCTAAATTTCGTTATATATATATATGCATAATTACCTTGATTGTATTAATAAATTAGTTAGCAAGTGAGTGCGTAGCCAGCCCGCATACCGAGGATTTCATAGGTACCTAATCTATATACTAGTATATGAAATTAAGGTTTTGATCTGTACATTGCACCAAATCAAGCAAAATTTTGGTTGCGCACGTTTCAAGCAAAGTTATGAACGAATTATTTTATTCGTAATATAAATCGTCTTGAAAAACTAAATTGACATAATGAATTAGTGTTTGAGCTGAAAATGCAAAAATCGAACATAAATCAAATTGACAAATGAAGAGCTATATTTTGTAGCTAATGAGCTGAAATTTAGTAGATAAGCCTATAGGGCCTATGCCTATACCATAAGATTCTTGCACTATCGTACTAAGTTTCAGTTTTTTAAGCTCTAACCATTCGTCGACGAAAAATCACTAAAATTTTGAACAGCGTGTACTGAGTCTAAAAAAAGTTCTCACTATTTCATTCAATTATAGCAAAAATAATTAACTATAGCAAAATATAATTTTATTGGTTACTAAAAAAATTAAATACGTTTGAGCGAATTTGCTAATATTTTGTTCTGTTGTTTTAATTAACATACATTGGCAGTAGAAAATTATTTTTATTTAACTAGTGATTACAGTAATTTTATTTACTAGTACTATAAAAATTTCCAAATCCTACTAAGCTAATCTTTTTATTTAATTAAAAATAACCAACCAAAAATGTATTATTTATTCGTTTATTAAATTTTTCGCGCTAAGCCTCTTCATTTTTCTTCCAAACCTAAGCCTAACTAATCCAAGCCTTTATTAATTAAAATTCAAGAATCAAAAGTATTAATTTATTCGAATACTAAGAAATTTGTAGAATACATATAGTTAAATATTAAGATATTATAACGAATTAATATGTGCATTCAGACAGCTAGCTCATCAAAAGATATTATCCAAAGCGATGATAGAACATGAGCGCCGGCAGGATTATTTACACAGGGGGGTGCATCTGCACACTAGATATAGAATTAAATAAAATTGTTAAAGAATTGAAAATAAGTACTACTAGTATAATACTAGTTATAATAAGAAATTACAAAGTATCAGATTCAGTAGTTGACATGCGCATTCTTTAGATACAGAGAGTCCCTTAATTGATTTTTTCCAAATATTATGTTTCTTATTATATTAAAACAAGCAATTCTTTGTATATATATATACCATATATATGTGTTATATAAAATCGGTTTCTCGAAAACGGCTCTAACGATTTCGCAAAATATTGATGTACCTACTTCATTCAATTCTCATTAGTTATTACTCGTGTAAAAATTTTAATCCGATTGAAATAAAGGAAGGGGGTGAAAATTAGTCATGTCGTAAAATAAATATTTTAAACGTTCATATCTCTGTCTTCGGTAAGTCGCAGAGCCTTCAAATTTGAAACAGACTATCTAGAGGCTACAAGAGGTACCACAAGAAATAGAAGAACCGGAAGTTGATGTTTACGTACTTGAGAATGTACCCCCCCCCTCTGATTTTGTTTGAATAGAAAACATTATAATAGTCTAAAATCCCGACTTAGGTCAACCTTCACCTATCGAGTTTCCTAATGATATTAATATCTTGATAATATAATGTATTATTAAACAAAATTTTGAGAGGGTCGATATTAGGGTGCACCATATTTTTGATTTATTTTTCGAATGCATTTACGCGAACAGGCGCTCATATGGTTCTAAATAAATAAAAAAATATCCCCCACATTTCAAGCCTCTATCTCAATTTAGCTAGAAGCATACATAGCGATTAAGTTTCCCATCTAAATAACATAGGGTTTTTGCATTGAACGATCAATTTTTTACTCTGGCTAAAGTAATGGTTCAAAAAATTTGAAACTCTCTAAACTTTATCCTTATAATAGTAGATATCCTTCAGAATTTTTACAGAATTTTAGCTACTATAATTTTGGAGCCTATAACTTACTAATACTAATAAGATATAGCAGTGATTTTATCTAGATGTAACTCCAAAATTGTAATAGCTAAAAATCTGAAAAATTCTGAAGAATAGATACTATTATAAGGATAAAGTCTACAGAGTTTCAAATTTTTTGAAACATTACTTTGGCCGGAATAAAAAATTGATCGTTCAATGCCAAAATCCCCATGTTATTTAGATGAGAAACTTAATCGCTGTGTAGCACTAGGTTAAAATTAAGATAAAGACTTGAAACTTGGGGGATATATTTTTTTATTTATTTAGAACCATATGAGTCCCCGTAAATATTCGAAAATATCCAAAATAGAGGAGCACTCTAGTCGACATCCAATTTCCCTGTATAGCTATTTTTAATAAAAAATTAAAGTTGTTAATTTTATTACATAAATGTAGTTATCGAGTTTCCGGATAAATATATTACTAATCGAGAGTAAAATATGTATATAAAATGCAAAAGTTCCGTCGCCACCTTTTTTCCATGCATAAGTCCAAGTAGTCAAGGTATCAACAGGTAACTTCGAATTAGGATTTTATAGTTATAGAGTTTTTTTTTAATGAAAATGATGAGATAAGGAGTTACACCAAAAAGGTGCAACCCCTAAAGGCCTGGGTTGGCCCCTATATCGTGAAAAGAAGAAGAAAGAATTTTATGGGCTGGGTGGGGGTCGAAGTTATCTGTGGATACGGGTCTTAAATAGCTGAAGGTTGTAAGTCGCGGGAAAGATGATGGCAGGGAGCGAGTTCTAGTCTCTGGAGATCATAGGGATAAAAGAGTTGGCGAAAGCGCTTGTTCGATTTTTATCCAATTTGACAGAGAAGGAGTGCTGAGTGTTCGAAAACCGCGTATTTCTCGCAAAGAGGGCTTTAGGGGGATAATTGATTTCAGCTCGACTGAACAGACACCGTGATAGTATCTGTAGTACAGGGAAAGGGCAGAAACGGTTCTTCGGTGAGCCAGGGATTCGACTGAGTTGGTTAGATCCGGGTCTCCTATCAGTTTAATTGCTCGCTTCTGAATCGCATCCAGTGTAGCAAGAGATTGCTTGGAGCCACCCCTCCACAGATGAGAGCCATATTCGAGACAGGGACGAATTTGAGCCTTATACAGTATAAGAAGTTGACTACTAGTTTCCTTTATTGTTATACTAGCTGCAAGGCCCGCCTTCGGCTCGCCCTCTGGACCCCCACCCCTCGAACCCCATCCCCCAAAACCGACCAGCACCCACTCCCACGCCACCACCCCAATGTACAGACAAAAAACCTTAATTTTATATCTATAGATAGATAATTTAATTTAAATTGGTAACCATGAGGACTGTTTTTGTTGAGGGAGGAACATAGATTCATAGATACATACAGAGAAGGCACAAATGCCTTTTAGTAGTATGTTATATAGGTAGGTACAGATACAGAGAGAAATGCCCTTTAGTACCCCTGGACCCCCACATCCCTGACTCCCCACATCCTGGATCCCCACCCCCTGGGGGACGGACAAACATAGGTATATATACAGGCACAAATGCCCTTTAGTAGCCCTCTGGATATAGGTACAGACACAGAAAGAAATGCCAACCCCCTGGATCCCCCCTGGACACCTGGGGGGACAGACATAGGTAGGTACAGAGGCAGGTACAAATGCGCTTTAGTAGTATAGGATATGAAAATGTAGATAATTAAAAAATAAATAAATCTAATAAATTAGATAAAATAGCTATGCAGGGAAATTGGATGTCGACTCTATCAAGTTTTGTTTATATTATCAAAATATTAATTTCATTAGGAAATTCGATAGATGAAGGACGTCTAAGTCGGGATCTTGTACTATAAAGAAACTGCTAGCGTTGCAATTTGCACTCTAGCAAAGAGTTGACTTCCAAAGCGGTCGTCTCGCCGCGAAGGAGAGAACGAGACAGCAATAGTGAAGGATTACTAAAGTGTGAGTGAGCGGTGCTCGGGCTGCGGGGCAACCACTGGTCACACGGGAGAGAGAATTGGGACTTTGAGGAGAGAACAGGTTTCTGAGCATTGGTTTTCTTAACGAGGTGGTTTTAAGGGTAAATTTGGATGTGTAGAGGGTTTGAGAGAGTATAATAGGGGAGAATTTCAACGGGACGGGCTAAGGCTATTTCAGGGGTAATAAATTTAGAATTGGAGGGGAACGAAGTCCCAAGGGGGGTGCGTGGTTTGATAAATAAAAAGAGCTGCAGTTGGAAAAGATAATAATTAAGTGACAATTATATATCAATTGTGAACCCATTTATTTTATATAATCGAGATGTCGAGCCGGATCTGTGAGTAACAACTGTTTTATTTTTTGTATTTGGAATGCATTCAAAAATTAAAGTGAGCTTCGAATAATTGGCTAAATCAAAGAAATCACTTTCACTAAATCAAATTTATCATAAACATTAAATATTCATTCGATCTATGAAATTTCGTATATTATTATTTTTCTAATATTAATTAAATATTAATTACTTATTCTTGTTGACTAAAGACACTTAATTAGTCTTGTAATATAATTGTAAATTCTGTCTTTAAGACTTGTATAATATTACTAGCTGAGAAGTCCGCCTTCGGCCCTGCACCCCACTACGCACCCTTCTCCCCATTCCACCCACATACCCACACCGGGCACCCTGCACCCCATTTCTTCATTCCAAATCCAAACTCCCATTCCACCCCCGCCCCCACCCCGGGCCACCCCGCATTCCACCTCCGCACCCAGGTTTTGCATTTCTAGCGTTCTAGTGGCCCTCAGATTATGTATAGAAAATTTGGTTGAGCAAGGGCCAAAAAAGATATGAAGCCTTTGTGTATTAGATCACAAAATCAAAAATCCCCCTTTTTTCAGTTCAGAGGTCAAATTTCAAAAAAAAATAAAAGATCCGAGATTTAGCATTACTAAACCTATGTTCCAAATTTGAATGCTAAAACTTAAAAATTCGAGGAGATAGAGCACTTTAAAAATTTCAAAAATTTACTCCAAAATGACTATATCTCCCTTTCGGGGACAAATAGAGCAAAATACTCAAATATGTTTTTTTGTATTTCAATGCTTCACCTTTCTAAACTAAACCCATATCGATATCGTTTCCGGTTTAAGAGATCTTGAAAAACTCTGAAAAGACATTTTGGGCCCCTTTCCCCTCTTTAGGGTTCGAGTTTCAAAAATCCCTTCTTAGCACACCCATAAATTGTTGAAAGAATATACACTCCAAATTTCATCTTTCTAGATCAAGAGGTTTATGCTGTGCGTTGATAGATGAATGAAACATCACCTTCTCTTTTATATATTACTAGCTGACGACCGGGCCTTCGGCCCGGCGTCACTAGCCCCTGGCGGGGAGCGTCTCGTTCATACCAATTTAATAATTGAAATTTAAAATCTTACTGTAAGTATCGAAAGAATGTGCTGAATGAAATTGATTCAAAAATAAGGAAGAATAAGGAAAGATTTATTTAACACATTGCTCCAAGCACGATCACTATCTGACCAATCAGAATCGTTCTAATAATTTAACGCTTTGGCATTGGCTATGCACTGGCCAATCAGATCGTTTCCACATACATATATATCCACATACTTTTCTATTTTATATAGATAGATAGACTAGCTGACGACCGGGCCTTCGGCCCGGCGTCACTCTAGACTCTGGCGGGGAGCGTCTCGTTCATACCAATTTAATAATTGAAATTTAAAATCTTACTGTAAGTATCGAAAGAATGTGCTGAATGAAATTGATTCAAAAATAAGGAAGAATAAGGAAAGATTTATTTAACACATTGCCTAAGCACGATCACTATCTGACCAATCAGAATCGTTCTAATAATTTAACGCTTTGGCATTGGCTATGCACTGGCCAATCAGATCGTTTCCACATACATATATATCCACATACTTTTTCTATTTTATATATATAGATATTAAGATTTTTATATTATTGAATTTATTCTATTTACTTTTAATTTTGTTTCTTTTCTATGATAAACATTTATATATATTTAATCTAATTTTATTCTTGTCTATTACTGGAGATGTTCACCCTTTGAGGGTAAGGTCGGGAATTATCAATAGAAAAAAGTTTCACTTTTTGTCGGGCATGGATTCCACGAAAACATTTTTTTTTTTTTTTAATTCTGAATCCAAATAAAAATCAACCTTTTATCAGAATTTTAAATTAAAAATAATATTAATATATACTACAATGTGTCCTACATTGTAGGTAAAATAAATTCATGGAAAAGAAACACAATTCATTAAAGGAGTTATTTTTAGAATTTAAATTCAAAAGAAAGAGAGTCTAAATTGATCAATATGAATTCGAGAAACAGAGAAAAAAATATATTAATAGTAAAATTTAATTTTTTTATTTTTAAATTCATAATGAAATGTGTATTTTGGGATATATTTCAAGAAACAACAATTAGAGGAGATTAAGATCTCAGACAAAGCCAAGTCAAAAAACACATGGTTTTTTCATAGAAAGCAAAATCAAATTTATTCAAAGTACTTGCCCTCGCTAGCTACACATTTCTCCCATCTCTCGGGCAATTTGTGGATACCACGCCAAAAAAATCCCTTCTCTTTTTGAGGCAAACCACTCAAGCCATTTTCGGACGTCTTCGTATGAATCGAAGTGCTGCTCAGCGAGCGCGTGAGCCCATTGACGAAAACAGGTGGTAGTCTGAAGGGGCCAAGTCTGGTGAATAAGCGGGATGGGGTAGCAGCTCCCAGTTGAGTGTCTCCATGTAGTTTTGGACCATTTTTGACGTGTGCGATGGTGCGTTGTCGTGGAGAAAAATCAGCTTTTCATGTCTTTGTTGATAATACGGTCTTTTTTCACGCAGAGCACGGTGCAATTTGATCAGTTGTTGGTGGTAGCGGTCGGCGTTGACAGATTCACCAGGTTTCAACGTCTCATAGTAAACGATTCCCTGCTGATCCCACCAAACGCACAGCATCGTCTTCCGTCCGAAGCGATTTGGTCTTGAGAAAGATGTTGATGGTTGGCCGGGGTCAACCCATGATTTTTTGCGTTTAGGGTTTTCGAAATATACCCACTTTTCATCGCCTGTCACAATCCGATGCAGGAACGACTTTCTTTTTTGTCTGGCAAGCAAGATTTCGCATGTGTTTTGGCGTCGCTCCATCTGCCTGTCGTTCAATTCATGCGGCACCCATTTTCCGATCTTTTGAACCTTTCCCATAGCACGTAGCCGCTTAGAAATGGCTGGTTGAGTAACACCCAATTGCTCGGCAAGCATTTTCTGCGATTGCGTATCGTCCTCGTCCAAAGAGCCTGCAATTGATGTCCTCAACCTTCTTGGGCCGATTTTCACGCTTCTTGTCCCACAGGTCAAAATTGGCATCTTTGAACCGCCGAAACCAATCCCTGCAGGTCGTTTCCGATAAAGCACTGTCGCCATAGGCCTCCACAAGCATTCGATGCGATTCGGCAGCAGATTTCTTCAAACTGAAGCAGAAAAGCAGAGCTTCCCGCATATGCTCTTTTTCTGGCACAAAACTGGACATGATTACCCAAGGAAAAACAGACTTTGTGTTATGAAATTGTTAACAATGATCACTGATTAATGTTGTCAGACGTTAAACTCATGAAATAAAATGTATGGCGTGTCCATGGTAGTTCAATACGAGCACTAGCGCCATCGATGAGCAAACAGCGGATTTAAGGTTGTACACCTGGTATATATCAAGATAATATATTGCTCATTCTTCACATCCTGCGCCCAAGAGAGTAACATTGTTGTATTCTGGCACTCGGTGGACCGGCGTCATCTTTAAGACGGGTTGGAATTATAATTGGACATCTGCGTGACCACCTCCTGCTTTGTCTCCAGTACCGTAAGGCTAACAAGACCCTATATCCGCCGCTGATTAGATCCACGATCATTGTACACCTATTTGCTTCCACTTTTAATACCAGAGCCAGTCTGATAATCTTGAATCAGTTCTAAATTTATACATTTCATTTTTACTTTATCCAATGCAAAGCATGGGTAAAGTATTGTAATCGCTCTCGGGGCAAGCGCGGCTTCAAAGGTTCCTCAGGTAAAGACTACGGAACCCATGGACTCAATTAAAGTCACAAATTGTAGTATTCAATTAGGTTGAATTTTAGCACGTGACGGTTTTGCCAAAAATTACATGGGGTCTCGTCGAGAGGCCAAAAAGTGCGATTTTTTCATTTAGTGCGTGCGGATGGATGTATGTATGGATGGATGGATGTATGTATGTTATCGCTTTTTTGGCCCACGATTTTTTCCACACCGTTGCACCGATTGAAATGAAATTGAAAACCTATCATTAGTTTAACAAAATGAAGCGCTGATTAGTTTTTGGTACATATCGGCCCACAAACATTAGTACTTTATTTCAGTACTTTTTTAGTTTTTTCTAAATATCTTGAAAATGACTTAACCAATTTGTGATGAAATTTAATATCCTAATTAAGTACCTTGGGGACCACAAAAAAGGTTAAATAAAGTTTTTAGTAAAATTATATTTTAAAGTACTTTACTCTAGAATAAAATAGTACATTTTTTAATTTTTTATTTTAAATTCTTTAAAATTTATTCATTTGATCGTTTTAAGATAGCTCATTTAACCTAACTTAAGTAAGAATGGTTAGGCTTCTCGCTGTGAAATGGTAAAAATTTGGTAGGAAATTTTATAAGTAACCATAGCAACTGCGTTGTTTTCTTATCCGTTACCTTTGCTTAAGACAGAGAAATCGACTTTAAACCAAAAATAGCGATTGATTCTCATCTAGTACTTGAGGAATAATCATTCTATATTGGATTTTTGACGTTTCGGTTTTTATTGGTAACCATTGCTGAAGACATAGAGAAATCGACTTTAAACCAAAAATAGCGATTGATTCTCATCTAATGCTTGAGGAATAACCATTCTATATTGGATTTTTGACGTTTCGGTTTTTATTGGTAACCATTGCTGAAGACACAGAAAAATCGACTTTAAACCAAAAATAGCGATTGATTCTCATCTAATACTTGAGGAATAACCATTCTATATTGGATTTTTGACGTTTCGGTTTTTATTGGTAACCATTGCTGAAGACATAGAGAAATCGACTTTAAACCAAAAATAGCGATTGATTCTCATCTTAGTACTTGAGGAATAACCATTCTATATTGGATTTTTGACGTTTCGGTTTTTATTGGTAACCATTGCTGAAGACACAGAGAAATCGACTTTAAACCAAAAATAACGATTGATTCTCATCTTATACTCTGAGGAATAACCATTCTATATTGGATTTTTGACATTTCGGTTTTTATTGGTAACCATTGCTGAAGACATAGAGAAATCGACTTTAAACCAAAAATAACGATTGATTCTCATCTAATACTCTGAGGAATAATCAATTCTATATTGGATTTTTGACGTTTCGGTTTTTATTGGTAACCATTGCTGAAGACATGGAGGAATCGACTTAAAATCAAAAATAGCGATCGATTCTCATCTAATACTTGAGCAATAACAATTTACATTGGTTTTTGACGTTTCGATTATTATTGGTAACCATTGCTGAAGACATGGAGGAATCGACATAAAATCAAAAATAACGATCGATTCTTATCTATGGATAGGAATAACCTTGCTCAAGCTTGAGTTGTTTGCCATAAAAGAATTTAGTCTTTTTGATTTTAAGTCGATTCTTCCACGTTTTCAGTAGAGGTTGCCATTAATAGTCAAAACATCAAAAATGGAATGCAATAAGGTTATTCCTATAGTATTAGATGAGAATCGATCGTTATTTTTGATTTTAAGTCGATTCCTCCACGTCTTCAGCAATGGTTACCAATAATAATCGAAACGTCAAAAACGTAATGTAGAATTGTTATTGCTCAAGTATTAGATGAGAATCGATGGCTATTTTTGATTTTAAGTCGATTCCTCCATGTCTTCAGGAATGGTTAAAATAATAACCGAAATGTCAAAAATCCAATGTAGAATGGTTATTCCTCGACTATTAAATCAGAATTATTTTTAATTAATGTCAACATGAACTACAAATTGCAAGTGATATCTGATTAATAATAAAGGAACAAACATATTAATATTTCAAATGAATTTGGATAAAGTTTAGCAACGATCCGTTGCAGTTTATTATTTGTATATATTAATTTTCCAATTGCTAATATAAATAAATTGTCATATATTAATCTCTGTTTTAATCATTCTTTCGAGTACAACCTTAAAGAAAAATTTAATTCCCCTCCTTTAGTAGTTAGATCCCCTTACCTACCCTTCCCAAACTCACTTCAACCCCTCTAGCATTTCAATCATCCTTTCATTTTATTTTTTATTTTCTTATTTTTTTATATTTTTTTATTTTTGATAATATCCATATTTAAATTTAAAATCAGTAAATTCATAATCGCCAATTTAAGACAAAGAGAATCACACTGAGTTACACCACCGCGAAGCAGATCCATTTATTAGAGTAAAATAAAGTAAGTATTGCTAACAATTAAAAATATACAAGTAAAATTATTTTTAAAAATAGATATTAATAGCATACATAAACCTATTAAAATACTTTTAACTGAATCAAAAAGTTACCGAGCATCGCTCGGTGTTCCAGGCACTATCATCTAATCATCTAAATCAAGGATATCAATCTCAAATTCTTTAGGTGCCAATTTTTCGTCTCGATTATGACAACGAGGCAGATTAAAAATAAAATGTTACTTACTTACTTAACTTTAAGTAATATTAAAAGTAAAATGTAAATATAATAAATATAAGTAAGAAGTATATAAAAAATTATTTTATTTAAGAAAAAATTTATAATTTTCTTTAAGTAGAGACGTAGGTATTAAACCGAAATATTATTTTGCGTATCCATAAATTAGACTTCTTTTACGCTTCATTCAATATTTGGTGTCAACGATGTTGTTTGTATTGATTTTTAAAATAGACTGAATATGTTCATCTGTAAGTCTTGAATGGTATTTAGATTGATTAATTATCATTGTTGAAATCATTTATTCATAAAAAGATGATCGTTCAAACATGCATATTTTATTACTTTATTTGCGGCAGCATGGTACCTTAAGTTGACATAAGTATTTTGATTTTTGAAGGACTTTTTATAAAATGCCAAAATGTCATCTTCATTGAATAGGCATTTTAAAGCCGTGTCACACTGCAAATCAATTAGTTCCATTTACAAGTAAGTCTGTGATTCAGCAATATCGAACGTAAATATAAAAGATCATGTAAAAGAGGAAAGATGTACCTTTTGAGTTCACGAAAATCTGCAAAATGACTCTCAAATTCAGCAATATGATCAAAACATTTAATTGAAAAAATTTTATTTTGCCGAGAGTAGCAGAGTTGTTGATTCATAAAGAGAAACAAAGAGATTGTCCTCTGCTTGATCTAAATAAACATACACATATATATATATACAAAACTGTGTATATATTATTTATTTGTTTGAGTCTATAGTTTCGAAGGCTTGGCCCTCATCATCAGTCTTTTTTAATTATAAATATTATTTTTCATGGGGTCAGTATCGCACGGATTTTGAAAAATTTTTTGATCTTTATTTAGCCGAGAGCCAGTTAAAATTAAAAAACAATTTTCAGGACACATTTATTTTAAATATATGTATTTCTTTTATAACAAAGGACATTCTAACAATGGGGGGAGGTGGGTCTATTGGTGTAAAGTAACCCCCCTCCATTGTGTGTCTGTCCTAATAATATATATACAGATATATATTTTTGATATATATGTGTGTATGTTTATTTGCATCAAGTAGAGGACAGCCTCTTTGTTTCTCTTTATGGATCAAAACGTTATTGAATTGATGTCGCGGGCCGCAACTAATTATTATTTATTGTCTCGCGGGGCAATCATCTTTGACATGATTAGTTTAGATGATCGGAGAGTGTAAATAAATCTCATTAGAAGTCTTTTGATCAAGAATTCCATTTTTTAAAAAAAGAACCTACAGATATTCATTTAAAATTATATTTATTAATATTCTCTTCAATCGTGGGAATTAATTTTAAGTTAGGGAGAAAAAAGAGAAGAGGCTCAGTGTGAAAAAAAATTTAATAAACGAATGTCAAAAGTTTCTAATTAGATGAAAAGAAGAAATCAAGTCGCAATTCATATAAAAATTAGAGAGAAAAGTGGTAGGGGAAGGACTGAAAATAAATAATTGGGAATGTGTAAAAGAATTAGGACATCTCTCGATATAGTATTTTTAACTAATATTCTGTTTTGATGAGAGACAGAAAGAAATATTCATCAATATAAAAAGATTAAACTAAGCCGGGCTCTAATTAGTAGGTTTCTTTAATCATTAATTATATTCTTCTAATTAAAAAAAAAGAAAATTACAAAGTGTAATATATAAAAGAAATCCTATATTATGCAAAGACTTAAAAATACATCTGATCAAATATGGAGTAGTAAATTCTTTGTGATGTAAATTTTTATTATGGTTCCATTCAAAAGTAAAACTGGACTTTTTTAGTCTCAATACAATGTTTTTCTGTCCGTCAGTTTGTCTATCCGCCGAACAGGGACAAAACAAATATTTAATTTTTAATGGGTAAGTAGAGTTAATATATATTTTTTTAATTTAATCCACTTTAAAATGAGTTGACATTTTCAATTAATTTTTGTACCTTTCTGCGTTCTATGATAATATATGTATATATGTGTGTGTGTTTGAGCGTGTGGGTTTCAATTTTCGGTGAGAGAATCTAGTTACTTTAAATCTAAAAAAATCCCATTGATTCTCATCTAATACTGGAGTGGTAATCATTATATTACTAAAACTCCTTTTTTTCTTTAAAATCAACGTTCCGGAGGATTCTTCCCTCCTTCTTCAGTGTTTCAAAGGGTCAATGAAGGAAACTAGGGGGAAAAATAATGACAGTCCAATAAATACTATTGGAAATGTAATAATATTTTTCTTAACTATCCTTGGGCAGCCTTCCATTACTTTTCAAATAAAAATTCTACCAGTCCGTCTCTCTCCAAAGAGAAAATTTCTTCAAATACATTATATTAATATTTCAAATAATCACATAAGTAACTAAAGATCCAATAAGGATCATTGAAACATTAATTTTTATATTTTGGGGAAATTTTACTGTTGATTTTAAGTTCATGTCTTCAGGAATGGTTAATGTAGGTATCTCGTATAATAAAAAAATTAATAAATAATAAACTTATCTATTAATATCTTTGATAAATGACCTAAATTCATGTTCTTAAAAAAAATTAAATTAAAATTTTAGAATTACATTTAAAATTACTGATTTCGAATGTTTTAATATATTGATTGCAAAAGCTGTATTTTGGGTGCCAACGTTGTATTACCGAAAGAAAGATCCTATTATAATAAATATAATTATTATGTTTTACTTAAAGTAAAATAATTTGGCTGTGAAAAAAATAGTTTTTAAGTCTTTCTTGTCTTCACTTCAGATCGAGTTTACACGTGATTTAATCTTGTTTTAATCAGAAAATTTGCATCTTTGTCAAAAATGCAAGACGCCTTACTAATTCAGGAGAAGGCATCGAGAAATCACAATGTGAAAAATTTCCTTAGGAAAATTACAATGGAGAGAATAATCTCTCTGGGACTTTTCTTAGGGGTCTTAAAAGAAGAAAAAGAGGTTTCAAAATAAATTGCTATAAGTCCTAGGCCTTTTCATCGATTTCCCCCGAGCCTCTGCAAGTTGCTTGAGAGCTTTCTCTCAAACCGCTCTATTAAAGTGGAGGTTGACGGAATATCATCCTCGTCCTTTAATACTAATGCTGGAGTTCCTCAGGGCTCAGTCATTTCTCCCACGCTCTTTATTATCTATATTAATGACCTATTAAATCTGCCCTCCAATCCAATACATTGTTACGCTGACGATAGCACCCTCCACAACGCTCAATCCTTACTAGACGATCGCGCAAACATAGCCTCCTCAATAAATTCAGACTTAAGCATGCTAAAAAAATGGGGATCTCACAACTTGGTAAACTTTAATGCTGGTAAAACACAATGCTGCCTAATTTCTAGGCGCGCAGATAGGAACCTTCCGGACATTTCCTTTGATTCGAGCTCATTGGAATTTCGTAATAAAATATCATTGTTAGGTGTCTCCTTAGGTTCTGACCTCTCTTGGAATGACCATATTATCTCAGTAGCAAAAGCTGCAGCATGTAAGCTTGGCTTTCTTTTCCGAACCAAACGATTTTTCACCCCCACTCAACTCCTTATATTATACAAGGCTCAAATTCGCCCCTGTCTTGAATATTGCTCGCATTTGTGGAGAGGGGCCCCCAAGTATTCTCTTGAAACCCTGGACGCAATTCAGAGACGAGCTATCAGACTGATAGGCGATCCTACATTAACTGACACTCTCGACTCCCTAGCCCATCGTAGATCTGTCTCCGCCCTTTCCCTTTTTTATAGATACTACCATGGCTTTTGTTCTGACGAAATTAAATCGATAATCCCACCAAGGGCTTCATTTGCGCGAAATACACGATTTTCTAAAACTCAACACCCCTACGCGCTTAAACTGGATACTAATCGAACAAACGCATTCGCCAATTCATTTATCCCCATGACATCTAGAGACTGGAACTCTCTTCCCCCGACCGTCTTTCCAGCAACTTATGACCTTCAATCTTTCAAGACCAGCATCCACAGATACCTTCGACTTCTACCCAATCACTAAATCTCCCCTTATCTTCACGTTACAAGGGTCCACCACGGACTACAGAGGTTGTACCTTCTTGGTGCAACTTCTTCTTGTATCAGTATCTTTATAAAAAAAAAAAAAAATCTGTGTCGAATTTCGCATAATCACTTTACGGGAATGACTATTTCATTGAAAAAATGTTGTTTTTTTCGAGAGTGTAAGAGTTGTTGAATCATAAAAGAGAAACAGAGAGGTTGTCCATGAAAATATGTATTCATGTGGATATAGCCACATCACCTTATTAAATTAATCGTGTCATTGTATAGTCTATAGTACCATATATTGGATATTTTGCTATTTAAAAGCGGTTTTTGTACTGATTTCATTGTGTAAGACATTTTCATTTTGATATATGAATTCAAAAAATTAATATTCATGTAAACTTTTTTATTATTCCTGTATTTCCCTAGTATATTTGTTAAAAACTGCACAAGCAATCTAAATAGTGAAGATAATGAATTATTGTCCTCCACATTTGATGTATACATATTAACTCTCTATTTAATATTTTATTGAAAGAATCATTTAGATATTTTTTTTAATCTCCGAAGGAATTTTCTCAAAGGCGGTATTATTTACTCTTTAGGATAAAATCGATTTACTTTTAATTACCTACCCTCATCATACAAACGATATTTATTTTCCATCTCTACTTATTTTTAATAAAATAATCTTTATAAATTTAATTTAAAAATAACGTAAAACCATTTGTCTGAAATTAATTATATTTAAAATTATAAAAACTAGATTAGAATAACTTTATAAAATATAATTATATTTATCGTTAATACTTGTACTCTAACCCAGTGTTCCGCAAAGTGTGTGCCGCGGCACACTGGTGTACCGTGGTCATTAGGTGGTGCTACATCGGAAAAATGTTAAGTTTTGTTAAGATATCTGAGAGTTATGTGAGCAGCCTTATCAACGATTCCTCCAAATTTTGATCGCCTGTCCTCAGTTAAGCAGCCTCAAATTTCTCATTAAACATCTTTTCCTATTATATTGATTATAATAATAAAAATACTTGACCATACCCTGTGTATGGTAAAGTAATAAATATTAAATAAACATTGTTTTTTCTTTGGTGTACCTCTAAAATTTTTTGATTTGATAGATGTACCTTGAACATAAAAAGTTTGCAGAACACTGCTCTAACCCATCAATCCAGCCGTTGAAATTTTATGGAAAAAATGTTTTCGAATCAATTAATTTTGGTAATATTATTCTCAGAGCAACAATAAAAAATCCTTAGACCATGAAATATATAGACACGCTCTGGTGTCGTATTGGTGTAGGCCAACATCTCCTAGAGAACTTGACGTCATCAGTAGGTAGGAACACCCAGAAATAGCAAGGCCACTATAGGAATTATTATACATTGAGATAAATTTATCGTAGTTTAGATTATTTATTTTGGATTCCAAAAATCGCAAATTAATATTAAATTAATATAACCCAAATATTTATGCGAGAACGTGACGTCATCTGTAGGCGATGTTGGCCTCACTTCACTCTGTGTAGAGAGTAGCAGAGGGTGTGTCTATATATTTCATGGTCTAAGAAAAAATCTATCCATCTATCTTAAGGGGTGTTACTAAGATCATAACGTGTCCCATATTTCTTAGCTTGGATGAAACTTTAGAGAACCAGATGCTTTGAATATGCCAAGTTCGATGGGAATAAATACTAATACCTATATTAATTTAACAAAAACAAGAAGGCGATATCATATATCAAATTACATAGATATGTTTAATTATATGTTGAAGGAGACAACATCCCCTAGGAAATTAAACCCGATTGCTTTGCAAGGCGAGAATCTCAAATATCGAGAACAAATCCTTCAACACGTATAAGTATTATAGTAGTAGTAGTAAAAGATCAATATGACGGTATGGTGAAGCATGCATTATATTAAATTTTTAATATATTTTATTATTTGTATTCAAGTCATAAAACTTTTCGTGAGAAAAAATAATTGGTTTTTTGATATTTCTAAAATTTTGGTATATTTATATAATATATATATAAAATACAAATTTAATCCTACGAATGAGTCTAATCAAACGCCAATGAATGGAAATAATTAAAACAATAGAATCTCCAACATCAACCACATTAAATTGAATTGAAAGTTTTTGCCGAGAGGTAGATTTTTACTATATTGAAGGAGACAATAAAGAGTGTCAACTGCTGGAATTATAAATTTTATTTATTTATAACGAGACTCATAGTTTCGAGGGCTTTGCCCTCTTCATCAGTCTATTACAATGGTTTCACAGGAATTCATTTATGGATAGAACTGATGAAGAGGGCAACCTCAAACTATCGTTAATTATAAATCAATAAATTTATATTAGCAGAAGACACACTCTTTATTGTCTCCTTCAACTGTTCCCATGTTATTTAAATAAGAAAATTATTGAGTGAGCACATAATATTAAAATTAAGACCTTAAGTAATGATTTTTTCTACATATACTATATACTATAAGACTTTCGAGCATAAATAAAAATAAACTGCAAATGGATTGTTGTTAGACTTAATCTAAAGTCATTTGAAATATTAATATGTTTATTCCTTTATTAGTAATCAAATATCACTGCCTTGTTGACTTAAAATCTGTATAATAAAAATGAATTTCTTTTTCTTTGTAAGCGCAGATCTCTCAAATGCCTGGACCGATTTGGCTAATGTTTTTTTTAAAATGTTCGTAATAGTCCAATTCAGGTTAATACGTAAAAAAAAATTGGAAAAGTTGCCCGGAAAATTGGAAAATTCAGGAAAAACTAAAAAGAGATCAGGTTAGCCAACATAGCTTGCCAAACAATAAAAGAACTAAACTAGCACAAAAAAACTGCAACAAAGATTTAAAAAACTATCTATTTTTTAACCGACTTCAAAAAAGGAGGAGGTTCTCTATTTGACTGAATTTTTTTTTTTTTTTTTTTTTTTTGTGCCTATGTTACCTCATATCTCAGCCAATTGTGAACCGATTTTGAAAAATTTTCTTGCATTGGGTCCAGTCTAGCTTCCGATTGGTCATATTTTTTTTCATATGTATTAGACCTTTTTTGTTAGGTTTGTTCAGGCCTAACTTCTTTGTTTATGAACCGATTTCGATGATTCTTTTTTTATTGGAAAGGGTGTATTTTAGGGATGGTGCCATATTAATTTGGTCAAGTTCTGATGATATGATCACTATTAATAACATCACTAAAAAGAGAAAAATAAAAATAATTTTTAAGAAAAAAATAAAACCGACTTCAAAAAATTAAATGCAACAAATAAAATACACTAAAAGGTATAAAATAATTATTATCTTATTTAGTTACAACTAAACGACGAAATATTAACATGAAATTACTTTTTGAAGTCGGTACCAAACAAACTGTACCTATAAGCAAGCATATCCTCCAAACGTACTAAGTAAGATCCGTCGAGTGCGATTCATGAAAGGTATATGTTTGTCACCGACTTCAAAAAGTAATTTCATGTTAATATTTCGTCGTTTAGTTGTAACTAAATAAGATAATAATTATTTTATACATTTTAGTTTGTTATTTAATTTTTTGAAGTTGGTTTTATTTTTTTCTTAAAAATTATTTTTATTTTCCTCTTTTTAGTGATGTTATTAATAGTGATCATATCTTCAGAACTTGACCAAATTAATATGACACCATCCTAAGATACCCCTTTCCAATAAAAAAAGGATCATCGAAATCGGTTCATAAACAAAGAAGTTAGGCCTAAACAAACCTAACAAAAAGGTCTAATACCTATGAAAAAAATGGGACCAATCGAAAAGGTAGACTGAACCCAATGCGAAATTTTTTTCAAAATCGGTTCACAATTGGCGGAGATATGAGGTAACATAGACACAAAAAAAATTCAGTCGAATAGAGAACCTCTTCCTTTTTTGAAGTCGGTTAAAAATAAAAAAGTTCGAGGCAAGCTTTTGATTATATATATAGATGAAAAATATTTAATTTAAAATAAAATATGTTATTTTAAAATAATTTTTCTTAAAAATACCCTTGGGAATCTCACCTCATCCTTTTTCTATTGTATTTAAGACCCTCAGCCATTTCAAAAGAACTAAGCCTTTTGGCTTTTGTATTCGAGCTCATTCATTCATTTCAATATTATTTATTTATTTCAAAGTTAATTATAAAGGATTATTGAAACTATACTAACTAAAGTAACTGAAAGGAATTCATTAGCTTTTGGAATTTCTATAAAAATATATTTTAAAGATTAAAACCAAAAATTCAATTAGCCCGTAGAATTCTTTAAAGAAAACAAAATCATTTGAAAACCCATTTTTATATTGTTTTGAAATCTAGAAATTTCAGCCTATTGAAATTATTAAAAACCTATTTTGAGCCTAATTAAACCTGAATTTTCTATAATCTAATAATAAACTTTAAAAGTTTATTATTTTTAATTTTTTAATAGGATAATTCTCCCCAAATGACGATTTTTACCTTATTTATTGAATTTTTACAAGACAAAAACTTTATTTTAATTTAAGTTGAAAGGTTCTTTTTGCCGAATAATTGAGTAGCAGAAGGGGACAATAAAATATTGTCTTCTGCTGGAAAAATAAATTTTTTAAATTAATTCATAAAGAGATATACTTTGTCCTCTTCATCAATCTATTACAATTAATTCACAAGAGTTGATATATGAAAGTGCTCTTTACACGTGTATAAAACATCAATAAAACAGCCACGTGGGGGTCCAGGGGTCGAAGCCCCCTGGTTAGCAAAAGGCCCGCCAAAGGCGGGCCTTGAAGCTAGTAAAAAATAACGATCGATTTTTCTAATACTAGAGGAATAATCTTATTACATTACATGTTTGATGTATATTAAACAGATTAAATGAATAAATTTTAAAGAATTAATAAATAAAGAATTAAAAAAGTACTATCTTACTCTAGGGCAGGGGTCGGGGAACCGGTGTAAATTACCCCAAGTGGAGTAAAAAGGACATTTTTTAAATTTTTTTATTTTATAAACTATTATAGTATTGTTAGTTTGATAGCTTTTCCAGAAATTCAAAATCTTAAAATTAATAAAAGTTAAAAAAAAAATATAAAAACATTAATAAAAGTTATGCATTTTTCGTCATATGAGTGTTGGTGTATTTTCTTCTTTTTAAAAAGCAGTCAGTTAAACCCGGCAAGAAATCGGCTGAATGCCGAGGATTGTAGTCAAATTGCGCTCATGTCAAAAAGTCCTAATTTTGAAGTTATTTTAGCGAAAATGAAACATCATTTTTCTAAAACGTAAAAGCGTTTGAATTATGTTAATGTTTACAATTTTTATTTACTTACAGAGAGTTTTCATGTAAATTCCAATTAATTCAATAAATAATAAATAAGTGCCTGGAGCATCGAGCGATGCTCGGTAACTTTTTGCTTCTAAATAGCTTAAGTTTCAAATTTCAAGGCTCTGCGACTTTCCGAAGACGAGATATGAAGGATTAAAATATTTATTTTCCGACATGACAAATTTACACCCCTTCCCTTATTTTGACCCTTTTAAATCATGAAGAAGGAGGTATGATCCTTCGAATTGTCGGATTTTTTAAGAGGATAAAATTGATATTCTATTAAATTATTTTAATAGAAAAATACCTTTATTTAATCAAATTGGCAAATTCTAATTTATAATAACATTTGTAATGATCTACTAGTGCAATTTAAAATAAAAAAACCCAATTAATTTTATTAAAAATAAATTGAAAGAAATGTAATTATAAATTTTTATTCCAACAACCACCTGTGAATAATTATTTCAATTAACAAAAAACCCATCAAAAACAACTTATCCGAAGATGAGACCTTGATAGATCGAATTGCCAACACAAAAACCCGCATAACCCGTGAATTTCATCCAAATCGTTAGAGCCCTTTTTCGACAAACCGATTCTAAATATATATCCAAGAATTGTTCGTTTAATATAAAAAGATAAGATACATTTACCTTGCTTTTTTTGCTTTTCATGTAGGGGTAATAGCGACCGATGGAAAAATATTTTGGGGTATTAGCTAAAAAAGTTCCCCGACCTCTGCTCTAGGGTAAAGTACTTTAAAATATAATTTTACAAATACAGTACAACCTCGTTTATCCGGACTAACTGGGTCCAAAGGCAAACCGGATAATCGAAAATCCCAATGATCCGGATATATGGGTAATAAAAACAAACCAAATCCTCATATAAGCGAATTTGAATTTATTACGATAAAAAAACATGATTATATCAAAATTACATAGAATTGTTTAAAAAAAATACGTTAAAAAAAATAAAATAACTTTTCACATCATTTCATTTCAAAGAATTGGTCCACTGTCTTTTGTTTTAAGCACGTGTGCCGTTTGAATGAAGCATGGTATTGGTCTGGCTATGTGAACATTTATTAAAATAAAAATGTCTACAAATCTGATCCAGATTTTCCGGAGGGCCGGATAAACCATGTTTTACTGTACTTTATATCAGAGACTCCCAAACTGTGCGCCGCGAAGCTTCATAATTAATTGAAGCAAGACATTTGGCCTAACAAAAAACAAAGCAAGAAGCTAAAAATGTATTTATTATTATTATCTCTCACTTATGATTAGACATAACTTTCGCAATGTATAAAGTAAAAAGCAAAATAACATTAAGGCAGCAAATCGGGTAAACTCGAATAGTTATATGGTAAACTTTACATTTTCTATTCTCTACCTATTTTAAGCTTATGTAAAAATTATCCATTCATACATACAATGATAGCTTCCATGCGCTGGATGTAGCTTTTTCTTTCAACTAGTGGACTCTGCCTAGCTCATACGCAGCTTTCATTTTTCTGCATGTATTATGTTGCCTACATACAGGTGCACCAACGTCAAGTTCAAATTCAGACTACATTTTGAGCACTTTAATTAGTACAATTATTTATTTATATTATATAATTGAATATTTTTCTCATACGAGCAAAAAATTGAAAAAAGCTCTAAATGAAAAAATAATTCAAATTAGATTTCGGACAAGAGCTACAATATTCAATTTTTTTCACTGGTGATTGTAAAAGACAAAAGAATTGACTATTTGTTGATAAAATTAAATGAAAAATTTGTACTCTCAACACTGACCAATAGGTGAAGTTCTCTAGACGGCTGGAATATTAATTTACTCAAAAATTCACTCAAAAATACTATATAGATTAGTCCAGATTAATTTGCCGCAACGCTGACGTAATGCCACCGACAGGGAGCGCCGTCGGCATATTTGCGGCAAATTTGAAATATAATCGTAATTTGGACTCGAATTTTGAAATGAAAGACTCCAATTGATTTTAAATTAAGAAACATTAAATATATTAATAATTATTCCTCCTCCCCGCCCCACTCACCACTCAAAAATTAAATATTAAATTTGCTTTTCTTTGCGCACAGAAAGAGAGCACGCCCGAGTTTCTCATGGCAATACTGGAGCCTGTCATACAAACAACACCTGATCTCTTTTAAATATTCGGAGCCTTATATCGATTATCGATCCCAAATTTAAAAAAAAATGATATAATATAATTCTCCTCCTCACACGATCCCACTTATTTAAATAAATCTACATATTTCCACACAAAAAATATCACAATGATGTAGATTATAGAAATAAGAAATACTCCCAGATTTATATCTAGATTCTCATTTCTGTAGCTGTCTCAGGACGAAAATGAGGCGAAACTTTTAAGAGAGTATGTATTTTCGGGAGTTTACAGGTATACATTTGGAGTGTGGTTTTTTAAGAGGAATAACATTTTTGGACCGAGACGCCGCCCGTCAGGGAACCAGCCCGGAGGGCCGAACTTCGAGGGCGTGCCGAAGGCACGCACGAAAAGCTCGTACTAAATATTTTTCTTATTTGTATTATCTTTTGTTTATACTGTCCAAGTTAAAAGAAGCCAAAGTTAAGCTAATTCGTCATAATGTATTTACACCTCTTCTCGTCAGCCGCTTTTACTTAAATCAGGTACCGGAAGCTACCAGCCACTCGCCAAAGAATCCACCATTACATATTTCCGGATCTTGTATAAATGCTTAGGATACCCTAATAAACTCAGGTAAGATGTAAGTGTATCTGTCGTCTTTTCAATAAAGTAAAAATAAAACACTAATGTATACAATACATAAATATATGTATTTGTTACATTTGATTTATTCTTATAAATTCAACAACTCTGCTGCTCTTAGCAAAAAAACATCTTTTTTTTCAATTTTACTAGAGGTAATTTTCTTTCTCTACATATGTTTATAATGTCTATGTTCACATCATTCTCCCCTATTCCTGTTCCATTAATAGAAAAGTGTCATAAAATGCGGAGTGGATTGAAACCTAAATAGTATATCAAGGAGCAGGAATATTTTTAAGAGGAAAATATACCTTCACTACAACCACATCACAAGATTGTTCTGTTTAATGTAATAATTATTCAAATGACTGACAATCATAAAGACGGATTCATTATCAAAGCACCGGTCTGGGCCAGTAATTTCCTTTGGCATAGTAGAGATCTTAGCTCCAGAACTTCAATTATATTTCAGATGCGAGGGCGAAAAGAGCGTGTATCTTATTACCAGCAAATGTCGTTAGATTCAGAACTTAAGAAACTACTATATATTGACTTTGAGTGGGTGGCTAGATAGAAAAAAATCATAATATAATCTCAAAGGTAAAATTTAACGATAGGATATACCCTAATTGGAAGAATTCTTTTGAATCGTATATAGGTCAAGAGTTAAATTTTGTCGAATTAAATGATCAACTAAGGAATAATTTATGATAAATATATAATTGAAAGTTTATAATAGGAAAATAAGGACAAGTTTTTATGTGTGACTTTTTACTTTTTCATTTATCAGACCAACGATTATCGTCGACTTTTGCCGACTTCTTCAGGGCTTCAATTAGTCATGTCACACATCCGTCTAAATTTTCTTGTCATCTTCGTAACCATTGAAGTCCATCAGAAACACAAATTCAAAAAATATTTGGCACATTCACATAAAAATTTTTTTCTTTCTTTTAATATTAACAATTACATTAGAAAGAAAGAAAAGAAAGAAAAATTGTTTATGTGAATGTGCAAAATATTTTTTGAAATTTGTGTTTCTGATGACCTTCAATGGTAACGAAGATAACAAGCAAATTTAGACGAATGTGTGGCATGACTATTTGAAGCCATGAAGAAGTCGGCAAAGTTGACGAAACGTTGGCTGATAAATAAAAAAGTCACACATAAAAACTTGTCCTTATTTTCCTATTATAAACTTTCAAATTAATACAAATTATGGAGGGAAATGATAATAATGATAAATGTATGATTAGAGGGTGTAAAAGGGATTTTTTTGCCATACTTTAAACAGTCTAGTGTGATGAAGGCAATAAATATTCTTCATAAAATTATATAACTTTATTCTAGTGCTCATGCATGAGAGTAAGTATACTTTTGTTTTTTGTTTTTGGGCCTTAAATACTAGAGCCAATTTAGGTAAGACCTTTGTAGACTAATACTTTTGTTAAGTGTTAAGTTTTGAACGACAAACATCATGAGCGAGTTAAACACACGAAGGCTTTGCCTGTACATTGGTCCAAATCACGCCAAATTTTGGTTTCACACGTTTCAAGCAATGTTATGAACGAAAACACCCTCAACAAAATTCCTGTTTGTCTGTCTGTATGTCTGTCTGTTTCAGTGGTTTCCGCGAAAAGTTGTTAACGATTCACTTAAAAACGGCTGAAGGGATTATTATGTAATTTCATATTTGCATCAGATGTCTTCTAACTTACGTCTTTAGCTATATAACGTTTTGATATTTTGACCCCAAAAGGGGGTTTGGGGGGCGCTCGAATGAAAATTATCAAATAACTCCTAAACTATTAACCCTACGGCAAATTATATAATGAGCAAATTTGTAGGGGATGTGATTTCTGACAACTTTTGTTTAAAAAAATTCCCCTAAAAAACTACCCAAAAAGGGGGGAGAGTCAAAATATGAACATTTTTGCTCTTGGACCAAACTCAATCAAATTTTGTATACATAATCTGTGGGTCACTAGAAGGCTAGAAATTCAAAAACTAACCACTCAAAATGGGGGAGGGGGGTCAAAAAATGAAAATTCTTACCCTGAGGTATGAGGGTGGGGTTTGTGGGTTTGGGGTCCAGGGGGCGTGCTCCCTGGCTAGCAAGAGGGCCGCCGAAAGCGGGCTTTGCAGCTAGTATATCATAAAATAAACTAAGTTCCCTTCGTTCGGCCAATAAAAGAAAAGAAATCTAGTTATCCCAATCCCGAAATCAAATACAATTTAAGTTCTAAAAAATCCAAAAAAATTATTATCTTTACAGATTTATCCACTACAATTTTTCCAATTCAATTATTTAGCTATCATAGATATCCAAACTTATATAAATTTATTTTCATTTATTTGATGAGCATAGTGGTAGAAAAAGAATTTTGCTAATTTTTGCACATTTATGATTTTTCTGAAAGACCAATACATTTTGCAAAGTTGTTGTTTTGAGCGAAAACCCTTTGTGTACTTAGGGACACTTAATTTTTAATATTAAAGTCAGGATATTGATGTTTTCATATTTTTTCCTTTACTTGTAATCTAAGATATATACCTGTCTATACTTTCCACATTTCTACGGCTACTGTAACAACACTAAAAAGTTTCGATAAGTCATTTAGGGATTGAGTGCCGATATTTGCAATTATCCAGGATCTCTATCTCCAAAATATTCTGTGAACAAAGCTTGACATTTTCTCAAGCTCATAAGGAACACATTCTTAACTACATATATAATTTTCATTTTTGTAGCTAAATAAGAAGCGTAGTTATGAAGGGGGTAATGAGCCCTAAGCTGCTTCGCTTAAATAAACTGCCTTGATCTCTCTAGGTGTCTGTTGTTGAAAGATTTGTGTTCCATAAAAATTAATAAATTGACTCAAAGGTTATTCATATCATGTTCAAAGAGAATATCAAAATTTAGACAAAGAGAAAAATCCATAATTTAGAATGATCTTTCTCCATAGTAAAGAGATTCCTATAAAAGGTAAACCATCAAAATATTGATTGATATCCCGAGCAAACAGTAGAAATTAAATTCTCTTGTAAAAAATTTATTTCGTGAAGAGAAAATATTTTTTAAAGAAAAACGAAAATCACGAAATACATCTCTTCAAGATATAAAGAATTAATAATTACCTACATGTATTTTAATAGCGAATTCACCCCTATTTCCTCTATTTTATTGGAATAAAGTTATCGGGGGGAAACAAACTCTAATCTCCCATATGAATAATAAATTTACTACCCCGTTATCTAGCGACTCTGATTTTCACCAATAAATAATTAATATGCAAATATAATAAAAGTGTAAATATCGATTATCTTATTCTTGGTTGAAAATTTATTCAAAACAAAATAAAAATCTATTTCTTTATTCTTTTATTCAACTCCTTTCCCACGTAAAATTCTATAAAAAAATTTACATATTTTTAAAATGTTCGGGTTTATTCTAAATCAATCGTCAATGGTCATACTTTTTAATAATCAATGAATATATTATTAAAATAAAAAAAGTTATATGAGTTATTGCTATATATTTTTCCTCGAATTGAATTCTCGATCAAGTATCATTCTAACTGCAATTTCCTTCTATGAGTGAAATATAATATCCGGTCAGAAAGAGAGGATGAAAATAATATTGCAAATATAATAGAAAGTTTAGGAAATAACAAATAGTTTGAATAAAAGTCATTCAAGCGCGTATTAATTGAAATGAAAAATATTTTTCCAAATGGATTTTGAGTAGGATAGATAAATATTAAATCCAATTTTCTATAATTTACCGTTGAGCGATTTAGTGCGCACTGAGCTGCACTCAGTATGCAGTAAGTAGTGGTTGAATTAGAAACCTAATTAATCTTAAAAATATTGAGATCTTTGTCAAAATTTATAATTAATTGTAATTCGTATTTTTAAATATGTGTATTATGTTTGTTAGTATATTTAGTTATTGTTTCTGTATTAATTTTGTATTTATATTTTATATTAATTTTATAATTTTGTTATAATTTTATATTTTTTTTCTAATGTAATTTCTTATGTATTTGTATTACTCTATTTAACTGGTATGATTTCGAAGTCAAACCTAAATAAAATATATATGTAAAAAAAAACTTAAAAATCTTAGGTTAACTCTAGTGCGCATTAAGAGAGAGTGCTGACGTCATCACCCTGTCAAGTCAAGTTTATTTATTGGTTTATGAGCCAATGTAGTCAGTATATGCCCAACGAAAAACGTGAGAAGATCTTTTTATTATCATTTGTTGAAATTATAAGACTTTACCGATTTTATTTTTAGCATACAATGCAACAATTTTCAACCACCCCCCCCCCAGAAATTTCACTGACGCACTCTGAGTCTTAATCCCCCTCCCCCCGCCCATGGGCACTCCTGAATAAAATTAAGAGTGAACATAAAAAATAAAAAAATGGATAACAAAAATTTATATCAGCAATTTTTTTTTAATTTTAACATAGCACAGAAGAGAAAAAACTTAATATTACAAAAATGCTAATAAAAAAGTTAAATTTATTATGTGCCCAAAAGTTACCAAAATAAATTTAAATTTTTAGTTTTTTTTTTTAATTTTAGCATAGTATCGAAGAACAAAACTTAATATTATAAAAATACTAACAAAAAAGTAAATTTTTTTATGGGCACAAAATTTACCATAATAAAAAAAATATATATAGAAATAAAATTTTGTTAATAAAAAAATTTAATTCTTTGCTGTGAAATTCAATGTGATTTTAGTTCTTGTATCATTTTTGTCAATTCATTTATCGATTTGCGATACTATGATTCTCAGAACATTATATAAATATTCGTCAGTTAACCGTGCTCTGAATTTTTGGCTGTTTGTAGAAAATTATTAAAAATTTACAAGTAGTTCACAAAAACCCTTCGCGGGCCTCCTATTGCCGACCCCTGCATTGTTAAAACAAAATAAATAGAGAAATAAATTTGATATATTTATTTTGTTTTAATTATGTGAAGGGGTTTAACTAAAAAAAAAACTTTCATGAATTAATTTTCTCATTCCTAAAAACTTATCTATTCTATAAAATGTTCTGCTGGACTAACTTCAGTGTGCATTGAGAAAGGATGCAGAGGTCATCTCCCTGGCTAACCATAAGTTTTCTAACCAATTAGTTTGTGCGCACTAAGTAAAACGGAAAACGCTTTACCAAGTTGATGACGCCAGCCACCTCTCCGAGTTATCGCTACAGAAAATTCTATTAGAAACCTAGTAATTACTCCGTTAGTTCTTGGGTTGGTGACTAACTGGAGAAACTACCTAAGTGAAAAAATGCTTGTTGTGGCTTTGGTGGTTGATAAACTGGAGAATTCTCTCGGATGAACACTGACACTCATGTTGGAATTGGAAATTGACTAAAATTTTATAGTTTATACTTGACGTCTCGGTTTTGTTGTATTCGCTCTCGTATTAGTAAACTCATTGTGAACATACTATTTTTAATAAATTGATCAACTAAGCTATATTTACTAAATAGCTATAATATATCACTTGAAAATGTCTTCAGAATTAGAAGCCAAAACCTAATGAATAAAATAGAACATATGTTAAAATTTTATCTATTTTTTACCTTGGGTGGACTAGCTCAAAAAAAGATGAACTGGGCAAAATAATTAATTAATGGGTAATTAAATTTAATACATTTCTTTTTGAAAAATAGTTGTAAATAAAAAAATCATTGTTAAAACCAGAATCATTGATATGACGTCATTGGTCAGTTTAGATACTTTTTCTCTGATTTAAAAATATCCTTGGAAATTTTCGAACAGAGAAAAAGTGTACTCCTTATATTCGTCATAGCATTGATTTTGATAAATTTTTGATAATTTAATTTTTTTTAATTTCTTGATTAGTTTTTTGAGAATTTTTTATTTATATATATATTAGTTATATTTAATTTTTTTTTAATTTTTAATATTAATTGTTATGCTCACATTTTATTCTTTCGGGATGTGCCAACCATACTTGAACTAGAAAATTAGTTAAAAGTTTCTGGTTTATTGACAATGGATTCAATTTTTTGTTAAATTAAAATTTGTTTGTATTTCATTAAGGTTATTTTAATTAAATCCAAGTTTACAAATCTCTTAAGAATTTTTTTAATATACAGTAGGCTCTCGATAAATCGAACCTCGGTAATTCGAAAACCTCTATAATTCGAAGAAAACCCTCGGTCCCCCGAGAGAACCTCTATAACTCGAAGAAAATCAATGTATTTTGGTCCCCTCTATAAATCGAAGTGAAGCTAGACCGGCCCACTCCACAATTTTTCCAAGAACTTACCTCCCTTCAATGTCTATGATTCATGCTACACCACCCCTGAAATGCTTTAGTGCAGTTTCAGCCTTAAAATATGAAATCTCTTCCGCTAATCTACAGATCAAATAAGAAGGCGTGGATGACAGCAGTATTGTTTTCTGAATGGTTAATGAGCATTGATGCTGAAATGAGAAGAGAAAAACGAAAAATTTTGATGTTTATCGATAATTGCACAGCCCATAAAGATGTCCCTTCACTTGAAAATATAGAGCTGAAATATTTACCCCCTAACACAACTTCAATTCTTCAACCCCTAGATCAAGGAATCGTTAAAAATTTTAAAACCTTGTATCGAAAATAAGTGGTTAGAACTGTAATAGACACTATGGAAAATGGAAATAACCTGTGCAGCATTTCAGTGCTTACTGCAATGGAAATGGCTCACAAAGCATGGGAAGGGGTTAGCTCACAGACAATCGCAAATTGTTTTAAAGCCTGCGGATTCATCAAGGATCAGGAATGCAAGGACGGAAATGATATGGTTCAACAAGATCTGCAAGATGAGGGACCTCTTTTGAGTGCTTGGAACAGACTTCCAGAGGTTCCCATAACTTTCAACGATTATGTTAATATTGACAATAATGTTGCCACAGCGGGTACATTGTCTGATGAAGACATTATGAAACAGTCAATTGTGGTCAATCAACAGATTTCTGACAGTGAAGATGAAGACAACGATGTTCCGATGGTGTCTTCTAAGGAAGCAACCTTTTTTTAAGAGAGGGTTGGGTTGTGTGTTCAAAGCAGTGAGCACTTTGGAAAATGGTGTGGACCAGATTGCAGCCAACCAAGCGACCCAAACGAAAATAACCGATTTTTTTATGAAGAAATGATATAACTTTTTTATAATAAATAAATTGATCCACATGTATTATTATAATATGTATTTTTGTTTCTACCAGCATTCACAATCTTATACAATGACATATATGTACACGGATTTCTTTAATAAAATGTAACTTTCTTCAATTCGAATTTTTTACTTTCAGCCCCTCTTTAATTCGAACTCTCACTATTTCGAAAAAACTCGATAATTCGAATTTTTTGTTTTGGTCCCTATAAATTCGAATTACCGAGAGTCTACTGTATATCAATTTCACAATTTGCAATTCTTTTTTCTCTCATTGTTTTTACAAATGTCTGAAACGTAGAGAAAAATCATTTCCAACTATGATTTTTTTCCGTCTGCTTTTCTGGATTAGATAGCTAAGTAAAATCGTAGAAAGTTCGTTCTTATACTAAAATATTTCTATTTTCTATTCGAAAAACTTAGATTTTGGTCTTTCTGGCTTTAGAACTTCCGGTCAAAAATTGAGAACCTCATTTTTTGAATGATTTTATTAAGATTTTAATCCGTTTCTAAAGTAAAACATAATAATCAATCAAACAGGTGTGTTTTAAAATACTATAAGCTGAATACCATATAGTAAAAAAAGAAATATTTTATTTTTTGTATAAATTTTAATTTAGGAGAATAAACTGTAGGGATTAAGCTGGAAAAAATGTCAATGAAAAGTTGTCATTAACTAATACTTCTATAAAGAAAATGGAGTCAAAAATTATTAAGTCACTGAAACTGCAAAGAACATAGCAAGTCTTGAAAATGTTTCACTTTTTCTCCATTTTCATTATTGAAATTTTAAAACACTTTCAATCCTTGATAAATAATAATCGAATTCCAATATAATTATTATTTTAAATATATTATTTTTATAGCCATTATTAATAATGAATGAAGCAAGAATCATTACAAACAAATAATTATTGAAGCTATAATATTAATATTAATTAATTGAAGGAGACAATAAAAGAGTGTGTCTTCTGCTGGAATTGTAAATTTTATTTATAACCAGACTATAGTTTCGAGGGCTTTGCCCTCTTCATAATTCCAGCAGAAGACACAATCTTTTATTGTCTCCTTCAATATATAAAAATTCTGCTACCCTCGGCACAAAAACTTTCAATATTAATTAACTAAAAGAATATTGAATTTGTCAATTTGAAATCCAAATTAAAATTTTTGTATATTTTCTCGATATTTTTTTCTATTTATAAATTTATATTATTTAAAACTATTTCGGAACAAGTATCTAAGATTTCAGCATACTTTTAGAGGAATTGCAATTCGTCGTGAGAAAATGGTTGCCTAAGTTCTAGGCGTTAAGAGCTCTACTAAACTAGTGGATTAAAAGCGCTTTAAATGTAATAATACACACCTACTACATAAAAATTGGGAATATAAAATTTTTAAAAATTAAATTCAAACCAATTCTGATAAAATTTATTTTAGTTTCAAGTCCTTAATTAAATTCTGATGATTTTTTTTTAATTTATTTTAAATAGTAGTAAAGAACTTAAATCGAACTATGCTAACTTTATAAGAATCAAAAATAATAATTTAATAATTAAGAAAATGATTAATAATTAAATTAACTGATATATGAAATTTCTTGGTAGAGAATCATAGAAATGTGAACATTTTCTCCCTAATTAACTACTTGGATGAGTTTCTTCGTATTTTATCAGTCCATTTATAAGATATTTTAATTATAATTCAATGAACACTTCCAGTAAATACTAAGTAATTTCAGTTATTAATTATTTAGTTTATTTACCTTAATTTGAGAAAGTATGTTTAATTTAATAATTTTACGATGAAATAATTAAAAATATTCAGGTGGTCTTTTTAATAAAAGAAAAAAATATGAAAAATTACTGGGCATTGCACTAGTTATAAAAGAAGAGAATTAAATAAATACCTAAAAACTTAATTTGAATTGAATTATTTTATATATTAAAAAAATGTAAATGTGTATTTTTATGTATAATTAATAGATAAATTAACTGAGATAAGGAGAGATGGATATAAAAAGGGAAAACATCAAAAAAGAAGAAAAAAATTTTAAAAAACACAAGTTTTAATTATTTTTAAAAATAATTCAAATATGATGTACAAAATTTAAATTAATAAATCTAATATAAAATAAAGTAATAAAAAAAATAATTATAAAATATATCAAAGACAGAGTTCTCTACTTAAAATAAATAATAAATATATATATATAAATGATCAATAAAGTATCAATTTTAGTAGATATGTACACTTTGATGTATTATTAAGAATTCAGCAACAACTACAACTCTCATGAAACATACTTTAATTTTATTAAAAAAATAAATAATTTATAAATTACAACTGTAGATACAAAATTTATTGGAATATTTTTTCATATTTCTTTCCAGTACATATATAAAATTATTTGTAAATTTAATTAATTTTATTAAAAGTATTTTTTATGCAAAACGGACTGGTAAAATTTGATGGTAAAGATATGAAGGCAGCCCAAAGATAATGAAAACAACAGAATTCTAGTGATTCTAATGACAAACTCTAACAACAGTCATCCAAAAGGAGACGAGAACAATTACTTCATTTTTAAATTGAAAGATTTTTTTTAGTCACAATCTAATAAAAGACAATAATTAACTGAGATTATTGTTTTTTATTAGTTTGTGACTAAAAACCTTGCAATTTAAAAATAATTTAAAAAATTAAATTACTTAAGTTCTGGAAGAATCTTATATAAAAAGAATTACTTACTAATATATAATTTTATTTGAAATTTTGTTGTTTACATTATCCTTGGACTTTATTCCTATTAATTCACCATTTAATTAATTTGTATAAAATTTGAATTAAAAATTGATAATAAAATTTTGAGAAAAGAACAAATAATATATGAATTGAACTCTATGCTAGATTACAATAAAAAAAGAAATATTCTATTTCAAAAAACAAATAATTTAAAAATTACAATTAAAAATTTGTTTGAATATATGTACTAATTGTTCGAATATTTCATACAACTCTAGGTATTTTTTATTTTAATTTATTTATTAAAAAAATAATTTTCAAAGATGAACAAATAAATAAATTGTTTTTAATATGGTTGAAATAGAAATGATATAATCTGGCATGTTTAAACTTACCTGCGGTTGTCAAGTAGGTGATTGTCTTTTGGCAGTACCGTAGACCGCGGAGGACTCCTGGAGTTGTTCTGTTGCAGAAGTGTCGACGGAACTGAGGAGTCCGCTCCAGCCACCTCTCCAAATCCCTTCCTTCCCCTCTTTACCAAGTTGCCTATACACCCCATGTTCCTGAAGGAAGGCTCCGCCCCCCGACCAATCGCACCTGCCCAAACTCATCACGCAATCTTCTAGTTGAAAAAAATTAATAATATTATTTTCAAAAAAAGTAGAAAATAATTTTTTCTAAATAACCAAAAAATTTCAGTCCATATGAATAAAAATAAAAACCTGGATGTTTACTTTAATTAAATTTCAAGTTAAATTCATCCACCTTATTATTTTTAAACATGTGTGTATCGAAATCGAGGGATGAACTCCAACCTAATATCGTGTACACCTACTTCCACTTTCATTTCCAAGTAGAAGACAATAGATGAAGGGACATTATCTAATGAATTCCAAAATAATTCCACATAATTCCAAAGACGGTGTACACCTAATTCCAATCGCGGTTCATCCCTCGATCGAAATATTTTGAGCAGGTACTGAAAGTAAAAAAAGCTTTATATAATAAAATGATTTTTCATCAGAAAAGAGCTTATTATATTCATTTTTTTCTTTGTCCTTGGGAGGGCTTCAGCCCCTTTAGCAACCACTCCCATGGTTGCGCCACTGGTCTCCATAATATCATAATCATCATTCGCATCTAACAGGCAGAGAATCTCATGCACTGTTAGTCTATGAAAAAATAAAAATAATACAATATTATTATTATTTCAAGACCACTGAACTTTGGGAACATTCTAAATGAACTTATTCAAAGCCATTGATACCATATGGAAGCAAGGTTTTCATGGGGTCGTTCAGGACCAGTGTTCCCATATGGGAACACTATGGTTTAAATGCTGATAGTGAATAAATAAATAAGATTTGAACTCTAAATATGATATATAAAATTTAAAAAAGTTTTTTAAAATATGATAAATAATCAAAATCCATAAAATATTGATTAGAAATAAATAAAAAATACTTACGTTTCTTTGGATTCGATTAGTGAGGCATTTTTCATAAATTCATTCACATATGAAATCGGAAATATGATAGTTGGAGCTATCAATTGAAAATTAGCTATTACAGAATAGACAATTTAAACAGAAAAAAAGAAAAAATCTCGATATTAAATTTATTGATATTGTGGTGCGTTCAAATAGTTGTTTCCATATGAGAACAGTCGTCTCAAAATCGTTAAACAGTCATCGGAGCTAATTATACATAATGAACTTTCTTTTATAAAATTACATTATCAAAATGTTTCTTCATGAAAGTTTTTTATAGGTTGTTACTAAAATTTCATCATTACTGCCTAACACTTTGAGGTATAATAAATTCATGTAATGACCTTTATTAAAGAAGATTTAATTTCCAACAGAAAAGTTAATATGAGTAAAGTGTCTAAAATCAATAGTTTACGAGTTATAAAATGGAAATATTTTTCATTATAAAAATTCAAGCTCTATAAATTAGCCAGATAATTTTTTGAAAAATTGAACAAATATAATTTCATTTTAATAAATATAATTATGATTTCTCCGGAACTACTAGAACATGAAAATTGTTATGAAGCCTTCTTTTAAGTCATAGTTAAATACTTGTTAAGAAAATTATTTTTCTTTAAATTCAAATTTTAAAGGAGTGAAAGGCCCGTCTTTGTGAGATATGAGGCCTAGGCCCAGGTATCGATAGGGCCCCTAGTAAAACTAGCTCTGCACTTGTCAATTTTATTAGTCACTCGCTGTGTGTATATGTATTTGTGTGGAGTAGATAGGTTTAGAATTTTAACTAAATTTCATATCAGCCTCTTCCTGTGTATGGGGTTCTGAAGGTTTGATGATTACGGTTAATTGTTGAAAGTTTTTATCGACAACTCATTAGATGTGGACTTAGTGGGTTTAGTCGATACCGGGGGCCCCTAACATGCCTGGGGCCCTAGGCCCCGGCCTCTTAGGTCTTTGCCTAAAGACGGCCCTGGAAACAGGAAAAATCTTTTAAAACTACGTTTGTTTACGATTTCATTACAATTTTACGTCTTAAAAGTAATCTTTATACAAATTTTTAAATTTCTAGTCGCACTAGTTCCTACAACATGATGAATCCAATCGAAAACGGGATTAATTGTAGATGTTCGCCCCTTTAAAATTCAAAATTTGGATTAAAAATAAATCCTTACCAAGCATTTACATTTTGAAATTAATCTTCATAACAAATGCCAAGTTACTCGTAATAGCTCCAGTAATTCCGAATGAAATAAAACCATCTTTGTCTAAATTTTATTTTTACGTTTTTTTTTCATAATATTCCCATATGAACAGATCAATAAATTTAATCCAATTTTTAATTTTGAAATTTTTCGTATTTACATCTTTGTTTAAAAATTAAAATGGTTAAAAATATATCGCCAAATAAAAATTTTAACATTAAATTTCCTATAAAATAAAATAAATAAATAAAGACTTAAGAATCTGTCTGCAAATTTTAGTGATTTGGAAATTGTTTATCAGCGAACAACTTTAGAATGTTGAAACTTGGTACATAAGTAGAGTTTATTAAGATAAATAAACATGGCTAATTCCGTTTATTACCTTTTTTTTAATGATATTGATGTGAGAAGGAGATACGCCAGAAGGTGGATCCCCTAAAGGCCTGTATGGTGAAAAGAACAGAGTAGAAGGAAAAGAAGCCGGGATCACGAGCCAATCTCAGAAACTTAGATACAATTCAATATCCAATTTACTAAGGTTTTAGGGGCTTCGAGCAGTGGTAAATTCTCCGCGCGATAAATTAGGTTAAATTTATACCTGTTTGATAGCTCCAATTTGATAATTCGATTTTTTCTGAAATCCTGCATTTTTGAACCGGAAGTTCATTAGCTAATCAATGTTTTGTAATGAAAATACAAACATTTTGAGATTAAAACGTCTTTAAAATTTGGTTCCTGAATCATCTGATTATTTTTAACACAATTTCAGAGACAGACACAAACTGGAATAAAAATGATAATTGAAAATTGTTTTTCTCAACTCGCACACATCTAGACACGATAACAAAATAAAATAAAAATTAATTTAATTGAATTCTATAATACTTTAGCCCACCCGGCAGGCGGGCTTATCCTTATAATATATATTTCTAATAAATTGAAACTCGCTTGAACATGTTATAGTTGAACCGTTTTCAATGTTAAGAGATAGCAAGGAAGGAATTCTTCTTAATGCAACATTTTTACAAAAAAATATTCCTAGTTTCCTCTTTGATTACTTTCAGTAAATAAGCTGACGTGTTCTGATGTGGCCATCCACTTGACTTTACCATACAACCTGGCCTCTCACTTATATTTAATATTTAATAAAATTATTTATAATCATGTAGGGGGGGATTAGTTTTTGCATTTTTAGATTACTGTGTGCGCACTGATTATGTATTCAAAATTTGTTGAGTTTGGAACAAGAGTCTATATTTTCATTTTTTGACACCAATTTTGGGCAGTTAGTTTTTGCATTTTTAGACTTCTGGGGGTCCCACTGATTATTTGTTGAGTTTGGAACAAGAGTCTATATTTTCATTTTTTGACCCTACACACCAATTTCGGGCGGTTAGTTTTTGCATTTTTAGACTTCTGGGGTCGCACTGATTATGTATACAAAATTTGGTTGAGTTTACTCAAATAGCCTAGATTTTTAATTTTTAACCCCCCCCCCTCCACCTCCCTTTAATTTTAGGTCGATATGCACCAAAATCTAATCAGCTCTTAATCTCAATGGACCAAAACTACTTGTGAAATTTGGTTTCGATATTCCCACTAGTTTTTGAGCTAGTTCGTCCACAAAAATTTGGTAATATAATTTTTGTTCACTTATTAGAGCTTTTTTGTAGAGCGAAATGCCATGGTTTTGCTCAATTTTTTTAATCAAAATAGTTTCAGCCGTTTTTGAGATATTTCGAAAAAAGAAGGACAAAAACACTTTTTTTAATGCACGATTACAATACTTGACCATACCCAGTATGGTAAAGTAAAAATGAAAATTTATGAATAAATCTAAAGAATAAATTTTCGTCAATTTTATTAAATATTTCAAGTAAAATTGAAGGGATAAGTGAAAATATTTTCAAGACTTACGCGTTCCGCAAATTTATGAGATTAGTTAATTTTGTATCAACCAATGGCTTTAGCTAGAAAGTTGAAACTCTACAGAAGAACACAGCTTATTAAATAAAATTTTCTTTCAAATTTCAGCTTAATTCAAGATAAAAATCGGTTTTTTCACTATTTTCATTTTATAGATACATATTATTTATTGATTATCTATATGTTTATTTAATTATATCTTTATAATATTTTATATATAGATTTATCTATTCAAGATTGCCCTTGAAAATGCGATGAAAACATCTTTGATGGCGACGAAGACTGAAAAAACTAAAGTCTGAATTATTATTTATTACGATGATAGATAGATAAATCGAGTAGAGAGCTCAATTTAAATAATTTTATATATAGAAATAAATGATCAATTTATTTCTATTTAATATTTTCAATTTAGTAAACTTTTAAAATGAACTTGAACCAGAAACCAATTACAGTGTTCACACATATCTTATGGTCATGATTGATTTTATTATCATTATTTAAACAACTTTTCATATAAACAGGTAGTTTTATATTTCATTTATTTAAGTTATCTTCTACTAATATGAATTAATTTGATGGGGAAGTTCTTGCTTCAAAAAAATTCATATTAAAACACAAAGCCTGATATAATTTTTTAATTTTTCTTATGTATATACTATATCTATAGATGATTATAAATTAAAATTACGACGATTTAATTAATAATATAAAAATTATTTTAATACTCTAAGATTTTTATCAAACGAAATGCAATATAGAAATAAATATATGATTGTTTTTAAAAAATATCACTCGACACTTTATTTATTTATTAGAAAAAAATAAAGCAACGATATAATAACTGTTATTTTTATGAATATACCTAAATTAATATCTAGAAAGATTTTTAAGATATATTTAAGTATGGTTGTTTCATTAGAAATGAGGAATATGTAGTGACTCATATGGTTCCGTAATGAACTACTATAACTGCCTACAAATATAAGAAATTAAAGTTTGGCCATGGAGACTAATTTATTATTCAACATTTCGTTTTTTGTTTTTTTGTTTTTAATAAGAATCTTATCAATGAAATTTACTAAAAAACGCGGATAGAATGATCTCCCTTCTTAAGAGCTAAGGCATTGCAAGGTTGCCGAGTACAAATAAAAGTTTTAGTCTAGAAAAAATTAGTCAAAAAGTTTAATATAATAACCTTTTCGATGCCGCTTTTACCATTGAATTCTCATCTTATAATGAATCACTTAATAGTATCATATATTTATATTAATGCTTTAAAATCCTTAGTTTTTTAAATGACATTCTCCTAAGGCATGATATTCTTTAATAATAGAATTATTTATTCGATACTACTAATATAATAATTGTTTTCGGAGTACTGAGCCCCTGGGGCGAGCCCTCTGACGCCAGACCCAGTGCTCTAGTCGTATATTTATATAGGCATATTAAATTTGAATATTTGAAAAGATTAATTTATTTCAATACTGTAGACAGTACTAGTAATTTTTAGTGAAGCTATAATAATCAGAAAAATAATCTTTAAAATTCAGTAAAAATATGAAATTTCCTTACCGACGGACTGACTTGAGAGAAGCTTCTCTCGATATCTAAGAAAGAAAGCGATCTTATTTAATCAATTTCAATTAATAATGATTAATAAAATAATAAAATAATAAATAATTTGAATTAAATACTAATAATATGAAAATAGCTTTCCTCTATCCTCTGAGTATTGGGCCGCTGATTGCCAAACCTACGGAAGTTTTATTATTATATTAAAATGTTTGACCTAGAACTAACACCTAACTCCTTAAAAGTTAACTACGGATGTTTATATAAATTATGTATAATAATTATAATCAAATATTTAAATTATTTTATTTGTGTCTCAACCTCACCATAAAACAAAGTAGAAGATTTATAAATGAGAGAGGAAACGATCTTATTTTATCGATTTAATCTATATGAAGGTTCACATAATCATTTTAATATAAGAAAATAGCATTTCAATTAAGAATTGTGTAGTTTAAATGAAATGTTATGAAAACAGTCGTTTTGTTCAATGGGGCAGCCCGAGTCGACTATAGAAATTACAAAAGGGTTTAATTTTTTCCCCATCACATATTAAATAATATCTATTGAAATTTCATATCTATAAAATATTTTCTTTTATCTTTTATATCAAATAGTTTTTATTAGAATATTTGCATTTTAAAGGGTAGTTTATTTGAAGTCTAATTTGAAAAAAACGCTAATTACTACTTTGAAATAATTGTTAAAAATATAATATTAATAAATATTATAAAACAATCGATTATTAATAATTATATTCAATTTTGAATGAAATAGATTGATTAGTTTTTAAGAAAATGGTAAAAAGCTAGAAAACCGTAACAAATGACTCGCTGATGCCGAGTGACTTGCGAGCCAGCCTCTTGATAAAACAAATTATAAATTAGATAGAAAGCGATCTTATTTTATCGATTTCATCTATCTGAAGGTTCACATAATGTCTATTATATAAGAAAATAGCACTTTTGATTAAGAATTTTGTAGTTTAAAAGAAATTGTATCAAAAGATTCAATTTCTTCTCTCCGGGAGCGAATCAACTAGAAATGGCCAGACGATTTATTTTTTTCTCATTAGATATTTATTCAAATCTATTGAAATTACATATCAGTGTGTTATTTTCATTTCTGTTTTAGATAAAATAATAAATTTTAGGAAATTTACATTTTAAAGTGTAGTTTAGTTTGAAGTCCAATTTGAAAAAACGCTAATTACTCCGTTGAAATTTTTTTAAAAAATATGAAATTAATAAATATTATAAAACAATTAATTATTAATCATTTAAATCAATTTTGAACGAAATTGATTAAGTACTTTTTGAGAAAATGGTCAAAAACCATCTGAACCGTCAAAAAAACGATGTTTTTTGAAAGCACGAGATGACTTTGAAAAAAGTTTAAAAAGTCATATGAAACGAAATATTGACTTGTGACATGGAGGTGAATTTTAAAATGTTTCTAAAACGGCCTTTCATAGACGGTTTTCAGGGTTTTTGACGATTTTCTCAAAAAGTACTGAATCGATTTCGTTCAAAATTGAATTAAATTATTAATAATTAATTGTTTTATAATATCTATTAATTTTATATTTTTAAAAAAAATTTCAACGGAGTTATTAGCGTTTTTTCAAATTGAACTTCAAATAAACTACCTTTAAAAATGCAAATTTTCTAATAATAATTATTTGATATAAAAGATAAATAAAAATAACACACAGATATGGAATTTCAATAGATTTGAATAGATATCTAATGAGAAAAAAAAATCGTCTTGCCATTTCTAGTTGATTCGCTCCCGGAGAGAAGAAATTGAATCTATTCATACAATTTCTTTTAAACTACAAAATTCTTAATCAAAATGCTATTTTCCTATATTAAAAAGCTACTATGAACCTCAAGATAGATTAAATCGATAAAATCAAATCAATTTTTTTTCATTTATAATCCTTAGGGCCTGTTATATCCAGAATGTATCGACATCAGACACCTTATTTGGTATTGATTCAAGTCCATTCACTCTACAATATTGGAATATTTTTTAAAGCGTAAACTATTGATTTTAGACATTTCAGTCAAATTAACTTTTCTGTTTTAAATTAAATCTTTTTAATAAAGGTCATTATATAAATTTGTGTACCTCAAAGGGTTAGGCAGTGATGGTGAAATTTATGTGGAAAATTGGATAAATATTGCTCTAACGTCCTAGATATTCTACATATAAAAAAATTATAATGAAGAAATATGTTGATAATTGAATTTACTAAAAGAAAATTCATTATGTATAATTAGCCCCAATGACTATGTAAATATCGAGAGAGGATAAACATTAAAAAGTGAATATTTTTTCCGAGAAAAGTAAACAATATTTTACAAAAATAAAATCTGTTTTAGATAAAGGGTGCCCTTTAGATTGAAAGGGAAATTTTTTATTGACATCCATATCATCAACCAAATTCCATATTTTTTGATTCAAAAATTACCTGCCCAATTCATTGGGCTTGAATTTTTATATTGAAAAATATGTATTTACATAGCTCGTAAACTATTGATTTTAAACAGTTTTCTCATAAAAACTTTTCTGATGGAAATTAAATGTACTTTAATAAAAGACCTTATATGAATTTCTTTACCTCAAAGTGTTAGGCAATGGTGAAATTTAAGTGGAAAGTTAGATAAATACTCCCTATATAACTCATTGTTCCCCTTAGAAAAGTCGAAACTCCATTATTACTCAGTCATCACTTATGTATTCCTCATTAAATTATTTGGTTACTTCCAAAATTTGTCAATTCTACTAAATAGTTATTTGATCTCTAAAAATGTTTGTATACATAATCAGTGGGATACCAGAAGTATAAAAATGGAAAAACTAAGCCCCCCCCCCTACATGATTATAAATAATTTTAAGGGTCAGGTTGTATGGTAAGGTCAAGTGGATGGCCACATCAGAACGCGTCAGCTTATTTTATTTTAAGACCGTTTTATAGTAATTTCTACTTTTCTTATTTGATTTGATATGATTTATTTTTAGTTTAAAAAATTTTATAATTTAAATTTTTAAGCACCCCCTCCCGCTCCCTTCCATGACTTTTGCTTCGATTTCAATTAAAATCTATTCAGTTCTTAATCTCAATATACAAAAACTGAATGTAAAATTTCGTTTTGATATTTACACTAGTTTTTTGAGCTAGATTGTAGGTACACAAAATTTGGTAACATACGTTCTTACTAATATGCAAAACAATTAATATCTCGAAAAATATAATTTTTGGACGTTTATTCATTAGAGGTTTTTACTTTATTTGTAGATGGTTTCGCTCAATTTATTTTATCAAAATAGTTTCAACAGTTTCTGAGGTATTTCGAAAAAACGAAACAAAAAACTTTTTTAATAAAAAAATTTCTGTTTCATTTGAAGTGAATAAAATGCAGGGAGGGGGTAATTTTAAAGAAAGTAGTGGGGGGTGTTATTTTTCTTGAAACTGGAGGGGGGTGTCATTAAGCTAAGGGTTGAGGGCTCCCGAGTATAATAGATATGTTTAAAAAAGATTTACTTTAAAATATCGTAAATTTCTTTATGATTTACTAGTAAAAATGTTAGTTTTTCTATATAACTAGAACTAGATGTAATCTGGGGTAACAAGAATTTTCTCAATCAAAATTGGAGTTGCGAATTAAAAAAGTTTAACAAGCTTTGATTTAGGCACTGCCTAGTATTAGATTATTTTTCTCTTCTGAGCCACTATCCATTGGCGTAGTTAGGGAATTTTCCTAGGGGGGGGGGGGCAGCTGCACTGACGGCGCCGGGGTTGAGCGAGGTGTGGAGACCACCCAACCCAAATTGTTCTCGTCCAACCATCCATCCAACCTGTTAAAGAGGACAAAATTAGGCGTCTATTAAAAAATGAAATTCAAAATTGGTCGAGTAGTTCGAATTTTAATGAGATTCAAAAACAGCTACCGGATCACTTTTGAATATCCCTAAAACTCGCACTTTTTTCGATTTTTTTCCCATTTTGACCATGAAGGAGCACGTTTTTAACAAAGATGACCCATACATTTTTAAACTAGATTAAATTGCTACAATTTAGATAAAGTTTTATTTTAATTGGATAATGGTAACCAGTGCCGTGATGAGATTGAATTTTTGAAAAACTGCAATTTTTTGCAAAAAATCGCAGTTTATCATTCATAAAATAAGATCCTAGGAAGTTGATTCCTTTCTCATTCTGTATGAAATCTTATTGACTTGAACGTTTACTTGGATCACTTTTTTGATAAACCTCTTAGATTTATAGATATCCAGCATTTTCCATGATGCTTTTGAGGATTCGCATTATATCCTGTCCGGAAAATGTAGAATATCTATAAATCAAAGAATTTTAACAAATAAGTAGTCCAAGTAAACATTCAAGTCAACAAAATTTTCTAGACAATGTGATAGAAATTAAGTTTCTAGAATAAGTGGTTTTCATTTTATAAAGGAAAAATTGAAATTTTTTGCAAAAAATTCCATTTTTTCAAAATTTCAATCTCATCACGGCACTGGTTACCATTATCCAATTAAAATAAAACTTTATCTAAATTGTAGCAAATTTAATCTAGTTTAAAAATGTATGGGGTCGTCTTTGTTAAAAACGTTCTCCTTCATGGTCAAAAATGAGAAAAAAATCGAAAAAAGTGCGAGTTTTAGGGATATTCAAAAGTGATCCTGGGTGCTGTTTTTTCCCCCATTAAAAATCGAAATACTCGACATATTTTGCATTCCCTTTTTTTAATCGACGCAAAAATTTGTCTTCTTTAATTTACTATAGAACTGTTATTTACAAAATATGAATTGTTTTCGAGTTATAAGCGAAAAAAAAAAGTTTTTCGGCCGCCAAAAGCTATCACCCACACTTTCGAGGTCGCAAACTTAGATTTGGCATACCCACACCATACCAAACGATCCTAAAATAAACTGCAACGGATCGTTGCTAAACTTTATCCAAATTCATTTGAAATATTAATATGTTTGTTCCTTTATTATTAATCACATTTCACTTGCAATTTGTAGTTCATATTGACATTAATTCAAAAAATAATTCTCATTTAATAGTTGAGGAATAACCATTCTACGTTTGATTTTTGATATTTCGGTTTTTATTGGTAACCATTGCTGAGGACATGGAGGAATGACTTAAAATCAAAATAGCCATCGATTCTCATCTATACTTGAGGAATAACAATACTGACGTTCGATTATTGACATAATCGACTAAAATCAAAATAACGATCGATTCTTATCTAATACTAGAGGAATAACCTTATTGCATTCCATTTTGATGTTTTGACTATTAATGGCAACCTCTACTGAAAACGTGGAAGAATAGACTTAAAATCAAAAAGACTAAATTCTTTATGGCAAACAACTCAAGCATGAGTTGTTTACCAAAAAAGATTTTAGTCTTTTTGATTTTAAGTCTATTCTTCCACGTTTTCAGTAGAGGTTGCCATTAATAGTCAAAACATCAAAAATGGAATGCAATAAGGTTATTCCTCTAGTATTAGATATGAATCGATCGTTATTTTTGATTTTAAGTCGATTCCTCCATGTCTTCAGCACTGGTTACCAATAATAATCGAAACGTCAAAAACCTAATGTAGAATTGTTATTCCTCAAGTATTAGATGAGAATCGATGGCTATTTTTGATTTTAAGTCGATTCCTCCATGTCTTCAGCAATGGTTATCAATAAAAACCGAAACCTCAAAAATCCAATATAAAATGGTTATTCCTCAAGTACTAGATGAGAATCAATCGCTATTTTTGGTTTAAAGTCGATACCTCTATGTCTTCAGCAATGGTTACCAATTAAAACCGAAACGTCAAAAATCCAATATAGAATGGTTATTTCTCAAGTATTTGATGAGACTCAATCGCTATTTTTGGTTTAAAGTCGATTCCTCTATGTCTTCAGAAATGGTGACCAATAAAAACCGAAACGTCAAAAATCCAATATAGAATGGTTATTCCTCAAGTACTATATGAGAATCAATCGCTATTTTTGGATTAAAGTCGATTCCTCTATGTCTTCAGCAATGGTTACCAATAAAAACCGAAACGTCAAAAATCCAATATAGAATGGTTATTCCTCAAGTATTTGATGAGAATCAATCGCTATTTTTGGTTTAAAGTCGATTTCTCTATGTCTTCAGCAATGGTCACCAATAAATACCGAAACGTCAAAAATCCAATATAGAATGGTTATTCCTCAAGTATTTGATGAGAATCAATCGCTATTTTTGGTTTAAAGTCGATTCATCTATGTCCTCAGCAATGGTCACCAATAAAAACCGAAACGTCAAAAATCCAATATAGAATGGTTATTCCTCAAGTATTTGATGAGAATCAATCGCTATTTTTGGTTTAAAGTCGGTTCCTCTATGTCTTCTGCAAAGGTAAGGGATAAGAAAACAACGCAGTTGCTATGGTTACTTATAAAATTTCCTCCCAAATTTTTAGCATTTCACAGAGAGAAGCCTATCCATTCTTATTTAAGCAAGGCTAAATGAGCTATATTAAAAGGTTCAAATGAATAAATTTTAAAGAATTAAAAAAATTAAAAAAGTACTCTCTTACTCTAGAGTAAAGTACTTTAAAATATAATTTTACTAAAAACTTTATTTATCCTTTTTGTGGTCCCCAAGGTACTTAATTAGGATATTAAATTTCATCAAAATTGGTTAAGTCATTTTCAAGATATTTAGAAAAAACTAAAAAAGTACTGAAATAAAGTACTAATGTTTGTGGGTCGATATGTACCAAAATCTAATCAGCGCTTCATTTTGTTCAAAGAATGCTAGGTTTTCAATTTCATTTCAATCGGTGCAACGGTGTGGAAAAAATCGTGGGCCAAAAAAACGATAACATACATCCATCCATACATACATACATACATCCGCACGCACTAAATGAAAAAATGGCACTTTTTGGCCTCTCGACGAGACCCCATGTAATTTTTGGCAAAACCGTCACGTGCTAAAATTCAACCTAATTGAATACTACAATTTGTGACTTTAATTTAGTCCATGGGTTCCGTAGTCTTTACCTGAGGACCCTTTGAAGCCACGCTTGCCCCGAGAGCGATTGCAATACTTTACCCATGCTTTGCATTGGATAAAGTAAAAAAAATCATTTCCCTCAATTAATGTAATCTGAAACCCCCTATTTACTGGGCTATATGGTAAGATAATTTTTTTTGAGATCTACATTTTTCAATCTGTATTGATTTTACTTTACCATACAGGGTATGGTCAAGTATTGTAATAGTGCATGAAAAAAAGTGTTTTTTCCTTCTTTTTTTCGAAATATCTAAAAAACGACTGAAACTATTTTGATTAAAAAAATTGAGCAAAGCCATGGCATTTCGCTCTACAAAAAATCTCTAATAAGTGAACATTGAAAAAATTATATTTTTCGAGATAATAATTGTTTTGTCAAAATGTCTGTTAGTCTGTTGTGCGTTACCAAATTTTTGTGGACGATCTAGCTCAAAAACTAGTGTGAATATCGAAACCAAATTTCACACGTAGTTTTGGTCCATTGAGATTAAGAGCTGATTAGATTTTGGTCCATATCGACCCAAAATTAAGAGGGGTGGAGGGGGGGGGGTAAAAATTAAAAATCTAGGCCATTTGAGCAAACTCAACCAAATTTTGTATACATATTCAGTGGTACCCCAGAAGCCTAAAAATGCAAAAACTAACCCCCCAAATCGGGGAAGGGGGGTCAAAAAATGAAAATATAGGCTCTTGTACCAAACTCAACCTAATTTTGTATACATAATCAGTGGGACCCCAGAAGTTTAAAAATACAAAACTAACCTCCAAAAATGTGGGGGGTATTGTCAAAAAATGAAAATCTAGGCCCTTGAACCAAACTCAACCAAATTTTGTATACATATTCATTGGGCCCCCAGGAGTCTAAAAATGCAAAAACTAACCCCCCTCCTCTACATGATTATAAATAATTGTATTAAAGATTAAATATAAGTGAGGGGCCAGGTTGTATGGTAAAGTCAAGTGGATGGCCACATCAGAACACGTCAGCTTATTTAAGAATAAAATTAATCTCATAGCATAAATAGTTATTGAGATATTGACTCGATTTTTCTAAGGGGGGGGGGCGAGGAGTTTTATAGGGGGCAACCCCCACTTGCCCCCTCCCCTTCCCCTTAACTACGCGCATGCCACTATCAATGTCACATAATGAGACATTTTCATAAGGTCATATAGGGTGCATAGGTGAGGGACCAGGTTGTATGGTAAAGTCAAGTGGATGGCCACATCAGAACACGTCAGCTTTTTAAGAATAAAATTAATCTCATAGCATAAATAGTTATTGAGATATGACTCGATTTTTCTAAGGGGGACAAGGAGTTTTATGGGGGGGGTGGCAATCCCCCCTCCCCCCTAACTACGGGCATGCCACTATCAATGTCACATAATGAGACATTTTCATAAGGTCATATAGGGTGCATAGGTGAGAGCCCAGGTTGTATGGTAAAGTCAAGTGAATGGCCACATCAGAACTCGTTAGCTTATTTAAGAATAAAATTAATCTCATAGCATAAATAGTTATTGAGATATTGACTCGATTTTTCTAAGGGGGGCAAGGATTTTATAGGGGGGGCAATCCCCCTTGCTCCCCACCCCTTAACTACGCACATGCCACTATCAATGTCACACAATGAGACATATTCATAAGGTCATATAGGGTGCATAGGCGAAATTTCGTACAAATCGATCAAAGGGTCTAGGACTTAATATATTGATAGTTTATTACGAGTAAATTTTATATATTATATTAGTATATGTGTTTCTGGAGGGGTCGCCAATAAAGTGTCCGGCCCTATGTTTGCTACGCCACTGCTCAGCAAAAGTTTATTTATTTATTTTTTCATTTAAATTCAGATTCAATAGTTGCGCGGAATTTTTTTAGTCTATGTTTATTTGAAAACCTCCATTGAATAATGATTTATATTCTTTGATCATTATAAATAAAATTACAATAATATTCTAATAAAATATCCAAGGGGATTCCCGGATCGCTAAGCTTTTGTTTTGTGAACTGATCGGCCGGTGCTTTCATGAAAGCAAAACAGCATCTGCCATTTTTAAAATCCCTCGTTCGTCTCTGCTTGACATTTCCATGCTTCAGGCTAATTAACTCATTTAATAATTTCAATTTGCAAATGAAACCATTTTCTAAATACGATACAAGAGCATTTATTAATGTTAAGTGTTATTTAATGTTTTAAATCAATCTAAAACCATTGAAGATCGCTGCAAATGTAGAATTTTTCGTGCCAAGTAACTGGGTAAGATAACCTCGAAATGTCAACAAACTTTTTAGACGTAGGGTCAATTAAAATGTCAATTTAAAGAACAAAGAGATCATTAAGATTTAGATTAAATATTAATACTAGAGCTCAGATTATATACAAATACATATATTAAACTAATAATCATATCAAATACATTTTTTAACACAAAACATAAGACAACTTTAAATAAATTTAATTATATTACCTCTTTTTTGCTTTCCTGTTTCGTGGATATTTTTAATCCAAAAACATATTTTACTTAAAAGTAGTATCTAAATTTCGAATATTCACATTTTTATGATTTTAAATATTATTAAATTTTTTTAATGACATTGGACAACATTTTAATTAAAGTATTTTTACTTTGGGTAGACATATATAATATATATACAATAGGGTGGTCCTTATTTTCGGTATTTTCGAATTTTTACGCTCGCAGAGGCTCATATGATTCGAAATAAATAAAAAAACATATCTTCCAAGTTTCAAGTCCCTATCTCAATTTTAACCCGTGCCTCAGAGCGATGCAAGTTTCCTATCTAAATAACATGGGGTTTTTGGTATTAAACGATCAACTTTTTATTCGGGCCAAACCAATGGTTTAAAAATTTTGAAACTCTGTAAATTTTATCCTTATAATAGTACTACTAACCTTCAGAATTTTTACAGATTTGTAGCTATTATAATTTTGGAGTCTATAATTTACTAACACTAAGATATGGCAGTATTTTATCTAGCTATAACTCCGAAATTATAATAACTAAAAATCTGAAAAAACTCTGAAGGATAGCTACTATTATAAGGGTAAAGTTTACAGAGATTCAAATTTTTTGAAATGTTACTTTGTCCGGAATAAAAAATTGATCGTTTAATGCCAAAAACCCCATGTTATTTAGATGGGAAACTTGCATAGCTCTGAGGCACGGGTTAAAATTGAGATAGGGACTTGAAACTTGGGAGATATTTTTTTTATTTATTTCGAACCATATGAGCCTCTGCCAGCGTAAAAATTCGAAAATACCCAAAATAAGGGCCGCCCTAATATACACAGATAAAACCAGAAAAAGTATTTTGAAAATGTGATAGCAGCCAAATAAAAGAAAAACAAAAATTTTCCTTAAGAGGTTTCGGCTAAATTTTATTTTGCCATCTTCAGAGTTAAAATGTCAATGAAAGACGTACTTGGGCTTCAAGTCCCCAATTCCATACACATAGATTAAATTCTAATAAATTTACAAATACAATTTTATATGTGAAGATATGATTATAAAATTTTAAAATTATTTTTATGACTCAAGATGGTAAAATAAAATTTAACGAAACGTCTCAAGGAGAATTTTTGTTTTTCTTTGTTTTGGTTACTATCACATTTTCCCTTTCACCTAATCTCTTAACAGCCACTTTAATTCACTCTGAGTATTTGCTTTCAGATTCTACAGCTTGTCTGACAAATTGTTAAGGAAACAAAAATAATCCCATTAGTACAACAGCTCACATACCTATATATGTTGTACCTTATTTATTCTATATTTCCAATATTATTTCATAATTTGAAATACAACATATGGCCCTTACAGCATCTGTTGAAATAATTGATAAATATAGGATTAAAGGATTCAGGAAGCCTAAAAGGATAAGAACAAAGGAAAAAAAGATTTTCTTGCTTAGACCACCACACAAAAATCTCTAAATACTCATATGTAGCCAATAATGGTTCTAAGTAAGAAATGATAATATATTATAATTGGAAGTAATGGAAGGCAGCCCAGAGGTAGTGAGGAAAAAAAATTAACACATATCTAAATAAGGTGTAATTTATTGGAATCCCTCCTTTCCCTTCAAACCGACGTTTCGGAGGTATTTTCCTCCTTCTTCAGGGTTTCAAGGGGTCAATGAAAGAAACGAATAAAATGCTTCCTTCCTCTCTCTATGGCAGTGTATAAAACTTTTTTATTCCTTATTAGAATCATAGAAAAACAATTTGTTTTTCCTTCTTTTTCTTAATAAGGAAAAAACAAAAATTGTTTTTCTATGCTTCTGCTAAGGAATTAAAAAGTTTTAAACACTGCTGTGAAGAGACGAAGGAAGCATTTTATTTGTTTCTTTCATTGACCCCTTGAAACCCTGAAGAAGGAGGGAAAATACTTCCGAAACGTCGGTTTGATGGGAAAGGATTCCAATAAATTACACCTTATTTAGATATGTGTTAATTTTTTTTCCTCACTACCCCTGGGCTGCCTTCCTTTACATTCAATTAAAATTTCTACCAGTCCATCTCTCTCCAAAATTTCCTGCAAATAATATATTATATTTGATTAGATAATAAAGCATTTGCCGCTTTTGATACTGATACGGCTGTGAGAGTCTGGATTAGTTTCTCACTAAACCTGAATTACAGACATATTTTATTATCGGATATTTCCAGCTTTGATTCAAACTGATATATAGACATTGATTAACCCAAAAGGACGAATATATAACTAATTTTGGCCGTTTTTGGAGAGATTCCTGCCTTTGATAACCAGACCCCTCATTAAAAAAAATTTATTTATCCCATATTCGTAATACTACAATAGTATTACAAAATTAGAAAAACATATGGCCTTTACATAATCTGTTGAAATAATTGATAAATATAGGAATAAAGAGAGTTCAGGCAGCCAGAAACGAAAAAGTAGTTTTTTCTTATTTTAATTAGCAGACGATATGTTTCGAGATATTCTTTTTCTTAATGACTTATCACCATTACATACAATTAAGCTTGTTTAAGGATTTATTAATGTTATGTACATGTACATCCTATGTTATAACAATCCTAAAGTCTTGAGGAAGATTTAAAAATTAAATCTAAGATTTGAAAATTAAATCTAAACTTAAGCTTTGAAGATATTTCCCTTTTTTCTTGACGGCTTGAAAATATATATGTGCATTTTCTAGAAAAATGCTTGCATATTCTGTTATTTTTACATTTAAATCTGAGCTCTAGTAATCAATTTTATGCGTCTTAGTTTATTATCTGTATAAAAAATAAATTTTTATCTAATGCTTGTTATTGCAGGCAGGGATGGAGGATAGTGCCAGTGTCAAATCCAACGACTCAATCGCCACGAGTGATGAATATGAATTTGTGAATGCAACCACTGTAGGTCAACTGAAAAACAATCAACAAAAGTCAAACGGTAATTTATTCTTATTATCAATTTTGAACTCATTTATATATATACCTATTTATATATAGTTATATTATTTTTTATAAGATAATTAATTATTATTTTGATTATTTATGTCGATCGATTAAATTATTAAAGTTGTTATAGGGAAATAAAGACTAAATCTTTTATGCAGATAATTTATATTTTATTGCCAACGTTTCGTCAACTTTATTGACTTCTTCAGGGCTCAAATAGTTAACTTCCTACATATTTGTCATTTTTATAATTATTTTTTATTAGTAAACATATCAAGGCAAATCATCAACATCAGCTTGGTCTCCTATTTAGGTCTAAACGCTATTATACTCCCAGTCAACTTCTTACACTGTATAAGGCTCAAATTCGTCCCTGTCTCGAATATGGCTCTCATCTGTGGATGGGGGCCTCCAAGCATTCTCTTGCTACACTGGATGCGATTCAGAAGCGAGCAATTAAAATAATAGGAGACCCGACTCTAACCAACTCACTCGACTCCCTGGCTCACCGAAGAACCGTTTCTGCCCTTTCCCTGTACTACAGATACTATCATAGTTATTGGATAAAAAATACTTAGTACATTGATGTGAAACCTACCAAGTATTTTTTATCCAATAATTTAAAAAATGTTTCACCAAGTACCAACACCAAATTCCTTAAAAACTACTATCACTGTGTCTGTTCAGTCGAGCTGAAATCAATTATTCCCCCTAAAGTCCTCTTTACGAGAAACACGCGGTTTTCGAACGCTCAGCACCCCTTCGCTGCCAAATTGGATAAAAATCGAACAAGCGCTTTCGCCAACTCTTTTATCCCTATGACCCCCAGAGACTGGAACTCGCCCTGCCACCATTTTTTCCGCGACTTATAATCTTCAGCTGTTTAAGACCATTATCCACAGATACCTTCGACCCCTGCCCAGCCCATAATATTCCCTCTTCTTCTTTTCACGATGGAGGGGCCAACCCAGGCCTTTAGGGGATGCACCTTTTTGGTGTAACTCCTTCTCTCATCAATTTCATTAAAAAAATCAATTGATGTTGATGACTTGCCTTGATATATTTACTAAGAAAGAATAATTATAAAAATGACAAATATGCAGGGAAGTTAACTATTTGAGCCCTGAAGAAGTCAACAAAGTTGACGAAGGGTTGACAATAAAATATAAATTATCTCTATAAAAGATATAGTCCTTATTTCCCTATAACAACTTTAATAATAATTAATTATATTTTTATAAAGAATAAATTAAAGATATCATCTGCTTGTTATATAAATATGAAGATCTCTCTAAATTTTTAAGTGGGAGATAAATTTAACCTAATTTATCGCGCGGAGAATTTACCACTGCTCGAAGCCCCTAAACACTTAGTAAATTGGACTATATCTAACTTTCTGAGATTTGGCTCGTGATTCCGTTTTCTTTCCTTCTACTCTGTTCTTTTCACGATGGAGGGGCCAGCTCATACAGGCCTTTAGGGGATGCACCTTCTGGTGTATCTCCCTCTCACATCAATATCATTAAAAAAAAAAAAAAATGTAAAAGTTAAATATAAATTTATTTTTTATGAACATTTTTTATATAACCTTATAATTTTTAAATTTATCCACAACTAAAAATATATTGTACATATATGTAAATACTTTATTAATTTAAGACTATAATTTCCAAGGCTATTGCTTCATTTAAGTCTAATATAAATATTTCATACGAATTATCACTAACTCATTTTTAGTTTTTTAGTTTATTTGTTCTGAAACTGAATAGTGAAGTTAAATGAAATATTGATCTTGTAAATATGTCTTATTTTTATAAGAGGCAGCCCACTCCTCGGAGACCCAATAATCAAAATAATAGAATTGACTTTATAGTAAGTCACATTCAAAGTGGTTCAATCTACCCCATGAAGTAATTCAATTTTATGCAAAAAACAGTTATTGAAAATTTGTGTGAAATATTTGTAAGACAGAAGATAAGGGCAAAGAAACTAGTCACAAATTAATCAAATATTTACAAAATTATATAATTTGAAACTATAGTTTCCAAATCTTTAATGCAAATATTTCAAACGAATTTTCAATAGCAGTTTTTACGTTGAAAATTAAATTGACTTCAGATAAGTCTATCCATTTGAAAGATAGATTTGGTAGATAGAAACTGTTGATTAGAAAGATAGATCTATCTACCCCATAAATTAAATTTAATTCAATTTTTAACTTAAAAACCCTTAGTGAATATTTATATTAGAGTGAAGATAAAACAAATTTTTCGAAACTATAATGTTAAATTAAAATAATATTATAGCTAATACCTATATATAATTTTTTAAATATATTTAAATAAATAAACTTTTACTCATTCTCAATAAAATACTAATTTACATCAACCAGAAGATATAAATAATAATATTGATTTAATAATATATATTAATGAATTGGCTAAGGGGCCAATTATGGGGAAAAAAGTTGAAATAAAAGCCAACTTCTATTTAATACTTTATTTTGGGCAGACGTAATCGATATTTTACAAAGTTTCGATCGCTACACCGCTGCTCTTCATCAGTGCACGTCAACTGGAAAAGATTATTGCATGTTTTAAATTTTTGTTTTAACTTTTTTTAAAAAAATTTTAAATGTTGGAATTGAGGATTATATAGAGTACTCACCCAAGTCACATAAATCAGCTGGAGATAAATTTTGCGTGTTTATGTGACTTGGGTGAGTACTCTATATAATCCTCAATTCCACCCTTTAAATTTAAAACATGCAATCATCTTTTTCAGTTGACGTGCACTGATGAAGAGCAGCGGTATAGCGCTCGAAACGTTGTAAAATATCGATTGCGTCTGCCCAAAATAAAGTATTAATAGAAGTTGGCTTTTATTTCAACTTTTTTTCCCCATAACTGGCCCCTTAACCAATTCATTAAAATAAAATAGGGCCACCAAACACTGTTCTTTTTAAATATAAATTAAATAGTACCGAACGATGCTCGGTAACTTCTTCCTTCAGTTAAAAGCTTTATTTTAATATTATTTTTAATTTAAAATTCTGATAAAAAGGTCGATTTTTATTTGAGAGCAGTTTTCAAATTAAAAAAAATACAAAAATATATAATATTCGCCCACTTCCCCCCCCCCCCCCCCACCTCCACCCCGCTCGACCTCGCCCTACCCCTGGGTCCCCCACCACTGCACCCCACCTCCTGCACCTGTTTTGATTCAACCATATGATTTATTTTTATTCATCCAAATGTTAATAAATAAAACCTATCAAAATGTGTTGTTTTTTCAGAAAATTGACACTTGCTTATGCAAAATATATTTTTAAATAAATTCTTGATTATTTTTTATTCTATTAAATAAATAAAGTTCTTTATAAAAACAATTATAAAACGTTTATTAATATTTCTAACATTTAGGGAGAACAAAATATGTTAAAATCCACAATCACAATACTTCTTCAAGACCTTTGAGAATAAAGGATTAACCCAATCCATTGTCTGTCTGGGTACAAAAGTAAACAAAAGAGAAACCTTTTTTAAACTCCAAGATTGGAATTTGTCTACCTGAGAATAATTAATTTGATTACGAAAAAACCCATCAAAAACAATTTTGTCGAAGATGAGACCGTTACAGATCGAATTGTCAACCCAAAAACTCCCTAACCAGTGAATTTCATCAAAATCGGTAGAGTCGTTTTCAAAATAGAACCAAGATACAAATATATATATATATAATTTTTGCTCGTTTAATAAAAGTAGATATATTTAAAAAGTCTATTTTCTTTTGCCGTGAACACGTTTTTTTTTCTAATAGTTAACGGCGGTCCTCCGCCTTTGCTCAACATTGCAAATAACGGTGATTTAGAAGCACTAAGAGAAACTCTTCAAGAAGTATTGAGTGAAGAGAGAATGGAAACAATGAGACCTCCAAAAAATAACGTTGACAACTCCACCAATGTACCTACTTCACCTACAACTACTATCAAAAGAGTAGGACAAAGCCTATTTTATGAAGTTGATCATATTTCGACTGATATTCAAGACATAGGAAACGATGATGGAATAGAAATTGGTAAATTTTACTAAAATATAAACAATATAAATAAAATATTTAAAGTTGTATTTTAAATTTGTAATTTCTTTAATAAAACTTTAACTCATTCTCAATAAAATTATTATTCATGATAAGTTCCAGATGTACAACAAGACTGTACCGTCTTTAGTGGAGTTTCTTATTTGGGAGCAGCAGCTATTAATGCTCCAAAATCTGAAATGGAAATTCAACGGAATATGGGAATTTTGAATTCTGCTCAGCGACCTGAGCAGGCTATTCGAGCATCTGTATCAATACCATGCTCTTCTGAAGGAGTGGTCACGTTAGTATCAAAATTAGTATTATCTTTTTAAACCAAGACTATTTTTTAAGAAAGAAAATGTGTTATTTATCTAATAAATTTCAAGAATAAATGAATGAATATTCCTCTCTGCTTGATACAAATAAACATATACCTATATATAAATGAAATATATATATATGTATTTATAAAATAATTTATTTGATAGATTATAGTTTCAAAGTCTTAACTTTCATTTTTCTCATAAATTTTATATTTGTTTTCTGTGATGAGTACCTTCGCATGGATTGGTTCATTCACAACTCAAAATATGGTATATTTTCATGATCCACAGAAAATAAATATAATATTTATAAGAATGAGGGAAGATAAAGGTCAAGTTAAGCCATTGAATTATAGTCTCTATCAAATAAAATTACACCATCGGAGATATATCATGTGTGTGTTATGCAGACGACGCATCCCTGGTTGCCGAAGATGGAGATTCTCTTCAACGTCTACTATATCGATTCATTCTACTAGCCACCAAATTCGATCTTACCCGGTCTACAAAAAAAAATAAAAACACTTACCATATCTAAAGAGCCACTTCGATGCAAATTACAGCTTTATGATAAGGCAATTGAACAGGTCATGTCATTTACGTACATTGGTATACATATAACTTCTCATCAAGATCTAGAGACAGAAGTAAAAAAACAATCTATTAAACCCCTAAGGATTTCAGGTTGTCTTAATAACGCAATCTGGTCGAATAAGTTTTTAAGAACAGAAGCCAAGGTGCGAATATAATATATTATAAGACTATGCTAAGACCAATACTGATGTACTCAGCCGAAACAAGACCATAAACAGCCAAAACTAGCCAGATGTTGGAAACGCCGGAGATGAAGACTCTTAGAAGAATTCTTGACCTATCGCTGTTTTATGAACAAAGAAGTGAAGGCTTCAGGAGAAAATGTGGAATTCAAAAGATTGATGACTGGTAAAATATGAGTGAAGTCCGAATTCTCAAGAAAATTTTATTGAACAAGCCAGAAGGCAAAAAAAAAACAGGTCGACCTAAAAAACGTTGGCAGGATAAATAGACCATAGGTTTATCAATGAAAATAAGAAGAAGAAGAAATAAAATGATACATTCATATATATAGATATACCTATGTTTATTTGTATAAATCAAGCAGAGGGACACCTTCATTCATTTCCTCTTGAAAATCGATAACTCTGCCACTCTAGGCCAGAAAATCTTTTTAAATTAACAAATTTCAGTTATTTTTATCATTTTACAACTCTTCTCTTCTTCTTCGTGTGTCTTACTCTATCTCGAATATTTAATTAACTATTATTATTACTTTTAGTCTTTACGATGCAACTAGTGGCCATGAAATGGCTCGTTATGAGGTCCAACGAATTCTCTTTTACGCTCGTGGCGGGACCGGAACTCCTGAAGCTGCGTGTTTTGCGTTTACTTGGAGTCATGGAGAGACCCAAGAGTCTGCTATATTCCAATGCCATGTATTTAGATGTCATATCCCTGAGGCTGTAAGTATATCTATCAAACACCGGATATATAATTTAATAAAATTTATATTATTAATAAGATTGAAATAGTATTTGGAGAAGGGCTGATAAGTGAATTGAGTGGATTTTGATGAGGCACTCCAAAATTCAAAAAAGAAAGATAATTTAAACTATCTTTTTTATTCAAAACTTATATTATTTAATAATAGAACATTCGATTGACAAAAATTTAATTTAGAATTAATTAAGTTAAAATAGCGTTTAATTCAAAACAAAAATTATATGTTTCTCCTCAATTAGACTAGAAAATAGGTGCTGCTTAAGACATACAAGACAAGATATTTATGGAACATCCTGCTAAATGAATGTGAAACCTGTAAGATTGGAGAGGCAGAGAATATTATTTAATTATAGAACATTCGATTGACAAAAATTAAATTTAGAATTAATTAAGTTAAAAAAGGGTTTAATTCAAAACAAAAATTATATGTTTCTCCTCAATTAGACTAGAAAATAAGTGTTACTTAAGACATACAAGACAAGATATTTATGGAACATCCTGCTAAATGAATATGAAACCTGTAAGATTGGAGAGGCAGAGAATATTATTTAATTATAGAACATTCGATTGACAAAAATTAAATTTAGAATTAATTAAGTTAAAATAGGGTTTAATTCAAAACAAAAATTATATGTTTCTCCTCAATTAGACTAGAAAATAGGTGTTGCTTAAGACATACATGACAAGATAGTTATGGAACATTCTGCTAAATGAATGTGAAACCTGTAAGATTGGAGAGGCAGAGAATATTATTCAATTATAGAACATTCGATTGACAAAAATTAAATTTAGAATTAATTAAGTTAAAATAGGGTTTAATTCAAAACAAAAATTATATGTTTCTTCTCAATTAGACTAGTAAATAGGTGTTGCTTAAGACATACATGACAAGATATTTATGGAACATTCTGCTAAATGGATGTGAAACTTGTAGAATTAGAGAGGCTGAGAGGAGGCTGAAGGCCTTTGAAATGTGTGCTAGAGGAAAATTGGTCTATAGAATTACAAATCAAGAAGTCCAGAACAGTATTAATAATAGAAAAAAGCTATGTCGAAAAATTTATAAAGAGGAGAGCGGAAATGATAGGCCACACAGACAGAGGATTACTGAGAAATAATTTAAATAGGAAATAGGAAAGAAAAAGATAAGAAGAAGTTCTAGATCAGGGGTTTGACGCGCGCAGCTGGGGCGGTGGGGGTGGAATGGGGAGCGAGCTCTTCGCTCGGAGAGTGCGTCGAAACCTTACAATATCTTGGCGGTGCTTGGCTGGTAAAATCTGCTAGTTGCAAGGGCAGATCCAGAGGGGGGGCGACCCCCCCCCCATAGAAGCCCGTGCCTGGCGGGAGTGCAACACGTGCGTCGCACGCAGAGGCCAAAAAACGGCGGCCAAATCGACAGGGAATTTATAACAATTTTTTATTTTTATTTTTTATTTTAATGAACTTAATATATGAGATATGAAATTTGTAAAAAAATTTTATAAAAAAATACATTTATTTTTTTTAAAATTTTAAAATTGAAAATAAAGTTCTATGTGTGTGCGTGCGGGGGGGGGGGCGTCTCTGACCCCTCCCCCATAAAAAATTCCTGGATCCGCTGGTGAGTTGCAGCGAGCTGACTTGTTTCAGGGCTAGCCAGGGGAACTGAGTCGCTAGGCTGGAGGGGGTTGAGCGGGCGCAGACTGGGGTGGTAGCCACTGGAGGAACGCTTGCTTACTTAGGGGGCTGCGTTGAAATCTTAATGAAACTTGGCAATGAACAGGCTGTGAAGATCTGCTAAACTGCTGCTCAGATTGACGGACAACCAGTCAGGCGGCTGCGAAGGATTGTCGCTCATAGCGGCAGGGGTTGGGGAGGCAGCAGGGGCTTCAGATGATGTTCATTTGACGGAGGGGCAAAACTGGCTATATATATGTATATGTATATAAAAATAATAAAAAAAATCTATTTGTCTTGAATTCAAGGTCGGTCAAGTATCAGCATGCTTTGCAAAAGCATTTCAACGTGTGCCATCCAGATCATTGACTTCTTCAGCCGCAAGTGCCTCTGATTTGGGACTATCTCCGGCAGCACCTAATAATTCTATTCCTGGTACCATCACATCCTCTTTAACTATACTTCCTCTGGATCCTCCCGGAACTACTAGAGTATTTGTTTTCGAAGTATCTTTAGAAATCAAAGAAGATGATGGACGGGTATGTTGAATAACTTTACCAATTACAATTAATTCCACAAAAAGTTTAATTAATTTAATTACTATGGTAATTTCCATCTTTTCAGTTTTCCTTTATCTAATTCTGAATATAAGTTACCTCCAAGTAATTTTTTTTAACTTAACTTTGCTCCCATCCCAATCGCTTCTCACCGCTTTTTCACGAACTTTATATTTTTTTTGGTCTTAAAGTTTAAGTTTATTAATATCTAATATTTTATTCTTGATTGATGCACTTATTATAAACAAATGAACTTATTTTTCATTATTCTTCATTTGATTTTTAAAACAATGTCAATTTAATAAAAAATTATATGATTTTTTTAAAAGCAACAACCCTATATGTTTCAGATTTTTTTAATAAATCCATCTTTAGTGGAGATAGTTTACAATAGGCAAATAAAGAACTGAACATCTTCAAAAATACACAACAAAGAGTGTTAGAATAATTTATCTAAACCAAAACATTCAGTGGAAAAACTGGCCAAGTTCGAAAAAGTAGTGAAATCTAGTGTGCAGCCAAGTTAAATTCGCCAGTTTTTTCACATAATGTTTTGATTTAGGTTTCTCTGCTTTTTGTAAACTATGAGGAAGCCCGTTGGTCCAAAGGGCTAGAATTTTTATTTTTGACCCCCCCCCCCCCCAGAAAGTTTGAATTTTTGGAATTTTTCCTTTGTTTGTGTCCCAAACTCTACTAGCAGGCGAAATTTCAAGATGCTGAAATGATTGGAAGTACCCTATAGGTTTTGATAACCTCTCAGTGAGTGAGTGCCAAAATTAGCTATTTTCTCAGGTCCATGTCTCAGAATCTATTTAAGCTATATTTTTGAAATTTGGTACTCTCTTCAAGATGGATTGCATAATTACATGTGTATAATTTCAGCTCTGTATCTCAATTCGGTTCCGAGTTGCAGGGGGTTCGAAATGGCTCGAAATGGTTCTTGTAAATAGCGTACAGCGTGTACGGCCAAGCCAATGCTCGAACTTGGCCTTTCGCACGCTGTGCGCTTTGATATTTTTATATCATTATCTTGGCCATCTTCCATCTCAAAAGTTAGCTAAGCTAAAATTATAAAAATTGTAGTAAATAGACTTTGAGACAAAGATTGAATAAAGAATAATGAAAAATAAGTTTATTTAAAAAGAAATCAAGAAGACAGTATCATTAATCTAATTTTAATTAAATATGTTAAATTGCATGTTGAAAGAGTCAGGGAATCCAACACAAGGGACAGATTTCTTTGAGTGGTGAGAAAAAAAGAATTTGAGAATGTCCACTTTTTCTTATGTATAATAAAATAAGGCTTTACATTGAAATTTTAATTCATCCGTCATGGAAAATTACTATCGACTGGCTAAATCCCTTGAGAGGAAATCCTATACTGCACTGTACTTATTCATAATTAAAAAAAAGTGAGAAAAAATATAATATCTTTGTAGAACTTAAATATCACTGGAAGCTATTGAAGTGAAAATCGAGGTGACATCTATTCAAGACTTCTCTCACATCACTTGCAAACAACTCTAGAAATAGGTTTCATCGTGCATTCTGATGAGATCTACTCATTAAAAATGTTCTCTTGAGGTGGTATTAGTCGAAATTTTCGATAAACAAATGAACCAGCAAAGCATCAAATCTGCAATCAATCGTTTTGTTGATTATGCTTATTCTAATGTCAGAAGAGGCCATCAGGAGTTAAAACTTGCTAAACAGGCAGTTGACAGAACCCTTGAGATATTTTTTTTACTTCTGACATACTGTATTATATCTTCCCAGCTGAATAATTTTGCTCCAACAAAATTTCACTGGCGTCTTAATAAAATATTCACTGTATGGTCATGTACTTACCCGTACGAGGGAGATGGTCTCAAAGGTTAATCCTCACGCCCGGCAAGCGAATCAATCACTCGGGTTCGATTCCTGAGGGGATGATGACTCTTTTAACATATAATTAAACATTTCTAATTATAAGTAGGTTATAATGAAAGGCAGTCCATAAATTATTTATATTTTATTCAATTTCCGACGTTTTGGAGACTTTTTTCTCTCCTTCTTCGGGGTATTGAATAGTTATTGATGGGTGAGTATAACTCGGTTCCCATTTGTCTCTAGATAACCAAGTACACTTATGGTAAAATGTTGGAAAATATTGTAATATTGTTGCTATCACTGAAAGGAGAGACAAATGGGAACCAAGTTATACTCACCCATTAATAACTATTCAATACCCGAAAAAGGAGAGAAAAAAGTCTCCGAAACGTCGGAAATTGAATAAAATTTAAATAATTTATGGACTGCCTTTCATTATAACCTACTTATTTCGCTTACCAATCCGTTTTTCTAAGAAAATAAATAAAATAAAATTTCTAATTATATTCATGATAATGGCTTTTTGTTTTCTTTTTAAATTAAGATTTAAATCTTGTGATGTGAGTGGTTGTTTTGGATTTCTAAACGTGCCTTAAGAAAAATAAATGAACTTTTATGAAATTTGAGACAGTTTCTTAATATAAATAAGTTTCTATCTATATCTAAAATCATGTAAATATTCAATTTTAGGGAGGTTATAGTGCCGTACCTAAGGATCGTTCATGTTTTAAATTGCGCTGTAATCTTGAGAAACAGCTCTGTTTAACGGTGCAACAAGTCTCAGACAACGAACGGGAACTAATAGTAGAACGATGTTTTGGAGTTCTTGTCTCTCCTGGCCGTCATGTTCGTCATGGGGATATGAGGTTGCTGGAAATGGTTTGTTTTAAAATTATATTTCAGAAAATTTAAGAAATTATATCAATAGAAACATTATACTAATTGTTATTACTTTATAGGGTCAAATTGATGATAGCACAGGGGATGGAAAATTAGTCGTGATAAGCGGACATTGGGATCCTGCAGATCCAGCCCTTGAAGCACTTAACGTTGAAACACCCAGGGATACACGAGCATATATAACAGTAGCCGTTGATTTGGTTGTCCGTGGAATTCAAGAACCGGTTCGTTTTGTTCTTGAAGCTCCTGTTAAACTTTATCCAAGCAACGAAAGATTTTGGTACATCACTCGGCGACCTCTTGTTCAACTTTTTGAACTTAATCTCAAACAGGTAACAAAATATTTTCATGAATTATTAAATGCAACTAAAATAGGTATATTTTTAGGAAAATTTTTGCAATTTATCTAATTGTTCATGTTTTTTATTTATTTGCTAGCTGCAAGGCCCGCCTTCGGCGGCCCTCTTGCTAGCCAGGGGGCGCGCCCCCTGAACTCCCAGCCCTCGAACCTCATCCTCACCCCCCACTCCCACCGAGCACCCGCACCATGCACCCCACCCACCTCGGACCCCGCACCCCATCCACCCCGGACCCCACCCCGTGCCCTCCAACCCTGCGCACCACACCCCCGCCTAGCGCCCTGGACTCCACCCCGCACCCCCTGCACCCACACCCTACTCCGCCTCACTCCTCACCCCACCCCCATTCCACCCCCGCACCCAGTTTTTGCATTTCTAGTGACCCACAGATTATGTATACAAAATTTGGTTGAGTTTGGCCCAAGAGAAAGAATTTTCATTTTTTGACCCCCCCCCCATTCTGGGTGGTTAGTTTGCATTTCTAGCTCTCTAGAGGCCCAGAAATTATGTATACAAAATTCGGTTTAGTTTGCTTCAAGGGCAAGAATTTACATTTTTTCACCCTCCCCCTTTTTGGGTGGTTTTTTGGGGAAATTTTTTTAAACAAAAATTGTCCGAAATCACATCCTCTACAACTTTGTTTATTATAAAATTTGCCGTAGGGTTAATAGTTTAGGAGTTATTTGATAATATTCATTCTTGCCCTTGAGCAAACTCAACCAAATTTTGTATACATAATCTGTGGGTCACTAGAAGCCTAGAAATGCAAAAACTGGGTGCGGGGGTGGGGTGAGGAGTGAGCCGGAGTATGGTGGGGGTGCAGGGGGTGGTGCGGGATGGAGTCCAGGGGCATACCGAGGGTGGGGTCCAGGAGGCTAGGCGGGGATGCGGTGCCCCCTGTCTAGTAAGAGGGCCGCCGAAGGCGGGCCTTGCAGCTAGTAGATACTTAAAATACATTACCGGTAAAAAAGGCAATACTTGGAATTTTTATGTTTTTTTCGGATTTTATTTTTATACGAGTATGTGTTTAGAAATTATGCTTATTTTCTCACTACTTGTTGTTTATGCATTTATTTTAAGAAATAGTGCTATTGTTGGTCATTAATACATTTGTAATTTTCTCTACTTTAGTCAGTTTTAAAAAAAATTAGCTCGTGTAAAAATACCTTTAAGACAAAAGTAGTCTTGAAGATAGATTAAGTTTAAACTCATTGATGGTGGGAATTTGTTTTTTAATGTTTTTACTATTCAAAAAAACCTTCAAATATAGAAAACTTGTACTTGCATATTGTAATAGACCAGCAATAGAAAAACATTGTTATTGTTAAACATCTGTAATGTTCTATTTTTTAACTTTAATCAATTTTAAAAAGAATTAGTTGGTTCAAAGATATCCTTAAACCAAGAGGAAGCTTGAAGATGGATCAAGTTAATGTTATCTAGTAGGAGTGTTGGGTGTTAATGTTTTTACCATTCAAAGAACTCATCAATATTTCACAACTTCGGCAAGATTTATCTCTCATCTGGGCTGCACAGACTATTATTTTTTTTAATTAATACAAAAAATAATGAAAAGTTTTTATTTACTTCAAATAACTACACTCACAGACATATGGGCTTAAAGTTGATATTAAGGAAAATTGACTAGAATTTTTAATTAATTAATATATTAATTTTTACTTTATTCCAGCCCTCCCTTATTTAGGGCTTATGGATTGCTTACACAATATAACATTTTTCTTTTTACATTTTTTCCACAATTGTTAGCGAGTTAGATTTTTCTAATTTTCGGAATATCATATAATTTTATTTAAATACAAAAAAAAATTCTCATATATAAAATTTCACATTATTAAACTTATCAATACAGTATTTTTTGCTAGCTCCGGCCCGCGTGACTTGTGAAACTGTCCTTTTGTCTCTCCTGACCAAAAAGTTTAGAGACGTCTGAACTAAAGAAATAGAACATTCAAATTTATAAGAATTATCGAGCAAATATGTATAATTAATTATTTATAAATTTAAAAGAAAAATGGCAAAATATTAATAAATAATGTTATACATATTAATAAATAATTTAGATAAATTGTATGTAGAAAATTATATTATAGTTATTGTTTATCTTTATTTGAAATTTATCAAAAAATTATTTATTTGTCTAATCTTATTTCTAAAAGAATGATTACTAAATACAATAAATAATAGATAATATATTGCTTATATTTTACAAACTTTTGTACTCATTCATTTTAGACTGGGATCACTGAATTATTAGAACCTCAATACGAGGTTCTAAGCATCGAAGCTAGGAATCCTGAATTGGATCGAACAAGACTCAATTTGGCTAGTTTAAGTCTAGCAAATCTTATTCGCTCACCAAGTCCTCCAGAATTCGATCTGGATTCTTTAACGCCTGGTGATGACCCTGCGTCTGGTAAGAAATAATCCTTTCACCCGAATTAAAGTTCTTTAAAATTTGAATGTTCCTATCTGGAATATATATTTTTAAATGTAGAATTAAGAAGCTTATTTTTGAAAGATAGAATATTTCCATTAAAATATAGATATACCGAGTGAGTTTTTTATCTTGAGACAGTCTTATAATTCAAAAACAGTGCATTATATGGAAAAAAGTTTCAAATAAAAGTTTGTTTATATCGAGGGGGAAACTAAACTACGCTATTGTTTGTCGACCTAGAACAAGCTTTCAAGGGTATTTCAATGTCAAGTTCTGTTTTTTAAATGGTACCCTATATTTTTCTATACGTCTACAAAAAAACTGAACAACTTTCATAAGAACTATTTTTTTATAAGACTATCAAATGATAATATTTAAATATTAAATTATTAAATAAATAATTTAATAATAATTAATAATTTAATAATTTTTCGACACTGTTCTGAGACATTCCAGAGTCTATTTTGTATTTCAAGTTTTCTAGATGAATTCCAGTTCCAATTTCCTTATTTTGGCCTGTTCCGATTTCTTCGTAGCCTTTACATTTCCTGTTTTTTTTTTTAAACCGATTTTACAACACAATAAAATGAAGCTTGTTGAGGGTGTATTCCTATCAGGAAACCACTCGTCATCCATTTCAATGGCAGCCCCTTAACACTTCTTCCACATTCACCGCATAAATTAAAACCATTTTAATTCTGTCTTCAACAAAAAAATTCTCCATTTTTATTATGGTAATACAATATAATTATCTCCTGGATTGACATGACAAATAAACATTTTTAAACTCAAGAATTTAAACTAGTTCTATTATAGTAAGTAGAAAATAATCTCTTAAATCTTAGTATAACGAAGTTTTAATATCATTATAAACACTTATTTTCATTGTTGTGACTTTTGGATTTAATGATTATTTATTTAATAATTAATTATTTAATCATTATTATTTGATAATTAAGTTAAATAATTGTTAAAAATAATTATTAAGTTTTTTTGAGATCTAATTGATTCATGTATTTTGTTTATTTGATGTCTTATAAAAAATAGTTCTTATGAAAGTTGTTCAGTTTTTTTTTGTAGATTAAGTAGACGTATAGAAAAATATAGGGTTCCATTTAAAAAACAGAACTTGATATTGAAATAACCTTGAAAGCTTGTTCTAGGTCGACAAACAATAGCGTAGTTTAGTTTCCCCCTCGATATAAACAAACTTTTATTTGAAACTTTTTTCCATATAATGCACTGTTTTTGAATTATAAGACTGTCTCAAGATAAAAAAACTCACCCGGTATATATATTATATTTGGTTTTAGGCCTTAATTATTTAACCAAGCATAATAACAATATACCTATATATTTAGTATACAACATTAATATATATTTTATTGAAGACTCATAGGGGGATGTAGACAAAATAATCTTTTAATAACAAGAATCAATCAAAACTGAACGCTTTATCGATTTAATTTCGACTTCTTCAGTAACTAATAGTTTTTGTTCCAAATGCTATGAGTTAAAAAAATAAATAGGGTCTGGGTCTATTCTAGCAATAACATTATCTTCGAAAGATCCTTTAGTTCAGTTAATACTATTACAGTATTGTTATTGAGGTGTCATAGTAACCATTGATGAAGAAATGGATAAAAAATTTAAAAGTCAAAAATAGCCACAAAGAGAAACAAAGAGGTTGTCCTCTTCTTGATGCAAATAAACATACACACATATATATCGAAATGATATATCTGTATATATATATTATTTATTTGTTTGAGACTATAGTTTCGAAAACTTGGTCTTCATCATCAGTATTTTTTAATTATAAATATTATTTTTCATGGAGTCGATACCGTATGGATATTGAAAAATTTTTGATGTTCTCTTAGCTAGTAGCCAGTTAGAATCAAAAATAGCCATTGATACCCTTCTAATAGCGTAAGAATAAACATTAGCTATTTTAATATTTCCAATGATTGTGAATAAGGATTACCATTAATAATCGAAACTTCAAAAATATAATATAGAATGGATGTTCCTTCAGTATTTGATGGGAATCCATGCTTATTTTTAATTTTAAGTCGATTTCTCCATGTCTTCAGCATTACTTACCAATAATGGTCGAAAATTCCAAAATGCAATGCTAGATGTGAATCGATAGTTATTTTTTGTTTTAATGTAATTTTACAAAACGATTTTTACAAATTTTACAAGACGAGACTCTGAGTTATTTTTGGCAAATTTATCAGTTACAAAAATTCAACCTAAATGAATATTACAGTTTATGGTTTTTGAGACCTTAGACTGAATACTTTTTACTTCATGACCCTTTGAAGTTGTCTTTGGCGATAGACTGAAAACAGAACATAGAGCTTCGCTATTCAACTCTATGAATTATTTGAATTAGTTTTAAAATACTCAAATATAAGTTATTTTAATGATAATAAGATAAATGTATTTATTATTATTATTATTTAATAACTACTTATTTTTATGTTATAATAGAGACTTATTATTTCAGATGGAGATGAACCCATGCTTTCGGGCACGGGAAGTGTTTCTAAAGATTGTTCAGCCTTTGAACTGGAATCTTGGGCTGAGGTTCTCGCCCGATGGGGAACAACTCGTCCTCGACAATTATCCTCTTTGGTTCGAGCTGGAGTTCCAGAAGCTCTTCGTGGAGAAGTCTGGCAAAGACTTGCAGGATGCGACAAGACACCTGATATAATGGACACATATCGGGTGCTTCTTACTAAGGTCCAGAGCATAAAAACTTTAAAAATCTTTAGAAAAGAATTATTGTCTTTTAGTCTTATCTAAAAAATATAATTATATAGGTAATTAATTGAAATATATCGATCTTGGATTTTTTATTTAAATTATTCACATATTATTAATCATATTTAATTAAAAAAACAACAACTAAAATACACCCTTCGATTTCGAGCTTTTTCTTTTATATACGCAGAGCTGGGCAGTTTAAAATACATATTATATATATTAACATGTATTTGTATTTTAAATAGGTACATTTCTTCAAATATTTTGTAAATAATATTTCAAATGCATATCTGCAAATATTGTTTAATTAATACTTACCTTAAATACATTGTTACAAGCATTGTTTTTCAAATAAATTCAATTTTACATCGGAAATACTTAAAATACATGTTTTTTTAATATTCTCTATATATTTTTTAAATTATACTAGTATATATCAATAGAAGATTAAATTTTCTAATCGAAATATTTCGATCAAAACCACCGATTTTGGACATTTTTAATAAAATGAACTTATCAGTATCCACAACTTATTAAAAACTATTTCTTTATTTGATGTCCGTCAGTTGTATGTCTCAGGTGAATCCCTATTCGAATCTATATATATATATATATATATATATAACAAAATACTATATATATATATATATATAACAAAATACTAGATATATTTTGAAAAGTATTTTGTATTTCAATAACAGCACCCTACATAACGCCCCTGCATCGCATAAAAACCGTGCAGACATTGCCTCCTCAATTAATTTAACTTATGCAAACTTAAAAACTGGGGATCCCAAAACTTAGTTAACTTCAATCCAGGGAAAACTCAGTGTTGCCTTATTTCTAGGCGCGTCAATAGAAACCTCCCAAACATATCATTCGACTCAAACTCACTAGAATTCAGGGATAAAATTTCAATGCTAGGCGTAACTCTAGGGTCTGACCTTTCATGGAATGACCATATCTCAACCACTGCTAAAGCTGCAGCGCGCAAGCTTGGTCTCCTATTTAGGTCTAGACGCTGTTATACTCCCAGTTAACTTCTTATATTGTATAAGGCTCAAATTCGTCCCTGTCTCGAATATAGCTCTCATCTGTGGAGAGGGGCCTCCAAGCATTCTCTTGCTACACTGGATGCAATTCAGAAGCGAGCAATTAAACTAATAGGAGACCCGGCTCTAACCAACTCACTCGACTCCCTGGCTCATCGAAGAACCGTCTCTGCCCTTTCCCTGTACTACAGATACTATCACGGTGTCTGGTCAGTCGAGCTGAAATCAATTATCCCCCCTAATTCCCTCTTTGCGAGAAACACGCGGTTTTCAAACGCTCAGCACCCCTACGCAGTCAAATTGGTTAAAAGTCGAACAAGCGCTTTCGCCAACTCTTTTGTCCCTATGACCTCCAGAGGCTGGAACTCGCTCCCTTCCACCATCTTTCCCGCGACTTATAACCTTCAGCTATTTAAGACCCGTATCCACAGATACCTTCGGCCCCCGCCCAACCCATAAAATTCTTTCTTCTTCTTTTCACGATGGAGGGGCCAACCCAGGCCTTTAGGGGTTGCACCTTTTTGGTCTAACTCCTTCTCTCATCATTATCATAAAAAAAAAAAAACTTGAAGTGGTGTATTTTGCCTAGCTTTGCATATTCTTTAGCAGCTGGAGAACTTTGAATCTATTCTATTCTACTACTAAAATGAAAGTTTGCCGAGAGTAGCAGAATTTTTATATATTGAAGGAGACAATAGAGTGTGTCTTCTGCTGGAATTATAAATTTTATTTATTTATAACGGGACTATAGTTTCGAGGGCTTTGCCACTCTTCATCAGTCTATTACAATGGATTCACAGGAATTAATTTGACAGATGAAGAGGGCCAAAGCCCTCGAAACTATAGTCTCGTTATAAATAAATAAAATTTATAATTCCAGCAGAAGACACACTCTTTTATGTCTCCTTCAATCTATTCTACTACGTTAATTAATTAAAAAATTGATCATTTAAGTTTTCAACCAATTATATTCATATATCAACTTGATTTTTAATAGGATTCATCATGTGAAGCTGTAATTCAACGAGACATGCATCGAACTTTTCCTGCTCATGAGTTTTTCCGAGATTCCCTTGGACAGGATGCACTTTATAGACTTTCTAAAGCCTATGCAGTGTATGACTCAGAGGTTGGCTATTGTCAAGGACTCAGCTTCCTTTCGGCATCTCTACTTCTTCATGTAAGTTAAAATTTAAACAATTTTCAATCAAACCTTCTTACTCTTTTATTTAAATTATTTTTTTCTTTCACTGGAATTTACTGGAGTGGCAGACCATGATAATGAAAAGAATAAATATCCTTATAATAGACTTTGCTGGAATGTCAAATGTCATTACCAAACTTTTACGACGTTCTATCGATGTATTGGCAAAATACAACATAAAAGACAACATTGATAGATGAGACAAGGCGGCGGTTAATGCTTCCTTTATTGTCCCATTTATACCCTAAAGAATGATGAAATGTATGATGATTGATGAATTGATTACACAATACACATTAGGGTGGAGGGAAAAACAAAAATTTTTGAATTTTGATATTCCTGACCTCTTAGGGCCAGTTCTATGTCGGTTGGTAAAGTCTTTGTAAAAGCTGACAAAGGGTACCTTAAAATTCACCTTGCGCCCAGCCGCCAATCAGATGACACGCACTTTCATCTGATTGGCCATCCGACTGGGCGCAAAGTGAATTTTAAGGTTTTACCCTTTGTCATCTTTTACAAAGACTTTACTAATTCCAATCGCGGTTCACCCCTCGTTTTGAATATAAATTGTTCATAAAGATAGAATGGTGTCTTATCAAGGAACAGCCAATGGAAAAGTCCCTAGGTAATTTTGGTTTACTTTATTAAAATAGAGAATAATGTGCTCATGTATTGGAACATTGAAAATAAATCTTATGCAGGCATTTATGAAACGTAGTAGTTTAGAATTTTACTATTTGTTAATTTTGTAGACCAATGGACAGTATTCTGAATTAGGTAGAAATGAATTGTCAAGCACTTTTTTTATAGGCGTGGATAAACTATGGTAATTGTTTTCAATAAAAATAAGGTAAAATAATGAATCCGAAACTGTCCTTGGAATAAAAGTAGGTATTAAAGGGAACCTAGTCAATGTTGCTGTTCAATCCCAAGGGGTTGTTGGAGCCCGTTTTGTAAAGAAAAAGCAATTGAATTAAAACTATAGCGGTGACGATGAATGAAAGTAGGAAGTGAATTGTGAAGAACCGGGTTAAAGTTGCATTGTCTACAGCAAACCCCCCTCAAATTCATTCAACGATTCTAGTCCCAAGATAAGGGATCGCAGATACTAAGTTAGTAATAACGGTTGCCCCGCTAGATCTCATTAGTTCAGGGTATTTAAAGGTGGAATGTTGTTTAATTTATTTAAATAAAACAGCTCACTTCAATCATAGCCTTGGTCTTGGGATCGCTCATCCTTCAGACCATTTACATATATATTTAATGTCCTCATTCAAGGCATTTACATAATAACAATTTCATCTTGGGGAAGATCCTACAAAACGTTGGTTTTTAAAAGCATAAAATCTACATTCTAACAACATATTTTATAAGGAAATTTTTTCTTTTCATTATCCTGAATTGCTAAACCATTAAAATTCTATAAATATCTACCAGCTCGTCTCCAAGAATACTTCTAATTATTTATTTGATTTTACTTTTTGATTTTAGATGCCCGAAGAACAAGCATTTTGTGTTCTTGTTAAACTCATGTATAATTATGGCTTGCGTGATCTATACAAAGATGGATTTGATAATCTTTACTTGAGACTTTACCAATTAAACAGATTACTGGAGGTATTTTTTTTTTTATAATTAATATAAATTTATTAAAGCTCTTAATGATTTTCGTATGTTTAATAGGAACAAATCCCTGCATTATGGCTACATCTTCAAGCAAGAGGTGTCGAATCTCATATGTTTGCAGCTCAATGGTTTTTAACTGTATTCACAGCAAGATTCCCCTTACCTCTTGTTTTTCACATTCTGGATGTCTTTTTACTACAAGGCCTGGAAACTCTTTTTCAAGTTGCTCTTGCATTGCTAATGGTATATTCAAATCTTAACAAATATACATAATTTGATAGAAATCGAATTTAACTTTTTTTTTCTTTGAATTTTATTTAGATGTGCAAGAAAGATTTGGTGCAGCTTGATTTCGAGTCAATTTTAAAATATTTTCGGGTTTCTCTACCCAAAAAGTGTCGTAATGAAGAGGTAGCCCGCCAGCTCATGAAATTAGCTACTTCACTTAAGGTATGACTTTTTTGGGATAATTATTTTTCTAACTTGTATTAAATAAGTATATCATTGGCTGATCCTGACCTAAAAATCTGGTGGTGCTTAATAAAGTTCAAAATTTAAACGATTACAATTACTCAACCACTTGTGCTTATTGAATGAAATTTATTTTCTTCAACGAAAATAAATCGTAAAATTTAAAAAAATTTCTTTAAGAATAGAGTATAAGCAACAATTTGATTATAGTTAAAAGGATCAGCCAGGACTCGAACCCGGGAACTTCACGGGTCAGTCACGAAGCCTTTAAAGAGGCTCTGACTCTTGAATCCAAACTATTATTTATATGACGATAGAATTTCATTTATCTAATATGTTTCCTTATTCATTTTCATTATTAAATTATTATTTCAAATTCCCAAATTCTCTCAATCGATCGCATCATCCCAAAGTTAGAAAACTATTTCTTGATCAGCCACGGGTCGTATAATCACGTTGAGCTTGGCTCATGACAATTATTAAATTAAATTAAAATTAGAAAATAAAAAAGAATTTATTATAAATTATTGGATAAAAAATACTTGGTAGGTTTCACATTAAGATATTAAAATAAAACGAATTTATTTTTGGAAAGACTTAAGTTACTTTCTATTGCTCCTGACGATGGGTTAGCCACTCGAAATATATATATCGAGATTAAAGTCTCTCCAAAAATAAATTCGTTTTATTTTAATATATTAATGTGAAACCTACCAACTATTTTTTATCCAATAATTTAAAAAATGTTTCACCAAGTACCAACACCAAATTCCTTAAAAAAAAAAAAAGAATTTATTATAGTTAAAATGATCAGCAGGGGCTTGAACCCGGAACCTTCTCGTGTACTTGAAATATATTTGGGTTTTTGAAATATTAAGTTAAAATTTGATTGATTAAAATACATAGGTACATAAATAGATCACATTAATATAGAAAATATTTTTTTAAATAAACTAAGTTCTATTTGTAGAAAATTATGCTTTCAAATTAATAATTTTTGTTTAATTTATATTGTTTTAATAAACTCACCAATATATAGGCTCATTTATTCAATTGTCTTGAAAAAAGGCTACGAAGTCTTTCTTCTGATTGGTCCCAGTAGTCAATTTTCTGCTACTCTCTCCCTCTCATGTTTCCATACCTCTATTTCACACTGTCTAATAAGTCACTTGTCCCCCTATGACTCTTCATATGATGTTTGTTAACGAGAAAAAAGCACACCGTGATGCGTGATTCACTTAGAATGAAAAATATTAATTTTACAGTAGAGACTTTTCTATAAATTAAATAAGTATAGGAAATAAATGCATTATTATGGGCGAGTGTATAGAAAAAAATATATACATTTATTTATATGTTTTTATACATATCGCAGTGTCTGGGGCTAGTACTAACCTATTACTTGCTTGAGAAACCACCCTTTGAAAAATCTATAATATTATAAAAAATGTATTATCGTAAATTTCTCCCTAGCAAAATTAAATTTTAACCTTCTTTAAACTAAGTAAATGATAAATATTAATAATTTGTTGTTTTACTTTATTTAATTGATAATAATAAAATTTATTAAAATCAAAAGCTTTTTATTTTGGTTTAATTCTGATAATAAAGAAATGCTTCGGTTTTGATTTGAATTCGATAATTTTATCTAAATAAAATATATTACACAATTGGAAAATCAAATGAAACTCCTTATCTAAGCATATCCTTGAAATATGATAGTTATTTATATCATATGAATAAAATATCATTCAGTTCAAAACTTGAAGTTTTTATAGATATAATGGAAGAGGAAACAGAACAGGTTTTAAAATATTATCAAATAAAATTTATTAGTAATTTCTAAATACCGTATATTGACTCAATTAAAAGACAAGTTTTTTCGTGGATAATTATTAAAAAATAAGTGTCTTACATTCGGGCCTTTATATTTTCGGGATACTGCAATTGTTACAAAAAAAATTGATTCTTCCAAATATATGTTGGAAACATATGTTTAAACAGTGAAGATAAACTTTTTGAGTATGCTATTTTGAGGTAGAAACAAAATAGATCTGAGTTTGACTCGCCAAAAAATGTGTCCAGTCTTGATGATATGAAATATTTGGCGATTAAAAATTAGGACTACCATTGTGAATTATTACATATGTTGTTGTATGTTTTCTTACTTACATTCTCTATTAAATTGCAAAACAATTTTTTAAAGAAATCACAAGGGAGTCTTTACTAAATCCGAGTTGTCATGAATAATTTTTATAAGGGTTGTGTATGTATTACATGTCAGATGGATCCACCTCACAGGGTAGCCATTTGGTATGAATTGTAAATTTTGATGACACTTTTGTGATTTCTTTGGAAATTTAAAGTCAGTTTCTATCGGCAATTTGAACTTTTATATTCACTTCCTGGCAATAGTTTAGGTAATTTTTAAACCAACACAATTTTAACCAACTAGGTACTTAAATTAAATTCTAGAAAATTAGTTCATTCTTTCCTTATGAGCGACAAATAACGAATTTGATTTCAAGTATTTTGGAAGATATAATCATTTTTTTTGCTACCGGCCTCTTGGCTGGCCTAAGTGAATTTACAGAGCGACAGCTTATTTAGCTATAAATAATAAATATATATATATATACTGTCGAATCGCAATTGGTCGGCTTATTTCTGATTTTTTCGGAATAAAATAGAATTCGTTTTATTATTGGGTTCCTTTTATATTTGGGTTAATACGGTAAACGATATTCTATATAATAAAAATATAATGGATCATCCCTATTTAAATCGAAAAAAAATTGACATTTTCACTAAAAATAATTTGTTTTTAGGTAAAAAAATTAAAGAAATATGCCCACGAGTGGGCAGCGGTACGTGAAGCCCAGGCAGGCCGGGACAGATTCACTCATGAAATGGAACAACTCCGAGGTGCACTTGGAAGATGCGATGAAGATCGACGTAGATTTGAAGCTGAAGCTTCTCAGGTGAAAGTGATGTTACAACGGGAATTAGCTCGTCATCAAGCAGAAACAGCTACTAGTCAGCAAATTATTGCTGACTATAAACAGGTAAACTTATGGCTTCTACCTGGGAGTGCTCAAGTAATGAAATGTGAATTTCATCGATTTTTGTTTTTACTCATCATGTTTGGAACATGGAAATAAATAATTTTTAATCATCTTATTTTTCTTTCTGTCTGAATCAATTAAAGAGTTCTTCCAAAACTGTTTGTGGATTTAATATTCTTGAATTTTTAAGGGATATTAGTCACAATTAAATAAATACAATAATTTAGTAAATTATTCTGATTTATTGATTTTTCATTCACTAATCAGTTTCGGTAACGACTGAAAGACTATCTTCACAAGTAAATTACGAATAGAATGTATTCTTTATAGTATAAGATCTTTTATTTTGAATATAATATCTATTAAAATATGAAAAATAAAATAATTGTATTGACAATTTCCAAAAAATTAGACATAATTTAGTATCTACCATTAGTGACCGAAATTGTTTAGTGAATGATAATCAATAAATCAGAATAATTTACTAAATCAAATTATTGTATTTATTTCATATCATGACTACTTAATTACCCTTAAAAATGCAGGAATATTAATTAAAAAAGGCTAAAGTTTTTTGTGGAGTTTCACAGTAAAAATAAATATAAAGTTTGAATAACTCAATAAATTTCAGGCTATTTGCCCTTCTTCAGTTTACATTCATTAGATCGAAGATAATGGTAGAAAAGGGTGATCAACTGCACCTCTGTACCAGGTTTCAACTTTCTAGATCAATTATTACAAATATTGTTTAAACAAATTCCCTTACTATTGAAAGTATGTCACTACTCTAAGCGTACAAATTACGATTTTATCAAAAAGCTACAGATCCTCGTGGCTCTTCTCACACAATCGACGATAGTTACCTCAAACTCCTTTTTAGAAGTCTCTTCTGACCTGTTTTATAATAAATACTCGTATTTTATTCTGTCTTATTTTTAATTAATCTTTTTTTTATCTTCATATTCCATATTATTAATAATAATACCATATAACTAGAGACCGGTAAATTATCTATCCGAATCATGCATCTAGGATACTGTGGGTTAAATTTTATACTGCATATTTGAGTAATATTGCATAAAATTGCATATTTTAAGGATTTTTTGTCAAATATTGCCTATTTCGCCCCAAATACAGATTTTTTAAAAGTAAATTTTCAGAGAAAGAATGAAAAAAATGAAAAAATATATAATAAAGCTCCTTTAAATTTGCCCCCATTACATCTGAGGATATGGAGAGCTCCTTTTCATCGTATAAATCAATTTTAAGTGACTGTAGACATAATAACCTGAAGATAATTTAGAAAAATACTTGTAAACTTAAGTTATTCACAATTACAATCAAATTTTAATTGTTAAGGGAGAATGGGGTGGGTTCTTGGTGAAATATTTTAAATAAAGTAAAGAAATTTTTTTAGAAACTTTTTAAAATTTAAAATATAAAATACTAGGTAGGTTTCACATAAATAAAAGATCAGATGCTTGTTTAGCACGACTCTATATATATTTGTGTGGGTGTAAGCCCATCTTCAGGAGTGTCCTTTGTGAACTCCTAAAGATGGGCTTACACCCCGAAATATATATAGAGTCGTGCTAAATCAAGCATCTGATCTTATTTATGTGAAACCTACCTAGTATTTTATATTTTAAATTTTAAAAAGCTTCTAAAAAATTTTTTTACTTCAAATTTTAATTATTTTTGAGATCCTTTGTTAATTATTTCTTTAATATTATTTTTTTTAATGGCCTTTGGTAACTATAGCCTATTTTAGTGTTCGTGTGTATGTGTGAAAGTGTGTGTAAATTAGTGTAGGGATCAGATTATAGCCGGACAAATTTTTCATGATTTCTTTATTAGTTTATTATTTGTACATCAATAGGAAGAGATGGTTAATATAAAAAAAAATAAAAGCAATAAAATCTCTTTCTGTTAAATAAAACTACCACCCCGTATTTTTTTCGTTCACATTTTTGAAACATTATTAAATTTATTATGTTGATTTTATTCAAGTCCACCTATTATTTTTTGAGTTTAAAGATTTTTTGATATATTAAATGTAATGAGAATTTTGTGCAATATCTTAAGCAATAAATGTGCATATTTGAGACTTGGTGTCTGTAGCTTACTTTATCATTTTAACATTCCTTCAAATATATAGTCTTATTGTCTTCAATTTTAAATTTTTAGTGCATAAAAAAATTTATTTGGCTATCTTTAAATGCATATTTTTGAATATTTCAACGTATACTGCACATTTCTTGCATATTTCAGAATTTTAACTGCATATTTTATGGTATATTTTGGCAGATTTTACTGCATAAAAATCCGGTCTCTACATATAACATATCAAATCACCAAAATTTGCGATCATTGTACTTACCTACTTAGTTTTAAAAAAGTTTTCACTTATCCCTCCAATTTAAATTTAAAAGATCCAACTTGTATCTTTTGAAACTTGAAATATGTATAAATACTGTTTGCTCACTGTTCTGATTTATTTCATTGTTATTATAGATTTGTAAACGACTCGATGAGGAACAAGTAAAAACAAAAACTGCATTAAACGAATTACGGGTATGTAAATGTTCGAAATGTGTTACACACTATACAAAAATTTTTTAAAGAAAAATTATTCTTAATGAATAAATAAAAGAGTGTGTCTTCTGCTTAATTATTGAATGATTTATAGAAAGTAGGTACCCAGAAAATTTTTTACACCGAAAAATTATTTTTTCCTCCACATCCCTCTTCAAAAAATTGCTTTTGAATTTTATCTGATTTAATTGGATACGAATACTGTATAAAATAAGTTTACATTCTAATACATATTAATATCAATTTTTCAATAAAAATAATTTTAATAAAATACGATTTTTAACTGCGGATAATTTTTTTATTGGGAAAGTACAAACTAATTTAACCGTTTAGTCTCAAGGGCTTCTTTCATAATCCACTCGAAATAACAAAGAATTAATAGCAAAGAAAACATTTAAAAAAGTATACTTTTGTCAAAAAGGCGCCAAAAAGTATACTTTGTCAAAAGGCACCTCTATTGAAACCCCCATCCGTAATATATATAAACTTTCTAATTTGATTATTTCTGACATGTAATAAAAATTATCCATGACAACTCGGATTTTGTAAATGACACTCTCGTGATTTCTTTAGAAGTTAAAATGTATTTAGATATTAGTCTACTTATTTACAACAAGCAGAAGATGTACTCATTGGTGTATAATAATACCATAGAGTAATATAGAGAGGAAGGCTCCATAAGGAGCCAATGTATTTTAGCGTATACGAGTTACAGAGCTCTCTGGCGAGACCAGGGCGAAACCATTGGGCAATAAAATGGCGGAAACCGCTCTCTTCGGGAAAATTTTGGTGACATTATCAAGAGTAAAAAATACGCTTATATATATATAACATAAAGGGTATGTATCTTTTATCTATGACAAAGGCTTTGAATGTTCTATGATCTTTGGATAGCTCTTAAGAACTAAGAGTTTGCTAAGTGCAGTCGCTAGAGAGCGCTTTTTCTATATACGGTAGCCTTCCACTCTATATTACTCTATGGTGGATACCTTATAAATTAAACAAATGTTGCTACTAAAAAACCTTTTTAATTTGAAAAATCATTTTTTTAGAATGCCGTATCTGAGTGTTCTCGATGTGGTCCGCTCGCAAATATATCCACAGATGAAAATAATGGAATAATCCCATTAGCGGATAATACGATAAGTGGCTCCCAAGCCAGCAAAAAACAAATTGCTCTTCTCCTCCCGGTCCTAGTCGAGCTCAAGAAAGAATTCGAGAACTTGAACTAGAATTAGCCCAAACCAAACTGGCTCATGTGGAAGCGGAATGTCGCAATCAGGTACTATAAACCAGCTAATACATTTCTTTTAAGGCTTAGTTATTTTCTTAGCTTCTAATTTGTTTTGATATAGATATTTTCTCCTAAATTTATTGACTCGAGATACTGACTCACTATAGTAATATAATAATAATATCTAAAAAGATGTAAGTTACTTGAAATCTGAAAAAATATAGTATTATTCCAAAATTCAATTAACATGGAAGTCTTTGTAATTGCCACAACAATTATTTAAATCAAGGATATTATTAAAATGATAGATTACTATGTCAGAGTCTCATCCCCTCTTAGATATCGTCTTAAGGGTTCATCGAACTGCCCGGAATATTAGCACTTGGATTTAACTCCTGGAGTGAGCCGTTCTAAAATGAGAACTAAACACATCTACAAATTTATATGGGGATGAATGATTATTTATATCAACATTGAAAATGTTGTTATCAACCTCACCCGTAAAAATGTTTATAGCAAAACTACTGAAAAAAAACTCAAATGGGGCAACTGGGCAAAAAATAAAAAATAAAATTTTTAATAAGTGGAAGCTAGCTATCGATATTTCCCAAATAAGATAGTATATATCAGTAAGAGAAACAAAGAGGTTGCCCTCTGCTTGATGCAAATAAACACACATATATATAGTATATCAAATATATATATGTACTACAGGGTGGGGCAAAAGTAATCACCCTATTGGAAAACGCTATAAGAAAACTAATCACCCTATGTTCTTTTGCTGTATTTTTTTTTAATGAAAAACTTTGGTTCTGCTTGTGAAATTTGTTTATTTAATCCATTAGAATTTATTCCATCAAGTCGAGAAAATGATATCACCCAAGTGGCCGCCGCCAGAGCTGATTTCCGGGTCGCTTAATCTCTCGTTTTGGTGATTTGCCGGCCAGATCACCCGCTTTAACCGTTCTAGACTTCTTTTTATGGGGTTTTTTGAAGTCGCGGGTTTACGTCAACAAGCCTCAGACTCTTGAAGCCCTTAAGGAGAATATTCGCCAGGAATGCGAGAACCTGTCGCCCGAAGTTCTGGCAAGAGTGATGGAAAATGCCATAAAACGGGCCCGTATGGTCATCAACTCTGGCGGCGGCCACTTGGCCGATATCATTTTCTCGACTTGATGGAATAAATTCTAATGGATTAAATAAACAAATTTCACAAGCAGAACCAAAGTTTTTCATTAAAAAAAAAATACAGCAAAAGAACATCGGGTGATTACTTTTCTTATAGCGTTTTCCAATAGGGTGATTACTTTTGCCCCACCCTGTATATATACTAGGATGGTTTGATAAGTTTCCGGCCTGACCCAGAGATTACGTCAGCAGTTGTAATTTTTGACTCTTATTCTATAGTACTAACCTAAACTAACTTGCATACCAATTGTTAAGTCCACTGTTCTGTTAGTATAGATTTGACAGCCTTTTGAAGAAAATACCTGAGTTGTTTGTGTGAAAATGGAAAAATTGGAGAAGCGCGCGGTCATAGAATACTTCTATTTGAAAGGCTTAACCCAATTCAAATTAAAGAAGAAATGGATTCAACATTGAAAAACTCTTCTCCATCATATTCAACGGTAAAACAGTGGATTTCTGAATTTAAGAAAAGTCGCACGAGCTTTGATGACGAACCAGATTCAAGACGCCTGATTGAGGTCCCAACTGGCGAAATGTTCGAAAAAATACTTAAAATCGTGCTAGAAGACCGCAGATTGAAAATTAGTGAGATAGCTGAGACTACTGGGATGTCAACTGAACGTGTTTACAATATTTTACATCAACATTTGTGCATGGAGAAGCTCTGTGTTAGGTGCCTGCCGCGTTCTCTAACAATCGATCAAAAGTTGCGCCGGAAGTTTGATTCAACTGAGAATTTGGCACTGTATAAGCGAAATTCCAGCGAATTTTTAACTTTTAATGAAACTTGAGTCCACCATTATACGCCTTAAAATAAACAACAGTCCAAACAATGGACAAAATCAGGTGGAGCACATCCAAAGAAGGAAAAAACAATTTTATCTGCGAATAAGATTATGGCGAATATTTTTTGGGATTCGAAAGGAATTATCTTCATTGAATACCTTGAGAAGGGTAGAACCATCAATAGTGTATATTACGCAGGGTTATTACAACGTTTAAGGTAGTTGTTTCGCGACAATACTAGCAAAAAATTAATGCTAGAGTATATAGAACAGACAATAAGGATTCATAATTCATAAGCCCAAAATTTTTTGCTGTTCATGTACCGATTCTAGCCAAACCCGTGCTCGTTTTACAAATCTGGCACCATTGTAAGAGATTGAATATTTTTATATTAAAATGACAGATAAAATACATTTTAAAAGTTAAAAAATTTCTATAAAAAGGCTTGTCCTTCATCATTCATCATTTTTTTGCTCTTACTAGCCGATAAGCCAATCAGAATTAAATTATGTGTGGTTGTTTATTTGCATCAAGCAGAGGACAACCTCTTTGTTTCTCTTTATGAATCAACAACTCTGCTACTCTCAACAAAATAAAAACTTTTAAAAGTATAACAGTAGTTTATAAAAGACTAGCCAGAATTCGAATTTTCAATAATAAAATGTAAAATCATGGCCCAGAACACACCTTATAGTATACATATCATATGCATTGTTTATATATGATTTTGATGTTTTATTTTGTAATTCTTTGTAAATTTTTTTTTTTTTCTTGATGTAACACTCATTATACACATGTTTGACATTTTTGTAAGTGGACTACTAGTCCGTAAAATTATCTAAATAAATAAATAAATAAATAAATATCTATTGCGGATATATAGGTCGAAGCGAGGGGTGAACCGCGACCTAAAATCGTGTACACCTACTTCCACTTTCATTTCCAAGTAGAAGACAATAGAATAAAATAGTTTATCTTCTTCTTCAACGTCGTAATTACTCTTTACAGAGGAGTCGTAACCCTCATTTCTTCCATATTCTAAGATTATCTAATGAATTCCAAAATAATTCCAAAGACGGTGTACACCTAATTCCAATCGCGGTTCACCCCTCAGGTCGGAGTATCTTGGTTATAATTTTACATTTTATTATTGAGAGTTCTAGTTATTGCAAGTATTTTATAAATTACTAATATATATTTGTGAAAATCACGATAGAGGTGATTGATATCTATTCGAAATAAAGAGTATTAATAAATCAATGTAAATTAATCTTCTAATATCTATTTGCAGCCGCTTAAGGCGCTCGTTAACGGGGATTAACAAAATAAACATAAAAATGTTGTTTTTTTTTCGTCAAAGAAGAGCTCTAGGGGTTGCTGATTTTCACCAATATAACTATATCAAAAACATTTTCATTGTTAAAATATTCATTATCTGAACTTTAAATTTTCTAAAAAATGAATAAGACGTTATTTACTTTATACTAAAAGCATTATCATAGGCGCCGAGAGGACGACTGTAGTTCGGGAAGACTGCTCTCTGAAGGAGCCCGGGGTTCAACAAATAAAGACGAAAAAGGTGGCTTTCACCATGATTTTAACAAATATTTAATAAGAAATAGTCGCAAAAGCTCCGGTTGCCCTGCGCACTCTGGTCAATTATTGTAAACATGCAAGAAAATATTTTTGTTTTTAATTTGAAAGTTTATAATAGGAAAATAAGGACAAGTTTTTATGTGTGACTTTTTTATTTATCAGCCAACTTTTCGTCGACTTTGCCGACTTCTTCAGGGCTTCAAATAGTCATGCCACACATTAATCTAAATTTTCTTGTTATCTTCATTACCATTGAAGACCATCAGAAACACAAATTTCAAAAATATTTGGCACATTCACATAAACAATTTTTCTTTCTTTTCTTTTCTTTTCTTTCCTTTTTTCATTCACTGTGAAACTACACACCCTTTACTTTATTAATTAACAATTACATTAGATATAAAACAGAAATAACATAAATAGAATGAGGCAACACTGTTTTCAAAACGAGAATATATATTTATTTTTTATATTTAAATTTGAGATTTTTTTTATTTAAGGATCAAAAGAAAAAATATTCTATTCTGGTTTTAAAAACAGTTTTGCCTCATTCAATTTATGTTATTTCTGTTTTATATCTAATGTAATTGTTAATTAATAAAGTAAAGGGTGTGTGGTTTCACAGTGAATGAAATAAAACTCAAAAGGGTTTATACAAACTCAATATATTTCGGATTATTAGTCCATCATCAGGAGTTTACAGGTTACAAACAGTTTGAAACCTGTAAACTCCTGATGATGAATAATAATTCGAAATATATTGAGTTTGTATAAACCTCTTTGAGTTTTATTTCATTCATTGTGAAATTACACACCCTTTACTTTATTAATTAATATCATGTTTCACCTAAAACCTACACCACTTTCCCTAAGTAAAAGTAATTGTTAATATAAAAAGAAAAGAAAGAAAAATTGTTTTTGTGAATGTGCCAAATATTTTTTGAAATTTGTGTTTCTGATGGTCTTCAATGGTAACGAAAGATAACAAGAAAATTTAGACGAATGTGTGGCATGACCCATGACTATTTGAAGCCCTGAAGAAGTCGGCAAAGTCGACGAAAGTTGGCTGATAAATAAAAAAGTCACACATAAAAACTTGTCCTTATTTTCTATTATAAACTTTCAAATAATACAAATTATGGACGGAAATGATAATAATAATTGTTGTTTTTTCGAATCTTTCGTATTTTTATTTATTTTTATGAAAATGCTCCAATAAATTTACACATTTTAAATAAATCATTTTCACTGATTTATTTTGTAATTTTTCATACTTCACGGTACTTTTTATTTATGCTCTTACTATTTGAAAATATGTGGCTTAAGACTGCCTTTATCTAGACTAACGCTTCTACTCCCTTTTTACTGACTGGCAATATTTTATGAAATTAATTTAAAAATAGATAAAGTCACAACAAAATATTCAAATAAATTATTAATACATATTTATTTTAGGATCTAGTACACCAATTGAGCGCGACTGCTGCAGAATTACAAGCAGCTCGCAATTCATGGCCTCCTTGGTTACACAAAACGTTATCTTCAATTAAAGAAGTTGCAGTCGCTAAAGCTCCTTCATCTTCAACTGGGATTGGAAATTCGAATTCAAATACTGTTCTAAGTCGTCGAGAATCTTCATCATCAATCTCGACTGTTGAAAATTAAATTTTAATTTAAAATGTTTTTATAACATTCTTTTTCTTACTCTAATTTGCACCTTATCTTGGCAAGCTGGAATCTAATATATTATCATATCATATTATAATATTAATAATATAAAGGAAAAATAGCATTATTATAATTTTTAAAAAATTAAATTTGCTATATATGATTATTCTTTAAAGAAAATTGATAAATTTGTTAGTTTAATTTTTTTCTTTACAATATATTGCATTTAATCTAAGTTTCCATGACTAAAAAATACATATTTAATATTATTTTTTTTTCTTTAAGATATTTATTTCCATTTTTAAGCTTTAAGCTATTTAGAATTTATTTAATACATATTAAATTTATATTGAGAAAAAAATTTTATCAAAACAAAATTATTGTACTTAATTTGAAATTTGTATTGTAATATAATTACTTTACAGTTAATTTGTTATAGGAATTATTTAGGATATTAATAATTATCATATATATATATATAGCAATAAAAATACTCACAAATAAATTAATGTAAAATAATAATTTTTTTCATTTAAAAAAATCATTTTTGATATAAGAGTATTATTTACCGTTTTATTAAAAATAATTGATTAGTTAAAACAAAACGTTTTTATTGTATTAAACTTTATTAGCTAGTCAATAGCATATATAAATTTCGTTAAAAATCATATGTAATATATTACTTATTTTTTAGTTTGCGTTAATAATATAAGCTTTAGAGGTCAGTTTGATGATTAGTAAAAAATTTTCGGATGAAAGAAAAATTAAAAATTTAATTAATATACATTGCCGATCAAAAAAAAAACTCAACATATCAAATTTTTATGTTTTTTGGATTTTATTTTTATAATATTCATTTTTAATCATAGATAAATCATTATTACATTTTAATGATTATTCTATATACAATTTATCTAAATTAATGATTAATTTTATGCTAATTTTGATTAAAATTAAGTAACATCAAATTTTCTTAATACCGTGTTATTCATGCAATTATTCATTATTTTTAAGAAAAATTGTTAATGATGGTCGTTAATACATTTGTAATCGTTATTTAGTAACTATCTGAGATGTAACCTTGTCAGCCATATATGGCTAGACCAGAAAAGTTAGACTTCTCTAGGATGACAAGTGGGTTGTGATGGCGATATCTAACTTCAATCACACAAAGCATATATCATAATTTATTTCTTTATTTTCTTTATTGGGCCTCGCAGGATGGGGTCTCCTCTTACAGACAGAAAGTTATATTTGGTCAATAATAGTAGCGGCATTTTACAAGCAAAGTTAAAATTTCATAGGGCGGGTCATTAACTGACTTGGGATAAATCCCTTGTCACTGGGTTTGATTTTTTTTTCTTTAGAGTGCATTAACTTTGACCCGTCCTAAATGTTCTGCTATTAAAAGTATAAAATTTCAGCAGAGAACCCCTCATCGCCCTATATGTGATGCCATTTATAGTCTTTTGGGTTATACCCAGGGCGATGAGGCCACACTCCCTTCCACGAGAGTGTGATGGCCTCGACTCTTACGGAGCCCGCCTCGACGCCAAATCGCTCCGCAATTTTGCCCACCAGACTGGAGTTGCCCCTATATTTTTCAATTTTGTTTTGGTGGGCAACACCCAGTCCAGCCAGCCCGGAGACGATCTTTAATTAGAGTCAAAGGCATTGGCTGGTATAAAAATGATTTTAAGCCAAAAGGGAGCGAAAGATGAACCACGCTAACGTTATGTTGCTCGAGTGTTGGGTGCAAATGTTTTTACCATTCATAAACCTATCAATTATACTTAACTTGCTACCTGCATCCACAGCTGGTCATCTAAAGTGGAGATTACTTCAATTAGCATTCTCCAAACTAAATGTTCTTTTATTTAAACTGACCCCAGTTGCACACTCGACTCTAATTCGTGCTTCTATTGATGTATGACGATCATGCAAAACTTATTTTAGCCTCAGAAATTAATCGTTATGGGCCGTCCTTGACCTTTTGTGGATTCATTCAGGTCTTCTAGAGCAAGTACCAACTTCTTTAATTTTGATAAGATCTTTCATTGTCAAAAATCAAAACCCAACACCCGAGCAACATTACATAAACTTGGTCCATCTTTCAGCTTCCTTTTGGCTTAAAATCATCTTTTCATCTCAGTCTTCAGTCAAAACAGTTTTCATTTCTGTCAACAATCCAAGATGCCTCAACAAATCCAAGAGAAATCAACAGGAAATCAACCAGGGAACACTTTCTCCAAGAAAATTACTATAGAGGCTATCCATAGTGGAGAGGATGCTCACAATAGTAATCGCAATCTCTCAGAATTGAGTATGGCACTTGAAGAAGAAGCATTATTTATTTATTCTCAAAAATATATATTATAAAAATAAAATCCGAAAGTCATATAAGAATTTGAATCGTTATTTCTTTTTTTAACGTCTATGTATTGTATTAATAAATAATTCCTGACAAAAAATATATAGTTTTCTAAAGGGTCTAAAAACCTAATTCTAAGACCAAATATAATAAAGTTAATAAATATATAATTATTAAGTTTTTATAAATATTTTGTTTTCTTCATTTTCCAACTTGTCAACTAAGGGCAATTATTATGAATGTATATAAAAAAAAATTGAATCTCTTTATTTTTCAACGAACTTTGTTCGTTATTTTTTATGAATTCTTTTAAATCTCAATCATTCCGTCGAAAAATTAATGTTCTCTTATTATGCATTTATTATTATTATTATTACATGTTATAAAACATATGTATATTTATTTACTAGAGATTGTGTGTGTAGTAAACCCTGCCACTGGCTTATAATTATAAGGCACGCTGAGAAAACTGTCAAATAAAATGACTTGCTACACACGAGTTTTGTATTAAAAGATTATATCAAAAAAAATTATTTATCTCTTAAACTAGTCTCTCTTCGTATTCAAAATGAAATTATAACAAATATATATAAATATATATAGTCCATTTTATTCCAATAAAAACAAAGGCATATGTATTTTATGATTCACGGTGTTTTATTTGATAATTCTCCGTTTCCATAGATTTCAATAATTTTAATCTAAATTTCACGATTAATAACTCTTTCGGCAAAAATTTCCTTCTAAATTCTCTATTTATTAAAATCATGGTTGATAATTTACCGAAACCTCAAGATGCACTCAGGTAAATCCATATATAACGAAATGGAAAAATAATCCATTTAAATACTAACTAGTGAGGGCAACTTTTCAGATTTACAGGCTCGACTCCGAGATTCACATACCGTTGTGGAGATACTTATGGGAGTTCCTCTAAAAAAGTTATCATGGATCGATCCATTAATAAGGCGGAATCAATGGTGCTTTCGAACAGAACTACAGATGATTTTCAGGTCTCTAAATTTAATTTTTTTCCACGACCTCTCCGTTAAAGTGGGAAAAATTAAAATAGCTAGCTAGATAACGAGACTCCTGAACTCTCCTGAACAGAAGACAAAATCCTAATTTTACTGATCACCTTGACCAGTTAAAAACTGACATGGAATCAATATTTATAGATTTGACCAAGTTACAAATTCCGGATTGGATTCTAGATCCATTCTCGTTTGAAGCTGTGGATAAACTTGATAACTCTTTGCAGACGGAGTTTCTAGATCTGAAGTATGACTGTGAGACGAAAATCATTTTCAAGTAGAGCGGTTACGAGTTAGCCTGTGTGAAGCTTATGGACACTTATCCACAACTGTGAGGGAAAACTTTGTAAATTTTTCCAGATTTCAATTTAAAAATGAAAACATGTACTCCTGTTTTTCAAATGTACGTCAATGATTTTAGTTAATTATTTCACTTCTTTGTTCTTAAAAAAATCTGTAAAAAATTTACATTTTAATTTGTTTTTTATTTCATTTAATAGTGACCAGATACAACTTCTTTCGTTGTTTTTATATACGGTAATACAATTGTTTGAAAAAATAAAACTCCTATATTATTTACACTTTTCTTCAAATTAAAATTAGGCATACAGTGAAAATGAAAAGGGGTCGATAGGTGTTAGTCAACCTTCAGAAAGGGGATATGGGCCACAAAAGGTTGGAAACCACTGGTTTAGAGCATCAGGCTGGTTACATGAGGCCTACAATAAATTCTCATATAGTGAATATCAAAAAATTTATATATTAAGAGATAATTCTGCACAACTAGTCTTTAAGGTCTTAAGGACTATCAATGCAAAAATCAGCTGTCTAAAACAGTTGGATGGGGGGGGCATGTATAAGGTAAAGTCATGAGATAGCCGCATCTCCCATGCTTTCTATCTCTCTCTGGATTTCCTTTTCATTCTACTTGAATTACTACTGCGCCAAAAGAAGTTTCTCTTCAAAAAAAAAATAATAATAAATAAATAAACTAGCTTATTTTCTTATCGAATTATAAGCTTGTCCTGTCCTTATCCTTTTTTAATTTACCAATTTTTTTATATAGCTCCAAAATATCGATAATAAGTAAAATATATTTTTCTAGGTGGATTTCACAAATAAAACAGATATATGTTTTGAGTATTTATCTCGATATATATTTCAGTTTTCTTTTGTAACTCCTGATGATGGGCTCATAACCCGAAATATATATCGAGATAAAAACTCAAAACATATATTTGTTTTATTTGTGAAACCCACCTAGAAAAATATATTTTTCTTATTATCTATTAAAATGTTCACCTAGAACCAACACCAAATTCTTTAAAGACCAAAAAATATCTATGAATTAAGGCAATATGTAGGTATATTTATAAGCATTAAAGAAAAAAATCAATATGTTTGGCCAATATATAAAAGTGAGAATTTTTGGTTTAAAATTTCATGTAATTAATATGTTTTCTTTTTTCCCCCCATTTTTTTTAGGTAATACGCCCTAGTGTAAATAAAATTGATATTATTTCTAGTCGTGAAATATCTGGTGATTCAATATATTTTCATCCAACCACCCCAGGATATGAAGGTAAATTTACTTAGATATAGATCTAAAGTCGCATAATTTTTAATTTAACTTTTTTAAATCTTAAGCTAACTTTAAAAACCATGTTGACAATAACTAAATAATGTCCGATATAAAGTCAGATTTAGGATATTTATTATTTATATTTGTTTGTAACCAGTGGCGTAGCTTGTCCTAAACGAGCCTTGTGTCAAAAATTTTTGGGGGGCCTTTCTACCCGATGTGGATAACATTTTACAAATATTTGCTTGTGGGAGGCCCGTATCATTGATACGGGCGATACGGCAGTAGCTACGCCCTTGTTTGTAACATTTCTCCCTTAAATTCGTCCTTAGTACGTTAGCTTAGATCCTGCAAAAAAAACATTTTTTTTTTAAGCAAATATTAAATTTAGGGCAGCGCAGTTCTTTGAGGGGAGGGGGGGGGGGGCGCACAGGTGGGCGCCGAATGTATAGGGGCGCCAAAGCCAAATTTTATTATTACATTAATTAATCAAACTGCAGTTTGTCGAGATACTCACTTCTTACAATGGGCGCCACGTAAAATTCGCCCAAGGGTGCTAGAGGGTCTAAGACAAGCGCTGATTAAGGATAGTCACTCATCTTTTTAAGGGGTGAAAAAGTGATCCAAAAATTCATCGTATATTCATGCTTTGTCCCTTAGAATTGTCTTATTTCTGTAAACAAAAATCCTTCTAAATGAAATGTTAAATTAAGGGTAGTCACCGCTTTTAAGAGGTGAAGAAGTGATCACTGCAATTAATTCATTCTATACCTGCTTAGTCCTTAGAATTGTCTTGGTTTTTGCAAAAACCACCCTTTTAAGTGAAACGTTAAATTAAGAATAGTCACCGATTTTAGGGGTGAAGGAGTGTTCATAAAAATTAATTCACTCTATATTCATGCCTAGTCCCTTAGAATTGTCTTTGATTACGAGTAGAATTCTTATGATATCTATATTTAATAATTTGAAAATTTCAGGCTTCATTCCCAAATTGAGTAAAAAGCTAGGTCAGCGTTAGCACAGTTGGAGCCACCGAGGGATTTACCGATTTACAATTAAATAATCAACAAAATCATTTGGCTTTCAATCAAATCACGCAAATTGGATTATTACAAGATGGACGATATATTCCTAATCAGATTGAAGAAAAAGTATGTTAATATTTATATATAAATATATTTATTCTATAACAATTTTTTTATTTTTAAGTTAACTTCATCACAATTCACTATACCATTGATTGAGGTACGACCTGAAGAACGCTGGTGTTTATAGATTTTTAACTGTGCATGAGCCAGCTTTACTTCCAAGAAATCATGATATTAGTCCTTATTTTATCGATAATTCTAATGACCCTGAAAGATATATTAAACAAGGTAAAAAATTTATTTATTTCAAAGAAATCCAGTATAATGACATTGTTATATTATAATGTACCACTCAGGACCGCTCCAAGCTATTCGGCCGCCCGTGTGCAAACTTTAATTTTACGCCCTCTTTATAGTCTTTTCAAGTGTCTGTCTAGCTGTTTTGCCGCCCTTTGACTTGGCCGCCTGTGTGTTTTGCACACATTCGCCCTATAGTCCAATATTCGCGGTCTCTTTAGCAATAAAACTTCCGTATTCCAGCATCTCGAAAACGAAAAACCATCTATTTTGGCCCTCAGTGAAACCCAAATTGACACAGACAAATCCGATACTCTAGACCTCAAATTCGGAAAATATATTCTGCACCCCAAATTCCGCCGATATAACGGTGTCTGTTGCTATGTTCGCGATAACATCCCCTCCGAACGAATTACATTTTTAGAAAAAATTGACTTCGACGCATTATGGCTCAAAATTAATACCAAGGTCACAAGTAGATTTCTCTGCTCAATCTATAGATCTCCTAATGATAAGAGATATAACGAATTTTTTGAATATCTCGGCAATTGTGTTAATGAAATTCTATCACGTTTTCCAAATTCTGAAGTCTCTTTCTTGGGGGACTTTAATGTACACAATAAGGACTGGCTGAAATTCTCCAGATCCAACACCCCCGAAGGCAATACTGCTCACTTATTCTCAACTTCCTGCGACTTAACCCAGATTATAAATTGTCCCACTAGGATCCCAGATAACACCAACGACACCGCACATCCCCTCGACCTCTTTCTGTCATCTGCCCTCTCTCACTACTTCTTCAGTATCTCTGCACCCCTAGGTAAATCAGACCATAACCTAATTAAAATTAAATCCCCTATCGACTTAGTGAAACCCGCATTAACCCTCTCAAATCCCAGAGAAATAAGGCTTTTTCATAAAGCCAACTGGGACGACATGCGTAACTTTTTCAGCGCATTCCCTTGGAATGACTACTGCTTCAAAAACAAAAATGCCACAGAATGTGCTTCTGCATTCTCTGAAGTGATTCAGATGGGCATTGAGCAATATGTCACCTTTCAAACGGGTAACTGGAAAACAGGACTCCAAGCCCTGGTTCAATAAGTCTTGCTCCGAAGCTGTAAGCCAAAAAAATAATGCTTTCCACAATTGGTCTTCGAATCAATCAGACAACAATCGCGTCCTCCTCACAAAAGCCCGCGCCCACTGTAAAAAAACAATCGATAATGCGATGAAGTCCTTCATTCAGAAAAAAGCTGACAGGATAGCAGCTTGCCCCAAGCAGTTCAAACCAATTCTGATTTCTTGATAAGTATGGTATGTAAAAAGAAATTTTACAAACTCATCATTCAGACATTGCCTTTTCAATAAATTTTGACTTAGGCAGACTTAAAAACTGGGATCCCAAAACTTAGTTAACTTCAATGCACTGAAAACTCAGTGTTGCCTTATTTCTAGGCGCGTCGACAGAAACCTCCCAAACATATCATCCGACTCAAACTCACTAGAATTTAGGGATAAAATTTCAATGCTAGGCGTAACTCTAGAATCTGACCTTTCATGGAATGACCATATCTCAACCACTGCTAAAGCTGCAGCGCGCAAGCTTGGTCTCCTATTTAGGTCTAGACGCTATTATACTCCCAGTCAACTTCTTATACTGTATAAGGCTCAAATTCGTCCCTGACTCGAATGGCTCTCATCTGTGGAGGGGTGCTTCAAGCATTCTCTTGCTACACTGGATGCAATTCAGAAGCGAGCAATTAAACTAATAGGAGACCCGGCTCTAACCAACTCACTCGACTTCCTGGCTCACCGAAGAAACGTTTCTGCCCTTTCCCTGTACTATAGTCGAGTTGAAATCAATTATCCCCCTAAAGCCCTCTTTACGAGAAACACGCGATTTTCGAACGCTCAGCACCCCTTCACTGTCAAATTGGATAAAAATCGAACTGGCGCTTTCGCTAACTCTTTTATCCCTATGACCTCCAGAGGCTGGAACTCGCTCCCTGCCACCATCTTTCCCGCGACTTATAACCTTCAGCTATTTAAGACCCGTATCCACAGATACCTTCGACCTCCACTCCGCCCATAAAATTCTTTCTTCTTCTTCCCGATGGAGGGGCCAACCTAGGCCTTTAGGGGTTGCACCTTTTTGTTGTAACTTCGTCTCTCATCATTTTCATTAAAAAAAAAAAAAAAAAAATAGTCGGCGCGGCCCTGGTATCACTGTCATTATAGTGGAATTTTTATAATTATAATTAGATGTAAGATTAAGGGAATTCATCGCTCCCCACATCTATTGACAGAAAATTATTGGGGGAAACATAATCTATTCTCTCATAAGAATAATACATTTAATTCGCTGTAAACTAGCAGCTCTGATTTTCTTGCCCATTGGTACCGGCTTGGGCGCTCATTAACGGAGATCTAAAAGATATATAAGATAAGAATATGTTATTCTTATGGGGAAGTTTTTATTTCCTGTTAATGTGCGCCTCCAGCCGTTGCTGATTTTCGCCAATATATTGTAAAATAATGGATTGTTTTTTATATTCATTGAAATGTAAATAAAATATTTTTGTAAAATTATATTAAAATTTCAAGTAAAATGGAACGAAAATTCGAAAAAAGTTTTATTCAACAAAAATCGCAATGTAATAAATTTTTAAGTTAAATTATATCCAATCCAAAGCTATATTATTTTTGTTTTATATTTTCTAGGTTTTTCTGGTCATATTCCTTTTGGCTATGCAAAATATGGCATGACTAATTCTCCAATGACCAATAGTACCGTATCTGATTTCGCTTCAAATTATCGCCGAAGATTAAGCACCGAATGGGCACCATCAGGGGTGGTTCGACAACAACCTCCGCTTCTTATTCAACCAACTGAAATATATCATAAACACATTGGTATGCTTCCAAATTATATGGGACATATTCCTGGAGAACAATTTCGATGTGGTAAAACAAAAGGAAACGACACCCGTGATGCGAAAAAATGGCTCCGAGGCGATTATTCTTTTTAAAACATAAAATGTAAAATGTCTATTAATTACCTAAGTTATTAATTTTTGAAATACATTCTCTGTTTTTAAATATATAAAATTATTTATTTTAGTTAATAAAATTATCGATTATAAATATATATAAATAAATGCAATTTTTTAAAAAACAACCTTCAAACGTTTATTAAAATCCAAACCATAGAGTAATATAGAGTGGAAGGCTACCTTATATCGAAAAGCGCTCTCTAGCGACTGCAGGGCGAAAACTCTTAGTTCCTAAGAGCTATCCAAAGATAATAGAACATCCAAAGCCTTGGTCATAGATAAAAGATACATACCCTTTATGTTATATATATATATATATATATATATATATAAGTGCATTTTTTACTCTTGATAATGTCACCAAAATTTGCCCCGAATAGAGCGGTTTCCGCCATTTGTGTGCCCAATGGTTTCTCCCTCGTCTCGCCGAGAGCTCTGTAACTCGTATACGCTAAAATACATTGGCTCTTTATGGAGCCTTCCACTATATATTACTCTATGATCAAACGTTTTGGGAGAATTTCTCTGGTTGCAGTGTTGCTTTATATTAATTATATATAGCAACTATTTTTTTCTTTTTTTACAATCTATAAAATTCCATTGATAAAGAGGAAAAATTTTCACGAAACACTTGGTTTTTAATAAACGTTTGAAGATATGGTAGTTTTTTAAAAGATGTACATTTACTTAAGTATATTATAAAACCAAATTTTTCAAATAAATTTATATATTATTATTATAAAAAATAAAAATCTTAATAATTGTTTTATAATCTTGGAACGTTTATTTTGAAGCTGAGTCAATCTTTAAAGATTTTTAATAACTTTTAATATTATTGGAATTCTGAATTTAATATCTGACAAAATATTGGTGCTAGGGGTATGTTACGGAGGGTCAAGTCCCTTAGTAATATATTATATTATTATTTCAAAATTTCGGTAACCTCTTCCTTCCTCATTAAAGATACTTACCGAAGAGCCCATTCACCAACACGTTTATCCCTATGACTTCTAGAGAATTTTCTCCCCACAACTGTATATCTGGCGACATAACTCTTAAGAACAGCATCCACAAGTACTTTCAACTTCGACTCAATCTATGAAATATCTTGCTATTTTACTTCTTCTTTTCACGTTGCAAGGGTCCACCCCGGACTACAGAGGTTCCACCTTTTTGATACAACATCTTGTATCAATATCAATAACATTATAAAAAAAGCATGATTTTTCCTCTCTGTATGTCTGAATTCTGACACCCTTGATAACTCAAGAACGAAAAGTCAGAGCGTTCATTCTGCTTCGAAAATGTATGTATTCCAAAAAGAAGTGATTAGATTTTAGACTTTTATCTTCAAAAATATAGAAAATCAGAAAAATTTCACGTGTGTTAGTTGGAGGCGACAACCATGATCATTACCGTGAATACGTCTCAGTAGCTCAAATCCCAAAATGTTACTTTTTCCAACCATACTCGATGTTTGTATTTCAACATGGCTTTTTCACAACATTATGTTGAAATTTATTAATAATATCAACTTAATTCAACTTCAACAGGACAACTCAAACTAATGTTTAATTCACTGAATCTATTGATTAAATCAGAATTATTAATTGAGACCACAATATTCTATCTTCACTGAGTTATAAGTAGAGACCGGATTCCTATGCAATTGCATATTTTGATTGCCGCCACATACGACCCTGGGGATCAATTATCTATACGATTCATGCATCTAGGATACTGTGGGTTAAATTTTATCCTGCATATTTTTGCATATTTAAAGAATCTATATATATATAAATCAATTTGTGTTGGTTGGCTTTAATGGACTTGGACACCGTTTATCCGATTGAGATGAAATTTTGAACACATATTTATCACACTCCCGCGGATGCACCTGATATAGTATCATCAATTTAAAATCAATTTCATTTTTCACTTTTATTCAACGGCCCTAAATTTTATTCAAAGCTCCTAAAAGGGTCAAGAAATAATGAAAAGGGTTAAAATGGTCAGGTCAACAAACAAAGAACCCCTCTTCACAAAAGCAGGTAGCATTTTTTTTTTAAGATAATAGATTTTAAGATGATAGACATAATCCTCAAGTTTTAGGAAAATAATTCCAACTAAAAATATGAAATGAATTAATATAGATGGACATGTAAAATGAAAACATGCGTTTTAATTGATATTCTCGACTCATTTAATAAATAGTATTTTTTATATTTGATGTTGAATAAAAAAAAATAGTTCTTATAAAAGATGTTCAGTTTTTTTTTAGACCTATGCTATCTAAAGAAAAAATATGGGTTTCAATTTAAAAAACAGAACTTGACCTTCAAATACCCACGAAAGCTTGTTCTAGGAATACAAACAATAGCGTAGTTTATTTTTCCCCTTGATATAAGTATACTTTTTTATTTGAAACTTTTTTCAAATAATGCACTATTTTTGAGTTATAAGATAGAAAACTCACCTGACATGTTCTTCTAACTCGCCTATTTTCGGGACTTAAATTGCTCTGTATCTTAATTAAACAACCGAACCCTCGTCAGTCAAATTTATCCTGTATTCTTTGAGTGCTGAACCACATATATATCAAAACGACAGACGGTTGAGAATGACTTTTAAAATTATTTTTTTTAATTACTTTGATTGGATCTGTCACAATGTTAGCAACCAGATAGGTGTCTGTCAACTAGAAACTTATAATGGTAAAGATACATAGAAAATTATAAAAAAAATTAGTCGGTTGAGAATGAATTTAAAATATCGATTTTTTACATCTACAAACTACATGCGCAGTAGTAAACTCAACCGCTCCCAGAGTGCCAGACTTATTGCATCCTATCTAGTTTCAATAAGAAAGGCAAATATCGAAAAATTAGCCGGTTGAGAATGAATTTAAAATATCGATTTTTTACATCTACAAACTACATGCGCAGTAGTAAACTCAACCGCTCCAGGTGCCAGACTTATTGCATCCCTATCTAGTTTCAATAAGAAAGGCAAATATCGAAAAATTAGCCGGTTGAGAATGACTTCTCGAAAACGTTGCTAGCTCTCGAACTACAATAGGTGAAATGAATTCTTTAATTATCAAGTGGTTTAATTTGATTTTCGATGTAAAATATTTTGAATAGCAATGCGAAACTTATCCCTGATCGCAATATCACCGAGTTTTAGGATAGTATAGGAGCAAATTTAGTCATGTCAAAATTGAATTATTATATGGGGATAACCAGTTTTGTAGTAAATGAGCTGAAATTTGGAAGACTAGATATTAATAAACTGTACCTTCGAATAATAAATCATAAATTGAGAGTGAAATTCTGCTAGCGGCGTTTCAGAATGAATTATTCCAAAATAATCTCATCATCTATTAATTTCTTTGTTTCTAATCAGGAATAATTTTTATTCTATTAATAAAATTGTCTGATCTTGATTTTTAGCATCCTCCTAGAGGATGATAAATATAGAATTTTTATTTTACTATGATTTTATCATTAATCTACTAAGATGCACATGCATTGTATGTAGAGAAATAATAGCGTCAAGAGCGAATTTCCGTTCCAAGTTTTTAACATTTAAAAAATGTACACCTTGAATGAAGAAATATGATATCATTGAACAAAGTTAACGTTAAAGCATATAGAATGACATTAGCTGCAGGACTATATTCAGTGGTTCAAAACTATGCGCGCTATATTCTCGTTGAAGGAAATAAATGTTAGTTAAATTGTTTTGGTCAAATTTACAGATTTTTCATTATTTATTCATTATTGTCTCAGAAACTGTGTTGAAATCAAGAAACCAAATTATCTTAAAATATGTATTAGTTATTGTTTAATATTGGTTTAGTTTTATAAAAATGAAGAAGGCTTAATTATAACTAAATGGTTAAAGGTAAATTTTCCTTGATATCCTGTATAGTGCAATGTATAATTCTGAAAAACTCTATTTTTGAAATTTAATATCTCCGAACTTATATTGTTCATGTCTCGTTTTGCCACTGTCTTATGCAGTTATTTAAATAATAATTCATTCAAATTTCAAAATTCTTAAGAAAACTGGATGAGAAATAAATCAATTTATTTGAAGCTTAATCAAAATAAATGATAGTAGAAAAAATTATCCTATCGTTTCAAAATTTATGAAAAGTATAAATGTAGTTTTGTAAAAAAGTTTTCCCTTATTAAGTTTCGATTATAATATTGTTTGCAATTGTTAATTGTCCATTTAATCATTTCTGGTGGATTTTGTCAAATATTTCTTGCAAATGCCATATATTTCCAAAGTTACATCACTAGTAGAAGTTATTATTTTAAATATAAACACCAGACAATTTATTCTGGCGTAGAATTTTTTTTTTATTAAATTATAATACTGAATCATCATTAAATACAAATTATATCATGTTAATTAAAGAAATTGGAAACAACTTGTTAAAAATATTTTTTTTTAATATTTAAAATTGTTGTTAAATGTTATGTTAATACAAAGTGACGAAAACAAAAAATAAAATGATCAAAAGAGAAGTAATCTCATGAGTTTTCATTAATAAATAATGAATATTTTTTTATGATAAATAATTTTTAGGTTTAGCATAAACTGCATAACATATATTTTCTTAAAAAAATGGAAATAAAATATTAATTATTTCTTCACGCAAATACATTAACATTTTTTAAAAATTATCATCCATTTATGAGATTAAAAATTTTACGATACATTGAAAGTCATGGGACTCTAAATAGAGAGAATATTTTGTATCTGCAAACATTCTGGGTCCCCGAAATTTTGTTACTTTAAAGTTTGATGGAATATATAATTACACATATCTAACGAACAATATTTTGAAATGACAATCAGTTATCTTAAAAAAAAGAAAATGAGCCAAATAAATAGTTTTTTAAATAGTCGATATCATATATATTGAGCTTAAGAATTAAAATAAAATTATCTTTATACACATTTGAAATTATCTCATACTATTCAAACAAAATATAACGTCAGTCAGTAAACAAAGCCACTGGAAAAATACCCTGCCGTAGCGCTGTTACCCCAGTGAAATTTTCCAAAAATATATGATTGTTCAAATCGAGCCTCAAAAGAATCTTGAATTATGGAAAAAAAATTGTTTTGTTTCGTATTTAATCACTTAAATATGTTGAAATTTTTCACCTATTTGATTATTTATCGCTATAAAATATGAAATTATAAATTGAAGTGACAAAATTTATATGTAAATCGATTAAATGACACCAAAAATATACGCAGTATCAGGTAAATATCACATCACAAGCATTCAACTCATTTTTTCATTATATAATTTTTCTTAATATATTTATTTAATTACGGTAGCTTTTGTAATATAAATTTGCTTTTTACACTTACGAGAAGGGCGAATGGTCAAGAGTCACGAGCTTACACGGAGGGTCTTTTTTCTAATTCCAATAAGCCACCAGATAAGAACCACGAAATGGAGTTTATCCAGCGCTTTTTAGCGTAATAAGTAAACTTTTCACGCTTATGTATTTAAACATCAATATATAATCGGATCGTTGACCAAGGGTGAACTAGGCGTCATAATTCGCTTTCTCTCTTATTTTTCAAAGATTCATTTGGAAATAATATTTAAATTATCAATTTTAAAGTGATTTTTAAATAAAATAGCGTAAAAAATACATATATTAATCAAATCGGCAGTAAAAAAAAAATATTCATTTTTTTTTTAGAAAACTCAGTTTAGATTACTTTCTTTATAATTTGACCTTAGTCAGGCGAATATTTTTTAGATTTTTTGAAGGATCTTTAATGTTCTTTTTAAGTTTCACTTTTCCATAATTTGATAGTCTTGTCATTTTCGAGAGCAGCTGAGGCAATAATATTTTCTGTTGGATGACATGTTGTACATAAAACAACATCTAAACAAAAAAAAAATATATTTAATAATAAATTATAAGAATAAAAATAAATATGATTATTTTAAAGCAGCAGTTCTCAACATTTCTGTATTTGCCCCCCCCCCCAGCAAGACGCCTGGTAATTGTATTACTAATTACAAATTAATCATAAGTTTCCTGTATTTGATTCAGATGATATTTGTCAAATATTAAGTGAAAATAATATCCGAATTTATATATTTCCAACTTGAAATAGTGAAGTTAATTTTCTCATTAATATATCAAAGAATAATTAACACATTAACGAGAATTGTTTTTGATCGCGCTTTTTAAACAAGATATAGCTACGCTATTTTTATCACCCAGCTTTCATTTTAAATCTTAAAATAGAAAACTCACACCATAATAACAATCTCTTATATGTGTTCAATCATAGGAGAATATAAAATTCAGGCCTTATTAAAGAGCATAAAAAATAGAATTTAAAAAAAAAAAAATTTGTTGCAGTAGTTGATCGGGCGGATCCAATTTTTGATCAAAGTCAAATCCAATGATTTCAAAGAGGTAAAATAACTTTGATAATTTTATTTATATTTTATTTTATTATTATTTATTTTTTTGTTATTTTTTAAGAGACAATGGAAATTAAAAAATTACATTTTTTTAAAAGTATTGCAACTCGTGAACCGAAAAAAGATTTCTTGTTTTGCTGGTTTTAGTTGGTTCTTCGATATGTCAAACAACCTGAGTTGACAACATTTAAATCATAAATAACTAAATATATTTTTCAATGGGAACAGAGAAAATAGTTGTTTCCGACTGAAAATGACACGAAAATTTGAACATTCGATCAACTACTGGCTGGGTCACCCTATATCGCGAGACTACTGCTGGTTGAAGCTATTGGAGTCTGCTTGAGTCTTAAGTCTGGACCAAGAGAGAATGAAAAGACGTGATCCATTTGGCTATCATTTCGCGATTGGCCCGCATGGCACTTTTTATATCAAACACTGATTTGAAATCTGAGATGTTATATATTCAATCTCCCAGACTTAAGACTCAGATGACTCCAATAGCTTCAACCAGCAGTAGTCTCGCGATATATATCTTGTTTAAAGCGCGATCAAAAACAATTCTCGTTAATGTGTTAATTATTCTTTGATATATTAATGAGAAAATTAACTTCACTATTTCTAATTACAAATTAGTTTAGCTTTCGCGGCCCACAGGTTGAAAAGCGCTGTTTTTAAGTGAATACTCACCAGTATGTCCTTGTAATTTTTGTACGATTTCCTTGGTTTGTAAGTTCCATATATAAACTAAATGATCTTCAGATCCGGAAACAATCCACTGTAATTAATAAATATTACAGTATTAATACATTTAGTTATTAAAATGTTTTTTTTTTGTTTATTATAAATGCCGATTTACCTTTCCTCCGGTTACTGAGAAATTAGCAAATATACAATATTTTTCATTTTTATGCCCGGTGTATGTTTTTAGACATTTTCCTTTACTATAATCCCATAATTTTAAGGTATTATCAAGTGTAGCTGCTAGGATATATTTGCCATTGGGAGAGAATTTTACAAATGATACTGGTGGATTGTCATCATCTATGAGTGTTTTTAAGCATTGACCAGAAGCAGTATCCCAAATACGACTAAAATAAAAATATAGATTAGTCAACAAGTTGTTTTATAAATTATTCTTCCAAAAATTACGTGATGGAATATTCTTGAAATCTCGAGGTTTAATACTGGCAAGTGAAATAAATACAATAATTTAGAATAGTGTATAGTGTATAAATATTAATAAATAATGATAATTGATAATATTTTAAATTATTGTATTTATTTCACTTGTGACTAATAACGTAATAACCTTCGAAATTTCAAGAATAATAATAATAAGATATAATATCTTCAAAATTTATCAAAGCATTTATAATAGTTTAAAATGATCTAAATATCAGTATTCAATGTGCCGGAACGTCTCTTTTAATGTATCTACAAATAAACTATAATATATGTATAATTATATTATAAGTAAAAATTCAAAATTTGTATTAAACAGAGCGCCAAAATATATTGATCATTTTTGTATTATGTAAAGTATTATCCAGTGTAAAATGTTAACATAGGGTGCCCTCCTATGATCAATTTTTGGATGTTGATAGAAAAATAAAATGTTTTTTCTTTGGTTATTATATATATACTATTATAGAAATGAGTAAAAAAAAAAAAATTGAAATGAGTACAGTGGTACCTTGAGATACGAATGTCCTAACATACGAATGTTTTGAGATACAACATGAAATATTCTAAAATTTATACCTCGACATACAACGAAAAAATTTGAGATACGAATTTGCGATGTGCCTTATTTGATGATAGGTGTCTCACATTCTTTCGTAACATTTTAAAAAGAAGGCAGAAACAGACCTCTCTTGATCGTTACCTTATGAAGGTCTCACGCAGTGAAGTCAGGAAAGTGAGGCCAAAAAGGCCTGACGTTAAAGTGATGATTAATAAACATTGTGTGTTATTAATATATTAATAAACAAATTAATAAACATTATGTGTATTATTACTCGTTTATCTATATACAAATTGTGTATATTATGTGTAATTTAACTGTGTTTTGGGTTAGTTTCATATCGCTAGAACGCATTAATATATATTACATTATTTTAAATGGGAAAAATTGCTTTGAGATACGATTTTTTTGACATACGACGATGATCACAGAACGAATTAAATTCGTATCTCAAGGTACCACTGTATTTTGTATACAGACGAAAAATACTAATTTTTTTTTTGGACCCTATGTCCAAAGAGAAAAGTTAACTAATGGTCCCCCTTAGGATTAATTAAGTGATATCATATAAAAATGTATTGATTTAAACTACAAATCAAGTAAATACAAATTTAAGAATACCAACTAACAAGGAAAGTTTTATGTCCTGAAAATGGTGGCCCGTAATGCCAATATAATCTTCCAGAAGAGATGGAAAAATTTGATGGGAATTTCAATAATGATGTTTTTTCCAGTTTTTCCCTTATTTGCATAGGCGTTACTTTTTAAATAAATCACATGTCCCATCATTTAAACTCCCATCCTTAGTATACTTAAATATGTTTTATTTGTTTTGTAGTTTATGTCAATTAATTTTTCTAAGATGTTTAAAATGATCCTACATTTTGCGTTCTCTGTATTTATGGTAAATGAATACAGTTCTTTAAAAACAGTCTCAAAACGTTTATTAATAACTCAAACGTTTCAGGATAAATTTTCATCTTTTCAATGCAAAATTGTAAAATTTATTTGCTTTTAAGCAGGTTCTTTCGCGACAATCCACACAAAAAGTTTTAGCCTCGTAACCACTCTATAAACAGAACTAAAATTTTAGGTTATGTTTTTTTAACGTGACTGTCCACTCACACTACGAAATCTCTATATAGATACACACATACTTGCCGGTCGTTTCCAAGTCATTGTGCTTATATCCCCTCCACTAAAAATAATCGCCCAAATATGTTTGTTTTTTTGTTTTTTATCAAAACTACATGGTAAATAATTTCTATTTTTTTTTAGTTACTCCGAATATATTATTCTAACAAATATTAGTTTTTCTTCAAGATGGTGAAAGTTCTTCAATGAATAAAAAATAAAATAATGATCATATCCCCACCCTTTCCCTATCTAGCCTATGTTAAAAATGTCATTTTTAATTGCATTATTTCATGTTTGGTGTGGTAAATCGTCTTCAAATTTTAAAAGTGTGTTTATTATGCTTTTAATGACTTATATTCCAAGTTTCAAACTTCTTGAATTTTTGCATTTGTGAAAGAACTACCTTAAAGAAAATAATAAAGCAACATTTGAGTTATTAATAAATGTTTTGTGCATGTTTTTAAAGAACTGTATTCATTTATATATAATCAAAAATTAATTTGAAAAGGAGTCTGTTATATACAAAAATATTTATATATTTTATTTCTGTTAAAAGTTTTCATGAAAATATATAATTGAGTTTTTTTTTCTTTCTTAATAATACATATACAAGAAGATGAAAGGTATACCGGGTGAGTTTTTTATCTTGAGACAGTCTTATAACTCAAAAACAGTGCATTATATGAAAGAAAGTTTCAAATAGAAGTTTATTTATATCAGGGGGGAAACTAAAGTACGCTATTGTTTGTCGACCTAGAACAAGCTTTCAAGGGTATTTAGAGGTCAAGTTCTGTTTTTTAAATAGAAACCTATATGTTTCTGTACATATTCTGAATTTAAAACAAAAACTGAACAACTTTTATTAGAACTATTTTTTTATACGACATAAAATAAAAAAAAATATTAAATCAATATCTCAAAAAAAATCTTAATAATTATTTTTAACAATTATTCAACTTAATTATCAAATAATAATGATTAAATAATTAATTATTAAATAAATATTTATTAAATCGAAAAGTCACAACAATGAAAATAAGTGTTTATAATGATCTTAAAACTTCATTATACACAGATTTAAGAGATTATTTTCTACTTATTAGAACTATTTAAAATTCTTCAGTTTAAAAAAGTTTATTTCTCGAGTCAATCCAGTAGATATTTATATTGTATTACCATAATAAAAATGGAGCATTTTTTTGTTGAAGACAGAATTAAATTGGTCTTAATTTATGAGGTGAATGTGGAAGAAGTGTTATGGGGCTGCCATTGAAATGAATGCTGTTAAAAATAATCATTGGAATTTTTTTTGAGATATAATTGATTTAATATTTTTTTTATTTGATGTCGTATAAAAAAATAGTTCTAATGAAAGTTGTTCAGTTTTTGTTGTAGATTCAGAATATGTACAGAAACATATAGGTTTCCATTTAAAAAACAGAACTTGACCTCGAAATACCCTTGAAAACTTGTTCTAGGTCGACAAACAATAGCGTAATTTAGTTCCCCCCTGATATAAATAAACTTTTATTTGAAACTTTCTTTCATATAATGCACTGTTTTTGAGTTATAAGACTGTCTCAAGATAAAAAAACTCACCCGGTTTATATGAAAGGTATATCGACTCTTGCATTCTCAAAAAAAAGGATTGGTATAGGGTCGAAAGGTACGATAATGGAAGAAATTAGAGCTTAATAAAATTTAGGGAACGCGGTGTTGGTTTATAGTGAAACATTGTTAAAATTAAATTAGGTTGGAGTTGGTGGTGTTTCACAAGGAGAAAAATTAAAATACAAAGATTTTTTTAGTTTACTCTATATATTTCGAGCTCTTAACTCATCGTCAGGAGAACATTGACTAAAGATAACATGATATTTTGAACAGAATTTATTTTAATTTTAATATGATGGACAGTTATTTATGACATAGTGTAAATATGAAAGAATTATCAGAAGGATGGAATGGCTTTAGAAAGCCGACTGACCAGGTGTAGGGACAAAGGGCTGGGACAAAGAAAAGATATTTATATTTGAAAGTTGCCGAAAATTATGTATGTGTAATAAAAGAAGGCAATAAACTATAGAATGCAATGAGGCTGCATAGCGAAAATTTACAACCTTTCATCCATATTGGTTAACAATAAAATCGATATAATAAAACCAACAACAATGAGTGGTGTATATAAATTGCAATGTAATGACTGTCAATCATTTTATATCGGGCAAACGGGCAGATCTTTCAATCAACGCCACGTTGAACATATGAGATCTCTTCGCAATCTACAGGTGAATAGTTTGAACCCAAATGCCCCCCTCTTAGTTATACCTCGGCTTTTGCAGATCATTTGTTTGACCACAACCATTCACCTTCATCGACCAACCCCCTCCCTTTACATTTTATTCCAAAAAGTAGGAAATTGGATTTATTGGAGTCAGCTGAAATTAAAAAGGCCATACACCTTAATCAAAACATCTTGAACAATCAAACAGACATCAAAACTTCACCAATAATTGACATCTTAATCAATGATATTTAATTTGAATTGGAGTGCGATGAGGGTGTATGGTGGGTTTATTTTTAATTTTATTTATTTTTTTAAATAGAAAATGAGAGATTAAATTTTCGCTATGCACCCTCATTGCATTCTATAGTTTATTGCCTTCCTTTATTACACATACATAATTTTCGGCAACTTTCAAATATAAATATCTTTTCTTTGTCCCAGCCCTTTGTCCCTACATCTGGTCAGTCGGCTTTCTAAAGCCATTCCATCCTTCTGATAATTCTTTCATATTTACACTATGTCATAAATAACTGTCCATCATATTAAAATTAAAATAAATTCTGTTCAAAATATCATGTTATCCTCAGTCAATGTTCTCCTGACGATGAGTTAAGAGCTCGAAATATATAGAGTAAACTAAAAAAATCTTTGTATTTTAATTTTTCTCCTTGTGAAACACCACCAACTCCAACCTAATTTAAATTAGAGCTTAGTTATAATAGATAAAATAGCCATTTGTGACATGAAAAATATATTTAAATTTAAAAGAGATTGATCGTACACTTTAAAAGAATAAAGAATTTAAATTTGAGTGAATTAAAACAGAGCCTTAAAGTAACAGTTTTTTAGTAGAAAAAGAAATTTATAAAATTCATTTATTTTAATTTTTTGAAAATGTTAACTGCCCTTTGTTACTTTAATCAAATTAAAAAATTTTCAATATTTTCTAAATTCTTAAATTCGATCTTTTTTTTTTTTTGTTGGAGGGGAAATCCGTCATGGACACCTCTTCATGGGTAGTGTCGGACTCCTACCGACTAAAACCCCTCCATTCCCCGATTCACCCTACCCCGGAACCGCTATTTGCATTACTTCAGGGAAAATTAAATAAATAATAAAAATAAATTCGATCTAATAAATAAAAAATGTTCAATCTCGAAAAGGCTACGGTCAATCTTGTTGAAATTTAAATATATTTTTCATGGCACAAAGGGCTATCTTATAAATTAAAAGTACATTTTATCGATAGAAGTAGAATTAGAATTCATTAGAAAAATCATGTGGTTGTTTTCTACTGTATACAGATTGTTGAAGATAATTTTTATTACACGTTAGTATTTAAAGGCATATTTATTAGATATGTTTCATTTCATATCAAAAGGGATAGACTCTTCGGGATTAAACCCAAGTGCCAAATAAATCCCTCTGATATATAATAAAAATTATCTCTAACAACTTGGATTCAGTAGATGACACCCTGGTGATTTTTCCAAGGCTATTTTATATATTTTATTTTGGAAACCTCAAGTTGAAATTTTTACCATGATCACATTTCCTTTAAGGTTTAAGTTGCTGTGATTCGAGAAAGACAGTAGGAATTAAGGCGGGTTCACACGGAGTCGTGAAACGGGCGAGAGCATTACTTGATTTGAGCGTGCTATGTCCAACCAAACGGAGATTTTACGATTCGCCTATTCTCGCCCGTTTCACGACTTCGTGTGAACCAGCCTTTAAGGCGGGTGACACGAGGTCGTGAAACGGGCGAGAGCACTACTTGATTTGCGGATGCGCTACGACTTGCTTATTCAACACAGTAATCCACGACCTCTCCCAGTTCACACGAAACATATGCTCAGGTTGGTCGTTAATTTTTCGCCCGTTGTTCAATCATGGCAGAACGTGAAAACGTAGGAATACGAATGAAACGGTCGTGAACTTTCCAACTAATCGGAAAGTTTACGACTCGCCTATTCGAGGGCGAGCACGACCTCTACTCTCACTACCGATAGTTCAGAGGAGGTAGTGAACACGACCAGCTAGCCTATGAGTAGTGCTCTCGACTGTTTCACGACCCCGTGTGAACCCGCCTTTAGAGTCCTTTGAATAAGGAATATTCGAATCGGGATAAGAATTAGTTCTAGATTGGTTTTGGAACGAGTGCTGAATTTTTGCCAATCCATTCTTGGAACAAATTCGGCTTAAAGGAGATTATTTATATATTTAACTTTATTATTTTTAAATTCATATTTTAAATATAAAATTTAGATTTTTAAGATTAAAAATTCATAAGCCAACATTGCCCTTTGCATCCAAGAAAGTGTGGTGGGCAATAAAAATATTCTTTATTTTATTTTTAAGAAGAAATAAATGGTGTTGTCTTCTGCTTGATGTCTTTTTAATTAGAAATATTTTATATTTTTAATTCTTGATATTATTATTGTAAGCTATTTAAAAAGACTAAGATGAAGGTCAATCTTCTAAACTATAGTCTCTAACAAATAATTTTATATATATATAGATTTGTTTATCTGCATCAAGCAGAGGACAAGCTCATTGATTTCTCCTTTAGACTCGACAAATCTGTTATTCAAAAAAAAATCTTTATAATTATATTTTATAATCAATTGTTTTTAAATTATATAAATAAAATTCAAAATTATAAGTTAAATAAAAATGTATTTTACCGTTCAAATGTTAAGATAACAAGTTATAACTTTTTATCATTAAAACTATATTCAATGTTTAAATCCAAGCAGAATGTATTTAAAGAGCAGGGTCTTGAAGGATTGAAGGTCGTGGGATATGGGAAAACGGAACCAGGGTTTATTATTATTTCTTTAAAGTTGTTATTGTTTGTAAGAGAAAAAACTCACCAGAGTCCATCATAACTACTTGATACTATTAAAGATCCATCTCTATTAAAATGAACGGCACTGACTGGGTCTGAATGCGCTGGTAATGTCTTAAGACATTTACCTGATCTTACATCCCAAATTCTAACACTTTCATCAAACTAAAAAAGAAACACAAATTATTTATATAGGTAATACTTAGTATTATATGTAAAGATAGAGAAATCGCTAAATTGATTATTCTTTATAAATGTTAAATATATAAATTAAATTAAAGGAGTGCGGTGTTGGTTTATAGTGAAATATTATGTATATTATAATTAAGGAGAGTTTTTATGGAGTTTCACAGAAATGAAAGATTTAAAAAGTTAACATAGACTAAATGACGTGTACTCCTGATGATGGGTTAACAATCCAAAAATAGGTGAAGTAAAAAGTTCTGAGCCTTTTTTCTCTTTATTTCGACGATAAAATTTACCTAGTTAGGATTTTCTGATTTAGATCAAATATGAGCCGTTTTGTTCGATAACTTTTGTCCTTTTTGAAGGCAATCTCATAATTCGGCGGTTGAAGATGTTCTCGTCCCTATTGATGAAAAACTTGACCAGCTCATTTTCACAAGCCTCTCTTGAGGCCAGTTTTGTACCATCAAGAAAATTTTGCAAATGCTTCAAAAGGTGATAATCGCTTGTTGCCAGGTCCGGGCTATACGGTGGGTGCGAAGTAACCTTCCATCCAAGCTCTCGGAGCCTCTGGGGCATCGTTAACTGTGTGCGGCCTGGCGTCCACTTGATGGAACACAACACCCTTCCTATTGGCCAATTCTGACAGCTTCTCGTCGATCGCCAGCTTCAATCTGGTCAGTTGTTGACAGTATTGGTCCGAATTGAGTGATTGGCCCGATGGGAGCACCTCATAGTAGGTGATTCCCTTCCAATCCCACCAAACACACAGTAAAACCATCTTGGGCGTTAATCCGGGCTTGACGATCGTTTGGACCACAATCTTTTTTGCCTGTTGTTCTCGTATGTGACCCATTTTTCATAGCCAGTCACCATACCCATCGCCATCGCCATCGATTCAGCAAAAAATCTCAGGCATCAATTCGGTCCAAAAATTTCTTTTGCGTCAATTCCTGTGGCATCCATACATCGAGCTTCTTCTTGAGACCAGCCTTATGCAAGTGGTTCCAAATGGTTTTATAGCTAACCTTCAGTTCCTGGGCAATGGAATAAGTGCTCGCATGCCGGTCCGACTCGATAATCTCCAAGATTTTATCGACATTTTCGACGATTGGCCTACCAGAGAGTATCTAATCTTCGACGTCCATATTACCAGAACGGAAACGTTGGAGCCACCACTTTGCTGTTGCATTCGATACTGTATTGGGTCTATAAACAGCACAAATTTTTTTGGACGCCTTCTCCGCTTTTTCCCCTTGGTCGTAGTGGTACTGAAGAATGTAACGAATTTTCTCTTTTTTTACCTCCATTTTGGAACGCTCTAACACACAACTGGCTTCACCAAACACAAAACTCTCAAATAACTTTTTTTAAAGCGTTATGTCAACTTTAAATGTCAAAAAAGAATGACCAGATGCGACGTAAACATCGTGAGATATGGCTCATTAAAGCCATCTAACGAAAAAGGCTCAGAACTTTTTACTTCAGCCATTATATTGAGGTTTATAACAATTTTTTAAATCTTTTATTTCTGTGAAACTCAACAAAAACTCCCTTGATTATAATTTAAATATATAAGTTAAATAGGTCAATAGGAGCTGCTTCTTGGTTAACTGCTTCTCTCATCAATATCATTAAAAAAATAAAATAAATAAATAAAACAGCGGTCAATATCGCGGTGTAATATAATTTTATTTAGCTTTGTGCCGACGTTTTGGATCCTCAACAGTATACTTCTACAGGACAGAGACTAATAAAAAAATATTAAAATCTCCAACTTGTATCACAAAATTTCTTTGGGGACTTTAATATTTGTTTAGAAGGCTCTGCCGTTCAAGATCCGAAATATCGACTGAAGGCTAAATAAAATTATATTACAGCGCAATATTGTCTGCAGTTGATATAATCTATAAAGAATAATAATTATTAGATTTATTATTTAGAAGAAAATTAAAGTAATAATAATATATTTACCGATCCAGAAACAATTAAATTTGACTGGGGGTTGAAATTACAGCAGAATACATAATTACTATGACCCTTTAAAGTTTTTAAACATTTCGCCTGAAATGATAAAAAATAATTTAACATTTATGTCCCTTTTAATATATTCATTTTAATAAATACCGAACTAAGTTCCCAGATTTTCAATGTTTTATCATCTGAGGCACTGACAAGTAATCTACTGTCACTTGACCAAGCAACATCTGAAATTCCTAGCTTGTGTCCACAAATAGATTTTTCAAACCTTCCATCGTAGGCTCCCCAAATTTTTATTAATTTATCAGCAGCTAAAAAAGAATAAAACAATATAATAATGTCATGTTTTCATAAATAATATATTCCTATAATAAAGTGGTTTTGTAAAACCAAGTTAATAGGAAGAGTTGAAGTGTTTTAAATTTTGATAAATGACAAATGTATGGCTTATAGGGATTAACAAATTGGATTTGCATAATTTATCCATACCGTAATTTGGTCGCAAAGGATGTAGATTGTTAGCAATCTCGTGATTCAGTGGAGATTATTGATTTATCTCATTAGGACATTTGCCAAGGTAGAATATATATAAAAGGGAAGGACTGAATCGGTTCTATAATGGACTAAACAATTAATGGATCAAAAGACCTAATCAAGAACTCATAGTCAAAATCCCTATTCATTTCATAAAGAAATCACGAGAGATAAGTCCTCTTCTAAATCCGACCTGTTATGGAACCCCGAGGAGGAGAAATCAACCCTTCTGGCATGTAATAAAAATTGTTAATGACAGCTAGAATTTAGTAGTTGACAGTCTCTCGTGATTTCTTTAAAAGTGATATTCATTTAAGTCTGCTACTAACGGCAATCTGAAAGTTTATATTAATTTTATAGTTTTTTTTTCATTCAGGGTTTCAATTATTACACACAATTCTTTTAACAATACACACTTGAATAAAAAAAAAAGCTTTAATACTAAGTTTACTTTGACTCCTGATGATAGGCTCACCCTCGAAACATATCGAATTCAAAACTCAATTTTGTTTTATTTCTTTTTTGTGAAACCTACCTCGTATCTTGCTCAAGTTTTATTATTATTTTAATACTAAATTTAAACAGACATTAAAGATACGGATCTTGGATGATTGAAGGTTGAGGGTCGAGGGAAGTGAATTTTAGTCTCTAGAAGTTTTTAAGCCTAGTTCACATTAGTCAAGTAGCTAGGCCTAGTGAACTGGGCCCAGTACTCGGCCCAGTACTCGACTCGCCCTCGATTTTTGTAAAGGTATTTACACGGTGCTAGTGTTAGTATGACTTAAGAAGAAATGCCGTGTGCTGTTCAATGTCGTCGGCTTAAAAATGTTTATCAAAAGTGTATAATGTCTTATTGGATTAAGTACAAGAAAAAGGTTGTGGGTACGTGGCTGGATAGGAAGGAGAGGCCAATTAGGTGCCTCTGCACTTCTTCTCAAGGAACTTGCAACTGAGGACGTTAAGGAGTACAGAATGTGTTTAAGAATGTTGTTTTGTTGTATGTTTCTTGAAGTTGGTGAAATTTAGGTTCTGTGAGGTGGTAAAATATTTGGTCTGTACCGTGTCAAGATGTTCTGTATATCATTTTGTGCCAAAATGGCTTCTCTCGGTGGGCGAGTTACTATTATCTCCGCTCGACCACTCGACTCGCCCATTTACTCTACTTTTTACTTGACCAACTGTTTACACTAGTCGTGCTGTCTATGCTTTTTTAAACTCGCCTCTTTACTTTACCCTTTAGTCAACTAATGTGAACTAGGCTTTAGGGTCAAAAGAGTAGACGAATGCTTTTGTTCGACTTGACTGAAAAACGATGATGCATGAATAAAAATTGATAAATGAGCTTTAGTGTGTGGGATTTTGACTACTATCATACATATTTGCAATATAAAAATAAATTTCAAGATTCTTTTAGAATTTATTTCTCATAACAAAACAGGGTGAATATATAATAATATATAATAAGTGCATGTTTGTTTAGGACCAAGAGATAAAATACCCATTAGTCCTTTTGTTATAATAATACTTACATGAACTTGCCAGCCATTCACCATTAGGGCTAAATTTTACTGATGACACTGCTTTCGTATGACCAGCCAAGGTAAATTTTAAAGTGTAATTAGATTTCTAAAATAAAAATAATTTTTTTTAATCACAAAAATGGTATATTAGGTCGTAAAGAAAATAATTGTGGTTTATTAGCTTTAACTTCAAATACATATATCTCAGATTATATTATAATTAATTTAATTATAAGTACCATCATCATAACCATCGAGTATAGTCTTAAGACTGGCTCTACGCAACCAGGAGTAAACCCTCCATTTGACTACAACTTTTTCATTTATATTAAGTCAATCACCTGTCAATCTTTGGGATATATTCTAATCTAGTCTTTTCATTCTATCCACTTAACTATCTAAAATATCTCCTAGCAATACTTCATATGCCCTATCATCTAAGGTCTACTCCGGATTCTTCCACAGTATCTCTTTTCTCTAATTTGTTCAAGAACTTCCACATTTATAATTCTATCCAACCATCTAATCTTCAACATTTTTCTGTAGTACCACAATTATGCATTAAGAATCATTATTGCCAATATTCCAGAAGCGCAGAATTCTGAAGTCAATGAAATATAGAAATGGATTTTCGACAACAGTTTGATGTTTTAAGAATAAACATTAAACAAGTTCATAAAGAGAATTCGATGAGGTTGTGTACATGAGTATATTTACTTGTTAGAGAGTATATTTTGAAGGTTTGAACGACATCATCAATCTTTTTAATCCGAAATATTCTGTGTTATTTCTCAAAGGTTCAAAAACCAGATTGGATGTAGGTAAATTCATTTAGTTTTTTTAATAGTAAACTGTCATTGGTATTCGTTTGTTGAGTGATCAGCTTACTATTATAACAAAACGAATTAACCTACTTCCAATCGAGTATTTGAACGAATATTTCTAATTAAAAACTGATGATGAAGGTCGAACCTTCGAAACTATAGTCTCTAACAAATAAATTATATAGATATACATATTTATATAAATTTGATCATTATATTTACACGAACATGAATTTAGGTCATTTATCAAAGATTTTAATAGATATGTTTATAATGCATGTAGGAGGGTCTTGTCCCCTCGGGATTCGAACCCAAGTACTAGTAAGCTTTCCGGGCAACTAGTCAGACCCTTGAGACTATCACCTCAAAACATTCAATATAAAACGAAAGACAAGTATTTTCAGTCTATTAAAACAGATTGGAAAAGTAGAAATTACTGCTTAACTGAAATAAAGATTCAGCATCGGACCAATGGAGAGGCAAATTTTTGTAAAGAAATGAGTATATATTTGAGAAAGAAAGATTGAATTTTTCTCAAAATCAACTTGTGATATATAATCAATTAATTTTACGAACATGAATTTAGGTCATTTATCAAAGATTTTAATAGATATGATATTGGGTTCGACTCCCGAGGGGACAAGACCCTCCTACATGCAATATAAACATATCTATTAAAATCTTTGATAAATGACCTAATTTAAAATCTTTCTTTCTCAAATAGATATTCATTTCTTTACAAAAATTATATTAATGTTATGTGCATCAAGTAGATGAGAGCCTCATTGATTTCTCCTTATGAATCATTAACTCTAACAAAATTAAAAATAGATTAGGTAGGTTTAACAAATAAAAGAAAACCTAAACCATTCTCTCTGAGCAAACAAAAAAAAAGTTAGCTCTGCTACTCTCGGCAAACTAAATATTTTCAATTAAACAAGTTGTCAAGATTCTTGAAGATGGGAAATTGTTTACATGGGTGGTTTCCCGACGCCTTCAACTGCAGAACTCGAGAATTCGGAACTCCTGAAATGGAAACTATTAATTTATTGGAAATAATATGTAGAATCTAATGTCACTTATTTCAACTCTTCTTCTTTGTGTGCCATCTCAATTCCAAGCGTTGGCGATTACTATGCAAAGAATCCTCTCCAGGGTCATTTTCCAGGGGAAACTGTTCACATGGGTTCCTGTTGCCTCGTTCTACATTTCATCGACTGCACGAGAATTAAAGAAAACTTATAATTTATTGGCAATAATAAATAGAATCTACAATTATTCCTTGTGTATTTCAAAATATCCCAATTGAATTTAAAAATTCGGTACTTACGTATTAAAGCCACCGCAGCTAGATTTGGGGGTTTTTAAATTTCGCCAATCTACACCTAAAATTTTGTTTGGGAACGTATTTTTTATCTAATCAAACCGAGATCATAAATCGAACCCATTCAAATTGTTTTTTGACAGAGGGGAACTGATTTATTCTATTTTATGATTTATCTCAAAAATTTAGGTGTAGATTGACGGAATTTGAAAACCGCCAAATCTAGCTGCGTAAGTACCAATAATTCTTATAAAGAGAAGCAAACAGGTTGTCCTCTGCTTGATGCAAATAAACATACACACATATATATTGAAATTATATATCTGTATATATATTATTTATTTGTTTGAGACTATAGTTTCGAAGACTTGGCCTTCATCATTCATAAATGGCTCCCAGCTAAGTAAAGATCGAAAATTTTCAATATCCATACAATATTGACCCCATGAAAAATAATATTTATAATTATAAAAGACTGATGACGAAGGCCAAGTCTTACTATAGTCTCAAACAAATAAATAATATATATACAGATATATAATTTCGATATATATGTGTGTATGTTTATTTGCATCAAGCAGAGGACAACCTGTTTGTTTCTCATTATGAATCAACAACTCTGCTACTCTCGGCAAAACAAAAACTTTTCAATCTAAATTCTTAAATGAATATTAGAAAATCACAATTCTATTTGAGAAATTTCAATTCAATTTCAGAAAATCTCACTTGTATTTGAGAAAATATCAATTGTTTAGTTAGTTGTTTATATATGTAGGGGCGGGTTTCACTTAAATTGGCTCGTAGGGGTCAAATAACACAAGTATTTATTATTAAATGTATTTATTTACAAAAAGGGTGGGTTTACATGTTTCCGTCTAGGGGTAGATCATCTTAAAACATCTTAAAACATCAGCTTAGAACTAACAACCTACTTAACTGACTTAAAACATCAAATTAGAGCTCAAATCGACAACCATGTCATCTTAAGCAACACTCGTTTTCAATTGGGAACTGCCATCTAACAATTCACATTCACACATGCATATCAGTGCCGGGGGAAGGGGGGTGCACTGTCAGCCAACACCCCATCAACACAAGTTGTCATAGTATTATTTATGACAGAAAGCTTTTAACCTGGCTATAAAGGGACAATAACCGGCTAAGAAGAAAGAAAACAGCTTTCCCGCGTACAAGGGTAGAAAGCCCAGACACACATTTGGAAAACAAGATCTTAATAAAACAGAAATTAAGAAAATTCATTAAAATAACTTCCCACATATATGTTTATTTTCTGAAATACAAGTGAGATTTTCTGAAATAAAATTAAAAGAGGTGTAGTGATACTTATTTCAAATCATTTTCAACACAGAGTTGAATAATATGTATACTGAAAAGTTTTTGTTTTGCCGAGAGGAGTAGCAGAGTTGTTGATTCATAAAGAGAAGCAAAGAGGTTGTCTTCTGCTTGATGCATATAAACATACACACATATATATCGAAATTATATATCTGTATATATATTATATATTATTTCTAACTCTTGGAACGACTCGAAACAGTGAGCAAAGAATATGGGCTTATTCTAAACAAGAAGAAGACCAAATTAATGATCGTAGACAGGGCAAACAACAACAGGCCGGACATTAAACAACTTGCTAGTTATGAGTATACTTGAGATCCATGATTACCAACGAAAGGGGATCTGATGGAGACATTAACCGACGGCTACAACTCGGGAGGTTGGCAATGGTCAGATTGACCAAGATCTGGCAAGACAAAAACATAACAACTAATACAAAAGTCATTATTGTCAAGAATCTCGTTTTCCCTGTCGCACTCTATGTCTCCGAAACATGGACCCTAAAGAAGAACAACTGCGATGAAAATGATGCTTTCGAAATGTGATGTTGGAGGAGAATGTTGAGAATCCCGTGGACGACTCACCGAACTAATAAGTCAATTATAGAGGAAGTCCACGCGGACCGGCGTCTCTCTGGGGTGGTACTCGAGAGAGTGATCAAGTACTTCGGCCACCTCACCCGCTCAGATACAGGCTTGGAAGGAATCATCGTCCAGGGCAAGGAGGAAGGCAAAAGAAGAAGAGCAGAACACCATCAAGATGGGAGGAACAAATAAAGGCCCAATGCTGCAACGGTGATGGCCAGAAACAGATCACTCTGACGAGCTGCAATTGGGAAGACTAGGGCTCTTAGAATATGGAAGAAATGAGGATCACGACTCCTCTGTAAAGAGGATTAAGACGTTGAAGAAGAGATATATATGCAATTGGATGTTGATGAAGGCAATCCAAGGTGGTTGTAAAAAATAAGACTATAACGGTTTTATTATTTTACATTTATTCGATAACCTACGTTTCGGAGATTTACTCTCTCCTTCTTCAGGGTAACGAAAAGTCAATGAAAGTATATCAACCCATAATTACTTCCTGTCTCCTTTGAGTATTTATGTAATTATGAGTTGATATACTTTCAAGGAATCGGATTAGCCGAGAGCTTAAAGACACTAGCCTTCTAAGCAGAAGTCCCGGGTTCGAGTCCGAGTCCCTGCATTGATATTTGACCGGCTATAATCTGATTCCTAGTCACCAATCCGTCTGGCAAGCGTGGTGACTTAATGCCAACCCCCTTCCATTTGATGGAAGAGGCCTATATTCAGCAGTGGATTGTCGATATCGACAGGCTGATGATGATGATACTTTCATTGACTTTTCGTTACCCTGAAGAAGGAGAGAGTAAATCTCCGAAACGTCGGTTATCGAATAAATGTAAAATAATAAAACCGTTATAGTCTTATTTTTTACAACCACCTTGGACTGCCTTCATCAACATCCAATTGTATATTTATACCAGTCCGTCTCCTAAAGAAAAACGCTATCAAAGAGATATATATTATTTATTTGTTTGAGACTTTAGTTTCGAAGACTTGGCCTTCATCATCAGTCTGTTTTAATTATGAATATTATTTTTCATGGGGTCCATATCGTATGGATATTGAAAATGTTCGATCTTTACTTAGCTGGGAGCCAGTTAAAATTAAATAATAATATATATACAGATATATAATTTCGATATATTTGTGTATATTTGCATCAAGCAGAGGACAGCCTCTTTGTTTCTCTTTATGAATATGTATACCTACTCTCCAGTCATTTTCCTGAAGAAATTATTCACATAGGTAGTTTCCCGATGACTTTTGATGAGTTTCCTTTAATTTTCATTCTACCCACTACTTTAGTAGCTTAATTCAATAAATAAATTTCTTATTTTTTATCAGCTGAGATAGATGTATTTGAATTAGAAGGTCATGAACTGAAATTATTTTCTTTCCAATTGGTAGGTATATTTCTTGGAAAATGAAATTTCTTGGTAAACTTACAACATTTGAGCTAGCCTTTGCTGGTGTGCTTACAGAGGAATTTAAATTATTTGAAGTACTATTCCCGCTGGTTGTTTGATGGGATTGAGATCCTAGAGGGACCATATTATTAAATGGTCCGAAATTAGTTCACTTCACAAAAACCAATCACATAAATCTCAATTAAACAAGTTTTTAAAAAAGAACAAATTAACGTCAAATCAAATTAAAAAAATTCATTTTCAACACTAAACTAAATATATATGAAATTTTTATATTTTATTGATTTAATATTGAAGAAAAGCTTGTGATTTTGGCAATAACTTCAATATTGTTTTAAATATAAATTAATATTTAATGTCACTTTTGGGATATATGTATGAAATAGATAGATATTCTTGAACATAAGCGGTGTAATTTTACTTGGCATATATGTTAACCATTCAGCGTAGTGTAATTAAAAATATAAAATCCCGTGATGCTTTTTGGGTGATGCTTGGGCTATAAATTGATTTAGATTGCAGATACGCTGGATTTTAGTTGATGCCCCAGCCGCTAGAGGGTATTAAATGAGAAATAATAAGAGGGAAAAGTGAAAACATTTTCAAGGCAAACGCTTTCAGCAAATTTAATGATTTGCATCGCCGTATTCATTGGCCTCCATCCAGGGCGCATTGTCCCCCACCCCTGCCGGACTTATCGGGCGCCGAATTTTAGAACAAATATTACTTTCGGAATTTTTCATAAACATTTTGAAACATGATAACTATATTCAGGGTGCCCCCCCCCCCCCACCCAGCTTCATGACACTCCCCAGTTTCATAAAAAAAAACATCAACTTCATATAATCCTAACCTCGTGAAATGCCCCCCCCCCCCCCCCCCAGTATAGTTAGTTATTCATTTCTAAAGAATTAGATATTTTTATTACCTTTTATTGAAGATTTAAAACTTGAACGTTTTTATTTTTAGCAAATAATTTTGGAAAAAAAAATTGTATTCTTTTTACCGACCTCACGTTCATCGTTCTTTAGAAAAAGTACCTGGCCACCGAGCGATACTCGGTAACTTTTTGATTCAGTTAAAAGCTATATATTAATCCCCGAACCCCCCGCGCCCCTGGGCCCCCACCACTTCACTCCACCCCACCCCAATCCCGCACCCCGTACTCCGGACCACTGCATTATTGGTGAATCTTCAAAAATGCATTGCAGAATTTATTTCTCCACTATTAATTTAAAATCAATATGGCTAATTAGACTTTAAGTCGTTTCTTCGCCGGCTTCAGCATTGGTGTTCGAATTATTTCGCAGTAGAACCCATGGGCGTAGTTAGGGGGGGGCAAGGGGCATTGCCCCCTACAAAACTCATTGCCCCCTAGAACAATAGACACTATTGAAAAAATATACTGTTTCACTGTTTCGGTTATGTAAGATATTTCTCATTAAATTATTTAATTACGTTCAAAATTTGTCAATTCTACTAAAAGATCTCTAATTGGATTGTCGAAAAATTGAAACTTTCTGGTAGCTAATCAGCTGGCGGGTTGGCCCACATAGGAAAACTTCCTAACTACGCCAATGGCTATTACTAGAACGGCTCTAGTGTACCGAGTCTTGAAAAAGTTTTCACTATATCCATCAAATTTTTAATTTCTTTTGTAAAATTTTCGTACGCCATTTAATTCTATGTTTTATTCTCCCTCTCTCTCAAAATATGTCTCTTAATAGAGACTGGAGGGGAAGTCATTGTCGCCGTCTTCGCTCTCTCTTTCAGTTTTTTCCAAGAATTGTCATTTCTCCTCTCGAGCGATACAGCCAGCGGTGGAGATGCTTCCCCTCCAAAGAGAGGGGAACCGGCGACAATGACTTTCCCGCCGCTGTCTTCGCTTGCTGATCTTTGGGGGAAGGAGGGGGAGGGGGGCGCACGTGTACGCTGAAGCCAATTTTTTTTCTATTACGTTAATGAACCAATCAGTTAATCGAAATACTCAATCCTTACAAGAGGCGCCACGCAAAATTCGCCCAAAAGCTTTAGAAGGTCTAAGACCGGACTGCTCATCCCCTATTTAAAAGCTAATTGATTTTGGCATTAAAAGTTTTCTAGAGTCCTACAGTCTATACTACATTATATATTAAAAAATAAGAATCAAGTTATTATCTTTAAAAAAAAATTTTGATGGCATGAATTTTAGAATTCAAAACATCACGAGTTTTAATTCTTTAAATATGTGTCTTATCAAAGAACACATTTGATTTGTTTATTACAATTGAAGCAAACCATCATATTTTTACTTTCACATATATCTTCTCTATATCATGTAATGATATAAGATATAATGTGAAGTATTGCTATCACCTGCCGGTGTCCTGACAATTTGAGAGCTTCTATCTCAGAGATTAAATAAGATAATTTCACTTTGTGACTTCTAAGTGGAAGGATACAATGCCCTTTATAATTTAAAACCGGATTTAAAACATAAAACCAATTCTCCAGAGTCCAAGGGGCCAAAAATCCATTGGTTCGTGTTTATGTATGTACTCCACCCTCTTGCGTTTCGCAACCATAAGTATCACAGCTACAAAATTCGAAACTTAATTTCGATCTAGGGAAGCTTTTAGTTGAAATCGGAACACTGGAAGTTGATATTTACCTGATAGATGTTTCGCTTTTGTGATTTTCTCAAAAACGGCTCTAACGATTTTTTTAAAAATTGGTGTACCTACATATCAAATCTCATAATTTGTTAGTTGTATAAATTTTAATCCGAATGAATTAAAAGAGGCGACTGTGGGTCCGTGGTCAGAGAGTCCTGAAGTATGCTGGTTCGAGACTGAGTCTCGGCAGATATTTGCAGTCGCCTCCTCTTGGAAATCAATGGCAAACTAATAAGAGTATAATTGCCTAGTCAACCTCTCCAAACTAGCCGTTCGGTACCGGCGTTAAAAGTAGGTCCCGTATATCTGTGTAAAACAACTAAACACACTCTGCACAGGTATATGTTGAGAAGTGCCGAAACGTCAGGGAGTCCTGATAAGGCACTTAAAGAAGACGAAGAATTAAAAGAAGGGGGTGTAAATTAGAAGTGTCCCAAAATATATATTTTAATTTTTAATCGTTCATATCTCGTCTTCGGTAAATCGCAAAGCTTTGCGATTTGGAACTTGAGCTATCTAAAGGCTAGAAGAAGTATCATATTCCAAGATTTTGGTTAAATCAAAAGAACGGAAGTACATACTGTTTACTTGAAGATTTTTGGTATTTTGCAATTTCGTCTTTTTTCCTGTTTTCTCAAAAGGGCTTGGGGGCATGGAGGTAGTTAGGGGAGGGGAAAGAGGGGCAGTGCCCGCACACAAAACTCATTGCCCCCCCCCTAGAAAAATCGAATATCCATTATTACTATAGGCATCACTTATGTATTTCTTTTATTAAATTATTTCGTTACTTCCAAAATTTGTCAATTTTACTTAAAAGTTAGTTGATGTCTAATCGGAATACCGAAATTGAAACCTTGTGGTGGCTAATCAGCTGGCCCCCTAGGAAAACTCCCAACTACACCAACGGTGGATCAAATGAAATTTTAGATTTTAAATTGATCTTCAAGCAAAATTATTGTTTCTATTTTAAATAAAAATAACTATACGCAATCGCCATGATTACTTATTATCTCTTTTCTTAAATTATCTCCCAATCGAATTATTATTATTTGTATAGCCGCCATTTAAATGATGAGCAATCATCTGGTGACAAACGAAAGAGTGGGTGGTATTTCTCCTCTTGAGAATTTTCGATATAAATAGCTGTCCGCTCAAGAGATAAGACATCAAGTCCCTGGGCCAGGGACATGTCCAGCCACTGTCTTGTACAAACCACAAAAGTGGCCTGGAGAACAACTACGCTATGAAGAGGTAAGTGCCAACCAAAGGGGCTCGGGGCGTTATTTCGTTAATTAGTAATTTTTACTTCACATTAAATATATAATATAAATATGTATTTCAACAAATATTTATTAAGAAGGAGGGCGATAAGATTTAACCACAGGGCCTGGGGAAACTGGTTGCTTCTTTATCGTATCTTTTACGAACAGGCCCACATCTCTTCATCAGCATCTCATCACGGGGACCCACAAAATAATTAACCTTCCGATAGGCGCGCGTATCTATCAAATACGCAACTAAAGTTTTTGTTTCCTTATCTTGAAACTTAGTTATTCTTGGAAACCCCCCCTCTTTTCTCGAGCCCACCATACCTGTGTACTAGCTGAGGCTTTCTACAGTGACCATAAGAACAAGTAACAAGTGTTTTGTAGTCCAGAAATACACGCACCCATCCCTATAAGTTTTTTAAATCTTTTATTTTATATTTGTTGTCAGATTTGTAATCACCCATTTTAAGGAGGTTCTTTCCACAATCCACACAAAAAGTTTTAGCCTCGTAATCACTCTATAAAAATGAACGGAACTAAAATTTTAGTTTATGTTTTTTAACGTGACTGTACCACTCACACTAAGAAATCTCTATATGGATACACACATACTTGTCGGATCGTTTCCAAGCCATTGTACTTATATCCCCTCCACTAAAAATAATCGCCCAAATATGTTTTTTTTTGTTTTTTATCAAAACTAATAGGTAAATAATTTCATTTTTTTTTTAAGTTACTCCGAATATATTATTCTAACAAATATTAGTTTTTGATCAAGATGGTGAAAGTCCTTCAAAGAAAAAAAAGAAAATAATGGTCATATATGCCCACCCTTTTCCTATCTACCCTATGTAAAAAATGTCATTTTTAATTGCAATTATTTCATGTTTGGTGTGGTAAATCGTCTTCAAATTTTAACAGTATATGTATTATGCTTTTAATGACTTATATTCCAAGTTTCAAAGACTTCTTGAATTTTTGCATTTGTTAAAGAACTACCTTAAATGTGAAATATGTAAACAGTTTATTTGCTTACAACATTCAAAAAATGTTTACAAAGATTGTATTTCATCTTCAGAATAATTTTATAATTTTTACACAAGTTTACTTTTTTCTTTTTATAAATTTTGAAATACATTTTTTTAAATAATTGTTTCGCTTTTTTTATTGAATAACCATGAACTATATCAAACGTTGCTTTTTCTTACAATAATTTGATGTTTAAAAAGGTAAAATTGCTTTTTGATAGGATGTAGTATCTGCGAGATAATCGCGACCGTCTTTGGTAGTCTAGGCGCGCCTATCGGAAGATTAAAATAACTAAATAGTAAGAAATTATAAATTATGAAATGTTATTATTGTATGATATCGTTATTGTAAGTATATATTATAGGTATTATTAAGTTATCTTTTATATATGTTTTAAATTTAAACCGTCATCTCCTCTGCTGAGTTTCTTGCCGGATTGTTTTCGCTGTAGTTATTTCTGTACCGGTGGTAGACTAATGACTTGATTTTTTTATTTTTTAGCTTATGATGAATAAAACAAAATATTAAAAACATAAAAACACAATAGAGATATTTAAAGATTTATTTGTATATAATCAAGGGCGTATCTAGAAATGTTTCTAGGGTAGTGGGGAGCAAATTTCGGTAAGTGCTGAACACCTATTTCTCATAAAACAGTGGAAGCAGCTTTACTACCAGGATGGAGGCAATTATATAATAAATATAGTCATTATATCTCAAAACTTTTTGGTGAAAAATTCCGAAATAAAAAAAATAATTTTGATCTAAAATTCTGTTCTCTTAAAAGCTAGGGAGAAGAAAGCCAAGGCCCTCCCTTCTACCACCACTGCATATGCCCATGTTTATTATATTAATGAAATATTTTACAATTAAGTAAAAATTCAAATTATTTAATTTGATATTTTTTTTAAATTTGTTACGCATCACCAAAGAGCGAAATATTAAAAATATGAATTAACCATACTTTGGTTTTTGAACGTTATATTCTTTAATTTTGTTGTAGCTGTATATATATAATTATTAATAAAAATGGAAATTTAATATAAATGTGTTGCTTTTTGTTTAGAAGCCTCTAATTTCCTTCTCACTATCCATGATCCGGTCCGGCTTGTAACTACAAAACCCCTCTAAACACCAAATACAATCCAAGGTGCACATTCCTGGGGATAAGGTACTTTAGTATTAACACTATTGATGACAGAAACTCTAGTCTCAAATTAATAAAATATTCACAAAATTATATATTATCAGCATTGGCGTGCGGTCCATGGATGATGGATGCTGTGGATGCTGAGCATCCCCAAAATTTCAAAACTTCAAGAGTATTTTCATACCGTGTGTCATTAAAAATCTAATGTTAAATTTGAAAAATAACGAAAAAAAATTTCCTTTATTGATAAATTTTGCAAAAAAGGATCGAAAAATAAAATAAAATTTAAAAAATTGAAGCGTTCTTTTTTGGTTGTAATGTCACCGCTCATCAGGGGCCTCACAATTTTAAGGGCCTCATTATAATAACTGAATTTGTCAATGTTGAAAAGCGCAAAGCTTCTGTGAAATAAATAAATGTTATGATCTAATAAATATTATTCTTATAGTCTTGTCCCGACTTCCAGGCCCTCAAAGATATTAGTTGCCCTTGGCCTCGCATTTTCTCTGAAAGGCCCTGATTATTACTTATAGATATACTACATATTTAGCAGAAAAATACACTCTTTATTTATTATTTTTAAATTAAAAATGTTTATATAAAGTTAATAAATGAATACCTAGACATTTTATAAGTATTATTACAATATTAGCTGCTATTTTCAGATTATAAATTAACTAAATATTCTAAAAAGTATAAATTTTGCCTTTTGATTTAATTAACTATCAATAAATAAATAAAATGTTTAAAAATTGTAAATGGTAGGTATTAAAGTTTCTAAATTTGAAAGGTTGTTTTTTTATTTAATGATAGTATTATTCGGCGGACATTAACTAAAAATAAAAATAACCCAAAAATAAAAAATAGTTATTAATAGTTTTTGAGTAAATGTATCGAAGACTTGCTTATTTAATTTGTGGTCTTTTAGTGAAGCACTAGGCTCACAGCGAAAAAGCCGAGTCTGATTCTTCAAGATTAGTTCGAGAGTAGAAAAAATTGCGCTCCTTAATATTCGTGAGAATTAAGTTTTATGTAATCGAAGTGAATCGAGGAGGAAACCTGAATCGGCAACCGCCAAAGACGGCTTGAACCTAATCGTCTGGTAATGATTATTATCCTAACCAAAGAACCGAGCCGAACTGAATCTATGCACACCGAACCGATATGATCCTTAATCCATCAAAGAAAATTATTATTTAATTTTATTTATTTTCTTAGAAAGACGGACTGGTACGCGAAATAAGTAGGTTATAATGAAAGGCAGTCCATAAATTATCTACTTTTATTCAATTTCAGACGTTTTCGAGACCTTTTTTCTCTCCTTCTTCAGGGTATTTAATATAGTTATTAATGGGTGAGTATAACTCGGTTCCCATTTGTCTCTTTTTTCAGTGATAGCAACAATATTACAATATTTTCGAACATTATACCATAATAAGTTGTTGTAGGGAAATAAGGACAATGGCTTATGCAAATAATTTTTTATTTTTTGCCAACGTTTCGTCAACTTTGTTGACTTCCTCAGGAGCTCAAACAAATTAACTGCTTTGCATATTTGTCATTTTATTAATATTCATTCTTAGCAAACACATAAGGCTAGTCATCACACAGATTGAAAATATTTTCCTTTTTAAATCACGAAACGTTGGCAAAAAAATAAAAATTATTTGCATAAGCTATTGCCCTTATTGTTTTCCGAACAACAACTTATTAGTTTAATCGATGGACATAAATAATCAAAATAATTATACCATAAGTGTACTTGATGGTTATCTAATCTAACCAAATACACTTATGGTATAATGTTGGAAAATATTGTAATATTGTTGCTATCGCTGAAAGGAGAGACAAATGGGAACCGAATTATACTCACCCATCAATAACTATTCAAAACCCGGAAGGAGAGAAAAAGTCTCCGAAACGTCGGAAATTGAATAAAAGTAAATAATTTATGGACTGCCTTTCATATAATCTATTATCATTAAAAAAAAATAATGTCGATATCTCTTTATTTCTTTATCATATATGAAGCATCTATCGGTCTATCTTATTGGTCTATGGTCTATGCAAAAAAGGTCTAAAAACAAAATCTCATCTTTGAAATTATAGCTATTTCTTCTCTTCATTAAAAAAATGTATATATAAATTTAAAGACCGATATAATTAGGGCCGCGGCGTGGGTAAGAGGCTTCAGTTTACAAAAGAGATTTAGCGTAAATTAAGGTAGTTGTTCAGCCAAATGTTTTCTTAGGATTTTCTTGAAATTTATACAGATTATTATTTAAATACTTCTGCATCGATTGGTGGCAAAACGAAATTTATGAACAATACAGTTTCGGAGATATTAAATTTCAAAAATCGAGTTTTTTAGGCTCTTTAACATTGCACTATACGGGATATCGGAAAATTTACATACATATTTAATTATAATTAAGAAACCAGTCTTGCCATTTTTATAAAAAACTAAACCAACATTAAACAATAACCAATTTTAAAACAATTTTGATTCATAGTTATAACACAGTTTCTGAGATAATAAGGAATAAATAATGAAAAATGTATCAAAAAAATTTAGACTAAAAACAATTTGGCAACAGCGCATTTATTTAACCAGCGAAAGATGCATTCGCTAGATTTTTCAAAATTATAATTTTCGTAAGGTGTAACGTAGGCGTTGATTACATTTGTTAAAAAATAACAAAACGATTTTTATAGATATAAATCGACCTTTAAAATGTATTTTATCTGTCATTTATTTAATATAAAAATATTCAATCTTACAATGGTGCCAAATTTTGGTCCAATGGTAGAGTGTCGGCCTCATATGCAAGAGGTCCCAGGTTCTAATAAGACTTCCGCCGAATCATTTTTTTGGTGCCAAATTTGTCAAGAGCACGGGATTGGCTAGAATTGGTACATAAACAGCAAAAAGTTTTGGGCTTATGAACTATGAATCCTTATTGTCTGT